>CM052442.1:117016530-117149874 GCA_028533085.1 Varecia variegata | reverse complement strand
CAGGAAAACTGGTGGTTTGGCCAGGGGAGGTTCTACTTAAGAATAGAAGAAGTATCTAGGATTGATGTTACTAAATAAAAACGACTGGGGTGGGAGAAAAGATCAGAGTGTTAGCATCATGCATTCAGTAATAAATAGAATATTTCCCATCGGAGTGGTCTGTGTTGAAAGGGGCCCATGTGGTTATGGCATTGAGACGGTGCAGAAATGACACCTGCACAGCAGATTTATTTGCTAGGCAAAAGTAGAACCTCCGCCTATTTGATGTCAATATATTAAAGTGTCAGATATATTGTAAAAAAATTATTGCATCGTTTTTGAAAAAGGAAACATGGAAGGAGCTGCGAAATGACAGGGAGGTGATTTTGTGAGTGCCTGGGAGCAAAAAGAAAGAGGAACAAAAAGAGCACACGGAGGGTGTGTATTTAACTAACTTTGTATTTTGCCACACATTGTTTTCATTTACAGCTATATCTGATAAATGAACACGTTTGACATCACTGATAAATACAATACTATGGCCTACGAGACAACTGAGGCGGGGGCGGTGCTCAGCCCTGCTGAAGCGTTGGCCGATGGCATCTGTTTGGAAAGGGGCAGTCAGATATTATTTTCTTCGTAGTAAAATTATCTGCCAGAGAAACACTGAGGCGTGAAAAAGTACTATTTAGAATGTGCATGTCTCCATATGCTTTTAAAATGCTAGCTGTGACATTCTGGGAAACTTTTCTGCGTCTGTATGTACATATAGATCTCTTTGTGATTTCAGTGGATTTTTAAAACTAATAATACAGGTTGCAAAACCATCGCACCTGTTCGGTTGTGCGCACTGGAAATCAAGAAGCGCGAGGAGGCTTTTCTATGGGTCTAAATATAAGACCCTCAGACAAGAGGCATAGTTAATTAGTACGGAGGTTATACATTTAACAGCTTTCTTCTCTAACACAATAATTTTTCTATAAAAAGGAAAGACTAAACAGGAGTCAGGGGGAGGTGGTTCTACACGACTTCAAATAATAATAAAATAATAATAATAATTTTTTTAATGTACAGCTCTCACATAAATTTCATTTTGTGAACACACTGGTAAATACACGATGCTGGGGCTTCCAAAATGTGGCGTATCCCACTGATGGCTCCAACTTGCGAGTGGGCTCAGTTCTGTAATTGGAATGAAAGGAATTTTAACACTATTTAGACAAAGACTCAAATGCAGCGTAAAGGGGAAAGCTAGATTTCCTTATATGATTTTTTTTTTTTTTTAAATTGGGAGACTTATTTGTAAGAAATGGCGGCACCTATGCAGGAATTAGGAGTTCTTTGTAAAAGAGCATGTATTTGTGTTTGGCACTCAACTCACACTGTATTTCAAAGTTTTATAAAATGCCTTTCACTAAGTTAACCTTCTCTTCGAGCCAGCCACCCAAACCCCGTTTTTTGCCAGCACCACTGCACTTGATTCTATAATGTTTACGGGCCCAAACCTGCTTATTATATTGAATGCTTTGCAGATTCCTATCAAAATGTTTAATTGTTACACAACTATATTTTTCGCCCAATCCAGGGCCCACTCTTTGTGAGATAACTGCGATAATTACATCCTGATTGTCACTGTTGTTCGGAGAATGTGTTTGCCTAAAGTCTTTCATCGGATGCTGAGCTTTTTGTAAAAGTGGTATCTCCACTGCTGCTGCTTCAGAGGGAGGCTGTGCATCTCCTAGTTGTGATCAGAAAAAAAAAAAAAAATCTCTGAAGCCGCGAACAGCTGACTTCCAGCACATGGGAGTAGGTTTACTATTAAGACTTTTGCTAAGCAAAATTAAGTGTGGTTACAGGAGCCATATCCAAACTGGCACATAAAGGAAGGTCAAAAATGTAAAGAGTATACTCTGTCTTCGTGTTCTGTGAAAAAGAGGCAGGAAGGCCAGATGATAAACTGTCCAGAACTCGGCAGTATCAAGCACAACCTGTTTTCTTCAAAATAAGGCTTTCGTTCAGAGTTGCAATATTATCTTTTTTTTTTTTTTTTTAATAAAAAGAACTGAAAACAAAATAAAACAAAAGTCATCGTGTTTGGCTATATTTTCAAAACAGTGCCGGCTTTGTCTCACATTCTATTAGTGTTCCAGGGGAAGTTGACTAAGAGTGCATGAATTTGTAACATTAGTTGCATGAATTTGTGTCATTTAAAAATAGGTCAATGCTTAGGAGTCCTACTAGTGTAGCTAGAGTCTTTCCAAATGATCTTTAAGTTAGTCCCCATACACAGACTGGGGGTAAATACCAATACATCAAAGCATAAGTGTATATTCCACGAAGGTGGAATATTTTCTGCTTGTCTTTCTGGGGATGACATGATCTGAAATCATTACCGGCTTGTCTAAGTAGAGAAGTTTTCCACGAATATTCACAGTGAAACATGATTTGATAACACACTTTAAACCAGATATGTACTTGGAGTTATGAAAGTAAGGGGTGGATTTTCTTTTTCCTATTTAAGACAAATGACCTTCAATGTTACAGAAAAAAAAAGCAAAAACAAAACAAACAACTTGGATTTGTCCAAAGTGTTTATGTTAAATCTTGTCAGGCCTTGCTAACAAGAAAATCATGGTGTGTAAGGGAAGAAGGAAAAATAATCAATTTTAGCCAAAAGGCATGAATTGTTTATCTTTACCATTAAATGCATATGTGCCCAAGCCACCTCTGATTCGCCTTATCTGCCTGCCTCATTGCTCCTTAGATGGGTTTGTTCCTGGATCAGAAGTGTAGGGCCATGTTCAGGAAGCCCAGCGCCACTGTTTTTTTTTTTTCCCCCACCAAAGGGCAATGATGGCTTAACTCATTTGAAAACTGAAAACTTTGGGGAGAAAAAAAATAAGAGGTTATAATTTACATCTATATTAAATATCGCTAATCACTATATGGGGCCAGCCTCCTCACCTCACAAAATAGCCTATAATTTCACCCTGACTTGCCTCCCTATTCTTCCATTATTCCTTCCACTGAAGAAAAAGATGCATTTTACACTTCTAATGCAGTTGTTGGGCCCAGTTAAACTGTACACTAAGAAACTGAGTACAGAATCAAAAAAAAATGCAGTTTATTATTGTAGATTATTCTTTCTCTTGATATAACCAGAATTGAAAATGAAAGAAAAGCACATAGGAACATCACGCATGGTTAGTTAGTAACTCAAGATATAAAACAATTTTGCACAGCAAAATATGTAAAAGAAAAGTAACTGACAAGATTTTTTATATTTATTGTGGTAAGATTTACTTTTCATTTCTTTTTAAAGACAGGATGTCAGTCCCTGAAAATAACATTTACTGATTATTGCCTTTAAAACTGTGGATTTTTTTTTAAGTTACAGAAAATCCAGTTCTGCACCACAATACAACTGTAAAAAAATCTGCATCATCTTAAAACTGTGCAGTAATGCCATTTTTATAACTGCATAAATTTTATTAGCGTTCTAAACAGTTTTGCAAATTTTTTTGTATTATATGCTTGCAGGTTATATCTTAGTGCAATTCAGTCCCAAATACTTTAATTTTGAAAAAAAAACATACATTTTGAATGTAAAATACCCCTACAGATATAAACAGGGGTGTTTCCCCTTTTAATACTTTGGTTTTCAATACAGTCAGTGGTATAGCAAAGACTACACATACCCAACTTATATTTAAGTTGCAAGCACATGCTGTATAAGCTACTTTTTTAAACAGTCCCCTTGCAAACTCTACCCCCCTTAACATCACAACAGTAAACAATTTAGTGCATCAATCTTTGAAAAAATCTACAGCTAAACAGACCTAACTCTTTCAAATTTATCTATAACATTCCTTTATCTGTAGCATACATTTTAACTGGGCTAACAGATTATAAAAACTAGAATTAAATTATATACTAGAAACTCATAGCATTCCACATTTGACAATGACCAAAAGCCAAAAAAAAAAAAAAATTAAAAAAAATAAAAATAAAACAAACCAAAAATAATGGGGCAGATTTATCTTTTTAAAAAATAAATTTTAGACTGCTTTCGGCAACAGCACAATTTTAGTCCCCAAAGTGGGGCATCATTCTTATTAAAAAGAGAACATTAAGAGTTTTTAATGTTTGCCATGTTAAATTTGTAACCCATTCTGGTGTCTTTGACAAGGAATGCCTTCAGTGCATTTACATTGGGAGGCTGAAGTTCTGAGTAACTCAAAGCAGTTTTGGAGTAGATGCAAACTTTCATGGGAAGAAGGCTCTAGGGTTGCACTTTTTTGTTCTGAACTCAAAAAAGTCATGAGGCAATAAAACAAAAGTATGAATGCCATGCTATAAGTCTTCGAACGTCCATTTCCAAGCCAAAAGGAAAAAAAAAAAGAAAAAAATAATTATACCATACATGTCCAGCATGCAGGCTTTTTTTTTATTAATATAATGTCTCTTTTCCATAAAGTCTTTGAAACAGTTATAGTTCATTGTTGCTAAGACAAAGTAGCAAGCATAATAATGCATGAGATGAGAATGAGTTTTTTTAATGGCAGACTAAACTCTCGGATTTGGCATCACAAGGCCAAAACTCACAAGTCACACCCAGAAGGTTGATGCAGGCTTGATTGTGGCAGGTTCATGAGGATTTTTTTTTCCCTATTTTAGCATAACAATGCTAAAAAAAACCGATGGAACTCAACACGCTGCAAGTCTATAACATTTCACATTTTTTTTTTTCCTTTGCAAGCTCAATCTCACATGAAGAACTCAGGAGAAGAAAAAAAACTTTGCTTTTTTTTTTTCTTTTATCTTGGAGGAGGTGGGTGAAGGAGGGAGTGAGGGTGAAGGTTGGGTAAAAGGTGGGCAACACAGCAAGCTCCAAAAGTAAAATAATAAAAAAAAAACAATCCAAACAAAATAAAACACACACACACAGAAAATGAACACCAGCTCATGAACTGAAGAAGAAGGAAAAAAATATATATGTGAATGATGCAGGTTTCAAAGGTGAGCAACGTTTCACATGAAGAACTCTGCTGAGATCTTTGAACATTGTGCAAGTCGGGGAGGGGGGCAGTGTAAAAAAAAAAAACCAAGTTATGGAGAATTTCAGATTGGCAATCCATGAGCCAGACACCTATTCCCTCCCCAACTTAAAACAGCCACCACCACCACAAACTCGGAGCAGGGTGTGTAAGTGTGTGTGTGTGTGTGTGTGTGTGTGCAGGGGCCAAGGGGCAAACTCGGCAGGGGAGGGGGCGAGGTGGTGGCGAGCGTGGCTCTGGCACTAGCAAGCCCACACCCGAGCCGGACCCCCACGGAGCACTTATCAGGGTGGCTAGCTGGGATCGCGTGTCAGACTCACATGAAAAACTCAGGAGAGGACGGGTTGTCGCTGCTCGAGCCGTTTTCTCGGAAGCCGCTGCTCACCAACTTCTCGTATTTCTCCTTGTACGCGTCCCTCTCGCGCACCAGCCTGGAGATCTCCTGCTTGAGGTGGTCGACTTGCTGCAGCAGCTGGTTCTTCTCGGACTCCAGGACGTGTCTCTGCTGCACCCTCTTGAAGCGGCAGGACTGGGCATAGCCGCGGTTTTTCAGGGTCCGCCTCTTCTGCTTCAGCCGGATCACCTCCTCCTTGCTGACCCCGCGCAGCTGGCGGTTCAGCTCGCGCACCGACATGGTCACCAGCTGCTCGTCGGAGAAGCGGTCGTCGAAGTGCAGGCCGCCTGCGGCGTGGTGCGGGTGCAGGGCGCCCCCCGCCCCCGCCGCGCCCCCGCCGCCGCCGCCGCCGCCGCCGCCCCCGGCGCTGGCCGGGCCACCGCCGCCTGCGCCGCCCGCGCCACCGGCCGAGGCGGACGCGCTGCCCGCGGCGCCGGGCGCGCCGGCCGTCGGGTGGTGGTGGTGGCTGGCGGCGTGGTGGTGGTGGTGGTGGTAGTGCGGGCCCGCGCCGCTCTGAGCGGCGGCCGCGGCGATCACGGCGGACACCACGGCGGCGGCGGGGCCCATCTCCTCGCCGCTGCCGCTCAGGGAGGCGCCGGCGCCGGCCCCGGCCCCGGCCGCCGCGGCCAGCTGCTGCGCCCCGCGCGCGTAGCCATCGAAGCCGCCCTGGAGCTGGTGGCTGTTGCTGATGAGCGCCTCGACCGCGTCCTCGGGGCTGAAGCCCAGCGCCTCGGGGTTCAGCTGCTGCGGGTAGCCGGTCATCCAGTAGTAGTCTTCCAGGTGCGCCTTCTGCTCGCTGCCCGAGCCCGGGCTGGGCGCCGAGAAGCTGGGGGAAGGGGGCACCGAGCTGCACGGCGTGCTCATGGGGGTGGAGGACAGCGAGCCCCCGGCGATGAGACGGCCGCACTGGCTGATGATGCGGTCGGTCTCCACCGGTTCCTTTTTCACTTCAAACTTCATCAGATCGAAGTCATTAACATATTCCATGGCCAGGGGACTGGTGGGCAGGTCGGAGTTGCTCATTGCCAGTTCTGATGCCATTCTCCTGCCGCCGCCGCCGCCGCCGCTCCGCCAGATGGGCTGCAGGAGAGGGGCCAGCGGGCTGTGCTGGGTGGCCAGCGGGTGAGCCAGCTTGCCGGGCTGGGGCGCTTCTAGCTCGCGCGGCGGTGGCTGGCCCGAAACCTCCGAGCGCTCTCACACCCCCCCGCCCTGCCCGCGCCCCCCGCGCCCGCCCTCCCTCCCCCTGCTCACGCCAATGTGCTCGCTCGCTCGCCCCGGCCCCTCCTCGCTCGCTCGCTCGCTCGCTCGCCTCCGTGCGCGCCGAGCCGGCGGCTTCAGGCTCGGGAAGGTCCTCCGCGGGCTGCGGCGGCGGCGAAGCCGGAGGAGCCCGGCCCGGTGCGCGGCGTCCCCCGCTCGCCGCTCGGCTGCGCGCTTTGCATAAGGAGAGCTCGCCTGGCCGGCCGGGGCTGCGGCGGGGCGCGCGCGGCGGCCGCTCGGGGCTGGAGGCGCGGCGGGCGGCTGTCCGGGCGGCGCGGGCCTTGGCACGGGGGAGTTAACACTTCATGCTTCTCGCCTCCTCTTCTGCCTGGCTGTCTTTATTATTTTTTTCCTCTCCTCTCTCTCTCCCCCTCGCGCGCGCGCTCTCTCTCTCTCCGTGCAAAGTGCAAGACAGAGGTGCAGCCCGGCTGGAGGAAAGGGAGGGGGGAGTTTAGTTCTTTCTTGCCGTTTTTTTTAAAAAGCAAAATAGCGAAGTCCTGGGGAAAAGACGAGGCAGAGAGCAGACGGGGGAGGGGGAGGCCGAGCCGACGAGCAGCCGGAGCTACAGCTCGAAGATGAAAAAAGATTTTAAAGCCTCTGATCCAGCAAGAAGAGTTTAAAGCAATTGCTGAGTTTTATAGCACTCGTGACGTCAGGTCCAAATGGGAAATTGACTGGCACTCTCGGCCAATGGGAGGCGGCGAGAGCGGCCGCGATTAGCATAATAGTATAGAAACAAGGAAACTTTTCGGAGCTGTCAATCAGGGCCCAATCAGCTGACTGTCAGCTGGGACGGGCTGGCTTAACCCTTCCGGCGCCGCAGACTCCCCGGGCAGGAGCGAGGCCCGGGCGCAAAGTTTGGTGTAAGAGGGGAAGGAGTTTTACAGAGGGGGCTCTGAGAACCCAGGTGGACCCGGGAGGACGGTTTGCTTTTCTTTGGAGCGCGAGAGAGGCCTGCCTTCCGGACCCCCGGCTCCCCAGCCACTCTGTCCGCAGGGATTGGCCTGACTCCCCTCCCCTGCCTGCCCCCCACTCCCAGGACTGTGCATTCGCCTAGCTGCTTTGCCTCCTCGCTTCACGTTTGGCACCCAAGTGTCTGCCGGGGGGACCTTCCTTCTCTGAGCCTGGCGGTGCCCAGAGCTCAAACTTGGCCCCAACTCTTTGTACCTCTCTAGGGAGGCCGTGAGCGGGGTGGCGGGGAGAGGAGGATGCGTTAGGGCGCGGCGATCCGGGCTGAGAGCTGGACGGCGCCCCACCGTGCGCCCGCCCGGGCGGTTCGGAGCCCACGGAGAGGGAAAACCTCTTTATCACCCTCCTTTAAAGGAGGTAAAATAAGTTGTTTAGGGGCCATTCTTTGCAGAGACTGGCTGCCCGCTGGCGCCGCGTGCCCTTGGATGGAGCGAGCGCCCGGGCGAGTTAACTCCGGGAAAGCTCAAAGTCAGGGCAACTGGGCTCAGCCCTCCAGCTCCCAACTCCGGCTGGAGTTTGGCCTTTGAGATTCATATCCTCCCCCCACCCCACACCCCCGCTCACCTATCGCCTTATGAAATCTGACCCCTGTTTATCAGGGTCAGGCGCGCCCTTTGCACTTTTACGTTTCACTTAATTATTTCGGACTCGATCGTGGCGGGGAACAAGGGGAAAAAACAATACCCCAGTCCTCACCAGCTCCCCTCGAAGGGTTAAATTTTAAACCACGGGTTTCTCGGACAAGCCCGGAAACCCATAGTGGGGGTGGGGTGGGGGAGGTTGCTCCCCCCCCCCGTTGCAAATGCTAATAACTAATTCGGTTTTCTAGATCGATTCTGTTAAAGCTTATGCAAAAAAGAAAAAAAAAAAAAGAAGAAAGAAAAAGAAAAGAAAAAGAAAGAAACCAACAACCCTGTTTCTAAGATTTTAAAGCGATAGGCAAGTCGGAGAAGCCGAGATTTATTTGGGGGAAAGCGAGAGTGCGCGGAGCGGACCCTGCGTTTGGAAGACCAGCCCTCCCGCTGTGAAGTTGAGACTGTTGATTCCTCCAATTAATGAAATGCATTAGGTGTTAATCGTATTTATTTTACTTTATGGGAGGGGGAGACGCTAGGAGGGTGCATTAAAAAAAAAAAATTCTGAAAAGCCTGCAAAAGGATCGAAGAGTGAAAACTATTGTTGGACCGAGTTGGTTTTTGCCACAACAGCGCCACCTTTCGGCAAAGGTTAGTTGAAATTGATCCGCGTCCAGTTTTGTTGATGAAGTGAGTGTGGAAGGAGGAAGGAGGCACAGAAAGTTAGTGTGACTGCAGTGGGAGACGCCGACCCTGTAGGAAAGGGGCCCCAGAAAGTGCTGGCAGATGCGAGAATCATTCGTTCCCTCCTGTCCTCCTTGAGTGTTGACAAAAGAGGCCAAGGGGACATAGACACCCTCGGGGCATAGTTCTGGCTGAGAGACCTTTGCAAAGCGAATCCCATGTAACAACAGGGCCCCAAATCCTTTAAAAGTGCCAGGATGGATTTTCAGCGGGCTTTATGGCAATATCAATAGAATTAAAGTTACTTGTAATTCAGTGATAAATGAGATGTCTCTAGTAAGTAAGATTAAGTGCAGTGCTATAAAGTTGTTTATCTGAAAGGTAATTCTCAGAAAACCTGACTTCTGACACTTAGTCATATATTAAGCCAGCTTCTTGAACATTGCACTTGAGAATGGTCTTACCCACCCCATAGAATACTTTACTATTTATAACGAGACCTTAGGTGTCTCTCACTCGCTTCCTACACCAGATTAGACCTGTGTAAATTTCTCTGATCCTGGCAGCCTTCAGTTTCAGCAAACCCAGGAATCCTTACTAGGAGATTCCCCAAAAGATTTGTAGGCACATCCTAATCCTAAAAGCCCAGCACTGTTGGTATTTTATGGACAACACTTTTTTTTTCATCATTACTGCCGAGAAGTTGTTTATAAGGGTAGTTTTGGTTTTATAGGAGCACTTTGTTGATGTGGAATAAACTATATCTATTACCAGTTTGGGGAAGAAAGAGTGAAGATTGTGTCAATATTTATGCAACCTAGTAGAATTCCCTTGCTCTCCTCCTCTTTAACAATATTTTACCTAGCAAAGAAGTTGAGGGATTATAGTTTATGTATTCAGAGGAAAATCCATGGCTTAAATTACATAAACATTATGTCATTTAATATTGTCCATAGCAATGGTTGTCTAGGTCTTTTTAAAAAATCAGTAGCCACAAATGTCTGAACTTTATATTTTTCATGTAAAATATGAATTTAAGTGTATTTAGAAAGAATTCTTTTTTTTTGTTCATGATTTTTTAAAATCTTTTTGCATCACATTTTTTTTAAAAGCTGTAAGGTATGGTAGATGCCTCCCAAAAAAGTATTTTTGGTTGGGAACACTGAAACTGCTACATTTATAAATATGCAATATTTTATAAACAAAGTTTGCTAATGACAAAGACCACGGCATATAGATTCATGGCTGCATACCTAATGATTGCATTGTTATATATCATTTCTAGAAATTAAATGCCCATGTTTGGGAAGCTAAATGTATTATTATCTGCACATTTTTTTATGGTTTATTTTTGTACACTGCTGTCAAGCCATGATATTTTTCCTTCCCTTCTTGCAGAGTCTTTTGTAGTGTCCCCCTTTCTCTTGAAAAAAGAGGATCAGAATTGTTTTTTAGATGTGTAGCAGCAGGGCTCACAGGCTTGTAACTTCATTCCCATTTTTGTCCTTTCTATTTTATTATTTAGTGATTCACAGGGGTGTCTAAACATTTACAGTTCTCTATTAGTGGCACTTCTTTTATAACAATTGAGCTCTCTCATTTTAATTAGTCCTATTCAGGTTTCTGATTCTCTACAATTATAGCCGGCCACATTTCTTTAGACTTCGTTGCTAACATTGTTTGTTTCACTTCTATCCAAGCCAATCTAATCCAAATACAATGTGAACTGTGTTTTCTCACTGCTTAATATCCCCTTGCCATATATACTCTAGTAATCTCTGTCGAACAATATACAGTAATTTAGAAACCATGCATTTGTCATTATTGACCAATTCGAACCAGTAGCATTAAAGTTTCTGGAAGCAATGAATATTTACAGATTTTTGAGGGGGAGTAGGCATGGGTCGAATCACGGAGAATATTGGGAAACAGTCCCATCAAAAACACAATTTTACTTTCATGTCAGTACATACATAACATCTTCATGCAAAAAGGAAAAACAAAACCCCTCTGTTCCTGTCCACATTACAAAGATTAAAAGCTAACAGGGATATATTTTTCCTGATTGTGAGTTATAGCAACTCAAGTGTATCATGTTGGAATCAGGCATACATAATCTGAATAGAATGGGATGCTTCAAGTATAGTATCTGAAGTCTTTGTTTATCTAGAAGCTGATTTTATGATGCAGAACTAACCAACGTCCACTAAATTTCACCATGAAACCAACTAAATTGATCTGAGAAAGAGTTCTTCAGAATAACTGAATGATAAGGCGTACACTGTTCTTAGATCTAGTGTTAGAGAAATCCTTTTAACAGTCTTCAGTTAGTCGGGTAAGTAAATCACAAATCACTGTTAGCAGATTCATGGAAGAAAATTAATAGAATCAGACGAGATAATCTGATAAGGGTAAAATTGCTGAGGAAACAGTCTTGCCTCATATTGGAGGATGTGAAACAACAGTCTGATTACTAGGAGTCTTTATGAATAGGTGAATTATGTGCTAAATAATCATCAGAGTAATTCAGCATTTATTAATTCTTTTCTCTTTAAGCAATTCACAGTTGTAAGTTAAAGCCGCTCTCTCTTTGAAGACACATCTTTTATAATTTTTATTAGAGGTAATTTATTATTTGCATTACCTGTATTTACTTCATAATTGAACATTTTGCATTCAAATTTATGTAATGCATTATGCTTGAGAATATATTTCTGCCTGATTAGCATAAATAGTCACTTACCTCATGAATTACTAACAAAGTTTATCTTAAAATATAGGTTTTTTTATTAAGTGGAACACAAACATATGTACAATAAATTCTGATTTCCCGGTGCAGTTAGAGAACAACTCACATTTGGTTACAGGGACTCAAGGGGAGGAGGCAAAATACCCAGAAATGAAATCTGTAAGTTTCTTTCCAAGGGTATCATTCAGGTAGGGTTGTGTAGGGGTGGGGTAGGGGGAAAAGTGAAGGAGAAGGTGTTGGGCTTTTCGTATACTGTTTGGATTATTTATTGGATGGTCTCGACATGAAATGTGGATTCTGGAAAAACCTGTAATTAGAGAGATCTCTACCTTTAAAGAGGACCGCGATAGCACGTAAATATCAGTGAGAGTTTGGGGGTTTCTGCTTATTTTTATTTTTAATTTGTTTGTTTATTTGTTTTTGTCTCTGCAGCGTTCTTCCTTGGAACACAATACACAGCATTTAATGAAATGCTTGTTTGTTTGGCACAAGAGATGTGAAAAAGCCAGATGTTTTCTGCAGTGAGAATTCCTGGGGAGGTGTGGCAGTCCTCTTCCCCACCGTCATCCCACAAGGACGCCCAACATGGCCTGGCAGACAGGCAAGGTTTAAAAAATAGTTTTGTGCACACATGAACATTGGAAGGAAAGGACTTCTTTTGGTTTTAGGCAATAGACAGAGACGTAAGAAGATGGGGACTATTTGCCCGGTCCTGCTATTCCAAATCAACAGATTTCCAGGGTTTTCTTTCTTTTTTTTTTTTTTTCTTCCCTCTTTCCTTTTTCAGGGCATAACTGTCTCCTTATATTTTTCTTTTCCTTCAATTAGGGAATGCTTAGGATTCGATCTTCCCCTATCATCCCTTTTGATCCTATTCACAGTTTATACCAGTGAGGGAATTTGTCTCAAAAGCATTCAACCCTTCAGAGATTTTTATTGTGGTGAACACAGAACTGATTAAAAAAAAAAAAAAAAAAAAAACCCAGGAAGAGAAAAAGAGACCTCACATCGGAACGATCTTTATGCAGGTTGTGTCTTTCATGCATGATAACTCAGAGGACAGGCTGGTCGGTCTTGCTAGCCCCGTGAAGTTCTGTTCACCCTCCTTCCTAACCCTGGTGATGGGGTGATTTGTGGCTCCTGTTCCAAAGGCATTTATCAGCCATTCAACCTGGGAAGGAAATGCAGTTCCAGAAGATACAGAACAAAATCAGATACTCCTGTGATTACCAGGATGAGTAAGTTGATGCAGGTGATTTCTGAATGTGTGTGCCTCTGAATTTGTCTACCTGGGGACTGAGGAAAGATGGCTCTGTTTGATATCTTAGTTCTTGGTTGCATCCTGGGTGCTGTAGAGCTTTCTCATGTGTTGTTCTGTGCACTGAAAACACCAAACATGCACAGTGACATCCTCACAGCATCATCCATCACGACACAGTGTTCCTGATCTGATAAAGAACAGAAAATTGGGCTAACCTCCCCAAATAAAAATTAAAGCAAAATGTATAGACTTCTGCTGGTATTTTGTATTTAGGAACTTTACGACAGCGATACATGCTCCTTGTTAAATGTAAATGTGTGAACAAGACAGAAATAGGAAGACATCAAACAGAAGGATTTCTAGTCCTCATTTTCACACCAGCCCCTCATCTTGGTCTCTCGGTGTTCCCATCTGTAGTCACTGGGACATGTGTGTATACTTTTTGCAGAATGGAATCATAGCATGGACATAGTTCTTTAACTTGTGCTCCCTTTAAAACACATCCACCTTCACAACAGCAAAAGGAGGTCTTGGGCATTTCTCTATGCTTTGTCGGAATTCACCTGACGGAGGAGTCTCAGATTGGGAGGAGTCCAGAGATCTGACCTTAGCATCCCTCTTTCAACCAATGCAGGAATCTGAGGAATCTGAGTGGGCTTTCCAGACCCCAGCAGGTGAACTGGCAGCATGCAGGCCCAACTAGGTACGGTAGACACAGGGCCCACTAGAATGTTTTGGGTCCACAAAAATGTTTTAATTTCGTTTATAAATCAAAAGAAAAAAAGGAATATAATCTAGCATGGATGATATCTGTTGTCATACTAATGCAGTCATAAAATATAATTAAAAATTTTTTATTATGAGAAAAGAGGTCACTAGGAAGTCAACATGCTTAGGGCCCACAAAAGTCCACACATAACTCTCACAGCACGTACTTGATCATCTCCAGTGACGGGGGGGCTCACTACCTCTTAATTTTACCTTCCACCCTATCCATGTATCTTCTCAGAGTTCTTGAGGTTGTAAAGAAAGCTTTTTGTTTGTTTGTTTTAGCATGAAGTCATACTCCCTTCTCTACATTAGTCCTGATTTTTCATATTCATGAGCCCGGGTACAATAAGTCCTCCTATGCCAGAGGGTCTTTGGGAATTTGGAGACAGCCAATATGACACCCTTCCCCTGCCTTTTGTTTTTCATTCTAAACATTGTCTCTTTAACGTTTCCAACACATGCCTCGATTCCAAGTGCCCCCGCCTCCTGGTTGCCAAGTCCCAGGTGGACCCACCTGGCTCCTGCTGCCCTCTGAGGGTTCCAGTCTCACAACGGAACCCCGGTGCCCAGGTGTGAGCCCCTCATCAGAGAGCGAGCACCACACTACGCCTCCTTGAGCTGCAATCTGCCTGGTCCCGATGCAGCCCAGAATTTCAGGAGCCTCCCCGGCAGACACATGACTCTGGTGACTCACCGAGCATAGACGGTGCACTCAAGCCCCGGCCTTTTCTCTCACGTCTCCCCATCCTCTATTTGTGTGCCGATGTGTTTGAACCCAGCCACGGAAATGTACCACCGTCCCCCTGCAGGCTCCGTCTCCTCAGATTCAGTCTGTTCCTGGCTTGTCGAAATCTCTTTGGTTCATCCATCGACTAGTTTTAATTTGCTTCGCAGCTCAGTGCCAGCTGCAGATGAAATTGATGTGCTTTTTATACGACTTACCCGCTCTGAACCGGGTCCCTCATCTGCAAATGGAGTATTGTCAGGACTAGAGATTGTGCCCATGAAGTGTTTCCTACGGCGTGACCCTGGAGGAGCTCCCTAAATGGCTGGTGTTGCATTTCCGCCTGTCCCCCTGAGTTGTTGATAACAACAGCATTGGAAGGGACCCAGCCCTGTGGCATCCCGGTAAAGACCGTCCCACCCAACTCCCAGTGATTATGCAAAGTAACACAGGATCATCCGAGTCCCCTAGTGGACATTGTAAACTGACTCGGTCTATTTGGTAATTGGAATAATTTTAAACTAAATGACCCCATCTGGATGTCCTACGCATACCCTTCAAATCAATTCTAAAGTAACTTCACTTTTTTGACGGTGTAGGCAAAGCTCTCTGTTGAAGAAGATAGATGACTAGACAATTGTTTCTCGTTTCACACCTGCCTTTGTCTTTGTAAACCTTTGCCCTGTCAAAATACGTAGCAGTTGTCCAAAGTTGGGACCTCAGAGACTAATAAAAAATAGATGTAACCCAGAAAAACTAAGCCAAAGAGCCCTGTGTAAGTGTAAAAGCGTATTTGAGATCAGTTCTTTCCTCCCTGTTTCTCTCTTGTTTAGATCACCCACTTCCCTGTCATTTCCCGATGCCAATTTTGTAGCGGGGGTGGCGGGGGCTCAGAGTCATTTTCTTGAACAGAGGAGTTCAGAGTTTCAAGTGTCCACCTTTGAGCTGCAACTCTGCCCCCTGGTCTCTCTTGAAAGGATTTAAATGTGCAAGCTTTTGCAGAATCTCCTGTTCAAGGCCCCCCACCCCACCCCTTGCCCAACTTGCGAACCAGCCCATGAGTTATTTATGACCCGCAGCCTGTGTCCTGCCTCAGGGAGCCAGCCTGAGCCATCGGGGGTCAGGAGGAATGGTGGGGACCCTTCAGGGAAGCATGACGGGCCGTTGACTCTCTGCCGGGCTCAGAGCTGCTGAGTGACTAGGCTGGGGCACTGTGTGTCGCAGTGATGTGTGCTCTGGCAGACGGGTGGGGGAAGGGGGAGCACCCTGGGGACACAGCCTCTGAGGTCAGCGCTGAGGTCTCCTGCAGAGTCACCCCCTGACCTCAGCAGAGCTCTTCACTCTCTTCCTCCAACTCATTTCTTCAGGCTGCAAACGGACTACACTGCATAGAGAGGTTACACAAACCCTCTGGATTGCAGGGAAGGAACATCTCTGCCCTTTGAGGCTGAATACAGGGTAGGTAAACAGGGACCAGTCACCCGTAGACACAGGCAAGAGATGACAGGCTGGGTTGTTGTGGAGCCTTGACAGGTCGTAAATGGCAAAGTCAGAGTATCTTCGAGGTCAAAATGACAGATCCAGCGAGGCGGGGTTGGAACGGCCAGGCCAAACCCTCCTGCACCTCCAGGCCAGAGGATGCTGCTGTTTTAGCTTGATCTCCTTCAGAGGCTTTGGCAGCAGCACAGTGAGAAGAAAAGCATGGATTTCTGAGGGTCGCCGGCAGGGAGACTGACCCGGAGGTGCCTTGCTTTGGCACCACACCCACGAGGCTGTGAATCCTGCTTCGCCCCACGTGAGCGACCCTGGGCAAGTCAGCTGACCTCTCTGGGCCTGACTTTTCCTCGTCAGGGGTGGAGAGGGTTTCTGTGATCATGATGGAACATGCATACCGAGTACTTGCCATAGTGCCTGCTCTGTAGTGAGCGCTCAAAAGAACGTGACCTATTAGTAGGTGCCAAGGACCGTGCTGAGGTTGTCTACACACCATGTCATGGCATGGGGCCCAGGACATACGAGGGACTTGGGAAATATTTTCCCTCTTTCTAATGTTTTATGCTCCTGTGTTAAAGTTGTGCCTCCACCTGGCCTCCTCCTTTCCCTCTCTCCCGAGTCTGCACAATTTCGCTCACCTGGAATTCCACCCTCCCCTCACCTTCCCTGCTCTCTGTCCTATTTCCTGGCTAATTTTGACTCTTCTTCAGGTCTCAGGGTTTCTCTTAAAAGCCTTACCTGTGTCCTCCTGCCCACCGGCGCCCAAGGCAGGCCAGGTGCCTGGTCTCTGTGCCACTGTGTTCGAGTCTCACATGCTGTATTAGTCCCCTGCTTGTCCATGAGTGTCTTCAAGCCGGGGAGGGCACCTCTCACTGATCCCCCTCCTTTACCTACTGCAGTGCCTGGCACACAATAGGTGCTCAGTACACGTTTATTCCATGAAAATAACCAAACACTCAGATTCCTCACCTCTGTTTTTTTTTTTTTTTTTTTTTGAAGCTCTAATGCACACAGAATGTCCTGCCAAATGTCCCAGAAAACATGCCTTTGAAAGGGGCAGGGTGTCTGGCTGCTCTGTTGCAACACAAGAGTTCTGACGTTCGCCTCTCGCTGGTCGGATCGGCCCATCCTCCAATTACCGGGATGCGCATCTTGCTCACTCATTAGCTTGTACCTGTCTGAGATACAAATGGATGGAAAACGTGGTGGAGACGTGCAGGCCCTGGAACCGGGGTGTGCTGCCGTGAGTCTCACTGGGATGGATGTTTGCGTGAAGGGAGGGATGGGATGAAGTGCTTGAGCGTGAGCCAGGTGTCCTCTTTTGGCACTGCCTGCTGCTGCTGGAGGGAGCCCTGGTACAGCTTTGACTCAAGGCTGCTTCCTCAGGGCTCCAAGGCACATGGGCACTATTTTGCAATCCTCAGCTACGAATGCAAGGCCCGCCCCCGTTGCCACATGCCCAAATCCTGCCCATTCTCCGAGGCTCAGCTCGTAGGCAATGTTGCACCTCAAGCTCTGAGCTCAGTGCCTGGGGACTAACAAAGGCCAGCTGCTAACACGACGGCCCTGGCTCCAGAAGCCCTCCTGGGCTCCTGCCTTGCACTCGGGGGTCCCCACGGTGGTAGCTCGGCCTCTCTTTGGGAGCCTTACAGTGTATGTATCAGGTATAGCAACTTACCACTTACTGGTTCTGAGATCTTGGGGCTCCTTTACACGCTTTTTGAGTTTCAGTGTCTTCATGTGTATAGTGGAATGGCAGTTAGCCCTCTTTGGGTTGCAGGTGAAAAAACTTTGACCTAAATTGGCTTAAGCAAGAAGGGAATTTCCTGGCTCACATGACAGAAAGGTCTAGGAACAGAGCTGGTAGTCAGGCCTGGCTGGGGACAGGGGTCACATGGTGTCATTTCGAACCGGCTTCTCTCCGTTTGTGTGAACTGCAGACCAGGGCTCCTTATGGGAGTGTGACGGTTGTAGCTGTTCCTGTCCTCTGGAACAGGCTAGGTCTGTGGGAGTCAGCCCAAGTCCCCAGTATGACACATGGAAGTCTTGGTTTGGGGCGCATAGGTTCTAGTTCATCTGACTGCTCATGTGCTCATGAGCCAGTCCCTGTGGAAAAGGGATGAAATATCTGATTGGCTCAGACTTGGACTCAGAAACTGTGTGGGACAGGGGCCTGGAGACTTCCCTGAGCCTCTCTGAGTGTGATGGAGCTGTCACCCACGGTGATACTGGCAGGCCTGTGTCAAATTATAAGATTACTAACGGTCAACACGGATGTGATACTCAGCCAGCTCTGGCTGTCAGGCACCCCCTGGTTTCTCCTTAGGTACCACCTTACATCGCATAGCTGGTGGGGTACAAGGTGTGAATCTAAGCATGGCTGAAAAGTTTGCACTTATTATCTACTGCAAGAGGGACATAGTCAAGAAACAAATAAACAAGGAGCATATAATATGATACAAGGTAATATAGTGTAGTCTCATATAATAGAGTACAATATTGTACAATATAACACATCATTACGTCATATCATGGCAGGTGTTGCTAAGTGGTCTGTCCGCCTTTGTATCCATGCCAAAAACATCTGTTGCAACTGTGGCTCAGGAAGGTGTTCGGCAAGTGTTGGCCAGCTGACCAAATGACTCTTTTTATGTGCACAGTGTGAATCCTTTGATCCAAGAACTTTGTTTCTACCACAGCAACATCCTCACTATAACATTCCTATGTTTGTTTCAGTCTTATGAGAACAGCAAGTGATTACAGGAGGAAGTTGGAGGAAAGAACAGGTAAGCTGGAATTTCTAGACCTGGTTCCCAAGATGTTAGGCTGAACCTGTGCCCCTAAGACGATCTGATTGGACACTCCAGGTGGAAAAGATCTGAGAAACTCTTTTACAGACAGGTGGAAAAGGCATTGGGTGGTAAGTGCAAATGATACAGCACTTTTGAACTTGATCTCTTTTTCCCTCCTTTGTATGCCCTTGACGTTTTGGGAATTCCTGTGACTATCCATAAGTTGGTGTTTGCTACACACAAATATGCATTAGTCTGTTTGCAGGTTGTTTGTGAGTGTTAAAGTGTGCAGGGCAAGCTGAGAAGTGAAGAGTTTGTGTTTAATTCAATGACAAAGCATATGCCCTCTTCTGCCTTCTCAGGGCACAGGTATTAAAGTAAGTAAATATCCTTGGATTTCCTTCCTTCACACTTGCCTTCCACCTTGTAGCCCGGTATTATGTGGGGCATTTAATCAAAGCATAAAAGCAATTATAAAAACTCCCCTGAAGTTATGTTCACATTTGTAATCAGAATTGCTAATATCTCCCCTCCCTTCCCCATCCTGGTGTCATCCAATTTCAGTTCCCTTGAGGTGACTAAGAGTCTAGTCATTAATGTAACACCCATCAACTTTATCGGAAGTTACCGTCAGAAAGGTCTGTTTCCAAAAACACTCTGAGCTGAACACAGCTGCAGTGCTGGGCCTTCTTAGCTACTGCACAAGTCTGTGTATTTTCCCAAACCTGAGCACCCACATGAAGTTGAGGAAAGGTTTGGCTTAAAGTTACTTGAAAGAGAAATTAGACTTCTAGAAGCTAGCACTCTATTGCCTACATTTTTACCTTTCCAATAGCATGGGGAAGATCTGGTAGTAATGCAATAATAATAAAGATGATAATAATAAAACTACCAGTTTACAGAAAATGTTGACAATAATTATCAGATCCCAGGACAAAGCAATAATTCAAATTGAGAATTTGGGAAATTCTCTAAGACAAATGTTTTAGTTTCTTAAACAAAAAAATGACGTATGTGGGGGAGGGACATGGTTACAGATAAAAACAGATCTTCTTTTAGTGGCTGAAACCCAAAGAGATAGCAGCAGTGGGGTGGAGGGGTGGGAAGTTGGCTTGCTGGGGAGGTGGGAGTGATCCTGTCACCCTGCTGTGGTGCCTGCAGGCCGGGGGACTCCTGGCCTGGTGCATCCTCCTTTTCAGCCCGGCTGAGTCACGTTGACCACTGAGACACCCCTTCCTTAAGACGCCCTGACTGCTTCTCCCTAAGCCAAGTGGGGTGATGTATCTCCACTCTGCTCGCAGGACCCTCAGCACAGCATTTGTGACTATACATTGTAATTTTTATATACATATGTATTATATATATTTTACATACACACACACGTATATGTTTTAATTTTGAGGTCATTGCAGATTGTAAGGAATAAGCAGTTGTAAGGAATAAGCAGACAGATCCTGCGTTCACCCAGCCTCTCCCAGCGTTGATATCCTGCATAATAAGAATACAATAGCACAACCAGGAAACCAACATTGTCACAACCTACCCACCCCATACAGATTCTTCTGGTTTTATATGCACAAATGTGTGTGTGTATTTCATCCTGTGCAATCTTGTCACCTGTGTAGAGTCCTGTGACCACCACCACTGTCAAGGTACAGAGAATTTCCATCATGAGGTGTTCTCGTGCTACCTTCTTGTAATTATCTTTTTATGTACCTATGTCTCTCATGATTCTGTGAGTGTCTTCTGAGTGTCTTATTTTTAACCTCTGTGTCCTGCTTCAAGCTAACTCAAACCAGCATCTGGCTCCTAGGTGGTCCTATGTAAATGCTCATGGAGATATTCAAATGCTATCAGAGAAAGAGAGTAGGAAATCCAGAATTCTTTCTAGAAAGACTTTGTCCAGGGTGGAGAGAAAAACATTCCAAGGCATAAAGGACTATGAAAGTACAATATTACAGAACCTTCTCCTCTATAGAGGATTTTGAAGATCTTGGTAGTAATGATGGGTTTGTATCACCTTAAAAAATCATCTGCTCCTGTGCTCCAATCAGAAAGCTTTCACAGAGGGGACGTATTTCTGTGCAAGATCAGGCATGAACAACAGACTTTTATTTGTGGTCTTAACTTGGTTTCTTTTACATCATCCTTCGATGACTATGGTGACTCTGGGGTTAATGCGTTTTGAAAATCCTGAACTCATCACGAGCTTTCCCTCCAAGAGGCTTCACCTTGGCGGGGTCGGCTGCCCTTGCAGCTGGTGGTGATTGATTCAGGCCATAGGGCAGAGTGACTTGAGCAAGGCATTGGGGGTGCTCAGCAAGGATCTTGGGATTTCTCTTCCCTAGACCATCTCATGACAGACCTGGAGGAAGGAAGTTTTCTTTCATTGGTTCCTACTCTTGGGTTTCATCCAACTAATGGTGGGGTTTTCATAAAACATCTTGGAGTAGCAGTGTTCCTCAGGTTACCCCATGCCCCAGTCATGTGCTTCACTGATACGTGGAGCCACTCGTGAGACTTCGAAATCCCTGGGTTTTGTTGAATGAGCAAATACCAAAGTATGCCAGATAATGTCGAGTTCTCTGCAAGGACCAGTTGATCCATCATTGAGATCACGAAGTGTTAGGTCTTCATTTATTGGAAACTTGTATGTCAGACTTTGTGATAGTCTATGGGATAAAGGGATATATAATAATCCTGTTACTCATCCATCTACCTGTTTATCCATCCATCCATCCATCCATCCATCCCTCTATCCATCCATCCATCCATCCATTCTTCTGTTCATCCATCCATCCATCCATTCTTCTGTTCATCAATCCATCCATCCTTCTGTTCATCCATCCATCCATCCATCCTTATGTCCATCTGTTCACCTGCCCATCTATCCATTAGTCCATCCCTCTACCCATCCTTCTGTCCATCCATCCATCCATTCTTCTGTTCATCCATACATCTATCCATTCTTCTGTCCATCCATCCATCCATTCATTCTTTTGTTCATCCATCCATCCATCCTTATGTCCATCTGTTCACTTGCCCATCTATCCATTAATCCATCCCTCTACCCATCGTTCTGTCCATCCATCCATCCATCCATCCATCCATCTATCCATCCATTTTTATGTAGAGTCCAACAACATTTTTAGTAGCTCCAGAAGATATGTAAAAGGGCATCAAGGAAGAAGTAGCTTTTTGATCTTCTCTGCAATATTTTTCAGGCACTAACACATTTTTGCCTCTTAAATATACAAACCCCTTAGGACATATGCAGGACACCTTATTGGTGAGAAAAAGAACCAATATTTGTTATTTTATTCCTGTGTTAAGTAAGAAACAAACTTGAGAATTTGAACAGAAAATAAATAGCTATTTTTGTGGATATGACCCCCTACTCCCAACCATCACTTAATATGTTTTTGTTTTCTAGAATTGAAATTCTTATGGGATATATATATGTATATATATAATGAAAATTTATTACATATGTAATATATAATATATATCTTATATATAATATATAACCTTATATATCTCATATATATCTAATTATCATATATATATAAAATATATATGTAATTTTTTCCCCTCCCTGGTATCCATTCAGATCTCCAGGGGCATCTACTATATGTAGAATGCACTGTGATTATTCAGTTTCACATGAGGAAGAATAAAATTTCTCCTAACAACTTAGTAAGTGTTCAGAAGGCTCCAACACACTGCAACACGCCTCACAAAAGGAAGTCCAGGAAGTGGGCTTATTCTCTTCGGTCTCCCTGTTGTTTCATGAGAACCAACCGACTTGCATGGAGTTGAATATTCTCCTAAACGTCAAAGATGTATCTTGAACCCAGTTGTGAGACCAATGTGCTCACCTAAAACAACAGAGCGTGCCACATGAGCTTCTGATGACCGTTCCCATCATTCTATGCTGCGAATCTCCTCTGGCTATCAGAAATAAACTCTGATTGACTGTCCACCTAACTTCTTCAAATCCACTGACATATTCTAACTGCAAGTGCCCTTATTGCGAAATTCTTGTCTGTATAGACTTTAAACACAATTCTTATGTTATGCAACCAGAGGTCAGGAAAGGAAAAGGCACACTAACCCAATGAAAGGGTAGGACTAGAGTTGCAGGGAAAAATAAAGCCAGGCCTTAAAATGATGCTCATTCTGACATCTTGCAGGGACAGAGAGCAGAGGCACCATGGTGGGTGTGAGAAATAGCAACGGAGCTGAGCCAGGGTACTACGCTGTGTTTTGAAGTTCGCTGGATGAAGTTCGTAAGGCTGGAGTTAAGGGTGTATATCCTTACATCACTTATAGTGTCAGGGAATAACCTCTGACAACATATTCAGGGACTGGGCTTTTCTCATTGCTCTGAACGGGTTGGTACTTAGGCCTTCTAACCCTCTGATGTTATGGATCTCTCTGGATCTAATGTTGCATGGATTTAGGGACAGCCCCGTCAGCTCTCCAGGCTTCTGTTTTCTTACCTGTAACGTGTCAGAGCTCTGTAAAGGACCTCTGAACTTCTGTCCCAATCTGTAAGTCTATCCATGCACCCATAGTTTGCAAAGCTATTTCTATGACAAAGCATAAAGCGTGTGGCAGTGCCTCACAAAGTGCCTGGCACATGGTGGCCACCAAGTGATACTTGGTTTTATTAGGAGGCCCCAGTATACCTGCTGGAGGGTCGGCCCTGTTGTAGAAATACTTAGTTTCCATTAAGTCACCCACCAACATATATTTTATCATTACAGCTACTAAGTCTTTTGTAAAGTGCTTTGGGATTTCCTTTAGGAAAGACAATGTCTTGCCCAATCCCTGGTGGTGTTGGCAGGACCAGGACGAGATCCCAGCTCTCTTGACTTCTGACCCATTCTCTTCCAGGAGACTGTATCTCCTCTTCCTTCTCCTCAATGAAACGTAGTTTACTTCTATATGAAACGGGAACCCCATGTCTTGGGGAGGCTCCCTTATAGGCAAGATATATGAAGACTCTGTCACCTGCACTCAGTAAATAGCGACAGCTATTGCTATTATTACAGATCATCAGCTTACCGAGAGAATTCACAGAAATGTGTGACTGGCTTGTTTTTCTTCCGAGAACTGGAGGTTAATGCTTGTTCCTTGGAGGAAGTTCTGTGGCTTAGAAAGAGAGAGAAAGAAAATCATATACAAAGTGACCTTTTTCCCCAACTGTTGTGCAGCTCATGAAACTAATTAGCCAGGTTCTGATTGGGTTGAAGTCTGAGAGTAATGGGAAAAGTTGCTTTGTGAAGATGACACAGTCCATGGGGTTCCATATTTATTCTGTCTCAGTGGCTTCTGTATTAAATTTGTTCAGTTTGCTGGTCACAAGCTGGTTTTTCAGATGGGATGGCTTGGCAGCTACTCCTCTGGGCCTCCAAGCCCAGCTGTGGTCTCCAGCCAGAAGCTAGGAAGTTGGGAGGGGCCCCTGGAGGGCAAGAGGGGGATCATGGCTTTGAGTTCTTCTTTGATGCACCCATCCTGTCTTTGCTGGGGCAGGAAGACAAAAAGCACAGATTCACTGTTGGGCAACCTTGCTGGGCCACCTGCCAAGGAGATGGGAAGGAGCTGCACAGGGGAGGCAGAGCCTGAGCAATGAAGCTCCCCAAGCGCCGAGTCACCCAGGGGCTGCGGGGGAGTGTTGTGGTGCTGCGGGGTGAGGAGCCTGGAGCGCAGGCCAGCGTGTGGTGAGCATCCTCCCACACCCGCGGACCAAGATGACTGCGCAGCCGTGAGGCGGAAAACAAAACCCGCCTCCTCTCCATCTCCCCCATAGGAAGCCGGGAGCAGTGGAGGGGTCTGGTTGAGGGCTCAAAGCCACCAAAACCACTTGGCTTTTGAGTGATCGGACTTGGAGACTGACCTAAAGCCTATGAAATCCCAAGAGAATAACCTCAGCTTCTTTAATTCTAGTGCAGACTTTAGATGATGCTGGAAAATAAGAAAAGGAAACAATGACCCAACTCACTTATTTTACTTTTGATACACCCCACTGCATGGTTTATCTGGCCATCTTAATAAATGTAGTTTGCAGTGTGCTTTGTTATTTGGTAGCAGCCACCTTGCTACCTATAGAAGCCCAAGGGTGAGAAGCTGGCCCACTGAATTTGGCAGAGCAGGAAAATGAGAACAGCTGAGTCCTTGAAGACAGTGTCCAGCCAGGGCATCCAACCCGGAGTTGCCTCCTACCTGCAGATGTCTACTGAGAGAAACATTTCATGTTGCAAGCTCTGTGTGTTGCATGTTTTGCTACTTGCAGCTGAGAGCATTCTATATCACATAGCTGCCTGCCTCTGAATCAGCTAATGCTTCCATGTTACCCTTTGCATACTTCCTTTACAGAGTTTATTGCTAAGCATTTGTCTTTTTCTCCATCCATAAGCTCTTTGAGGGCAGAGATGGTATCTTATCTTCATAGCCCTGAATGGGTATAGTAGCAAATAGTTTATTACCTCAATGAACAGAGGAATGAATGAAGTCAATAATGTTGGCAATTAGATATCATTGTGAATATAAGAGTGTGTCTTTCTTAGGTAGCCCCTGGGCCAGGAGTAGATTTCCTTGTCTTAGAATCCAATAAGGAAGGAAGGTCAACTTCTGCTCCAGCCTTGAAAACTCTTGTGAGGACAGAAACATATTCATTATTTTTCTGTATAATTTAAACCAGATAAAAGGGCCTCCTCCCCCAAAAATGACACAAGGAAAACTTTATTCTCTATCTTCCTGGGTGTTTTTTTTTTTTTTTCTTTTTTCTATCGTCATTTCTCATCAGCACAAAAGAATATTCTTTTTGTTTCTGGCTTTACGAGAAGTCACACTTACATGGGTATGAAAACTAAGATAAGTGTCTAAGTAAAGGAAACACCATGATTCTCTCTCCGTGCATTGAATGCTGCCTGGGGAAGCCATCGCCTTAGAACATACCACATCCTTTCCGTGAAAAACCCATCGAGTTTTCAATGCTTTGTAGACCGGAGCCTGTTCCATCAGCATCCATGGGGTCAAAGGTCACAGTCATCTCGCAATGAAGAGTGAAAAGGTCACCAAAAAGAAAGCTTTCTGACTTCTCTAAGAAAGGCCCCCAACCCCAAGCCATTTTTCCCCTTATGCGTCGACTAGAAGAAAGAGACAGATTTTGAAAAAACCATCATATGCGACGGTGATTGCAGAAAAGAACTGCCAGGAGCAAGTGACAGCTGCAGAAGTGAGGAACCAGGCAGGTGGCCTCTGTGCTCTCTCCCTCCCCCCCACACCCCACCGGTCCCCAGACTCTGTGGGTCCCATCCTGAGTCCATCCTCACCCATATTAGTGTGTTCCCCACATTTTTTTAATAAAACATCTTCATTGACATATAATTCAGATGTCATACCATTCACCTGCTTGAAGTATACAGTTCAGTGGTTTGTTAATACGTGCACTGCTCTGAGCGAGTGAGTCTGCAGATCCGCAGCTCCGGGATGCTCCCGGCTCCTGCAGTGCTGCTCAAACTCGCGGGGTGGGGTAGCAGGCCCTATTAGTAACTCCCGTGCAAACACTAGTCATCTTAGCTGGAGATGTCCAAAGGTAAGATTCATCTTTTCCTCCCTGGCAGAATCAATAAATTTGCATGATGCATATTAAATGTTTAATTAAAACCCAATGCTTGAGCATTTTCAGGAAGCTATGAAAACCCTTTGGAGGAGGTCTGGGAGCCAGGGGTGCTGGTGAGTTGACCAGAAATCCCTCCATCCATCAGGCTCCAGGGTCCAGCTTCGTTCTGTGAACCTTCAGTACCTGGGTTATTTTGCAGGTACTGGAGCTGCTTGATGTAATGACTCAATGATGTTCAGGCAACTATTAAAATTATAACCACTGGAGCCTTTAAGGGCAGAGCCACCAAACTCTTCTTCCCGAATCTCCACGAGGGCCCCAGAAGGTGGTCGTTTCCCCCACGTGCGGATCCCAGGCCATGCCTTGCTTTCTCTCACTCCTGGCATCCCACCTTGTCCTCCGACTTGTCCTTCTGCTAAGTCTCAGTGGGCGGCAGGACTCAGCTCAACTCTTACCTCTTTTGGGAGTTTTTCTCTGACTCCTCGGGCCACCTTGGATGTCTTTTCTTCCTGCCCCACCCCTCCTTGCCTTACTTCCATCCAAACACTGACAACCCTGTGCTGTAGTTACTTGTTGGAGTGTTTCTCTCTGTCCCTTCTGTCTGCAAGCTTACTGAGGACAGGGACAATGCCTGAATTCATCTTACATTCCCCGCACCCTTGATGGTCTGTAGCCCATATCAAACACTTAGAAATGCAATTGATGAACCAATTGAATGGATGAATGAATGAATGAATGAATGATGACCAAGGAGTTCATTTCCCATTAATAACATGGGGGAAAAAAATCACAGAGTTTTTTTTTTTTTAAAGTCTAAAACTCTTTTTGTCTTCCCAATACCAAGACACTGTCAGCAATTTCTTTTATGACTCATGGATGATTTAGAGAAAGAGTTTTTTTATAAAAAATGTCTTTGATTCCCACTGATGGTGATGCTGAGTGGGAGGTGGAGAGACACTCAGGTAGTAACCGTGCAGGGAGCTTTTAGAGGTCCTCAGCCCTCTTTTTGACTATCTCCAAAGCCCTGTGGGAGGCTTCAGGGTTGGACACTCTGCTGGCTCAGATTTCAAAGTTTGCTGCAAGGAAATTTTAAAGTTTGCAGCAAGGCACAACCCTAGGTATACAGATGACTCGTAGAAAACAGTAAAAAATTAATCCTATCTAGGGCAGTGCAAGCATAGTGAGCTCCTTATTCATTTATTTTTCTATGTTAATTTCTGAAACTATTATCATAATATTGTTTGTGCAATAAATAAAATTCATATTTGGCTGTCAGAGGCCTCTCTGTTTGGATCTCTGGAGTGGAAATCAGTTGTGGGAGGAAGAGTGTTTTTCAGAGCAGTATCTGAGAAGCTGGAGATACCAGCGAACACTTAATGAACACCTGTAATGGTGGTACAGGGGCGGGGCTTGGAACAGGTGTTTCACTTCCGTTCCAGGGTATAGTGAGTGGTTAAGAGTTATTGCTGGTTCACATTCAGCGTGCCAGTCATCATCAGTGTTATTTTGGACAAACGTACCTACTCTGCCTAGACCTTGTCTTTGCTTAAAACGTAATTGTTGCAAATATTTAATGAGATGATGTATGCCCTGTGCTCGGCACAGTGTCTGGGGTGCAGTAAGTGCTCAGTTTATACTAGCTACTGTAAAGCAGAATTTTAAGATGGGCTCCCCCCAAATTTTTCTCCCTCATCTCCAGGACTGTGAGTACAGTGAATGCTACTCATGAATGCTGCTCTGGTGATCATGTTATATTCCATGGCAAAAGGGATTTTGCCAGATGGACACAAGGTTACAATCAATTGACCTTGGGAGAAATTATCAGGCAGGGGGGAGGTGCTGTCTAAGCTAATCCACGGAGCCCTTTGAAAGAAGAGGGTTTTTCTGGCTGGAAGCAGAAAAGGGAAGTCAGAGAGATTCGAAGCACAAGGATTCAGCGTGGGGTTGCTGCTCAGTGGGAGATGCAGGGTGCATGTGATAAGGAATGTGGATGTCCCTGCAAGGAAATGGGACCTCAAATGCACAACCACAAGGAAATTAATTCTGAAGACAATTTGAATGAGGTTGAAAGCAGATTCTCCCCCCGGGCTCCATTTAAGAGCTCACCCTGGCAGATACCTTGATTTCGGTCTTATAAGTGCCTACCCAGAGATCCTAGTGGAGCCCAGTATGGCCTCTGACCTACAGAACTGTGATATAACAGATGGGTGTCATTGTGGCTATTCTATGCAGCAATAGAAAACTATCACAGCTCTCGTTATTACTGCTGCCAATAGACTCATTTCATTTTCAAGATAAACCAGGTTCACTGATAGTACTCTCTTTTGGTAGTAGGTGAAGAAACTGAAATTCAGAGAAGTTAAGATGCCTGTCTAAGCCCACACACCTTGTAAGGGGGACAGAGAGTGATTCAAACCCCGGTCTTCTGATTGTAATTTCCGTGTCTTCTGATCAGTCTACACAACCTTGGTCTAGTGGGCCTCAGTAACCTCCATGGTGGGTCTAATTCTATGTTTACTTTCTCTGAAACCCTCTGGCATTGTCCATGACAGGCACAAGATGTTGGAAAAGGGTGGGCACAGCAGCTGTCCCTTCTAGAACCTTGGTGTGAGTAGAAACAGCCCTGTGGGCCCAGACAGCAAGCTGAACCCAGGCTGCACATCAGTTCCTGCTCAACCCTGGCCAAGTGTCCTTGTGCAGTGTCCATCCTGCACAACTGTGCACTGCTTCATGTTTGAGTCCAGCTACTCCCTTCCAATGGGGAAGAGAGGAAGGTGCTAGGTATGATTTGGACTATATCTGGTTCTAAGGTTGGGGCCCAGCAAGAGACATGGGGTTGCCATATTTCTCAGTCTCTTCTCATGGAACTCATGCTATGTGAACTCTTGGGCTTTCTGGCTGGGCTATATACCTGGCCACTCTTTAATAGCTATTGAAGTGAACAGAACAAAATATTCATTCCTGTCTGGTACAGCTGTATAAAGGCCTAGATGATCCATTGCTCCTCCCTGGATTTTATTTCGCTTGAGTCTGGAAGGAATCCAGGAAATTGCAAGGGTTTATATCTGATGATCATGGCAGACATGGCTTATGGAATATTGACTCAATTCTGGACACACCAACGCTCCTGAGAACTCAACACTATTCTTGCTTATTAAAAAAAAAAAAAAAGGAATTTTTCCCAGTTCAAAGACCCCTGGGCCACTCACACTCATGCATTTTCCTATGGCAGAGACTGAGTTTGATACCCTGGAGTCAAGTTGAGAATGAGCAAAAAGTGGTTCTCTCTTGAATGGCAGCCAAGCCAGGTAACTCAGAGCTAGAGCTAGAACCTTCCTGGGAGGTCAGGATTATCCAGCTACCCCTTCTATGAGAATAAGAACCCCTTCTACCCCTCCTGCCATGAATACCTCTTCCATGAGAATAAGAACACCGGCGTGATCGAGCCCACGCTAACTGTTCGGCTCCAGATGCTTTATTGGAGTGACCTGAGGCAGGGTTCCTAATTTGCCATGTCAGGACCCTTAGGTACCCCGGGGACCATGAATGAACTGATGTCACGCACACATTCCTATTGTGAGAGTCTCACAAAGTCCTTCAAATTCTCAAAGGCATCCCTGACTCCAGGAAAATGTAGGAGTGCTAATGTAAAGAGATGCAAGAAGAAGAAATGCATCTGTGTGTGATAAAGGAGAGTTCTGTTACCGTGGCAGTGCCTGCTGTGGCCCTCACACCCCGCAAGGCACCTCGTTAGCCAAGTTCAATGGTCGACTGGCGTTGTAGGGCCGGAGTTCATGAGAAAGGTCCCAGCTGGAGACCACAGACTTGGGGCCACAGGAGAAGAGCGAGTGAGTGTGGAAATGGAGGCGCCATCAAAGGAGGGAATTCAGAGATGATATTAAGGTCAAGATGTTGGGAGATTCTAGTTTTCAACCTCTTTTCACGGTCAAAGACGTGCCCCCAAAGGTCGGAAGTGACAGCAGGCACTGTAACGTGCCACACACTCTGAGTCCTCTAGAGACTAAGCAGCCCTTCACGCGGTCTTCTGACAGCTGTCATTCAAGGCAATCACAAATCCCCTCCTGCCACATCCACCTGGCTGTCTTCCTCACTGTTCCTTCCTTGGGGTCGGAGGTCATGCATCAAAGCACTTTTTCCGGACCATCCACAGTGCTGCAGCTACCCTTACCTTTTGGGGACAGATCCAACGGCATTTTGAAGAAAGATTATGTTAAAGAAAAATGACCAGGATTCTAAAATTTGGTTTCTTTAATATTTTTATATATTATATTTATTGTTTCTTTTTTCTGATTTTGACAGTACTTTTTGCTCATTACAGAAAATTTGGAAAATACAAAAAAAAAGAGAAAGAATTAAGATATGAATGAAGATAACTTAGAAATGGGAAATACAAAAAAAGAGAAAGAATTAAGATATGAATGAAGATAACTTAGAAACGGGGGTTGCTAATACAGTGTTTTCCTTCAAGTTATTTATTGTAATGAATGTACAAACATACCTACACAAACATGCAAATGTATAATTAAAAAAATTTTTAACAGAATTGGGACCAGATTGAATGTACCTTTTATATCCAACTTTTCACTTCATAATATACCATCGATACTTTCCTGGGTCACTGAGTGCTCTTTGAAAACATGTCATTATTGACCACATAAAATTTAACCATGTGGTTGTAAAAATAATTTATTTGATTATTTTGCTTATTTGGGGACATTAAGATCCTTTGCAATTTTTCAGTAATATATCAATTGCTTTGATCTATCTGCTACATAATTGCTGAATATCTGATAATTTCCCTAAGATAAATATTGAAACGTGGGGTTGCTAGGCGAAAAGATATAAATATTTTAGGGCTCCGATATGACAAAATTATTTTTAGAAAAGTTTTATCTGTTTTTGCACACTCTTGCTAATGTACTGTGTCGCACAGTTTTAAAAAATTGACATCAATTTGAAAAAATGGCATCTCTCTTTTAACATCATTTTAACAGCTTGCCCTTGATTTTTTTTTTCTCTTGACAACTTCACATTCTTGTTTCAAACTCCCCCCCCCCACCTTCAAGCCCAGGGGCGTCCCCCAAGGCTCTCCAGGTAGCAAACAAGGGACCAATTAAGCAACTCTGTATACACATCTACATTTGTTTATCTGTAAAGATAACCATATTCATGTTCACCTAGTTACACAGTACAGAAGACCGAATGCTAAGTTTACTTCCAAAGAGAAAATGAGGGGTATCTTTTGAGAGCCTTGTTTAAATACTTACTTATATAAATTAATACTCAGCCATAAGATCTTATGCCTGGTTCACAGCCAGGAATAGCAGGTATCATTTGGCGGATTCTCTTTGCTGAAAAGAAGAGAGAAAGAAACTGAAGTTGGCTAAGGTTACACCATATACCAGATTCTGTCCTAGGCTCCACTGCATATATCCTTTCTTTTGCAACTCATAAGGTATTTTTCGCTCCATTTCTAGGTATAGAGAAGTCAATGCCAAGGTTAAGACTTGCAAGGCCTGCAGCCAGCACTGCAAGGACCAGAGAAAAGATTTGAACCCTGGTATGCCTGATCCAATATGTTGTCACCAATTTCTTGAGAAACTGTCCCTAAAGCAGATCTTCGCCCACAGCAGCCACCTGGACAACACACTCATCCCTTGGCTTTTCCTCCTTACTCTCTCGGAATCCTCCCTCCTCTCTTTTGCTTCCTCGGTTCAGCTTCCAAATAAACTACCTGAACACGGTGCTTATTGCAGACTTTCCTATTGGGATCTCCAAACACACACATTGACTTAAACGCCCTGCATCTGTGGAAGGACCCAGTGGACAGGGCACAGCCCAGGTGCAGTCTTCTACTTTCTTCTTGGGTTTTTGGTTTGCCCAGAGTCACTGTCAACGTGCCCTGCTGTGCTAAACCTCTCCAGGGAGCTCCACCTGATGCAGACGCTTCACCTTCCTCAAAGCTGGGCCCACGCATGACCACGAGTGAGTCACAAATGAAAAATGGAGATGTCTGCCCCAGCTTCTGGGCTCCGGGTCCCCAAACCACACTCAGGTTTTTATGTATGTGTTGGGATGATTCAGCGGAAACTTCTGGTCAAACGGATCACCATAGCAACTTTCAATAGACATCCAGCATGCAAATGAGAGAGTGGAAAGGAACACTTTCTCAATAGCCCCAAACCACCACCCTCTGAACCCCTCAGGGATTGAAGACTAAACACTTTGAAAGTTTAGTGCAGAGTCGGCTTAAATGCCGGTTGGCACCCAGCTGGGTCTGCTGGTGTCTTCAGATGCTAAAACAAGGCAAGCAAAGAGGTTTCTACACTCTGAATTCTGTGTCTCGTGGGGAAAACATCTAGAATGGAGGTAGGAGGCTGAGATTCACGTGTGCCCTGTCTCATTCATAAGCCTCAGAATCTTGGCCAAGTTATAAAAACTCTCTGAGCGTCAAGGTTTTCATCTGTAAAATGTGGATAAAAATGCTCGCTTAACAGGGACATGGTGTGCCTGAAATAGTGACTAGAAATTGACCTTCTGAAACCTATTTTCTTTCTTCAGGCCTCAGTCTTTATTGAATGCCAGTTACATGCAAAATGTGGTGTTGGTATCTAGGGATATAAATGTCAACATGGCTTCTTCTCCAAAGGAGCTCCAGGAGTTGCTGAGAAGAAGGGTGGACAGGTGTTATGGGCCTTAGGCATGGTTGGGGTGAATCAGGTTTGAATTAATCCCAATGGAGTGCCCTTACTTTAAAATAAAGTCTATGGTACACAGATTTCAAGTTACAAAGCAAATGGGGTGTTGGGGAAGAGGAAGTTATTTAATTAACACATTATTCACTGTGTCAGGAATGCCTGTGGCTACAAGCAACAGAATGACCACTTAACAATGGTTTAAGCAAATAAGGGTTAACGTTCTCTCTCACACACACACATACACACGATTCTTGAGGTAGGTGGCTGCTCGAATTAGTTCAGTGGCTTAATAATATCAAAGCCAACACCTCAGCAACTCTTTCTTTTCCTTCTTGCTTGTCACCTCATCTTCCCAAGGTGGCTGCCAAATTTCCAGCCATCATGTCTGCATTCCAAGTAGGAAAAGAAAAGAAAGGAAATTGATGATACCATTGGAATATTTACATCTTATTGATGGGAACTGAGTTACTTGGCAATTCCTAGCTACAACAGAATCTAGAAAGAGATTTTTCTTTTTTTTGTTTGAGTGGAAACACTTTGCCGGCCTCATAAGCTCCGAGGTGCTTGGCACTGGGGCTGGAATCGAGAACTATGAATTAGCCATAATTTCTGACCTAAGGAACTCCCAGTCTAGCTGGCGAGGCTATAATTACACCAATCAGACAAGAACACATGCACTGGTTTATTGCATGACAAGTTTCAAATTGTCTTCATCTGTCCTTCGTATCCTTAGAGAGCCTGATGAGAAACTAGGCTTGGGCTATTAGCTCAACTTGAGCAATGACCCCAAGGAGAAAGCATGTGTGTGACCCAAATTCAGAGAGTGGGAAAGGAGCCGCGCCAGGCCTGGCGCAGAGGCCTCCTGGCTCTCACACACATGTGCACAGTTTGGCATCTAGAGGAGGGGAGATGGCTGGGGAGGGAAGGGAGGTCCTGTTGGGGTGCTGATGACCCCGGCCTAGTCTCTCCCAGGGAGAAGGTGAAGGTCATTCACGCTCTTCAGGACTGAGCCCTGGGAGTCAAGGGGGAGAAGTGGAAAGTACACAGGAGACGGGACTCCATCTAGACCTCCGGAGCACTCAAGGAGAATCACACCCCTTGCGATTCTATCTGGTCCACAGACTTTGTCCCACTCGGGTCCTAGCAGGAGGAAGCCCACCTGGGTAATGGGAGGGGAGTTTTAATCAAGGGGGTGTTTACAAAAGGGAGCCCTGGGCATAAGAAAAAACTTAACGAGAAGTGCAGTTTCCTGGGGTACCACCTTCAAGAAGCCAGGACCACCTCCTGCTGCTCATAGGGGCAGGAAAGGGGGTGCTTCCGAAACCCAGAGAAAGAGAGAGGAGAGAAGAGAGAAAGAGAGGGGGAGAGAGTGCGAGCTGAGTTGACAGCGTAGCCTGACCTCTGCTTCTGATCTGTTTGCAACGTCTCCTGTAGGGCTGACCCACACGGAAGCCGGGCTGGAGAGCCTGGGGGCTCCGTTGACATGTCTGGGAAGATCTGCCCCAGAGCACAGAGGCAGGTGGAGAAAGGTGAAGGATGGACTTGGGGAGAGGGGCAAAAACAAAACAAAACAAAAACACTAAACACAAAATTGAGTGAGAGCAAAGAGACTGTCAACACACCCCTAGTCCTTCATGCTTGTCCAATTAACCCCACCAGTGAATGCTCCGAAGCATCCGTAGAGCTCTTGAAAATGACTCACACATAGGACAAAGGCCCTTTGGCCATGAGGTGTTCTGCCTTCGGAGGCAGCCCCTGACTGCCGCTCACCGCTGCCATCCGGCCCGGGCTCTAAATTCTAGGACAAAAGATTAGAAATACCCTATATTGTGTTTCTCTGGATAGTTACGCTTTGGTGACACACTCAGTGACTGTTTGATCAGCGTATTCTTTTCATCAATAAATGATATGATCCAAAGACTATAAATTCCCTTAAGGGACTTGGGTTGAATGAGGGGGGCGGCATATTTATACATTTTTCCTTAAATTAGTCCAAATCTCAAATGGTAGTGCAGGAGAGAACCATCTGATTTGCAGAGAGTCAGTAGATACTTAACACAAATGGCTGGGCACAAAAGGGAGAGAAAGTACTAATATTTATACACAGATCCATTGTGTATGTATATTGATGTGTGTGTACTCATTGAATGACTCGTTCACCCCGGTTGACTAATCAACCCAGTCAAAACAGAGGCTACAGTAGCCATATCCATAGGGTTAATTTGTTTCTTTCACAAGAACAGTGAAAAGCGATGCTGGAAGATTCTGTGCCATTCTCCAGAGCTGTTCCTGCCCTGAGGACTAGGTGTAGGTTTTTGCTGCTTGGGAAATACGTTGCTAGGAGTGGTCAGGATTACTCCTGGTGACACTAGAGGCTCTGCTTTTTAGAGGATCACCAGTAATTCCAACATCAAGTTTCATGTTTGGCAAGAGGCATATAAAAATGTTCTCAAGGTACACTGACTAAAAAAAAATCCAAGTTGCAAGGAGGAACAACGTTGCCTCTCCCAACTTGCCTTCACAGACATAAACAGGGTGGGACGTGGCCTGGGACTCTTTGGGAGCAGGCGTTGCCTCTGGCAGGAGACATGGGGCACCCGATAGCATCGTTTGAGATATTAATGTGGCAGCAGAGACAGAGAGAGAGAGAGAGCACCCAGTTTATGAGGAGATGTTTTCAGGTTGGGACACCAGCACGTTGAGAGAACATTCCATCGGAGCAAGTTTCATTCCACAGACATTCACGGAACACCTTCTCTGTGCGCAACCCTGCGTTGCATACCATTCCCTGTCCTCCCGCAGGTGCCCAGGCAGGTGCACAGACAGGCGAGTGAACCCGAGATCACAATGTGGAATCATATACCCTGTGACAGAAGGAAGAGCAGGGTGCCTTGGGACCGGCGCCAAGTTGCATCACAGGCAGAAAGATACGGGCTTAAGATATCAGCAAAGCAGCTGTTTCCACCCCCCCCCCAAAAAAAAAAATATTTCTGTTGACAGCGATTTAAAACACAAATTAAAGTCATTATCATGGGAAAAACTGAACTTCATCAGACTTTGTTTATATCTCTTCCAATCTAACATCGCTTCCATTTTTAATTATGTGTAGGGTGACCATCGTCTTTCATCTTCCAGTTCTTGCAGCCTGGAAAGGCTGAATCCAGCCACATTTGGGAACACGGAACCCCTTCTTCCTCCAAATCTGTGGCTTTAGGGGAGATTTCAGAGAGGGGATGGTGCCTGAAATGAGATCCAAAACCCGACAGGAAGGGGCATGTTGAGGAGAAGGAACAGCCAGTGGAGATGCCTGGATGCTAGTGTCCTCGGCTCACGATCCTGGGGTTTTGGAGCCCCCCGGCCACCCCACATCCTCATTCCTGTTGGGATAGGAGATGAGAACTGACAGCTGCAGGCCTGCTGTGTGCCAACGTTAGACGGCACCAGCTCAAAGTCCGGCCTGGAGTGAGGACTCCAGACATGTACGATTATCGCCGCTGCTGATGTGCATATTCTTTTTCTTACCGTTGACACTTACGTCTTGGATCATAGAGCATCTGTGTTCCTGATCCACATTCCACGAGGCAGCACGGTGCCATCAGGATTCCACTCTCATACACCAACTTATTCACTGGGCATTCAGTAAGTGCCTACTCCTTGCGTGTTGCTGGGTGCCGGGACAGAGCCATGCTGAGGGCCTCGCCTGACCTTGAGCTCTCTTTCTCCAGAGGCAGCCATGCAGGCAGAATAGTCTGGGGGGTTCCTTCTGACACTGGGGTTGGGGTGAGACCTTAACGAATGAACACACGCAAGAGAATTTTCCTGGAGACCGGAGCTCGCACGGTGAATGACTCCCAGGGCTGTAAGGCTACCCGACAATAAAAGTGCCCTCTATAAACCTCTCCTGAATGAATGACTCTTACCCTGAAGCCAGCACTTCATTTTTTGCTTTTTGCAAATTTGCTTTCAGGAGCTTCAGTGCCGTTGCTGAAGACAGCCTAGGAAATGCTGGCAAGTCAGGACAGGGAGGGCTGCGTTTATTGCATGTCTACTGCGTGCCAAGCCCTGGCATTTTCCATGCGTGGTCAACTCTCATCTTCAAGACTCTGGGTGATGGGTGAAATTACCTCCTCAAATTATAGATGAAAAACTGACACCTAGAGAGGTTAATTTACTTATTGGACATCACAGAGCAGATAAGAGCCTTGCTAGAACTTAGCTGTGCTCCACTTTGTCCGGACGTTTTCTTCTCCTTCTATGTAATATAAAATTGGATCAGGAAAATGGCCCTGGACTTCAGCCAAGGGACCTCTAAGAAGCCATACAGGAAAGAGAATCTATGCTACCTCTGTGCACTAGCTGCTTTCCATGGGTTTTCAATGACATCTGTGTTATTATGGGGAGAATTCTGAGTATACTTTTAACCAGATAGGTCTCAGACTTCAGCTTCGTGGGGCTGGAGTTTGCAGGAGCTGAGGTTGGCTGGGCCAGGAGAGGGGATAACACCAGGTAGGCGAGTGAGGCTAGAGCAGACCTAAGCAAATACTTGCCAGGGCACGTGGTGTCCGAGGACTACTTAGAAGGTTCCAGTGATGCTGGGGCAGTGGGCTACATGGCCAAACATCACTACCTATTTCTGGATAGCACAGATCTAGCCGGATCGCCTTAAGAAGGAAACGAGCCTGCATTCAGACTAAATAGTTAACTCTTCTGGGCTGGAAGAAATGATTATTCAAAAGTTGGTCCCCACATACAAATGCAAATGACATCCCGAGACACATGAATGCTAATTTCTCCCACGAAGTCTGTAGACAAATGCTAGTCATTAGAAACATTTCCGTGCATTTATATTAGGCTGTCCTCTAAAAGACTTTTCAGACAAATATGTCATCAAGATATTCAAAACCATGTAATCTTATCCGAAGTTTCATCTATCAACAGTACAGTCTTGGTCTCTCGCAGCTGTGTGTCAGAACGCGCAGGGAGACTGCTCAGCTGATGCAGCGGAGCGGGGAGGGGCCCTCGCAGTCTTGGGGGTGCACAGAGCACCCCAATAGGAGGGTCTGGGTTTTCACGGGGGCCAGGCCTTTTAGCCACAGGTGAGAGAGCTGCGCTGGATGCAGGGTAACCTCTAACAGAGTAAGAGAAGAAGCATTCGGGGCCGGAGCTCCTTCTTCTGGGCATCCCTCTACCAGCCTGCCTTTGCACACTGAGATGACAGATTAAGTTCAAAGCAGAGTGATTGGGGGCTCAAGATCTTGTCTCTACCACCTTCTGCAAGGCAAAATCTCCAGCCTGTACACCGGTCCCCGGGAGGCCGGGGGTGAGTGGAGATGCTTAGGGTGAAGTGACAGCACTTTCAAATGCCTGGCAGGAGGAGGGCTCCGCTTTAAGTCATTTCTCTGCATGTGTGCACGTGTACTTTTCCTTCCCTTCCCCCTTTCCTCTCTTCTTAGAGAAGGGTGTTTGGTGGAAAGAGTGCCCCGAGGACGCCTTCTTGATATGCCAGGGGGCTGCACAAGTTATTGCTATTTGGTTGTTTCCGCAGGGACCATCTGAGCTTGGGCCACTTTATTTAGTGTGTGAATGGATGGTGGCTTTCGACAGCAATGGAAAACATTTTTCTTAATTAATTATGTGATAAAATGAATCCATCAAATAATTTATCTGTTAATCCACTCATTCATCTAGATGAATATTCATCTACCTATTCAACCATTCATTCATCCATATATCCATCCATCCATCTGTCCATCTGTTCTCTACCCACTGATAACAATGTCTGAAGAACACAAGAATATGGCATTTCTATTATCCCAGTTCTGTGATTGGAGAAACTGAGGCATAGAGAGGTTAAAAAATTGGCCTAAGCCCACCCTGTTAATAAGGGATGGTGCTGAGATGGACTCATCTCTTCTGGGGTTCACTTCTTTCAATCCTTTACCAGCCATTTCTTGACTGTCTGCCTTTCACCAGGTACCAAGCCCAGGTACAATGGGAGGGGAGAGTTGTCTCAGACTAGTTCCTGCCTTCAAGGAGCTCACAGTCATGAACCAGAGCCCAATCTCATGAGGCTGGCTATGAGTTGCATGTCTGAAAAGGTGTAGCCCAAATGCAATGGCAGCTGTAAGCCTGCACAAAAATCTACCAGCTGAGGTAACTGGAGTGGAACTGACATTGTCAGGGTTATGGGCCTCACCATCCAGCTTCCATGGAAACCCCGTCCAAGGATGCCTTTTATTTATCAACGTGTAGACTATAAATGTCATCCTAGCAGCTGGTGCTTTGCAAGGGGACTCAGGAAAGGACAGGCCTGGGTGAGGCCCTGCTCCTCTGTAGATGGGCATGGCAGAGCTACACTGGGGCTTTCAGACAAAGCTCCTTGGAGCAGAGGATATAATCTATGGACATAATCTGAGGATATAATATAATATGTGCCTGCTGGCTCCTGGCTACCAAGGGCATGGATGTCTCTAAAAAGCATCACTACATTGTAGTAGGCATTCTGAGTGCAGGAAACCGTTTGTGCAAAGACACGTAGGCTTGACTGATGATGGCATGGTAGAGCAAGCTGGTTTATGCTGTTGAAGCGCAGGTGACAAACGATGGGGTGGGTGATGGAGGAACATAGGAAATACCTGAGTTATTGGAATGAGGCTTCCCTGTGAGGGGCCTTATATGTCAGCTCAAGAGTTTGAACTTTAGGGAAGACTCAAATGTATTTGGACAGGAGAAACATATATGGAGATTAGTTAGTGCTTCACAAGGAGTACTTGGCAATGGATGAGCAAGTTTGGAGGCAGGAGCACTAGTTAGTTGGCTATTGCAGTAGTTGAGACAAGGTCCTATCCTACATCCAAGAGATGGAAATGTAATAGAGAAAACAGATTCTCAACATTTTTGAAAAGCATAATGAAAAAGATCTGTGATTGATTGGCATATCCGATGAAGGAAAGGGAAGAGCTCAGCTCTGAGGTTTGTAGCTTAGAAACTTGTGTAGGTAGTTATTTTTTAAACCTGCTTAAGAATCATGAGGGAAGAGGCCAACTTTAAGGAGTCTGAGATGCTCAAGGAACAGCCTAGTGGAGATGTCTAATAGGCAGTTGAAAATCTGGCTCTGGAGTTCAGAAGATAAGTACTGGTTAGTAGTGGAAATTAGACAGACATCAGCAAATAGGTAGCATACATGCCACTAACCACTATTGCTGCACCCAGAGCAGGCATCACTAATCAATCATGGATTTTTTTTTTTCATTGCAGCTGGCTGCTTAAGCATAATGATTTAGGCAGGCATTACCAATGGATTGAAGTTAGCATGAGCATTGAATTCTTTTTGATAGCTACCATGGAGGCAATGAGGAGTGAGGTATGCTGAGGAGACACAACTGTAGTCAAAAGAGAGTTGGCTCTGATGGAGGATGGCCTGTGTTCAAATCCCATTGTTACCATTTCGTGGCTATGTTAACTTGCTAAGTTACCTAAACTCCCTAGGTCTTAATTATTTATGTGTGAAACATGGATAACAAAATAGTAACTCCTGGGGTTTTGGATAGGTTTACAGTCATGAAAAGTGTTTAGAACAACCTGACATACAATAACATACTAAATGCTCAATAAATGCTATTTGAGAGTATGGAAAAGAGCAAAGGAAACTGTGAAGATTAGAAGGGCTCTTCAGAGACTGTAGCAGTCCGACTTTCCTGGGGACATCTGAACTCAGGCAGCATGATTTGATGACACTTTTAATCACAGGATCTCAGCTGGCAATTGGGGAGAACTCTAAACTCTGCTTCTGTTTCAAACTCAGTACTCTTGTAACGTGGTATGTGGTTTACGTGGATGTTCCATTTCCCTCTTTAACTCAAATACGGTTTGGGGTTTGAATCTGTGCATTTCTAGAACTTTGCCTCCTAATTTTTAGCAGTTCCTGTGTGTGCAGTTTGGAAAAAGGGATGGACACTTCAATTTAGCACGATGGCTGTTGGGTCTGAATTTCTCTGCTCACCAAGAACGGCAAATGGACAGGTGGCGTTCACTTCTGCCCAGGAGGAAAATGACCAAGAGTTCAAGTTTTTCAGATCAAAAGGTCACTTTTTGTTTTAGGTTACCAAGCATGTGTTACCAGAGAGAGGCCCCGTGGCATTGTCTAGAAAAGCATGTTAAAAAAATAAATACGTGTAATTTATTTATTTGCCTGGTTTGCTATTTCCCAATCATTCTCCTCAATCTAAAGACACGGTTATGGTCTTTTGGGTGCAGTGCAGCATAGAGAGCCCTCAAGTTTACGTAGCACATATCAAGTTTATCTGGGTAAATAAACGATTATGTTTTCTGACCTGCATCTCTGCCTGCTCAGCTGGCCTTTAATAACCTTTGCCAAGAGAAAGGAACTGCTTTATACAGGCTTCCTAACCGCAGAGAGGTTGTTTCTTTTTGAAGGGAAGAGGGGTGGACTTTTCATGTTGTTTTTCTTCACTGAAAATGGGTATTAGTGCAAATGCAGACACTCAGTTTCTTGGCTTGGACACAGAACTTCTGGTGACCTCACCGGGAGGGCATCAAGGCCTCAAGTTGTGACACATCAACAAATGCCAGGGGGCTCTCGTAGGGTGGTTGGTATTTTCAGCACAGTCTGAGTCCGGTGACCTGTTGTTGGGTTGGGTATAGGTTTTGAGTCTCAGAACACTGAGTCAAGGACATGTTTTGAGTCTTTACTTTGAATTCCCGGCTGGTATGTTGGTGGGTGTGTGTGTGTGTATCTGCTTGCATGGGGTGTTGGTGTAGTTGCTTGTTGTGCCTGAGAATGTGTGGGGATGTCTTGGTGTGCATGGGAGGAGAGAAAAGGCCAGAAAGACAAAGGTGGAGAAATAAGAGAACATAAAGTGGAACAAAGACAAGAGTGGTCTCCTAAGAAGGAGGGTGTCAGGATTCATCCATCCTTTCCTTGGGGATCCAGGACTTTGGGTGTGACTCTGCTCTGGGTTCTGGGAATACTGCAACCACCCAGATTCACAAAGTCCCTGGTTGCATGGATTTTGCCATCCTAGGGGGACACTATCAATAAATGAGTGATTAAATAAGGGAATTTCAGATAAATTGGCCTGTCCAATTGCAGATTAAAATGTTGCCTTTCTTCCCAGCTATGTTGATTTTATCATATTCCAGGGGCAGCCCCCCACTCTGAATGTTCCTTCTGGAGGGAGGTCATCTCTGGAAGGCAACCTCTGGACAGAAAGGCTTCTACTTTTACTTAGACGACTCTATCCCATTGTAAGTTTGTTTTCTTAAATTCCCTTCAGGTCAGTAATTCTCAACCAGGGGTGATTTTGCCCCCAGGGGGCATTTGGCAATGTCCGGGGGCACTTTTGGTTGTCTCTACTGGGGGGATGCTTCTAGAAGTCAGTAGAGGCCAGGGATGCTACCAAACACCCTTACTGCCCACGCTCATCCCACCATGCCCAGAGCAGCCCCCCACATAGGAGAATGATAAATCCCAAATGCCAATAGTTCAGAGGCTGAGAAACTCTGGCTTGCTTGTTTATTTTCTGTCTCCTCCACCGTAAGAAGGCATGCCCTCTACTCTCTTGTGTCCACAGTATTGACACCTTGTAGATGTTCCATAAATATTTGCTGGCTGGGAGTGCCTCTACTAATGCTCAATACACAGAAGGTAGCATAAAATGTTTGCTGAGTGAATACATGATAAACTCTGGGACTTAATAGCCATGTAACCTTGATGAGTCATCTAACCTTTCTAAGGTTCCACCACCACCATCCCCCTTCCCCCAACAAAGAATGATCAAGCCCAAATGTCAACAATGGCAAGATTGAGAAACCCTGACTTAAGTTAAGCTGGAGGCTGAGCTAGGGCACCCGTAACACCAGGGCCTGTGTGTGTGTGTTTGTGTATGCGTGGGGGTGAGATGTGCCAGGAAGCCTGGCACTACCCCTTCCAGAAAAGCCTTCACCACAATGATTTGTCTCTTTCCATAGGAAAACTGCCTCCCCCAGACGGTGACTTCTCTGGGAGGTGGAGGCCAAAGCTTTTGCCCCGTGGCTTGCAGAACCAAGGGAATGAGGGTCCGATATTCCTGGAAACCTGGGGGTCACTTTGGCAATATGTGTCCCCAGAAAACCCTGGTCACCCAATCCCTTCCTGTCCAAAACCATGTATTAAAAAAAAACAAACCTGTTTTCTAACAACATTCAGGATCAGCTTGAAATTTACTCTGCCTGTAAATTCTGCCCCCCCCCGAAACCACTTTTTGATGGGAATTCACTCATGAATTCCCTAGAACGGGACGGCAGCTCGCCCACTACCTGAAGGAGTGCACTAGCTCTGCTGTCTGAGGCAAGGGGTGTCGGGAGGGAAAACAGAAATGAAATATCTGGGAAATCTGAGACATTGTTTTAAAACAACAGTTTTTTAGGGTGTTTGATTTACTATTCAACTGTGCACAGCTGCTGTTCGGAAAATAGGATGCATGCCAAGCCAAGAGAGCTGGTGGAGAGGGTCGGGGGAGTGGGAACAAAGGAATCAACAGTGTTGTTTGCACACTTAACATGTTAACTTGACTTAAAAAAAAAAAAAAAAGCGCAGCTGACCATTCCTGAGAAGCCATTGGCTCGTGTGTCTTTCAGTTGCCATTTGTTTGCTGAACGGCTATTTTCCCTGTTGCTGTTGTCTTCTTTGTCTTAATTAAAGAGATTTAGGAGACTGCCCTGCCCTCAAAGTGCAAATTTTTAATCAGTGCTTTGACAATCACTGCCTTCTTTTTCTTCTCTTTTCTTCCTTCTGGCATCAAAACGCCCACCCGTTGACTTGAGAATTTTTTTTTTTTAATTGAGGTAAAATTAACATAACACAAAAGTGACCATTTTAAAGTGTCTAATTCAGTGGCATTTTGAACATTCACAATGTTGTGCAACCGTCACATCTGTCTAGTTCCAAAACATTTTCATGGCCCCCAAAGAAAACCCTGTATTGGTTAAGCAGTCACTCCTCATTGCTCTTCCTCCTCAGCCCCTGGTCACCACTAATCTAGTTCTGTCTGTATGGCTTTACTTATTCTGACTATATCTCAGAAATGGAATCACACATATGATATGTGACCTTTTGGGTCTCGCTTCTTTCACTTAGCTTTAATGCTTTTGAGGTTCATCCATGTTATAGCATGGGTCGGTATTTCATTCCTTGGTATAATTGAATAATGTTCCATTGTGTAGATATACCACGTTTTGTTTATCCATTCATCAGCTGATGGACATTTGGACTGTTTCCACCTTTTGGCTACTTCAAATAGTGCTGTTATGAGTATCTGTGTATGAGTATTTGAAGACTTGTTTTCAATTCCTTTGGGTTTATACCTAGAAGTGCAATTGTTGGATCATATGGTAATTCTATTTAACTTTTTGAGGAATCAAAAACTTTTATATGGCCTTCATTTCACAGTGAGCCTCAGTGTCCAATCAGCTAATACGTCCTCCACCCAGGATGAGCCCAGAGTTAAACCCGGAGGGACCTCCTGAGGCAATGCTGCCCTTCCACCTAGGAATGAGAAGGCCAAAGGAAGGCAGAGACCCCCCATGGGGCTCCTCCTTTTTGAAATGAAGAAACAGAGATTCAGAGAGAATAAGCCACTTGCCCAAGGATACAGAGCTCAGAAGTAAGAAGTCACGGACCTTATTATGTCCAACGATCCATCTGCTTTCTTGAACAAGTATAATGGAAGCCATGTCACCAGATTCAAAAGGCAGTAGTTTCTCTGCCTAAGAAAGCAAAACCTTTCAGAAAGAAATGCCTCCAGCTCAAGGAGAAAAATCCCTTTCCTTTGTGGGGGAATTTATCTCATCCAAAGACTGACCGCAGGCAAGGGGAGATTCCCTGCAGCCCAGGTGTCACAGGAAACAGACATTGGCTTTTTCTGAAAAATCATCCAGTGACTTGTGTTATTGGGAATGAATGCTTCACTAACAGTTACAAATTCCTTGCCCCTTACCCTGGTTCATTCTCCTGGCCTGTGTTTTCCCCTTTCTCCTTTCTTCCCATGGGTTATTCTCCTTTTTAGAGAAGAAAAGGAGGAGGAGGAGGAGGAGGAGGGAGAAAGGGCAGGAGAAGAAGCCAGCCATCTCTTTCTAAGCATTCACCTTGCCTAACATAAATTCTTGTAATATATTAACACAATTCTCCCAACAGCTCTGTGAGTTTGCTGGTGGTGTTATTTTTATTCTGATGAGGAACCTGGCATACAGAGAGGTTAAGAAACTTGCACAAAATTTCCCAACCAATAGGTGAAAGAGTCAAGATTTAAACTGAGAGCTTTCTGAATCTAAGGTCTATGCAATGTAGACATTCTGCCAGGCCAATCATTTATCAGTCACTTCCTATTTTGGGGTATTCTAGCATCCTGGACTTGGTGCTTTCCTACATGGTCTCATTTCTGCTTCATAAAACTCTTACCTTATAGAAAAGGAACTTGAGGCTCAATACACTCATCCATACCCCCTGCCTAAGCTTATATAGCCGATGCCAGCTGAAGACATTTATTGTAGGGCTACCTGATTCCAAAGCCCTGTTGAATCTACCTTACTGCACTATTGCTTTGTCCAATATGGTGCTGGGCTTATCCCAGAATTGGTTCCAAGAGGATTGGCTTTCAAGGAATCCTGCTTGGTTGCATCATAAGTTTTTGACAATGTCGTCTTACCCTGCCTCCAGTCAACCATTTATTGTGGAGTTTGCGGAATCTCACACTAGCATGGAGCTCTTGGAGGGTGATGGTTTTCTGAATTGCTTGTGCTTAGTGGATTTTCCTAAGATGAATTAGAACAATCTTTTGATGATGTGGCAGTTTGTCTCAGCAAGAGCCAAGGTATGGTATCTCTATGTTAGCCCACGTGGGCAGCAGATGTGTTTGTAAACACATATGCTTTCAAGGCAGGTATGTACAAGCATGTGTAGGCAGACTCGTCTGAGTGTTTGTGCAAGTGTGTTTCTGAGGAGGAGGCAGAGAAAGATGTCAGAAGAAGGTTCCCCATTATGAATGATTTCTGCAGGCCTTGGGCAAGAAGAATCACCTTTGGGCTCTTGGCAGGGTGGGCTCAGCCCACCCCTAAGGGACTTTATGGCTGGAAAAAACAATTTCCTTGTGCAGCTTGCCTGGTCTCCTGGAAGGGTCTCCATCTGGCCTCAGTTACTTCACGCCTTAGTTGTCACTTGCAACCCCAACCCCCTTGTTGGTGTGAGTTCAGCTGTGCCCTTTCCAGCAGCCCCAGAGCATTGGATCTCAAATTCTGGTTGGTGGTGCTTGCCTGGAAGATCCCCAACAAGTATGTGGAGTCTCTGTTTCCACTTCCAGCTTCTGATGGAAAGGATTTGGGTTGAGTCTGGGAACTGCATTTTAACAAGCTCACTGGGTGGTTCTGATGTAGATGACACGGACCACACTTGGAGAATCTCTAGCTCAGAGAGCATCCAGGAATCGACTAACATGTGTCCAGCCTGAGCTCCTATGTTGCAGAAGGCGTCTCCAGCATGCTCCATGATAGCAGTGGGGAAGCCCCTTCCTGGAACCCGCCGTGTCCTGGCAGAATCTGATAGTCATTCAACACCAAAATTTGACTCTAGTCCCTCTTTTTGCTGAGCAGCTCTAGACACATTCTCAAATTACCTGACCATGTTGTGGTAAAGCTTCACCTTTTGGTATGGCAAAAAGCAAATGGTCTAATGGTATGCCTCGTCTCTGAAACCAATTAAATAACCAAGAACAAGAAAACATATACTACAGATGACACTCAGCAAACCCCTTTTTTTCTGAAGTCCATAGACTCCACTGAATTCAAGTATGCTTTCAAAGTTAAAATTCCATCTCGCTAAATGCACACTCTGGACTTTTACAGCAAGGACTTACAAACAGCAGCGACAATTTTCTTATCCATAAGAGATGGCTTTTTCAAACTGTCCATTCAGAATCCTACCCCAACAGGAGAGATTTCTGTTGTTGTTGTTGTTTCTTTTAACCTCTCTAAATAGGTGAAGGCAGGCTGGCTTCCAGAAACTATTTGGCAATCCATTTCTTCATCCTCATCAACCCAATTCTGATTTCATATGACATTGGAATGCAGCCGACAGCCCCTAAAAAAGGTGTGTGTGGGAGGGGGATGGGATGAGAGACTTATTTGACAGGGTTACAAGGATTCAGGCTGGAAGCAAACATTTGACACTCCAGCCCTGGAATGCTGTAAAAATTTAATTAGGTGGATCCATTAGTCATGCCCACATGGAGGTTTCATACGGGACTTACAAAAATGCAGGCTACCGAAGGAAAGTTTCAGACCTTCCTGTAAATGCCATTTTCCTCATTATTGGGAAATGCGGTCTCGGTGGGACCACTGAACCAGGCTTTGTATTTACAAAATATGGTCAGGACGAGATTAACATCATGTACCGAAGGAGTGTTTGAATCCAAAAAAGAGACTTGTTTCAGCTGGTCCAGCCAGACTGCTTCTGAGTCGGTTGAGCTGAGCGAGAGATGGTTTTGGTGCCCACAGTTTTGTGTCGTTTCTGACTCGGTGTTTCAGGTTTGAAGGCATCTGGGATGATGCTACTTGGTAGACTGCAGTGGGATGAGCAAGTGTCTGTTTTCAAGTTGAAAATACACAGGCAGTTTCTCTAGTTCCAAAACAGGGCGTGGGGAAGGGCTTGAATTTCTGAAAGCAAACTGTGAGGTTTCAGGGCCTGTGATACTTACAGCTCGGTTTGCAAGCAGGCATTTTCCATGCACAAACACTGTTATTTTGATTCTAAGTCTCTGCCTGCTCACTGTGGTTGGAAGGAGGTGGACCAGGAAGATATTTAATACAATTAATCATATGGTGATGTTTGAAAGACATTGAAAACTCAAGACTTGCAGCTCTTAATCAGTTTGAATCATGTGAAATTGCCCACATTGACCATGGGCAAACATTCCATGTGGTGCAGTCTAATAGAGTACTTGGCACTCAACTGAAAATGAAAGGGTTCGATATAATAGCATTGTTCTAGGGCCACAGTCCCCTAGAGATTGGCTGTGGGCTGGTCCTCATCTGTATGCATTCGTTTATCTGTTCATGCTATTATTTCAACAAATATGTATTTCTTAACACTCTGGATTGAGACATAAAATTTAATAAGACACAGTCCCTGCCCTAGAGGAGGTCAGAGTCTAATGGGGAAGAAGACCAACTTATAAATAAGTAACCATGGCACAGTACCATGATAATTATAATGTTACTATTTATTGAGTGCCTATGCCTCAAGTCATTTACATACATTAGTTCATGTCTGTTTTAAAAAACAACCCAGCAAGAGAGGATTTTTGTTTTTTTATGGAGGAGGCAACTGAGACCCAGACAAATTGAAGAACTTTCTAGATGCACGGCTAAGAAATGACAGAGCTGAGATGTGAGTCCATGAGAATCTAACTCCATTAAGCCATGTTGCCTCAACAACCTCAGATCAGAGCAATGAGCAGGTGAAGTGGATGAAAAAAGCAGTGAGTGGAGATCTCTAAGGGGAAGAGCCAACAAAGTTTTGGGGGTTCTTGGGGGATGAATAAGAGCCCACAAATTAGGCAAGGAAAGTGTTTGGTGTCTTGAGGGGAAACCCTGCCACATTGTAACTAATGCTTCTTGGTCAATGTTACTTCTAGTTAAACCTGAGTTTGAGATAAAGAATCATGTTTTATATAACAAAAGATACCATCTCCCTAAAGGTCTTTGGCCTGCTCATTTTATGTAATCCTCTTTTTTTAGTTTGTTTGTTTGTTTTTCTCCCCCCAAATTCATTGCATGTGTGCAGATTTCAGGCATCAGCCCATGGCCCTGTCTGGATCACTGGATGAATTGGAGAACCACTTTGGTATACGTGAGCAGAAAAAGAACATAACTTTGGGGAAACCAACCCCTCCCCGGGAGGAAATTAGTGGGTAAAGTGGATGAGTAACTGGCACAAAGAACACCCGGGAGAGAGGGCTACAGGTATCTGGATGAAATGCCTAATTCTGTTTGTGCTGTGGATGTTCAGAGACTGGAAGACTTTGAGTCTTCTCAGATGTTCACATCTTTGACCCTGGAGATCTTTGGTGTGAGATCCATCACCATCTTGGCTGAAACCTCATTGTTTGGGGGAAGGGAGGAAAAGAATACAGTATAGTCCCATGTGCCTGAGTTTTATACTTCTATGTTTCCTGGGAATTTTTCAGACTTAGATTTATCAGTCATGAGCTCCAGGGCTTCATTCTGATCTCAGTCTGTCATCTAAATTCAGCCACATGGGACAAGGCTTCTTTAAGTGGATTGGTCAAAAGCAAAGAAAGACTCACATTGTGGCCCTAGTTGGGCCTAATAAGGCTCGATTGAAGCTCAGTGCTTTAAATTGAGTCCCTCATCTATGGAATTCCAAACAGTGCCTTTGCAGTGAAGATAGACTGGATCTTCTCAAAAGGGAATTATCACAACCCAGGACAAATGATCCATTGGCCTTTATGGTTAATTCCCATCTCTGGTGAAGCATTCGTCCCTCCTGCCCTTTCTTCTAGGAACCCATCCCGTTTCCCCATTCTTGGGATTTGCACTGGTCTGACCTCTTAAGGTCCTGGCTCCAGAGGTGACTCAGCCCTGACCAAATACATATTCCACAATGCTTGGATTCGGGGGTAAGCAGTGCACTGCTAATCCAAGTCAACAAGTCTCAAATCTAGGACTTTTTGGAATTATTGGGAAAAAGCAGCTTATTCTAGAGGGAATGCTCACTGTAAAGATCATTTAAGACTGGAGCTTCCAGTGACCGTATTTCTACACCAGGGGAATCTGGGCAGAGCATGCAGGCGGAGCAGCAGTGAGTATATTTGGGAGCTGTAGGAAGAAGTTCCTGGTGACACTATTGACATATCTGGATAGAGCCATGCCAGAAGCCAGCGTTGCCGCTGGACTTTTCAAAATGTCAACCAATAAATTATTTTGGTATGTTCTTAAGCTAGGTTGAATAGAGTCTTCTGTCACTAATAAGCAAAAGAGTCCCGATACTATCTCTATTTAGGGTGTCCCAGGCTTCCTTTAGATACCTTAATACATGTTATGAAATTCTCAAAATATATATAAAAACTGATAATGCATTCACATTAATTTAAAATAGGACTACAAAAAGTCAGTCACAGGATAGAGCAACTGATTGAAACTAGGAATCATTCACTGAGTCACTAGAGCTTGGCTGTTCAATACAGGAGCTACAAGCCACTTGCGGCCACAGGGCACTCAGTGTGTGGCGGGTCCAGATGCAGATGTTCTCTAGGTATGATGCACACACCAGGTTTGGGACACTGAGCACATGCACACAAAAAGAATGTAAACTCTCCCATTAATGATTTTAATATTGGTCACATGTCCAAGGGATAACATTTTGGAATTATTAGATCACATAATATTTATTCAAATTAATTTTGCCTCTTTCTTTTTACTTTTTATAACATGGCTGCTAGACAATTTTAAATTACATACGTGGCTCACATCATATTTCTATGGAACAATGCTGCCCTAGAGCTGCAAGTGTTACAAGATTCTACTTTATGTTCAGCCTGAACCTCTGTCCCTGACACTCCTACCTTGGCTGTCCTTATCTTGAACTAATGTGGTCAACCTTGGAGAATAAAAACTGAATAATCAAATCCATTTTTCACAGTACAGTCACTTAGATATTTGAAGGCAGCTCCCAAATTCTTCCCATAACTTCTCTTTTCTAGCCCAAATACCCAACGTTCCTCAGCCACTTTCCATATAGGCTGGTTTCCTCCTTCTTCTCTGGCCACCTTCCCGTTTACCAAGGATCCCCTTAAAATATGGTGCTTAACATTCTTCCCGGCATACCAGCTGTAGTCTGAGCATTGAGGTGCTCACCTTCTTATACTAGACACCGTATCTCTATTAATGTGACCCGGTTGCTATTAACATCTTTGGAAACTAAGGCCGATACTAGTGGTTCTCAAAGGCGGAGGCCCACACCAGCAGCGTCAGCATTACTGGAGAACTTGTTAGAAATGCAAATTCTCTGGCTCCATCCAGGCCCTCCCTATCACAAATTCTAGGGGTGAGACCCAGCAGTCTGTGCTTTAACAAGCCCTCCAGGGGTTTCTCACCCACGAATGAGAGTGAGAAGCATTGGCTTGCACTGAATGCCTTCTAAAATCTTTTGCCTTCCAGCCAGGGGTTTCCTGTCTTAATGGCTGGATTTTGGGGGAACTGTAATGCAGGAGTTTGCATTTGCTCCTGTTGGTGCATCAGAACTGTGGCCAGGGTTCTTCTAGCTTGTCTAAGCGTCCAGAATGCAGGTTCTGTCATTTCTCCCTGTGTTGTGTCAAATGAACAGTGAATAAGCTGCTTTTAGTCTTTATCCAGAGAGCTGATATAAATAACCAGCAACACAGACCCCAAAGCAGGGTCATGCTTCCTTCCATGCCTTGGGTCCCCTTGTTCCCTCTGCCTCCGATATGTTTCCAAAACTCATCTCCCTTGGCCCCCAAACTACTTCTCCTGACCTAGTTCTGCCAGGGCCCATGTCTCCACCTAGATATCACTTCTACCAAGAAAACTGGGTTTGAGGCTGGTCCTCTGCATCTCCTGTGCTGACAACCGTCAGTGTTTGCTAAATGATTCCTCGCCAGCAGCAGGTCTCCATAGGGGTGATTTTGCCTCCCAAGAGGCATTTGGCAATGTCTGGACACATTTCTGCTTGTCACATCTTGGGGGGTAATACTGGCATCCGGTGGGTAGAGACCAGGGATGCTGCTAAACATCCCATAGTACACAGGACAGACCCCTCCAGGAAAGAACAGTCTAACCTAGAAGGCCACCAGTGCTCAGGTTGATAAGCCCTGTCCTAGAATGTAAGTCCCCTGCCTCTTTTGGTTACAATTGTAGTACCAGCCCCAACACAGTGTATGGCTCAAAGGAGACGCTGAATAAATATATTTGTTGAATGAATATGTGACATCTCTCTTACTCTGAGGAAACATGAGACAAACCAATCAAGATCACCTGCCAATTTATACCTTTCTGTTTTAGGAAGTAACTTGCCCGGGGGCTGATGTAGTCAGTGAAGGACCTACGGAAACTGTTTTTATTGGACAGACAAACTAGCTTCATAATTAGCATCCTCATGGCCAATTAATACATGTGCTTCTAAAGTACTTACAAACCACTGAAACATTTTCTTGCCTCTCTAAGTTGGCTGAGTGTTCACCTGTGGCCGTCTTCCTGTCCTACTCATTTTCCGTGTAATGTGATTTTTACTAACTGTGTGAACTTGGACCACATAACTTCTCCAGGCTCAGTTTCCTCAAAATGGGCGTAAAGATGTCTGCACTTCACTTCCTGGGGCCCTGCAGTGGACATGATGAGGATGGAGTCAGGGTATTTGTAAGGTACTGAGGGCATTGCCTGGCCCGTCCCCATAATTATTATTTCCTTGGTTCATCTTCACAGCAATCCTGTGAGGCCAAGAGAAACATAATCTTAATATAATAGACTATGAATCTGAAACCTCGTCAGGACAACTAGTTGGATTTTTATCCAGTTTTCTGTCAGTGAAGATTGGTGACTTGTGTTGATGACTGATCTTGACGGCTCTGAAGAAAGGAATTTCTCTCATGGACAAAGCTTTTCTGGAAGCTTCCGAAATCTTGAAAAGGATGCTTTTCAAACCACACAGCATGAAGCTCTACACTTTTGCATTCAAAGCTGGCCATGGCTTTGGGAGATTTCTTGATGTGTGGGCTCACGGAGGAGGGTCATGTTTAAACTGGTGATATTTCAACTCCTGAAGGAAGAAGCCGGCGCACACGGACCCAGGAACCCCACGCTGGGGTTGAGACCTGAACACTCACACACGGAACCTTCTACGTGTCCAGTTTCCAAGCTCTCCGTGTGGAACCCACAGTGGCCTGGAGCCAGATGCAGGCAGCTCTGCTGCTCTTCTGGGAGAAGGGCCGTGGCTCAGTGTCTCCCGGACCCAGGCAAGGCCTGGGAGCCAGTGAGTCATTCTGTCTTGGCACGGAGTCCCCAGGCTCTTGGGGGAAACAAACAGACTTTGTTGAAAGGGAGCTCTCCTGGGTATGAATGGCCGCTAGTCAACTCTTCGGAGGGGGCCTGTAACCTGGGCCTGCCCCATCTCTGCCCCTCTTGGCCTGGGGAAACCGCCATGACTTGGGGGCGGGGGTGAACATTTGGCGCTCAGGCCTTTGTTGTCAACAGGGAACAAAGATGTCAGGCCCCGGCTGGAGAGATATTTCCTGGGGGCCTATCTGGGGCGCAGGCTTCTGCCTCTAGCTTCAGCTGTTCCCCCAGTGCTTGCTTGGGGAAATAAGAGTCAGACTGGACACCCCATTCCTGAGTCCCCTCTTCAATTAGCTGGGGTAGCAGTTGGGTGCCTCTTTAATATAGAAAGTACCCTTACCTCCGGAGATCACTTTTCTGATGTTTGTTTACCTTGGTCCAAGGAACGTCTCTGGTGCACATGCAACTTTGTGATGTAATATTATGGGGGATATTTTATTTTATTGGCAGCTGTCAGGAAAACTTCTTATGGGCAGACACCCACTCTTGGAAGAGAAGAATATTCAGAAAGGTCTCCTTGGGGAGAGGTGATGGGAACGGATCTTCCTGGGCCTGACTGTGAGCAGGCTGATGGAGAGGGGGACAGACTTGGGTGTTACTCCGGAGAGGGAAGGAAGAGGAAGGTGGGCTGTAACTGTGGGACGGAAGCTGGTGTGATGCTGGGAGGTCAGCCCTCGGCCCCTGCGATGACCTTTCCTGGGAGCTTGACCCTTTTAGGAAAGCCACTAACTTGTTTCAGGTGAGTGGGTTCATTTCGGAAAGCCCTTTAAGACACGGGCCTTTTGTTCAGCTTGATGGGGTGGAATGTGAAGCCACATGCAGGTGCTTTCTGAGCTCAGGAGCTGGGAGAAACGTGAGGAAATAGATGTTGGGGGCATTCACAGCCATTCTGGGGCCAAGTCTGGATTCTTGCAAGTCTGTGGGATTAGGGTTTGGACTAATTTGAACTAAATCTCCCCAGAGCAGGGGCCCCGGGTAACATCTGAGTTACATTATTAACATGGCTCTGCACGTCACCGCACCGATACTGCCGTTTTTCTCCGACTCTAACAAAGACTAGAGGCTTGGTCTACATCTGTTGAGGCTCACTGTGATTCAGAGTATGAAATGGTCTCCGAGGAGGAGGCCACACACCCGACGTGAGGCATAACCTTGTTTATTAGCTCCTCGGAGCAGGACGATGCGTTGGGACAATGGGGTTGGCGCACGGTGGCTTCCACTCATTAACCCGCGTGGAGGTCACAGCTCCATCTTGGCTGCTGCCAGGAAACAACTTGTCAAAACTTCAGGCGAAAGCACCAGGTTCCAGCTCATTGGGACTCAATTCCTAGATGAGCACAGGCAGAGGAGGAGGCTGCGCTTGACTAGCCCCAGATAGGCCGAGCAGATGTCGTGCGGGACGCCCCTCTGCAGAGCTCGAGTGCTGGCTGGCTCATCACCCACACAGGGCCCCTGGGAGAACGGCTGATGACGGCCTTGCGCGCTAGGAGCTGCCAAGCGATTGGCTCTGCCTCCCCCCTCCCCCGATGGCCTGGCCCCCTGCCAGCATAGTTTGGAAGGGGGGCTAGGGATGGGCAGAGTCTCGCATGGGGAACTCTTGCAAAAGACCCAGCAATGCTCTTGGATACCAGCCCGTTGTCACGGGCTGTGGAGACTTCAGTAGGGAGAGACAGAAGCTCGGTGCTCAGGGAAAGCTAAGGTGCTCCTTTTCAGCACCGCCCTTACGGGGAGGGAGGCAGATATAAACTGCGTAATCCAAAACAGGTCTCTGAACTGCTCTGCCTGCTGTGGCTGGGAGAATAATCACAGCCTCCCTCGGGCCAAACAATTGCCTGCCTTGGAACTCAAACACATTCCAGAAAGAAATGAGGAGTTTCCGTGTGTGCGTGTGTACACCTTGGCATGGTCCACTGGGTAGGGTCTCTGTGGGGGCGTGCATGGAGTGTGTGTGTGTGTGTGTGTGTATTTAATTGGTGCGAATATATGTCCAGTATGTGTGTTTGAGTATGGATAATGTTTAATAAGCATGTGGGAAGGTGTGCACGGTTTGTGTTCTCTGTGTGCAGATGGACAGTGAATGTGTGCTTTATTCATGTGTCTGGGTATTTAGTGCCCTGGGTGTTGTATGGCCATATGTGTGCTTGTATGTGCACAGTCAAATGTGTATATTGTATATGCATGCTTGCATGTGTGCCCTCTGTGTGTGTGCATGCATGTTTGGTCACATGATTAGTGATATATTGTTTTGGGTATATATGTCCTATATGTGTGTGCTTATGCATATGTCCCGTGTGTGTGCTTAGACCATGAGTGTGTGTGTGTATATATATATATTTTTTTGATGTGGCCAAAATGCATCTGTCATCCTAGTGGCTATGTTGTATGTGCATCCAATGGATATGCATGTTCCAGGTGTATTTTTTGCAAAATCACTGTATGTATCTCATGTGTGTGTCAGTTTGCATGTATGAGCAAGACAGAAAGAACATAGTCTTGGAAACAATGAACGTGTCTATGGTACCATTTGAGGCACACTCAGCCTGCCAATAGCCATCTCAAGCCATCAGAGCTCCTTAGCAGGGTACACAGAGCCTACCCAGTCACAAGCCCTTCTATTAAATTACTCCATGCCATCCATGGGACATTCCTGCCATGTCCCTGCCAGGTTCCCTGGGCTCTGACCCTATGAAATTGCTCACCGCTCCTTGCCTCTGGACCCATTCATGCTGTTCCCACTTTGGTGGAATGGCTCTCCCCTTCCCCATCTTTCTGACACCTGCTCATTGTTTAGGATTCAGCTGGCTTGAGTGTTCTCACATCTAGGAAGTCTCCTTGAATGGACAATTTCCTGCTTTGTCTCCCAACTACGAATACAAACACGTTTACCTCAAAGCACCTTTCACCCCTTTAAGGGCCTCATTTGCCTACGTGTCTGTTTCCCTGACCAAGGGTACCCACTAGTGCGAGGGTGACAACACCAGCCCCTGCTCTTTGAACATTACTCTATCCCAGGCCTGCTAAGCATGCTCTCACCTCACAGCAGCACCACGAGACAGGTGACTTTATCCTCACCTTGCAGATGGGCTCGCTGAGGCTGGCTGAGAGAGTCAGAGACCGTTAAGAAGCTGGGCAGGAGATCAACCCTGTATCTGATTCCAGGGCCCATGTATCATTTTAGTGTTACACCATTCCTAGGCTGGAACTTACTCTTCTGATCGATCGATTGATTCAATAAATACTTACGGAGTGCTTGCAATATACCAGGTGCCGTTCTCAGCACTCAAACTGCCTTCAGGGAGCTTGCATGCTATTTCTGGTCCACACTGCGAGGCTGGAATACACAGGTGTATGTCTCTCTGGGTTGTGTGTGCATGTGTGTGTGTGTTTTTATCTATGAGCAGGGAAGTCCCAAGATCCAATATTACCTCTGAAAAGCATTACCTGAAAGATCATTTGGGCAATTGCCAAATGGAGGAGATAAGATAGAACCATCTCAGAAGAGGAGCTGTGGAAGGCAGAACAATGGCTCCCCAAGACGTACCCATCCTGCTCCCCAGGACCTGTGAATATGTGAGGTTACACAGCAAAGGGGCATGAATGGTTGCAGATAGAATTAATGTTGCCAATTAGCTGACTTTGACATAGAGAGATTATTCTGGATTATCTGGGTGGGCCCAATGTAACCATATGGGTTCTTAAAAGTGCAAGGCACACAAGAGGAAGGAGTCACATGCTGCCATGAGAGGGACTCCACCCACCGTGCCTGGCTTTGAAGAGGGAGGAAGGGCCAGAAGCCAACACATAAGGGCAGTTTCTAGAAACAGGAAAAGGCAAGATAATGACTTCTCCTCTAGAGCCTGCAGAAAGAACATAGCCCTGCCCACACCTCGAGTCTAGCCCAGTGAGACGCATGTCAGAATTCTGACCTCCAGAACTGTAAGATAATGAATGTGTGCTGTTTCAAGCTGCTAAATTTAAAATAAATTATGAGGGCAGCAATATGAAATAGATACAGGAGCCAAAGTCTCCGGTTAGGAGAAACTGGTTCTTGCATTAAAATGGGACCTGGATGGGGGCTTAACGGAATAAAGGCATAATAAAGGATGAAGTCTCTTGAACGAGAGGCATCGATGAGTGAGTTCCAACTTCACATGCCCAGCAGGTTAAAGGGCACAGTGCATGCACGTGGAACATCTGGTTGGCCTTGACTTTTATGCAGGCACGTTTCAATTTCACCAAGCTATGGACAGTTATTTAAGGGAACAACATGGGCTATAGTTCCTGCTGCTAATTTTAGAAAGAAAGCAAGACCACCAGGGACCATGAACCATCACCATGACTGAAAGACATATCCCACAATACGAACTTGACCCTAGACCAAAGCTCCCAGAACCTCTGCAGACAAGGCTCTGGTGGTGGTGAGCCTCAGACCTGAAAGAAGGTCATTCCCACTCCAGGCAGATCCACTTGACGTGATCGGAATCCCTCCTGTTCAAAAGCCCCAGGCGGCAATGGCCAGTCAGTGTCCACGGCCTCAATAGCAATCAAAAGGATAATGACATATTTCCCACTTAAGCTCGTAGTGGGGGGCTGAGAGAGAGATCCGCAAAGAAGGCTGGACTGAAGCTGAGGGACGACCAGGGGTAGGTTCCATTACTGCAATTAGCGCCTGGTGTACACAGCACTTAAGGGCTCTGTCTGGGAGTTTGCGGTAATCTATCTGAAACAGACCACTATTTTATGCAGGGAGGAATGAGGGGAACTGTTTCCAAGTCAATTTCATAGTCTAGTCTGCAAAGGACCCTCTTCCTCCTTGTTCATGCCCTGCCCTACCCTGCTCTCCCCTTCTTGGCTTGAGGCCACGGCCCCTCCTGACAGCCGTGTTCATTCCAATGGCAAGTCAAGCACCTTAAAACCCTGGCATGTGGGAAGCTTTCAGCATTGCCTGGCCTCTCGTTAGCCTACCACGGTGCGGGTTTTGCTCGATTTCTTCTTTCTTTCTCACGGACAATCCCAATACTATCTGTTCTGTCCTTTGTAGATTTTTTGTGTTGCAAATATAAGGGATGAAGGAGCTGTGTTTGCTGTAGAGGGGAGGTACCTTTGCAAAGAGTTAAGAAGTCCCAGGAGATTCCTACTGAGACCTTCCTGATTTTCTCACCCTTCCCAGGATCTGCAGGGTTGCCTGTTTGTGTGCAGCTCTGGACTATTTCTCTCTCTCTCTCTCTTTCTCTCTCTTGGGAAGCCTGGTGGAGGTTACCATTTTGTCATCCGCCTGGACTCCGGGGAAAGCAATTCTGCGCAGAGCTGGGGAAATTCCAATGACTAGGTTTTAGAAACTGAAATATGTTATACCTTTTCTGGCAACCTATTCTTGTATTTTTTCAGTTTTGGGGTTCTTTGGAAGGAAATAGCCAAACATTGTCACAAAAACATGTTAACCAGGTTTAAAAAGATCACAGTGACAGTATGACTGTAGCAGGGACATGGCTGACTTGCCCCCTGCCCTCTACAACCTGGTCTATGTCATTTGAGCATGTGCACATTTTTTATAAATATTTTGAAACATTGAAAAGGAGAGTGCCTGAGTCTTGATGGATTGTTAGTGACTCAAAGGATTTTTCTATAACACCGAGTGCCTCATGGTAAGTGGTAAGGCTGGCACTTGTTGTGACAAGCAAATATGTCCCCAAACATTGCCAAATGCCCCTGTGGGGGACACAATGGCTCCTGGTTGAGAACTCCTCTCTTAAATGAATGAATTTTTACAGCTACTCTACAAGCTGGAGGTTTCACCCCAGAGAGGCAAAGTGTCTTGGCAGAGACCACCCAGGGTTTAAAGGGTCTAGGTCCAAACTCAGCTCTCAGGCCCTCTCCCTGGGTCTGCAGCTGCCCCATGGATTGTTCCAGAACATTGCCGGGGCGGCCCCTTCTGGGTTCTGTCTAGCGGACACAGTACTGTGGAGCCTACTTTCTCAGCGTGCAGAAGGCTTCAAGATCTGGCGGCAAAAAGAACAACACAGTCTCTGTTAGGAAGAAAACCACAGCTTGAAAAAAAAAGTAGGGACACGTCTGATTCATCAGGATGACTCATACCTGGGATCGCTGCTCTTCCACTGGGCTTCCCGCGGCCTGTCGCGGCTTGCGAAGGGCCATGGTGACTTGAAAAGGCAAAACTCCCCTCTCCAAGGCTGGGGACGGATCCACCCGTCTGGGTGCATGGAGTGAGCTCGGTGCAGCCAGCCATCAAGATAACTTTATCAGGGACGCGGAATCAAATTTCAGAGAATCCAGTGTGTGGCGTTGGAAGGTGCTTGGAAGTTTCTGATGCTGTCCTGGCCAGTTCAGGGTGCCCCTTGTGGACAGCTGAGGGTCTGTGGGAGCAGTGGGTAGCTACAGTGAGCAGAGGAAGGCATTGCAACAATTGCTCAGCAAGGCCAGGGCTAGTGGGAAAAACAGATCTTCAGGTTCAGGCAGACACGGCTGGTAATGATCCTAGAAAACACGACAAGCTGCAGAGTTCACCTCCTTACATAGAAACCCGTGTCACCACCGCGATTACATCAGGCCTCTGGGAAGCCTTGTGCGTGGTCCTCTATTATCTATTGATAGATGACTTTGTAATCGCACTCACGTTGTTTTCTTGAGGACAAGAGGGTGTAATCTTCTTGTTTCACACGTCTCACATCTCCCGGTGCACAGTTAATCCCTGAATCCGGCTCGCTGAGTGCCTGAGTTGACAGAGAAGGGGGTGAATTTCCACTACCCCCATTAGGGATCTTTGTGCCCCGTGAGCAGACAGTTGCCCAAATTCCACCCATTAAAAAAAAAAAAAAAAAAAAAGAATGGGCTAATTAAGCCTGCCAGCCTAATTTTGCACTTTCTAATTTTGCCCTTTAAATGCATCATAATTATCAGATGCAAAATACATTTTCAAATGCAGAGCCACTGACGGGTGTATTTTTAAACGTGCAGGGCTAAGACGGGAGTGAGCGAAGAAGCAGGCAATATTTTTAACTTGTATCATTGGTCAGGAAAAGGCCATTGTTTCTCCGATTCCCACCACTGTATTTGGAATGAAAACTGCATTTATTCGATGGGGGACTGAAATAGATGTTACTGTGTTGCTGTCCCCGGCGATGCTGCTGGGTGGCTTGTCCTTTGGGATGTGCTTGGACAAAGGCAATAAGGTCACAGCCTGAGACTCTGGGCTTCACGTTAAGGCATGGGGTGCATGCCTCTGCAGAGGCTGCAAAAAGTCAGGGTGGGTGTAGACAGGAACTTGGAGGAGTTCTTGGTGGCCACGTGATGCAAGCCTTCCTTATTATTATTTTTAACGTTTTCAATAGCTTGTCTTTATTATCGACAATAGCATGTACCCAAAGCCTTTGATTACTGAAGCTTTTGGACACAGCTGTTTTTCCTTCTCTCCAACCTATCCTAAGAGGCATTGTGTAATTCTATTCAAAGTTAATGTTGGAAACAAAAAAAAAGTCACAAATAATTACACGCCATGTTACATTTATAATATATCTGTATCTTGTTTAGTGTATGCAGTCTATATGAACTGTATACAATGTCGCATAATTCATTGCAGAGAGTCTAGCATCAAAAATAACCACAAAGGGCAGGTTAGCATGAAATCTGGCACAAAGGTGTGGTTCCCTCTGCAAGTGTAAGTTCCCCAATTTCATGAAACACTTCCTTTTGCAGATGAGGAATCTTCTCCCACGTTCTCTTCAGGAAAAAACAATGCAGTCCCTCTATGTGAACCCACTGCTCCTTCCTGGGCCTTGGATTTCATTCCAGGAGGTGTTGACATCTCACTGCAGGGACTTAGACTGCAAGAAGAACAACTTCCTTGCAAGGCTCTATACCAACAGAGCTCTCTGGAAGCAACTGGGTCCTGTCTGGAATCCCTGCTACTTAGGTATGATAAAAATGATTCCATGAATGTCCCTCACTAACAACAAGCAGGAGGATGGGGCTTGGTGAGATGCTAATGGAGATGCCACACCGTGTAACTTGAGTTTGGGGTATCTGGCCATATCAATGGACCATCACTGGAGTCGAATTTGTCCAATATTCCATGATTTGCAGAGAGTTGATCATAATATGAGAATAGCAATGATAGTTTATCAAGTCCTCACTTTATGCTTGGCATGTGCTTGTTGCTCTACATAGCATTGTCGTCTTGGATGACACCAATGAGAGGTGGGATATGCAGCTTTCTGAGGCTTCTCCCAGTGGTTCCTGCCTCCCAATATTCATGCATTTGTGCAATTCTCTCCCCTTGAGTATGGGCTGGGCTCAGTGACTGGCTTCTAATAAAAAGAATATAGCAAAGGTGATGGGGTGTCACTTACGAGATTATGAAAGGCTGTGACTTCCACCTGGCACTTCATCTCCTGCTCTCTCTTGCTTCCTTGCTTGTATGAAGCCAGTTCTCATGTTGTGAGATGCCCCATGGAGAGCCCATGTGGCAAGGAATTGAGTCATAGCCAGCAGGCCACTGTGGCCCTCAGTCCTGCAACCACAGGAAACTGAGTCCAGCCCAGTAAGTGAGCTCAGAAGTGGCTTCTGCTCCAGGTGAGTCTGGAGATGACTGCAGCCCCAGCTGACACCTTGACCACCGCCTGTGAGAGACTGTGAACCAGAGGACACACATAAGCCACACCAGATTCCTGAGAAAGTGTGCAATCATCAGTGCTGTGATTTGGAGCCAGAGCATTTTGTGGTTATTTTTTAGGCATCAATCAATAACTTATACAATAGCTGACATTGATCAGAGACATTGGTCTAGGTACTTTTTACATATGAACTTATTTGATCCACACAACAACCCTTTATGATTGGAATTATTCTCCCATTTTATAGATGGGGAAGCTGAGGCTTGGGAAGATTGTGGCTTGACCAAGTTCCCAGAGCTTGTAAGTGGAAGAGCCAAGGTTCAAAGCCAGTGTTGCAGTGTCCACATTGCTTTCATTGAACGATACGTGTGCCTTAGACTGTTTAGTGTTGCTATAACAGAATACCGGAGACTGGAAAATTTATAAAAAAAAGAGGTTTGCTTGGCTCACAACTCTCATGGCTGGAAAGTTCGTGATTGGGGTGCTGCTTCTGGTGAGGGCCTCCCTCATGCTGTTTTCACTTATGGAGGAAGGTGGAAGGGGAGTGAGTCTGTGCGGAGATCACATGGTGAGAGAGGAAACAAGAGAGAGAGAAGCCAAGGAAACCAGACTCTTTTAAGCAACTCACTCCCATCGGAACTAATTCAGTCCCTGCAGGGTGGGAGGGCGTTAATGTATTCATGAGGGATCCAGCTCCGTGACCGAAACACCTCTCACTAGGCCTCAGCTTCCAACACCAACACCATTACATTGGGGATCAAATTTCAGCATGAATTTCACAGGGACAAAACATACCCAAACCATAGCAATGGGTAGTGGGTTCAATCCCTTTTGGGGATAGTGGAACTTGGGGTAGATTAATGTAGGAACCAGATGAATACTTGGTGGAAGCCCCCATATGGAGGACACTCTTCCTGGGATTACCCAAAGCCCCTCCCATGAACAATTCCGCCTTGGTGATGTCTAAGAACTCACCACTGATGAGTGGGTTTTCTGTGCACTCGCCCTTAATGCCCAAACAGGTCTCTGATGTAACTGGGAGGGGTAGGGGAGGGGCGCTTCAGACTCCTGTCTTCTCCCCCCAAAGCCATCCATGGGGGCAGTTCAAAAATCTGCCCTAATTTAAAGGGTCTACAGGAGAGGAATGCTTCTCACGAGAAAACTTCAACAGCACTTGGAAGCAAGCCAAGGCGGAAGAGAGTCAAAGGAACTCTATTCTGTCTAAATCTATGCAAATCGGTGGTTTGCCCTCCAAACACAAGTGTTTATCTCAGTTTCCTTTTTCAGCTGATTGAGCGATTAAAATGCAGAGAGGTGGTGACCCCCACCTGCACTCTGCCTCTCTGAACTGCTTTGCTCCTCGGAAACCTTGTTATTTTGACTCCACCACCTGCTTTCAGTGGAGAAACCCAAGGGCCCTGGTCTGCCTGGCCCCTAGCACAGTCCTGAGAATGCCCTCCCACCCTGTTCCCAGACTTTTCTTTGTACCTAAGTTGACTTCTAGTCACCAACTCAGGCTCTCTTGGAGCTAAAAAGCAGAGACCACTCTCCTTAACCCTCTGGACAATGAAGCACACAGCTGAACATATTAGTGTTTATCTGCATTTTATTCTTATGATCCAAGGGAGGAGCACAGAGTCAGGAAGTTAATATCTGCCACATTTGGGTGAACACCAGGTACTACTTTTGTCACATTACAGCCAAGAAACCAGGGCCGGAGAGAAAGGTGTTTGCCTGAGATGACCTAGTTGGCCACTTGAAGGGCATATCTTGAAGTTTTCAGACACATGAGGATTGGGACAACCTGTTACATAGCTCAGAAAGCTCACCCCACCATGGTGGGTGATTATACAGCAGCTGCAGTGGGTTCTTGCTTTCTCAGGCACTTTATATATGTTATCTCCGTCTTCATAAAAATATCTAAGGCCACAGTGGTTTATATATTTTTTTAAAGAAGTCACTGACCTAGTTAAAGAATCTGATGACATCTAGAACTCTTTCCCTCATAAAAATACGTATATACCAAAATTATATTCAATTTTATGGGCTCCTTAAGGATCCATGGACTCCAGGCTAAAAACCCCTGCTTTAAGTTAAATATCTTTGTTTCTCTCAAATAGAAAATGATCAAATCAAGGCTCAGAGAAGTTATGTGCTATGCCCGTGCATGGCAAGATAACATGGGCCCTTAAATAGAGATTAACTGGGCTCCCAAGTTCAAGTTGGTTTCTTCCCAAGAACACACTGAGATGCAGTGCCACAGATTCCAGAAAGCAAACGTTCACTCTTTCTTTACCCAACTAATGTATTTTTTTTTAGCATCTATTAAGTGCCCAGCATTGAGTAAGAGGTGGCCCCTCGGAGCTTACAGAAAGTTTTGCACAGCTGATAGCCAGGTTACCCCTCTTCAAGAGAAAGCCTTCAACTGGGAGCTCATGACCTGCCTTCCCATGGTTTGTTCTTTCACTAAGACTGGACGTGCAGAAGTCCTTACTGCAGGAGACAGGGGTGGATGCCCCACCGAGGACTTTATCGGCTGAACGAAGGAGCAGCAGAGGGAACAGCACCCCAAGCATCCCATCTGAGTTGACTTGCTATGAATTGGAATCCTAGGGGGACCATTCACCACTGATATTTTTAAGACTAAAATTTTAGGTTTTGTCTCAGAGTCATGTCACAGTTGAACAGAATCCCTCCCCTGCCTTAGTTAGAGGTGACAGGGCTTGGTGGCGGGGGGCACGTCTCCCTGGTTGATTCTCTTTGGCTGTTCTCAGTGGTAACCAGGTGATGTCTGGTTGATGTAATAAGAGAGGCAGTGGTAGGAATGGAGGAGCTTGCATCTGGAGAGAGAGAGAGAGAGAGAGAGAGAGAGAGAGAGTGAGTCTAGTTAGAGTAGACCGAGTGACCTGGCCTGATTTGCACAGGTGATGGGACATTATGGGTGGATCCTTCTACTCATTCCATTTTGTGCCTCAGTGACCTCTCCCCAGTCTCTGTAGCAGCTTGGACTTCTCCTAAATATGGTCCCAGGATACTTTTCCTGATTTCTGGCCACTAGGATTTCTTCTACCTCTCTTCAGAGCTGCTGAGTTGCTTTTTGAGGTCTCTCCAGTGGCCCAAGGAGGACCTAAAATCTAGAGCTCCTATATCCAGAGATAATGCAACTCTAGTTGACTCTAACTGGCCTGGCTCTGCCCCAGTCTTCATGGAAATAAAGGTTAGGAAAGCATCTCCCTTGATGAAATATTATAAGACAGGGCTGTGGAGCAGCATGGAGCACACTTGGGGTGGGTATAATTCACTGATGACATCAAAGCAAGGGGAGTGTAGGGTTGAAATGATTCTCAGCATTGGAAGTGATCACTCAGTGAGGTTCCAACCTTCTTGTACATTAATAGTCTTCACTTCTAGACCTGCCTCAGCCACGAAGTCTGTGTGATCTTGAACATGTCACTTCTTTTAGGGACTCAGTTTTTCCATCTATACAATGGGTGGGACCTTATTATTTCCTTAAGCCTCTTTCTGCCCTAAAAATCTAAGCTACTCTTTGTTTGAGATTTGAGAAACAAGGTATTGACATGCTCTTCAATGCACTAGTGACTCAGTTTTGACCAACATTATATACTCGTATAACCTCATCCCCTAACCAGGACACATAATGTTTCCATTGCCACAAAACATTCCTTTGTGCTACTTTCCAATCACTTCTTCACCCCAGAAGTAACCACTGATTTTATTTCTATCACTGTAGATTAGTTTTCCATAAAATTATAAAATTTTATATAAATGGAATTGTACAGTATGTACTTTTGTGTTGTCTGAATTCTTTTACTCAGCATATTTTTTATATTCATCTATGTTGTTTCATGTATGTAGTTTATCTCTTTTTTTGCTGAGTAATATCATATTGTATAAATATATAACAGTTTGTTTATCCATTTTCCTATTGATGAACGCTTGATCTCTTTCCAGTGTTTGACTGTTATGAGTAAAGCTACTATGAACATCCTTATACAAGGCTTTTTGTGAACTTACATGTTTTCATTTCTCTAGGGTAAATACCTGGGGGTAGAATTGCTAGTTCATTAGGTAGATGTATGTTTAACTTTTTGAGAAACTGTCAGTTTTCCTAAGTGGCTTTATCCTTTTACACTCTCACCAACAACGTATGAGAATTCTGGTTGCTTCACATCCTCTCCATCATTTGATGTTGTCATTCTTTTTCTCTTTAGTCATTCTAGGGACTGTATCATGGTTCACAGTGATTTTTATATACATTTGCATTTATTTTGCTCCCCTTCACTACTGAACCAAAAGCAGATTGGTATCGCGATCACTTAAAAGAATTAGAGATGCTATAAATGCTTGCTGAATATCTACATTCTTTTGCAGATGGCTAGTACGTCAAACCATGCCTCATTGAATGAGTCCATTCATTCCAGGTCATTTCATTCCATTAGTTTTCATAAATAGATATCAATTTCCAAACATATATTCCAAGCCCCTAGTACTAGATTCTTATCAGGATGGTAAGGAAAAGTATAATGAGACTTGTTTGTTCCCTCAAGGACCTTGGAGGAGAGGCAGACTCTAATAACCAAAAGTGGTATGTTGTTACTACAATGTAACCTGAGGGATTGGAGGGTTCCGTGTAGGGGGGAAATAATTCAGATCCCATCAATCAGGGAATGAGACAGATTGAGTTTCTGAAAATCCTCATGTAAAGCAGTATTAGTGGATTCTCGTTTAGAAGCACCAGGAAAAGAGTGAGCAGGAAGGGTAAAGCCTAACTGTGCCTCCCTCATTTCCCAACTTGGCAAGTGAGAAATCCTTGAGACACAGCACAGTTGGCATCATTCATGGTGGTTGGGGAATCCAGCCCAGTGAGTTTTAGGACTGTACCAAGAGGCTGTGCCTGTGATATATGCTGGGGCTGCCTCATACCAAGGGCAACAGCATCACCATGGTTGAGTGCAGGGAACTGAGAGACAAGAGGTGGTGGCTGGGCTTGTTCCCAAGGCCTTGACCTGGACACACAATCAGTATCTGAGGCAGGGATGCCTTGGTCTTCTTTGAGGACTATCCAACAGGAGCATCATCTCCAATGTGAGGTCAGTTTTTTCCCAGGCCCTGGAAGGGCAGTAGTTCTTGGAGCACAGTAAGCAGCACACCATGGCTGGGCAGGTGCTGGATAAGGTTTCTTTCCATGTCCTGGCTGGAGTCACTCCAGTGGAAAAACCCAGCAGAGTGGGCCTGTCAGAAAGAAGGTTGCATCTGCCTCCTGTTTTCATGCTGACTGAGAATGGTGGGGTAGAGCCAGCCTCCCATTCCTTCATTATCACCTTCAACGTTTATTAAGTGACTACTGTATATAGTACACTGCACAAACTACTAGAGATACAAAGATGAAAGTTATGGTCCTTCATTTAAAGTTCAGTCATACAAAAAGGTAAAATGATTATTATCATACAGGGTGAGCCATATGTTGGGAACTTGGGCAGGAGGACCTAATCTAATTTGTAGGTATCAGGGAATATTCCCCCCCTCCCACCAAAAAAAAAAAAAATTCTGCTTAAACTTAGATGAGAAGGAAGGAAAGGGTTAGCTAGTGAAGGGAGCAGTGCATGCCCAGACTGGAGGAGAAAGAAAGCTTTGCATTTTCAGGGTGTGAACTAAAAGTTGTTCAGTGGGGCTGGAACGTAGACTGTGAGAGATCTGCAGAAGTTTGCAAACCCTTATCCTTCTGAGTCACAGTGCTGCATAGACACACTTTAAGTTTCCCTGAGTTTCTTTCTGAACAGCTGGATATATGTTACAAAGTAGTTCAGTATGTGTTTTGATTCTACAAATTCTGTAGCTGCAGGCTCTAGCAGTCCCCGGTGAGTGCAGTCCATTAGGTTTTGCTCCCCAAAGCTCAGGTTTTTAAAGGTGTATTTTCTGCTGTTGGACATCACCTAGAGGCTCCTCCTTTGCAAAGTTTGGACTCGACTTTGGAGGAGGAGGGAAGCAAAGGATGAAAGATCACACACAGAGCCTACCAAGACGGTTTGGGTTGCTACAAGGTTAGGGAATAGAGTTGAGGATATTCTGATTAGAATTCCTGGCCACCTGCATTAGAAGTGTTCACCAAGCCACCTCTCATCCTGAGAGCAAGTAGAAAAGACCCCATGGACCGAAACATTGAGGGTCTTGAGAGCCTACAGAGAGCAGAGATTTGACCACAAAATTTTCAAATTCCCAAGAAAATTCCATGCCAACAAAGGCTTATGACCCAGCTAATCAGAAGTAAACCCAAAAGCTAGTCTATTACAGGTAGGGCAGTACTAAAGGGAGCCTAAAGTCAAATTTTCACATATTGTTATGAATGACAAGGCAGAATCTCAACACAGAGTAAAGGTAGCTTATTACAAAGGAGGTGTTTGGTGCAACCTCCCATCCTGGGAAAATACCACTCAGCTGTCTATAGATCATGGAACCTGGAAACTGGAAAATTGAAAACAAACAGGTGGCTTTTCAGGAGACAAATTCTGTGGCTGTACAACCCAGCTTTCTCTGAGAATGAGGATCGTGTGTGGCTATAGAGCTTGGGCATGAGCTAGACATTGAATAATCAGACCATCCCTTATGGGCCAACCCTGGGTTGAGAGAAAAAACCCCTGCTTTAACCCATGAAGTTCTGAACCTGTGTGGGAAAAAGGAAGAAGTTAGACTGCAGGAGTGGACAGGATATCAAAATGCCAGCAGAGAGAAACAGTGTATTCCTTCTCAATGACTCTGCTTCTCCATCCTTCAGAAACTCTACTTCTCAATGGAATGATGTCAGGACCATCCTATGTCCCAGTAGCCACATTGCGAGAATTACCTGAGATCCTCTCTCGCCTTCGCCTTTCACATCTAACCAATCCCCAATCATTCCCAAGTCTTGCTGATTCAACCTCAGAAATACTTCATGAATTCGTTCAGTCTCCGTTATAATGGCCACAGCTCAAGCCCACATCCTCTCTGGCCTGGACTATTCCAGTATGTCCCTAACTAGACTTCTGGCCCCCTCCAGACTAACTTATGCTCTGAAGTCAGAAAGACTGCTCTAGAACTTGAATCCCACTCTGCCTCAACATTATTTAAACCCCTGACATGTGCAGAGGATACTGGCGAACTTCCATTGCTGAGGTCACAAAATCCTTCCTGATCCAACCTGGCCCGTTGCTCCCTACCTCCCAAGGCTGCTCTGCCACACTGGCTGCTGGCCATTCCTCATGTGCACCTCTCTTGCAATGCTGGGGGTACCACTGAGTCCAGTTCATCTTTGTGCTCTCATCCTCTAGCCTAGTGCCAACCACATGGTCCACAGGCAGTAACTGACCCTTGAAAGAGTGAATGGCCATGTGGAGAACTCACTTACACAGTTTATCCTTCACCGAAACCCATGCAGTCCTTAAAAGGCTTCATAGGCATGCTTTTTTTTAATTAATGAATTTTTTTATTTCAGAGTATTACAGGGGTACAAATGCTTTGGCTACATAAATTGCCTTTTCACTGCCCGACAAGCATGCCCATCCCCCAGACAGCTGCATCTGTTAGGTGTGGATTTACCCATCTCCTCCTCCCCCCTCCCACCTGCCTGACACTCTATGAATGTTACTTCCCATATGTGCACATCAGTGTTGATCAATTAGTAGCAATTTAATGGTGAGTACATGTGGTGTTTGTTTTTCCATTCTTGTGATACTTCACTTAGAAGAATGGGCTCCAGCTCCATCCCAGATAATACAATAAGTAGTTCATCAATTTTTTTTATGGCTGAGTAGTACTCCATGGTACACATATACCACATTTTGTTAATACACTCATGCATCAATGGATACTTGGGTTGTTTCCACATCTTTGCAATTGTGAATCGTGCTGCTATAAACATTTGAGTACAGTTTTCTTTTTTAAAGAATGTCTTTTTTTCCTTTGGGTAGGTGCCCAGTGCTGGGATTGCTGGATAGACATGCTTTTAAATCACTTCCCCATTAGTTTCCAGCAATGTGGCCACCTTCTCAGCATCAGTATCCTCGTGTGTAAAATGTGGAAAATAATTGAATTATTATGAGAATTACAAAGAGAACACCTGCAAAGTTCTCACCACGGTGCTTCACACGTGCTCGGTAAATAGTCCAACTACTGTCATTACGATGATCATGATCATTATTATTAATATTATTTAATAGCAGTCCTCCTTCCCCAGATTTGCCAGGGGAAGTTTTCACTACTGTTTTTGGCCTTGATTTCCTTGATGACATTTCTTCATCTTGATGTCATGGAGTGGAGAGAGATAGCCCAATTCATGCACAGCACTTTCTTCCTCATCATCAGATAGTAGGGATGCCAGACGCCCTGAGATCCCATCTGTGTCTGCCACCGTGAACAGGTGTGTTGATCGCAGGCATTTTGAAGGTGTGCATGGAAACCAGAGGAAGAAAATAACAGCAAAATACTGATTTACTCTAATAAATACATAATATATGTAATCTGCAACATTTTTTTTTTCTTCCTGAATGTGCTAGATCTAAGCTAAAAAAAATCTGGCTTTAGTCTCTGGCCCAAGGCAGATACCAAACAGGGGCTCTGACTTCATTATTTAGTCTCAAAGTCTCACAAAGAAACCTCATTCCTCAATGTAGTGATATCCAATATCCAAGAAGCAATGACGTGTAAGAATCTAGGGAAGGTCTCATTCTACTCACACGTACGATCACATGCAAAGCAAACACAGGGATGTCTATTAACATTCAAGGTGTCAGCTTGTGTGGGGGTCCTTGGAAATTCAGAAGTTACCACTGGCAGTTTCTATCCAGGCTGACTGCACTTCACTTGTCAGAAGAGGTTGAAAGATTTACTCAATTTAAATCCCTTTCACGGCCTTCTAGTCTACTGTTGTTCCCTGACCTACCACAGCCCAAAACAATCATTTCGTTCTTTTCAAATTCATGTTTGGCCATTGTGCAAGAACCCCACATTACGCAGCAAAGATCTTCAGAAACGATTATAGCAAATCTCCTGTTGTTGTTTCTCGTTTTTGCTCGGAGCCTTTCTCAAACTTCTGCCCTATCTTTTAAGTTCTCACAGTGTCTTATTTAAAATAAGTTGAGCTGTTCTGGGTTTATAAAGTGATACATGGGGTTTGGCTCATTTTTTTTTTTTTTTCTGAAGGGGAAGGAATAATTATGGGCTTTAAGTTGTTGCCAGGAACTGTGCTAGATACTTAATACATTGTAGGGATCTCATTTTATTATGGTGGTAACCCTGAAAGAGTTTTACATCTATGAAGAAACTGAGATTCAAAGATGTTATTTAACTTGATTAATAGCACACAAGTAGTGAACAGTGGAGATGGAATTAAAAATGTTTCAGAGCTTAATACAAATTCCACACATTTCATTACCTTGCTTTTTTTTTTATTATTAATACCTGCAGGGATTTTGTTTCTTAGTCACAATTCTAAGTGAGTTTTTCCACAGTGAAGAATAGAGTCACAGCGGTAATTCACAGGGAAGTAGAAAGAACCCCCTGTCTCTCCATAGTTTGAGAAGACATAGTGTTGGGCCAGAAATGGAATAATATCTACTCCTCATCCAAAAGAAGAGGTTTATGACAGACGTAGGGCAAGCAGCCTGTAAGAGATTTCCTTTTCAAGGTATAAAAGCTAATGTTGTTTATCTTAAAAATATAAAATCAATTCAATTACAGAATAGCATGTAAAATTTCTTTCAGGTGCACCCAGATGTTATTGATTTTGCATCTCTGAAAGAGAAGAATTCTGCTAAAATAATCACGACTTGGTATTTTGATAGACCCTGAGCCTCCAAAATACCCTTGTTCGCTACAGAGGTGGTTCCCCAAGTCTTCTTTTGGGAACATGAAGAGTCTCCCTTGAGTTGAAAGTTGCTGCTACCAAATCTGGGTCCCTCCTACCCAGAAGCCGTCCTGGTTGGGCTCAGTGCGGAAGCTTCTTTGCCAAGAATTGCTGAAAGATTCGAAGGGTTTCAGAATCTGGAATAGCTACAAGTTAATTGCATTTAATTATGCAAGACTAAATCATCAAATATATTCTAGGTAGTTTGTGCTTCCTTTTAGGCACCAATGTATAATTTGAAGTTTAAACAATGCAAATTTCCCTTTTGTAAATCTTAACTAGTTCGCTATTGTACCTGATGGCAGTTCTTCTTTCTCTGTTCGTGAAATTATTTTCCTATCTGCATTGAAGTTGTAGGTAACCCAAGAATCCCTCCTGCTCTAGTAGAAGGCAATTTGCCCTGAGGAATCTGTGAATAGTTAGGCAATGAGTACAGCTACAAGTTCTAAAACGTTCAACATTAAATACACATTAAGCAACATTTTTTCCTCCTACTGGAGGAGGAACTAGACAAAATAATTGTCTAGACTTAGTCTCTCTTTTCTCAAACTCATTTTGACATTTACTCTGTTCACAGACCAGTGTTTAAGAACTGCCCTTCTCTGCCAAGCTACCCCACAGCCTCCATCTATTAATAACTTTACCTTTGCAAAATTGTCAAGTCAATAGAGAGAATGGATGAGCCGAACCGGTAATGTGGTTTACTGGAAGACGAGGGTTCTATACCTCACTTGTCAATACCTTTTGAGGGGTCTCGGGACCCCAAAAGATCCCTAAATGTAACATTACCCCCTATAATATTAATAGAGGATTGACCTACCTTATTTCTAAGGCTCCATTAGGGCCAATGTTCTATGTATCTATGGCAAAGTACAGAAGAACCCAGAATTCTTCCAAATGAAATAGGGATGGGGTAATGGAGAAGCAGGGTGGAAGGTAACCATTAAAGAGGAACATAATGCAGTGGCAAAGAGTCAATGTCAGACACCAGAGAGCCCTGGGTTCAAGGTTTTCCTCTGCCAGCTACAGATTATGTTGCCTGGAGCAAGTTACTCCACCTTTCTACACTTCCCTTTCTTTCTTTGTAAAAAAAAAAAAAAAAAATTAACAACATTACATGGCTTGTGGGACAGAGGTAGGAATTAATTGTGATAAAATACAAAGCACTTGGTTCAGTTTTGAGGCAGAATGAACCCTTATTAATTGCTAACTCTAAATAGAAATTTAAAAAGAAAGACTGGCATGTACCTGGGTCTCAGGTGTTTGCCTTCCGAGGCTACCTTCTTTGGTCTGTTCATCTTTCTATCCTCTTCTTGGGCGACTCTTCTTTAACTTTTTCTGCTAAACCTCTCAGATTTCTTGGTCTTTTTTCCCAAAAAGCAATGCCAGTATATTTGCTAGTTGTTCAAAGTAGGGCTATCTAAGTTCCAAATGAGTGATACTTCATGAAATTCAGAGCATGTCTCTCATTGGAAATTAATAGGGGCATTTGTTTATTATGTAGGTGTGCTGGCCTCGAGCTGCTCTCCCTGCTCCCTGTACCCCCACTTCCCAGGCTATTCTACACACTGTAGCTGGATAATCATATTCCTCCAGACTGCAAGCCTCTTTAATAGCTTCCTACTGATATTAATTATTGATAAGGTGAAAATTCTTAACACAGCCCTGCTTATTACAGACCTCACCAATTTCACCAGACTCACTCTGTACTGTAGCTGTGTTTTCTCCAGTGATAAGTTTTTTCCTGGCACCTTAATTATTGGTCCCCTCCAAGTATATTTTCACTCACCATTCAAAGCCCAGTTCAAAAGCTTCCTCCTCCAGGAGGCACTCCTTGATCTTTACTCCTTGGATCCTCCATCCAAGGCAAGTTCAGAACTTCTTAGTAAATGTTGTCGTAAGCAGCCTACAATGTACAATCCTTTCTTTTTTTTTAAATTTTTTTAGCCATCATTACAATTGAAATTTAACAATTATTTGTACAACCCATAATTTGAAGTTTATTCTCCCTTCCTCTCCATATAAGCCCCAGGTCTGGGCTGGGAATGTTCTTTCCATGACTACTATATCCACACTGCACAATCTAGTGCCTGGCACATAGTACATGTTCAATAATATTTAGTGAATTTCATAACTGGCTTTTTGAATGACAACATACACATTTAAAATGAAGAAGGTTCATCCTGAATCGTAAGATGCAGAGTTAAATACTCATCAATTATTTACAAAGTTAGACATTTCACAGGAACAAAATGATCCTGAGATCCTGGGAGGCTCCAGGATATACAGTTGTTGAAATGTCACCTTTAAGTCATGGGTATTGATTTACAGTTTGCATTCCTGAGTACATAGGATTCTGTACTAGCAGGGGGAAAAAAATCAAATTTCTGCATCTCCGTGAAGGAGAAGGCTAAGTCAGGTTTGGTATCATCTGTCGGAAGGTTGTGTGTGTGTGTGTGTGTGTGTGTGTGTGTGTAAGAGTTTCACATTGACTGGCATTCTGGTGGTAAGAAGACAGAAGATTTAAGCCATATGTTTTTTTCATCAGAGATTAGTTTTGCTGCTTCAAAACTTTGATTGAATGGGATCATACAGGAGTACTCTTTTGTACCTTGCTGCTTCTGTGCTGCAGTGTTTTTGAGATTCACCCATGTTGTGGTGTATAGTCATAGTTTGTTGCTTTTTACTGCTGTGTAGTATTCTATTGTATGTGAATGTCATTAATTCTTTATCCATTTCATTTCGATGGACATTAGAGCTCTTTATAATTATTTATTATCATTAATGAAGTTTCTATAGGTGTTCTTGTACAGGTCTTTTTGTGTTTATATGCTGTCATTTCTTTTGGGTAGACGTCTAACAGTGGTGTTGCTGGGTCATAGAGTAGGCATATGTTTACTTTTCTAATATTGCTGGACTGGTTTACAAAGTCATTCTACTGTTTTCACTCCTACAAGGTTCGTATCAACATCTGGTGTTATCACTGTTTTAGCCATCGTAGTGTGTGCATACTATTACCTTGTGGTTTTAATTTGTGGTTTCCTGATGACCAACACTTTACCATGTGCTTGTTGACCATTTGAATATATTTTCTGGTTAAGTTCCTGTTTGAATTTTCTGTTCATCAAAAACACTGAGCCATTTATCTTTTAAGTATTGAGGTTTAAGGGTTGCTTATATGTGTATATATTTTGAATATGAGTCCTTTAACTATTTTCTCCAGGTCTATGACTTGCTATTCACTTTATGAAGGTATCCTTTGAAGAGTAGATGTGCTTAATTTTGATGAAGTCCATTTTTGTCAATTTTTCCCATTTGTGCTTTTTGTGTCCTAAGAAACTTTTGCTCACTTTGATGTTGTGAAGATACTCTCTGAGTTTCCTTATAAAATATTTATAATTTACCTTTTATGTTTAGGTCATTAACCACCTCAAATTAATTTTTATATATGGTGTGAGACATGAGTCAAACATCATCTTTTTTTTTCCATATAGATAACTTCCTTTCTCCAATGAACTGTTTTGGCCCTTTGTTAAAAATCAATTAACCATTTAAGTCTAGGTCTATTTCTGAATTCTATATTCTGTTATATTGATCTGTTTTTTGAATGTGTATAGCAATGTAACATGCCATTGTGATTATGTCAGCTTTATACTAAATCATACAATCAAGTAATATAATTCCTTCAACTTTGAAGAGCTCCCTTTTCAAAATTGTTTTTGCTGTGTTGGTCTGTTGCATTTTCATAAAAATTTCAAAATCTGCTTGTCAATTTCTACAAAAGTGCCAGCTGGGATTTTGAGTGAGGTTGAATTGCATTTATAGAACAATTTAAGAAGAATTGGCATCCTAACCATATTTTTACAATCCAAAAATGGTTTACTTTCCATTTGTTTGGATCTTTAACTTCTCTCAGTCATGTTTTGTAGTTTTTAGCATAGAGGACTTGTACATATTTAAATAAATTTATCCCTAACTATTTTATATTCTCTGATGTTATTTATATTCTTTCATGTTATTGTAAAAATTTAAAAATGTTATTTTCAAATTATCTCTTGTAAACATATGGAAACACAATAATTTTTATATCTTGACTCTGTATCCTGTGACCTCAATAAATTTACTTATCCACTCTGGTAGCACTTTTTTACATTCATTATGATTTTCTACAAATATGATGCTGTCATTAGCTAATAAAGGAAGTTTTACTTTTTTCTTCCTAATATCTTTGGGTTTTATTTTTCTTGTGTTATTGGACTGTCTAGGACTTCCAGTAAAATGTTGAATAAAATTGCTGATGAAAGACATCTTTATCTTATTCCTAAGATAAGTTTTCTATAGATTCCCTTTATCAGGTTGAGAAAGTTTCCTTTGATTCCTGGTATGATAAAATTTTGTTTATCATGAATAGATTTTGCATTGTCAAATTGTCTGCATTTCCTGAGATAATTATAAGTTTTCTTCCTATATTCTGTTAATGTGGTACATTATTATATTTATAAATATTAAACCCATTTTTACATTCTTAGAATAAACCGTACTTGATCATGATATATCATGATCCTCTTTGTTGCCAAAATATTGCCAAATTCTATTTTCTAATATTTTCTTAAAGTTTTTTTTTATTTTTTTCTTGCAATGTCTTTGGTTTTGCTATCTGGATTACTTTGGTCTCATAAAATGAAGCAAAAATTGTTCCTTCTTCCTCTATTTTCTGAAAGAATTTGTGCAGGATTAGTATTATTTCTTCTTTACATGTTTAATAAAATTCACCAGAGATGCCTTTATGGCCTGAATTTTCTTTTGTGATAAAGTGTTTATGAATGGAAATTCTTTAATGGATATAGGGCTATTTGAAATTTCTATCTCTTGTATGAGTTTTAATAATTTGGGTATTTCAAGAAGTAGGTCTTGAATATTCTTTATATGCTTTTAATGTTGGTAATATTTGTTATTGATGCTACTTTTTCATTTGTTATGTTGCTAACTTACGATTCCTCTTTTTTTTGTCTAGTGTAACTAGGGGTTTATGAGTTTTATTAATATTTCCAAAAAGCCAACTTTTTAATTTCTTGATTTTTCTATGTTGTTTATCCATTTTCTTTTTCATTTATTTCTACTCTTTCTATTATTTACTTGTTTCTATTTACTTTAGATTTAAGTATCCTTTTGCTAGTTTTACTATCTCTGCCATTTTAGGGTCTGTTTCTGTGAACTAAATTTCCACCGGGACATGGATTCCATTTTTCAGGGTCTTTACTTGTCTAGTAATTTTTGACTGGATGTTGTACTTTATGGCTACTAAATTTTGAGTGCCTGAATTTTCTAGTTTTTCTTACTAAAGTCTTAATAAAATACTGAGTTTTGTCCTATTGGGCAGTTAGCTTACTTTCAGATTAGTGCAATTCTTTTGAGGCCTCTTTTCAGCTTTTTGGGGGGTCTTGAATAACCTTGACTCTAGAAAAACTATTCTCAAATATTGGTCTTGTGATCTTTTTCTGTACATTATGTATGTATACACAATATTATAAATTAAAGCTGAACATTTAAAATATTTATTAATTTATTTAAAATGTCAATAATGCTTCCATTGCACACAAACATAAACATGTTTTTATAAAAAAACAACTATCTTAAAAAATTAGTGAGAAGTATGGTTTTGTTTTATACCTTGGCAAATTTCTTTAAGCGGCAGTTGGATTTACATATTTGCTTCTGTGTTCAATCTATTGCTGTATGTTTTGTTTGAAATAAATAAAGAAAATTCGCTTTTATAGAGATAAGTATTTCAAAAAGGAATATTTAAATAGCCTTTTTAGATAATTATGAGAGTATTCTTTGATACCACATCAAAACTTGACAAGTGGTAGTTTCTTCAAAGTTGCAATATAGAATCTGAAACCTTGTCAATAGACTTTTTATACTCTGTCATATTAAAATTCATTGTTCTATTTTGAATCTGGAATAGATATTTAACGAATACGTAATTTTGTAACATCTTGTTACAAAAACACTGTCATGGCCCTAAACTCCTATCTCTGTCTCTTCAACTCACCTAGATCACGCTGACCGGCTCCTCCCCCCATGCTATATTACAGAAAAGTGTGTCCAGGTGGAAAGTTAGTGGAATCCTGCACTGCCTCTTGTACAGTGCCTCCAGATAATTATTTCACATATTTTTGTCTAGTTGTCTAGTTGTTTATAGCTGGAGTACTTCTCTCATCTTGCCCAGAATCAATATATATTTTTAGTAACAGATATGGATACCTATAGAGAAGTGAGAAAACCTTTCTGCTCACCTCCACCATGGTTTTTCTTCTTTTAAAAGACCAAATCCCTAGAAGGCGGTACTCAACAGTTTACAAGAAGCCTTTTGTAATTATTGTGTTTTTATCACGTGGTTTCCCTTTTGAGCCTCGGAGCGCAGTGGCTGGCCAGGGTCACAGAGTTAGGGCAGACCTGCGGCAAGGAGTGGAGGAAGCTCATCCAGGGTTTCACTGCTCAAGAATAGACTGTCCCTATGTTGTCACCAAAATAAGTTTGCAGGTCAGCCTTCTTTATACACAGCTGGATAGGGGTGAAGGGCAAGGTGCACAAGCATTGATCGAGCCCTGCCTCTGAGCCCGTTGCCATGCTAAGCCCAAGAATACAGAATTGAAGATGACCAGTGTGATCCATGACCTCAGGTAGCTCCTGCACTGGTAAAATAATTTTGATCCGTATGAGTTTATTCACTCAACCAACGCATTTGCATTTGGACTAGAGAACTGTTTCCTCATCATCAATAATATCTGACTCCAGTGAAGTGCTGGAGCTGACTCGTGCTGAAATGTGAGAGCTGATGATTCAATTTTCAGAAATTTTTCAGGCCAGTTGTTAAGCACAGTCATTATTAAAGATTAAATTATATAAATGTTTCATTGCGTCAATTATATTAAAACAAAAGTAATAAATCCACAAAGGTCATTACTAATTATTTTATATTCATCTATAATCTTTGGTTTATTTACATCTATTATATCTGTATGATAGAAATATTTTATATAATGGGGAGCTACTGTGCATCTCCTCCTGACTCCATGTTCAGTGCCCTCAGGTTGGTAGCTTGCAATCAGTAGAATCCCCAATTCGACTGGGGATCGAATTTCAACATGAGATTTGGAGGGGCCAAACATCCAAGCCATATCGTGTATCAATATCAATGTCCTGCCTGTGATATGACACTATAATGGTAACCCAAGGGGTTACCATTGGGGAAAATGGGGTAAAGTCTACACACGATCTCTGTGCCTTATTTCCTACGACTGCCTGTGAATCTAGAGTTTTCTCAAAATAAAAAAAAGTTGAATTAAAAAATGTGTAATAATATTGTGAGCTGTTAGCAAAACAAAACAAAAACCAGTTTAACCAAGGATTTGACTGATTTCAACTTGCTGCACTATTTTGTTTTTCTTTCAGGCATTCACTAACCAATCACCGACTGGCCCAATTCTACCTCGTTTATTATGAATGAGCACAATGAGTTATTCGTGGGAAATGCGGCCTAAATGGAGGGGATGGAGATGGCACGTGAGGAAACTGAGTTCCAGGTCCGGACCCAGAGGTATGCTCTTAACATGTTCATTTATTAGGAACCTCTCTGCACATATGAAGATTAAGTTGGATAGTGCCTTTCTCAGGAGCACCACTCGGGGTACGCATGGCTTTCACAAGGATAGTCAAGACTTGAGCAAATCATGTGTGCTTGGGAAATTCAAGCCCATTATCTCTTACTGGGGAGGCGGTAATGTCTGTCACGGAAGAAGGAGACCTCAATTTAAGCAAACAGCTGTTTTTCCTTGACAACAGAAGGGTAACCAGGGCTCAAGGTGGCCCTTAGCAAACTGATCCGTGGAAAGAGAGTTTAAACAGATTCTTTCATTGAGCACAGTGAGAAAAACAGCATCACTCTCTAGCCCTGCACAGGTAATGCACAGAGTCCAAGAATCCATTACTCTGGGCCCAGGCAAGGAAAAGGTACCCATCCTTGGTTACCCTGCATGCTAGTCCTGTTCTAAGGCTGCCTGTCCTAGAGCTGCTCTCTCCTTTTCAGGGTGCTATTTGGAGCCCCAGCCTGGGAGGGTTTGTGGTTTGTCCAGAGGAATCCCCTGTATCCTACTCTTAAGCCAATTATCTGCTACTTAAGTGGTGGACCCTCCGGTCAATTTCCCTTGGCACTGTGGGGTGGCTTAGCATTAAAATTCCACGGATTTGCTCCTGGCCTTTGCAGTGGGGAGGACTCGACTGCAGCACTGCAGGCTGTGCAAGCTCCGCTCACTGGCGACAGTCAGCTGTGATTTTCCATCAGCTGCATCTCATTACCCCATCAGGGCTCCCTCATGCCTATCGATGAGAAACAATGTGTAATCACTCCCAACTGATTGCAAATCACTCTGCACTCCTGTGTGAACCTTGGCCCACGACCACGTGGCCCAGCCTGCCAAACGGTCCCTGGGCTGGCTCTGGGGCTCCATGCTGCCTTCACGGTGGGGGTTCTAGGAGCTGGGAGCACAAACGCCACCCTTTCTTCTTGGGGTGGAGTTGGAGAGATGGGGCTATTGGCTTGTCACAAACCCCACACAACTGCAGGGTTGTGGTCAGAACAGCTGTCTCGTGGAACTTATTTCTAAGACAGAGAGAAATGGCCAAGCCTCTTCCCTTTATGGAGTCCAGAACCAATGATTTGTTCAGAATATGGACGACAATTTTTTCTATTAGAAAGAGTGGAGCATACTGGTTGTAGAACTCAGACACTGAAGCACACACAGATCCAATTCCGGTCTTGATTCTGACAGTTACTGCCTGTGTGACACTGGATGAGTTACTTAAACTCTCTGAGCCTAGGTTTTCTTAGATGTAAAATGGGAATAACATCAGTGCCAAACATTTAGAGATGTTTTAATGATTCAATGAGATAACACATACAAAAATCTGTAGAACTCTTTGAATGCCAGTTCTTTGTATTATTAATGTAATTTAAAGTTGAGGAAGACACTAATTTCCTAATATTGGATATTTTCTTTCCACCTAGATAATTGGGGAAACAATAAAGATTCACAGATTCTTAGGGTACCACTCATCTGTTGATGCTTTCCAGGGAAGAGGTGGGGGGGGGGTTTGGGAAAATTCCTGCAATGAAGGATGGTTGCCTGGACAAGCATACCCTTGAATAGTGAAATCATCAATGAAGACAATGGAATAGGAATGTCATGAAAATGCAGTATAGACAGTATGTCGTGTGTATGGTGGGGTCAATTCAGTCCTCGGTGTCCAAGCTATGTGTGTGTGTGGAGGGCAGATGGCTTTGCTTCTCTCACTTTTTAATTTATTTTTATTGTAATGAGGGACAATTTTCTTTCAGGCTCTAATCTCCCGAAATGGCTGTGCTTCCCTCAAAAAGCTATTTGATTTTGCCTGTTGGGGACTGCAAAGTTTGGGATTGGTCATGCTTCCCTCCTTGTTTTAGCTTCATGGAAGTTCAGAGCCAAAGCACCTTGAGCAAGTGTAAATCACACCACGAGCCTCTTGTTTGTGCTGGGCATGGCCCAGATGTTGTTTTTCTTTTGTGATAGTTGTTGGTGGGATGGGTGAAATGCAGAATGCACAGATGCCTGGGAGAGGGGGCCGAATTTGTGACTCTGGGTTCCTCCACATCATGAGACCTGGTACCAATGGCTTGAAACTTAATACACGAAAGTTTCAAAGAAAATCAGCTGGGCAAGAAGAAAACTCTACCTTTCGATGTAGTAGTTTCCTTGCTGAGAAGATATTTCTCTGCCAGACCTTTATTTCTCTACCAAATATGTCATTGGACATATTTGTGAACAATTGTGTTTTATTTCTTCAACTGCAATTGTAATAGCCATTTGTCATATTGTTAAAAATATATTTGTGATATTATGAAATATTTCAAGTATATAGAAAAATGCAGAGAACAATATAACTTACCCAGTGCAGTCATCACTCAACTGTTAAAATTTTTTATTCTACTATATTCACATTCAATTTTTTTCCTAAACAATGTATTGTTATAAAGACAGCTGAAATCCCCTGAATTTCCCCCAATTCATTCTTCTCAATCTCTTCCCAGAAGTAACTACCCTGAATTTGTTAATTATTACTCTACTTAATGATTTTATACTTTTATTAAATATATAAATGCCCATAAACAGAATAATAGCAATTGTTTTTATATCTAAGCCCTATGTAACCAATGGTCTTCTGCAATTTTTGTTTTCTATGTAATATTATGTTTGGAAGATTAATTCATTTTGATACATCGATTTCCAGTTGGTCCATTTTATCTGCTGAGGAGTATTTCACTGCGTAAACACACCACAATTCATTTATCCATTCTGCTGATGAGCATTGAGGGGGCTTCCCATTTTGGGCTCTTATAACATTCTATTAATATTTTACAGCAGTAAACATTCTAGCACCCACATATCACACACAAGTACACAGTTTCCTCCAGGGCATATTCCTAACAGTGAAATTGCTGGGTCTCAGTTATGCTTATCTTCGATTTTGCAAGGTTTTGCAAAATTACTCTCCAATGTGATTGTAAAAATTTACACTCCCAACGGGAACGTATGAGAATTGATTTTGTTCTGCATTCTTGCCAACACTTGGTATTGTTAGACTTTTCAGTTCCCGACTACTTTATGGGTGTGGAATGATGTGGATTTAGTTTGGATTTCCTTTATGACTAATGACACTGGTCATCTTTTCATTCGCTTATTGGCCTTTTGGATTTTCTGTTCTATGCCTTGCCTATTCATATGTTTTGCTCATTTTATTATTGGCCTCTTTGCCTTTTTCTTATTGATTGTACAAGATTCTGGATGTCAACCCTTTGATGGATACTGTGTTGCTAGCATCTTCTCTGTGGCCTTTTGGCTTTGTTTATGATCTCTTTTGCTGTATGGAATTTTCAAATTTTAATAAAGCCCAATTCATTAGTAATTTCCTTTTAGGATTATGTATTTTGAGTCATGGTCAGGAAACGTTTTCCTATCAGAAGGCATAAAGATACTCTTCTATATATTCTGCTAAATTTTTAGTTTTGCTTTTCACATTTCGGTCTTAATTCATCTGGAATTAATTTTTGTGTGTGTGTATGGAGTGAGGAAGTGATCTGTTTTATTTATCTTCTTTTGGAAAACCAGCTGCACCAGGACTATTGATTATGTATTTATAGTTCGTGTTCCTTTCCCTGGTTTCTATGCCCATTATATTCTATGTTAGGTTTGCATAAATGCTTGGATCTGTTTTAGACCTTTCTGTTCAATTCCATTGGTCTATTTTTTCTCCCGATATGATGGCACAATTGCTAAAGATTTATAATAAACCTTGATACCTGGTAAATTTCTCACTTTGTTCTACTTACTCAAAGTGGTCTTGACTATTCCTGCCTCTTTCATGTGAAAGATGATCTTCTCAAGTTCCTTGTTGGAATTTTGACTGGAATTACTTTGAATTTAAATAGTCATTTGGAAAGAACTGTCAGTTTGTAATGTGCTCACCCAGAACCATGATCTATATCTTCATATGTTGAGATTTTATTTTATGACATAAGGTAACATTTTCTATTTTTTTCCATACAGATTGTTTCTATTTTTGTTAGATTTTTTTTCCACTAAGTATTTATTACTTTGGCTGCCATTGTAAATCACACCTAATTTAATAATACATTTTGTAATTACGTCATACTGGGGAATTAGAACACAGTGCTGTGCTGTACTCTACTCAAACTCAGAAGGACACATTCTTGCAGTGAATTCTTTTCTGCATGCAAGCTATGGTGGACTAGATGGACTAGTTTGTCACTGACATCACCGTTTGTCCTTGTCTATGGACAGAGCCTCAGGGACTCCGGGGAAGAGCTTTCCAAAGACTTATTCCTGGGGTTCCATTCCATGGGTCCACAAGGGGCAGGTGGGAAGCAGACAGGGCAGTGGCTACTTGGACTCAGAGTCTTGAAAATGGAAACAACACAAGCTTCAAAGGGTGAGAGATGCCTAGGAGGCCCAGAACCTTTATAAGGTCCTCAACTAGCACCCGTCCCTTACTCAGGGAAAGAGGAGTTGAATCCAGCAATTAAATACAACATGAGACAAAGGAAGCCTGGCCCTCTGAGGGTGGAGATTTCTCTTCCTCTTCAGTTACCCTAAAATTTAATAATCATAAATAGGACTTGACGGGGTTTAAGTAATCTGAACCTGCAAATGTGCCACCACAGAGACTAGGAAACATGAGTTGAGTTAAAATAACTCATTGCCTTTGTAAATCTTTCTCCAATGCATTAATGATCACTGGGATGTTAAACTATAACTTTTGGTAATTGCTGCCCAGTCTCCAAACCAGGTCCTCTAACTAGATAACCACGGAGAATACACCGCTGGAAGAATCTTTAACAACCTTATCGCCAAGCACAAACTCTCACAATCGTATCATCTCTGTCTGTCTCCTGTGTCCCCTCCAGGTCCCGCCTCTCTCCTCCCCTCCCCCTCCCTCCTCCTTAGAACAGTCTTTTGACTTTTGCAAGCCCCAGGCATGCTCGACTTTACGGACAGCTTTCTCCATTAAAAAAAGTAAAAATTATGTTTTATTTTTATTTACACTGCATCGGTGTAAAGATAACTATAATGCAGGCAGGATTCAATGTGATACATTCATTGTCATCATATTCACTTTTTTCCTTCTGATTTTTTTTTTTTTTTTAGAGTCTCAGTCTGTTGCCTGGGCTAGAGTGCTGTGGCATCAGCCTAGCTCACAGCAACCTCAAACTCCTGGGCTCAAGCAATCCTCCTGCCTCAGCTTCCCGAGTAGCTGGGACTACAGGCATGTGCCACCATGCCCGGCTAATTTTTTCTGTACATATTTTTAGTTGTCCATCTAATTTCTTTCTATTTTTAGTAGAGATGGGGTCTTGCTCTTGCTCAGGCTGGTCTTGAACTCCTGAGCTCAAAAATCCGCCTGCCTAGGACTCCCAGAGTGCTAGGATTACAGGCGTGAGCCACTGCGCCTGGCCTTTCCTTCTAATTTTAAAGAAAAATAAAATTAAAATATTTTTGTGGGCCCTGAAAGTATCATTAGCCCTAAATGTTGAGCCTCTTGTACCTAATGGAAAAGACAGCCCTACTCCTTCCTCCTTCCTTCCCTTCCCTCCCTTCCTTCCTAATTCTCTCTCTCTCTCTCTTTTCTTTCTTCCTTTCTTGCCTCAGATTGGCATATTCACTAAGAAAAACAAGTTTTCAGTTTCTTCTATATCTTACTTGCAATCATGTCTGCTCTAAGGAACAAATAAGACATTTCCTTCATTTTCCTTTAAAAAAAATTAAAATCTAACTGTGAAGCTAAGTTTTTCTTGGACTCTTACAGGGCTTTTTGTTGTTGTTGTTGTTGTTCTATTATCTGTAGTTTGGATTATCTAAGTTTTGGTTTTATTCAGTGTCATTTATACATTTCAATATTTATAAGAAGCCCAGAAAGATCCTTTGGCAATTTTTCCTAACACTGGCTCAACTTGTGGGTGCATTGAGCCATCCGTTAGAGTTTAGATCTTCAGGGCTTCTGCTGGCACCGTGGATGCCACAAGAATAAAGAAATGAGAAGTACATGTACCAACTTGTCATGAAAACCAGAAGCCACTTGAGTTGCGTGGCTACCACAGGGAGCCCACGCAGGCCCGGGGGCGCTTCCCCCTCTCCGCGGAGCAGCAGCTAGAGTTTCACAGCTGTTTCCCATTGCTCTGGGAGCAGCACATGCATTCAGAAACAGCCCTAAGGAGTCAAGGGGCCTTCGTCTTATTTGCTTTTCTAAAAGATAACTTTCCCAGTATAGCACTGGAGTCAAGAGGAGGAATTCACGGTTACAAACTCAGCCCAGGCAGTGGCCGGGAGGCCCTGGGTCATTCGCATTGCAGGGTTGTGAATCTTCCGGGTCTGGCAGGGAGGCCGGGGAGGGTCAAGACAGGCTGTTCTTGGCCATGGGCTGGTGCTCTATGACATAACCTCAGAACATGCTCCAGGTCTGAGTGCATGGACAATTTAATATTGACTCTGTGGCAGGCCTTCCCCCGCGACACCTCCTTTCAGCCTCATGATGAAGGGACAATGGTGTATGGTACACCTGACACTGGACACCGGGTACCCACAGAACAGGAGCTAGAAATGAACTGGACAGAGACGTCAGAGCGTATGTTATTTATGTAATGCAGGGTCTCCCCACGTTTCATATCCTTTCATATCAAGTAGGGAGTGCTAGATAGGGAGAATCAAAATATTCATCGGTTTAAGGACTAATGCATGGAACTGTTCAGTAAATAATTTGGAGGAAATCTGCCTCACCACTGTCCTTGGTCCTTGTATTAATATTAAGAGAGGCTCTGTATTGAGTCGTTATAAACAGCCAGACAGCATGTGAACTCAGAGCTGCACAGGAATCAAGCTGTAGCGAGCTGATGACAACATTTGGAAGCGGGTATCATTATCTTTAGTTCACCGTGAAGAAATTGGGCCCAAGAGAAGCATGAGAGAGAGAGAGAGAAACAGAGAGAGAGAGAGAAATCTGGTCATTTCTTAACCTTAAATCTGTGAGATGGCTTGATTTCTAAACAAAAATATGTAAGGATGAAAAAATTAAACATATTCCCACTTCCTGAAGGTACTTGAATAATCACCTTTTATTTTCCCAGGCAAGAAAATCTTCTTCTTGCAAACTCTGAAAAAATAGGTGCTTCTCCATTTACTTGATGCAAAGTCCACTGGACATGGAATCGGGAAACAAGGTTGGAATCCCGAATCTGTGGATTAAGACCCACTGCAGGTCAGGAGAATATAAAAAAACAAAACTCACCTCTTGATCCCAGGATGGTGCAAAGTTGCCCTGTTGGTCTTCCCATCAGCCCTGGAAAGTTGTCTACCTAACAAATGAAGATTTTTGACTTAAAGGGGCTGAATAATGTCCCCAAGCCCAGCAAGGCCATGAGAAAGGGGGCCAGGATTTGAAGAAAATCAACATTGTCCATTTCCAAATCTCCTGCACTCTCCCATCGACCGCCGTGTGTGGTGGCAGTTACTTTCTGAGCCTCCTTTCCTGTATCTCCAACTAAAATCTCACTTTGTTGGTCCAAAGGAAATACTGCTTTCTTTAGAACACAAATGTGATTTCCTTACATGAACATTTAAGTGATGTCTGCATTGTGAAAACAGCAATGGGCTTTTCATTGCATCTCTGGGACTCTTACTAACCTCCAGATTCCTGGGTCCCACCCCAAATGGGTCTACTATTTTATATCAGTTCCCTAGCAGATTCTCAGCACGCTAAAATCAGACAGAGGGTCAACACATTTTTTGTCTCCAAAGGGCCAGGTAGTAAACATTTTAGGCTCTGTGTACTGTATAGTCACAGTTGCAAAGACTCAACTGGGCATTGCAGTGTGAAAGCAGCTATGGACGACACGTCTGCCCTTGGCCTGCAAGCCGCAGTTTGCAGCTCTGAGCTGGACCATGCGGTCAACCCAAATATAAACTGAAGACTGACCTCTTGAGCAGGGCTGCCTCCTTTATTCTCGTTTGGCAAGATGGAGACCCTCCACAAGACACCGGCTACACATGGGGAGGTCTGGGCGTGATCACAAGCACCGCTCAGATCTCACGGTATGGCCTTGGCAAGTCCCTTCCTTTGCTAGGACTCAGTTTCCCCATCTTATACCAGTTGGCCTCTCAGCCCTCGCTCAGCCTCAGCTAACATGTCTCTTGACCCCCTTCTGCGTTTGATGGCATCACAGGGCCCAGCAGGGCTTGCCTGTTGCCCGCCCCAGCCTCTGTGTGGGGAAAGGAGGGCAGAGGGAGCCCAGCCCAGCCCAGCTTCACTTCCCAGCAGCTTCTCTGAGCAGCTCCAGGCTTCTCGGCAAAGACTAGCACTTCAAGGGCCAAGAGTGAGTCACCGGGTGGGGGTGCCAGGACTTGCTCTGCTCCCTCCCTCTCTCCAGGTGCTGCCCTCCAAGGTGCTGGGCTGGAGTCCCTGGCAGCATGGGAGGAGGGGGCAGCTCTCTTCCCAGCCCCACCCGCATGCCACCTTGATGGCTCTGCATGGGCAGGGTCCTCTGGGCTCCACCCACTGTTCCAGGGCTTGTTCTCCATCCTCATGTGCCGGTCCTTGTTCATCATGCCCAGTAACCCTGGGCAGAGCCCACGTGGGCCACAGGGATCAGATCTCAGTTTTCTTTCCCACACCCTTCTCTCTGCCTGGAATACTCCACACCTACCTCCTCTGGTTAGCAAATTCCTGCTTATTCCCCATGTGCCACCACCTCCGAGAAGCCTTCCCTGCATCCCTGGGGGATCTTAGTGCAAGTTGTTGCACAGACTAGTAGCTTAATCAATACATGTCAAACACATTTCATAAGGGTAGATCCCATTTTGTGCTTGAAAGGAAATGAAATGGGCCTTTCTCTACCGGACAGCAAACTTAGGGAGCTTGTTACCCCCAGGAAGTGGAACAACGAAACTATGAATTTACTGTAGGGAAATTGAGATATTGAATGCTGAGAGGGTCCAGATGGCTTGTGGTCATTTTGATCCACTTTTGCTTTCACTTCCTTTCTCTTTCCCAGTTGCACAGTTCTTGTTTCCTAATGATGGACATTGTCTACATTTTTATTTTGAGTCCTTCTTTGCTTTGATTTCTGTCTTTGTAATTGAGATCCTCAAATTTAAGAATGCCTTGGAATCTCTTAGGAAGTTTGATAAACTTCAGATTTCATGGTGCCCTGGAAAGAGTGGGGATTAGCAGAGCTCGGGTGGGTCCCGGAGACTCTGGAGACTGCATTTCCAACAAGCCCCCGAGCGTGCCCATGTGTGGTCTGAGTGCCACTCTCCAGTAAGGCTGATCTACATTTCCCATCCTGGTTAACTAACCTTTTCTAAAAGTTTCAAGGTATGTCTGCACAAATGTCTCCCAGCCATTAACGTATTTAACAAGTATTCTCTGAGTGCCAACTCCACATTGGAAACTGCTCTAGGACCTGAAAATGCAGTAGAGGATCCAAGAATGGTCCTTCCTGCATGGGAGATGCTGCTGCTCTTCCTCCAACCCAGTCTTCCATGGTATCATTTGAAGATCTCCCTGGTTGGGATGTCCTGCAAATTCAAACTCAGTATGTCTCACCTGCCATTTCTTGCTCTTCCTCCACATGTCAACTGCCCTCCTCACCCCATTATTGGCTTTCTTGTTGCCACCAGCATTCTGAGTCCAGTCCCCCAGCTTCTGCGCCATCTGTGCATAATCTACGCTACCTGTGCAGGCATCATGACTTTTCTATTCTCATCCATACCATGCGTCTCTTCCCATGTCTCTCGTCACCACAAATGAGATCCTTAGAAGTGCATGCTAGAAATCCGCAGAAGACACCTCATTTGCCACCCTGTCTGCTGTCTCTCCTTATTTTAATTCACTCAAATTGATCTTCCAGTGCTGTGTTTCTCAAACTACGGCATGCACGAGAATTACCTGAAAGTCCCGTGAACATGAGATTCCAGATGCGTTGTCCTGGAGGGTGGCTTGACCCTTGGCAATCTAACAGCTCCCAGGGGATGCTGGGGCTGCCGGTCTGTGGGTGTCACTGCGTGGCAGTCCTAGAACAGTCCGTCTTCTTGTAAGTCTCCTTCCTTCTTCTTCATGCATTGCCACTCTCCAGCCTCAGCCCCCACCGTTAGACTGGCATTTCAAGCCTCAGCGTGGCAGTGGTCTTCTGATTCACATTGCATCCCCCACTTCATAGATTCCCCCGTCTTTGCCTCCAGGTCTCCATCCTGTCCAATCCTGTGGTCTTCGCTTTTGCTATCTTTCACATCAGGAACGCTGGCGTCTTTCTCTCGACTCTTCTAACCTGCACCCATCCCTCAAGTTAAACTAAAGCTCCATCTCCTCCACTTCCCTGGCTCTCAGTTCCTAGCCAGTCTCTGAACTCCCAGAGTACCCACTTCCTGGCACACTCCTCTGAGATGTCTCACTAGTCACCCACTTCCTGGTGTCTTTTCTGCCCATTTAACTAGATGATGAGTATCTTGTGGCCAAGACTGTGCATTACTTGCATCACAGTGCCTGGTATATAGGCAATATTAAACAGATAATACCGCCAATAAGAGTTGTTTTCATATAATGTAGTTTATTAAGCTAGTATTTCAACCTAGCTTTTTAGCCGCAGGATAAAATTAGCTACCTCACATAAATACTCAAATCTCCACTGTGCACGTTTAGTTTTGGCTTTACAATTAGCTATTTATGAATCTACGTGTAAATATTCAGATTTCCTGAATGTTGAGTGGAGATCTACTATGTGCCAGACTGTGAACTGTGAATCCTGGGTATGGAGACTTTGTCTCATTCATCTCTGTACCCTGGGACCTAGCACAAGGCTTATCCCATAATAGCTATGACTATGTGTTGATTTAAATCATCTCACTACTGGACAGTTATTATGCCTACATTTTACTGATGTAGTAAGACAAGTACCTAAACGATTCAGAAAAGGTCATGCAGGTGGAGTCAGGGCATTCACCCAAATTCTAAGGCTGCCATCTGTGTACCCCAGAACTTCCATAGTGGGTAAAATGGCCCACTATAATCTATAACTGGCAATGTTTCCTTTTCCCTCCAACACACTAGCTCAAAATAAGCAGAGGCCTTTAAAAAACAGTTTTTATTAAAATATTTTATCCAAAAAGGCTTTGCTACTCTTTCCCTCCATTAAGTACAATGAAATGGCCTCTACCTTATTTTGAATGGATTCCTGGGATAGAGTTCTTCAGTGATAACATGTTCGAAGTAAGTAACAATTAAGCTCTTATTAAGTTATTTTAGTCCTCACTAGTAACGTTCATGGAGCACTTGGTGTTTCTTTCTGAGTTAATAAGAAACATTTGCAGCAAAAGCATGGGGCTCTGTAGATAAAGCAGTTGGCAAGAAATGGTATGTTTAAATACCAGAAAACAGCCCATATCCAAACAGGTGTGCGATGAAACAGGATAAATAAACTGCTCCGTGTGCAGTTTAGCCCAAGCAAAATTGGGGAAGAAACTTCCCTCTTGGTCTGAAAAAAACATAACCAAACCAGGACTCTCGTGTCCTCCTTAGACTACACAGCTGGAAAAACAGTCCTTATTCAGAGAGCTGAAAGTAAAAGTTGTTTTAAAACATTTTTTTTTAATGGCCAGATAAACAAAACCTTGCTAGGCGGATGATTATCCTCCTTCAAATGTGGCCTTGAGCTGGAATCTTGTGAAAGACTCACCTCTCTTCAACCTTTCAGAGCTATGTCTGCCTCTTTGAGTTAGCGATGGTCACTTCAGGTTGTGTTAGAATATTTTTAAAAAATGTTTTGGTTGGTGCCGTTTTCTTAACCACATGGGCACTTGACTCAGGGCGTTAAGAATATAGATGCCTAAAAGAACTGTTTGGTTTCCATTAAGACCTGCTAAGTGCACAGGAAACATGGTTTCGAGCTGAAGAGGTTATAAAAACCGTGTTTCTTTTCATGCCATTTCTTCCCGGCCAACAACAAAGGTGAGACGAGGGATAGGTCCCTGCCAGAAAGCTGGGAGGTGTGCGGGTTCGATATTTCCGACGGCGCTGTTTTCGGTGTTTGGGATGATTTGTTCTTTGCCAACCTGTGTCTGGGAGGAAAAAGGCAAAAGCAATGGGGACACAGCCCAAAGCCCCTGGGAGTATCTGCCACTTAACACGCCTCGGTGCTGAGGGGGTTTTACGGTGCGGCAGAAAGCGAGTGCCCTCTGCACTCCACAGTTCAAACCCTGGCTCAACGCCTGGCTGATATGATACCGACCTCTTGGGAGCCTCAGTTTTCCATCTCTAAAATAGCCTTACCTGCACAGTGGTTATGAAGATGACATTCAAATACATAACATGTCACATGCAATAACACATGAAGATTACATGCAGCAACACACAGGCAATAGCATGTCTTGTCTGTCACAGAATGGATGCCGGATAGATGGTGGCTCTTATGTGAACCCTTGTTGCTGCTCTGCTCAAGGAGTTACTCCTTTAAATACATCCCTCCTGCAACACACACACCTCTGGCTCTCTCTCTCTCTTTTCCTTGGAGTAGCTTTCTGTATACACTGTGTGCAGAAGGAATCATACCAAGTGGAACAGGAATGAAAGTCGTTGAATAGAGGCCATTTGGCGTGGTGGGTGAAGAGTGCAGGGTCTTAACTCAGGCCTGCTTGAAATTCTGGCCCATTTTCTTTCTTGCCAAGTAATTCTTTGGAGCCTCGATTTTCTCATCTGTAAAATGGGAATAACAGCAGTACACTCTTGATTGGGTTGCTCTCTGCAAAGCGAACACAAATGCTCGTGTGTACTCAAGTGCTTTCTCTGTGAGTCTGTCTAACCACCTAGAACAGCGTCGGCGGGTCCTGATCTCTTTCTCGTGTCTGGCTCTATTAACTGCCCCAGGGAGTTGCAGCCTGTAAATAACCATTTCAGATCCAGAAATCACTGGCGAATATTTCAATCCCTGTGGACACACACTTTGACTTATGCCACACTCAGTGGTTCAGAATGCTAGTAACTCAGTTTTGGCTGTACCTAGAATGAGATGGAAACCCAGCATTCCTCTCGACAGGCAGACAGATGATCAGGACAAAAGTCCTCCTTTCTGTTATTAATAGGGGCAGGGACAGAAATCAGCATTGAGGCTCACGGTGCTGCAAGGACATTCGGTGTCATTTCACGTGGCACTCGCTGTCTCTCTGGCTCACTTGCTGTCACTCTCCCTCTCTTGCTTGTGTTTCTCTTCCCCTGCCCCCTGCAAGTATTATAAATAGGCCTCCTTCTTATCTGATCCTCCCCTAAATGTTTTTCATTTGAAAACCACAGTTAATTTTAGATCATTGTCAGAGATAATCTCAAATTTGTGTGTAATATAGGCCCTAGTTCTAAGAAAAACATGACATTTCGGGAGGACCTTGTTTTGGCCCTTCTTCCTCTGCTGGTACCAGGGCCAACATCTCTGCCTTTCCGCCCTGTAGCAGAGACCAGGCTGTATCTTAAGCCTGCTGGCTCCCTTTGCCAGAAGCATAGAAACTTCCTCCTTGGGGAGGGCTCCTTTCTAGCCCAATAGCTTCCCAGGTGTGATTTTGAGGCTGGAGGGAGGCTCGGGGGGTGAGGTCACCGAGGTCGCCTGCAATCAGCCTCGCAAGGCCGAGGTGGCCTGTAGGCTCTGATCCTCACCAGGCCGGCCCCCTCCGTTCCCCACGCAGATAACTGCAGTTGTTGATGTTGTGCAAAGGCTGCCGTGTGACTCTTCTCAATAACAGGCTGTTTTCAGAGTCTGGGCCACATTTGTCCTGGCCTGAGTTAAGAGGTAAAGAACATTCCAATTGTGAGCTTGGATGGAAAAAATATATTTTAAGTTTTTTTTCTGCTAACAAGGTATGCAGAGGACTCAAATTCCAGTAAACGAAGGTTAAAGACAGGCTGGTTTGCAGAATACAGTCCTCTCCCCCCCACCCCTTAATTTTTCCATAAAGTGCCATAAAAAGCCACTGCACTAACAAACATTTTGGGAAGGGAACAGGCTTCAGGCCAAGAAGCCACAAGTTTAAGTGGGGGGAAATTTGAGCCCTGAGGCACGGTTTCCTGAGCAGAGTCATTATTCAAGAAGGGATCAGGCATTAACAGCACTAGCCCAACCCAAAAGCAAATCTGAGGCTGCCCTGGGGTCTGGGGACAGTGCAGGGCAGGAGGAGAGAGCCGCTGTCCTTGACTGGAGCAACACGGCACCTTGACCCCAAAAGTGCAATGAGAGCCCCTCTCCGTGACACGTTCTACACCTGAAACAAAAGGTCTTGTTTTGTTTAAAGGCTAAAAAGCATATGTAACTCAATTGCAATAAAACTCTGGCTGCATTTATTTTTTTAAATGTATTGTTGTGAAACACAGAAATATTATGCTAAAATGGATGCAGAAGAGGAAAGTTCCCCAGAGAGAAGACCAGTTGTGAAAAAGAACATGGGCAAAGGGATTACCTTACAAAATATTGACATGCTACGAAACTATTATCACAAAATCAGTCCGCCACAGGCTCCAGAAGAGAGACCAGCGACAGAACAGAGGCCTTGGAGACATACCTATTTATAAATGAGGACTTGAAATATGATTAACATGGCCTATAAATCACTGGGAATGGTTAGATTTTTTAGTAGAAAATATTGAGTGGCTAGTCTACCCTATGGAGGACAATAACATCTCTATTCCTATATTATGCAAAGGTGGATTTCAAATGAATAAGAGATTAAATATGAGATTAAAAACTATATGGTTAGCAGAAGAAAATTCAGGAGAATATTTTTAAAACTTAGAGGTGGGAGGAAACTTTCTAAAGGAGACCTAAAATCACAAACCATAGGCAAAAAAAAGTGATGCATTTGATGACACCCAAGTGAAAGATTTCTCTTTATTGAAAGATAGCAAAGATGAAACTTAAAAAAGTCAAAACTTTGAACACAGTATTTGCAACATCCAAAATTTACTAAGAACAAATAAAGGATATGTGAGAGAAACCCGTAAGGTTAACAAGAAAGGATCACAAAGTCATCGGAAACAGAGGCAAAGGCTATGACAGATAATTCACAGAGGTAGAAATCCGAATGGCTAAGATAATACAAAGAGGTGTTTAAACTGAAAATCAGAGAAATGCAAATCAAATTTAGTGGGATACTGCTTTCTACCCATCAGACTGGTAAAAATGAGAAAGTTGTGTAATGCCAAGTGTTGGCCTGAGAGGTAGAAACACACGAGTCTTCACGTGCTGCTCTTAGGAGCACAGATTCGTGAAGCCAGTCTAAAGAATAAGCTCATAAAAATTGAGCATCCCTGTATGTTATAATCGGTAGTTCTAACATGGACTATCCCAAAGAATCCTCCCTTGGGTCCTAGAGAGAGAAGATAAGAGGATGTCATGGTGCCAGTACCCATGGTTGCTGGGCCAGCAAGGAGGGTGGTGGTAGTAGTGATAATGGTGGTAATCATGGTGATGGCAGTGTTGCTAGTGATGGCAACCAAGGGGTCCATGGTTGAGGAAGTAGGGAGGTAAAATGAAATAGTGCCCATGATGGATACCATGCAGCGGTTAGAAGCAATGATCTACAATTACCAATTAGCAGTACAGGAAGGTTTAGGAAATGCAGTGCTGGCTGAAAAAATAAGGAGAGCAAACAGTCAGGGTTGTTGAGAGGATTAAATGGCAATGAAACACTCAACATGGCGACTGGCACAAAGACTTTAGATTCTATCAACAGGTAGTTGGGAGATTAGAAATCAGAGCCTTCAGTCCATCTTTATGAAAGATTGTAGAGGATGGGATGAAATCTGACTATTCAAAAGAGAATTTGTGGACTATCAGCCAGTCCATTTTCTTTCTGGCATCACTTCTTTCTCATTTGGTAGCTGAATCTAGACTTTTACGGGGAAGAAAGCTCTGAACATGAAGCACTACGCTGCCAGCCAACAGTCCACTTGTCCTGATGCTAGTGGAGAGATCCCAGTCCTGCCCCAGCCAGGTGCTGAGTTGCCAACATTAATCCTTAGCAATTTATTTATGTGAGTTTAGAATTCATCAGTGCATCTCTTGACTGCCCTCCCCCATGTGTAGTTTGTGCTACCTGGTCACGGATGGATGTTGTGTGGAGAGCTCTTTCACTATGCCTTGCTCCAAAGAGACTACTGAGTCATACTTTACACAGCATGTGGAGGAACCAGATTTGACCGGACGGAATGCAGTTCTTTCCCCTTCTTCCTCTTACCATGCAAATACTTTCAGGAGTATCCTTTACACTCTTGTCCACTACCAAAATGTCCGTGGCCAACACTGTAGACATGAGGAAGGGAAATGGACAGCTTGTCTTACATTCTTGCTCTGAAAAACCCAGGAGATGAGAGTCCCTTAGTGCAGGAGGCTGTGGGGTATTTACACTGCATTTGTGATCTGGGGTCACAGAGAGGGACAAGGAGCTGAGTTCCAAGAATGGAATAGAATCCAACTCTCTCTGAAGGAAATCCAGGGTTTGGAAAACTCCCAAGGAGCAATAATTCAACTGAACTAACCTGATGAACTGTTTTTAAATGAGTATGGAGAAATATAGTCAAACATTGAACAGCTTCCTAGAACTGAAGCAACTGGGCAAAGGTAACCTTTTATTAGACCTTTGCAGTACGCCCAGAGACCCGGTCAGCATGTAGGGCGCAGCTCCATCTGGAAGAGGGAGAGGAAGACGTGGTTCTATTCCCCCATTAGCAGGTTCTTTAGGGCAAGGCATAGGTTTTCCACTTCCTGACAATTATTTATTCAAAACTAAAATATCAGCAGGTAGAGTCAACTCAATGGGCTCGGTAATCTGCTGAGTCCTTTCTCTATCTTATCTCATGTAATCCTCTCACAATCCTTCAAGGAAAAGATTATCACTCCCCAGTTTTCCGAAGAGGAAATGGAGTCTCTGGGAGGTTAGAGAAATTTCTGAGGTCGAATGGCATTTAAAAATCAGATCTGGATTCAAACCCAGAGAGCTTATTCCAAATCTAGAACTTTCTTCAACCCATACCACCATGGGTTGTGTTGTCAGGCAGCCTGAAGGGTCCCATGACATTTAGGGATAGAGGGATACATCCTCTCTTTATCCATGTTCATGTAGGAGAGGCTGTGTATTGTATTAAAATGGAGTTGGGGCAGAGATAAAGATAATGTGACAGCAAATTTTGCTGAGTTCTTATTATGTATTATCAAGCACTGTGATAAATGTTCTGCATGAGCCACAATCCTATGAGCTGGTTCTATTAGTATTTCTAGTTTTCTGTTTGGGGCAACTAAGTTTCAAAGTTTAATTAATTATTCAAACTCAAATAACCAGTACATCTCCTAAATTTTTCTGGCTCACAATCCAGTGTTTTTAAAAATACTTCAAATTGCTTTCCTAGGATATGGCAGTGTGTGGCAGTGGTGGCAATGGCAGCTATGGTGGTGGTGTTACGATGGCAGTGGAAGTGGTGATGGTGTTGTTTTTGTTGTTCATGGTGGTGATGTTAGTGTGATAGTAATGGTGAAGGTGGTGGTGATAGTAATGTGGTGGTGTTAGTGGTGCTAGTGGTGGTGATAGTGTTGGTGAGGGTGGCGATAGTAGTGATAATGGTGGTAATAATGGTTGTAGTGGTGATGGCGATGTTGTTAGTGATGGCTATCACAGTAGTGATGGTTATGGTGGTGGTAGTGTGGCAGCAAGGCTAGAAGTAGTGGTGATGGTGCTGGTGGTCATGGTGGTGATGACAGTGGTGATGGAGATAGTGGTGGTGATGGTGGTGGTGGTAGTGGTGGTGGTGATGGTGGTAGTGATGGTAATCGTGGTGATGGTGGTGGCGGTGGTGATGGTGATGGTGGTGGTGGTGATGGTAGGGGTGATGGTGACAGTGGAGGTGATGAGAGTGATGAATATGGAGGTGGTAGCCATGGGGTGTTGATGGTGGTTGTTAATTCATCCTCTCAGTTGATATTTCCTTTTGAAAATTTGTAACAAAAACAAGTCTTCTGTTTTCTCTGTGCCTGGAAGAGTTGATTAACTTTTCTTTTTTTTTCCCCTATGGGCTCCAGAAAGGAGGAGTTGGCCTTTCATTTCATTTCTCTGCCTCAGTTCACTTCCATGCTGTTGACAAGTGCTGTAGTCATCTAGGACCAGCAGGAGAGAGACAGATCCTGTGACCGTTTCCCGGAGGCGGCCTTTGGCCACTCTGTGCACTGGAACACACGGCCCCCTGCCTCGCCCCTGCCACATTAACCAGGTGACTGCCTGCCAAGGCCCAGCCCAGTCCAAAGGGAATTGGGATTCAGTGTCCCAAACAAGGCACTGATTAGCTGGTAATCAGGCAGCGATTAGCAGGTCAGGTCACCTGCAGTTCATTGCCCATTGTTCCCTGCAAAGTCCTGGGATGGTTGCCACGCGGCCAGCCAGTCTGAATGTCTGAGGATCCCATGCCTGCGGCTCTGCTGTGCGGGGCCGTGATTAGGAACAAATCCTCTGTTCTCCTAAGCCCATCCCCACCAGGGAGGCAGTGCCGTGAATCCCTTCCTCTATTCACACACAAAGGATTCGGGAGAAGAATGGACTGCTTTGGGCCCACAGTGACAGGGAGGTGAGGCCCCAAGGAGGCACTGAAGAACTAGAAGCAAATTAGCACATTCCTCTCCATGCACCATGTAAGCTGCAGAGCCGGGTCCAGGCTGGGACTCTGCTGTGGTCTTGAAATGTGACTTTTGACGAGATATTTAACCTCTGAGTTGGTCGCCTTGGTTTTTAAGAGGGTTAATAATAACCCTTGCATCTTAGGGTTGTTTGAGATTTAAATTGAAAGAAGAAATGTAAAGCAGTTAATACAGTCTCTGGAGTACAGGAAGTACCCAATAAGTGCTAAACATCATTATCAGCATTCATAGTAGTATCATTATTTGAAATATCATCATTATTTGAAATACTTCCCTTGAAAAATGCCCCAGTACCATCACTTCTAAAATGAGAGATGGCTCCTCTGTAGGTGGCCTCCTAAGGATGGGATGAGATAATTCTTGTAGAGCCTTCTCCCTGGGGCCTAGCACATAATTAGCACTCAATACATCATGGCAGCAATGATGGTAACTGTCATTATTATTTGCACAAAGATGGATGCAAACGGCTGTTTTGTAGCCTATTTCACTATATTGTAGTATGTGATCATGAAAATTTAGAAGGAGCACGATTTTTTGAACTGAAAGGGGATTAGTAGAATTATTCATGGCACTTTCATATCAGTGGGTACCATACACCTTTAGCATCCCAGTGCCCTGGAATCACTCAGAGGTCTTGTTGAGATGCACATTCCAATTTGGTACATCTGGGGTTCAGCCCAGGATTATGTGTTTCTAATGAATTCCCAGGTGATTCAGGGCTATAGGTCCATGGACCTTATTTTGAGTAAACAGGATGTACACTTTTGCAATAAGAAAGCATGGGTATACACATTTATATACAAATGCAGAAAAAAATTCCTAGGCTATACTCAAGATGGGGAATTGTGGTTTTTTTTTATTTCCCCCTTCACTAAATTGTTCTATCTTTCTCAAAAATTTAATAATGAACATGTAAAGAAATCACTACCAAATGCAATAAATTTTATTGATACAGAAAGTTCTTCCCTTCTCTTGAACCTTGTCACACAGCCAGGTTTGCTAGCACAGTCTTTGCCAGATCTGCATACCTGATGCCCTGATTTTCTCCTATAGCCACACTAGGCCTTTGCAGCGTCCTAACCACAAGGAAATCACATTAAAGCGTACTCATTCTGGAGGCTTCAGCTCTCTGAGGAGCAGGTGGGCCCCAGCTCAGACATAGCAGCTGGCCAGAGTTCAGGGCCCGAGGCAGGCAAGGCAGCCAGGTGCAAGATGGACAGTTATTAGCTTAGAGGAGCCCGGAGAGTTTCAGAAGTCTGATTCTGGCCGCATATGGAGAGGGCGTTCCAGCTAACACGGTGGAGTACGCTCTGGAGTAGAAAATAACTCAAGGAAGTCCATTGCACAAAAGGCATGGGTCCTCTAGCCCTTCCTTTAAGGGGTGGCCTGAGAAGAGAACCCCTGGGATCTAAGGGTGAGTGGGCATAAGATCTTTTCTTCCTCTTGAATCGCCCTAAGAGGGAATTGGGTACTGGAGCCCAGTATCTATCTCATCCCCATCAGACTCTTACTGTCACTGAGAGATGGGCAGAAGTCTAAACGAGCAGAGAGAGAATTAGACAGACCCTGAGCTGAATTCTGACGTTGCTGTTTAATAGGTAAGCTGCCTTAGACTTAAGCAGTCGTTCTGTTTCTTCTCCCCATGGAAAATGGGAATGGCAATGCAACGGTATCTCCAGGATTCGAAATTAGGGAGCTAAAGATCCTAGTTTCTGGTCAGGCACAAAGCAGGCTTGCAAATGCCAATACTGCTACTTACTATTTGTGTTCTGTATTCACTGTCCTCTTCACCTTCATGTACACCTTGGACCAGCTGAGAAGAACCCCCGACCCACCTGAGATTCCTGGCACTGGGCCCCTTTCACCCCCTCCCTCTGTCAGTCAGTGGCTGGAGAAAAACAGAGGGGTGCTCAAGCTGGGTGACAGAAGGAGAGTGTAGTAAAGGGACTTTGGACAGAGGTGAGGGCAGGGATTAGGACATAAATAAGGAACGGTTGCAGGGAGGGGGAGGTGCATTACCCCCCAGCTTGAAGGGGCAAAGGGAAGAGGCAGCACCCAGGGAGAGTGACTAAGTGGAGATGTTGTCTGACGGGGCCTCTGGCCTTCAGTAGAGGGAACAGCTGACTTACCAGGAAGGGGGCAGCCAGGGGCTCGAATGGGCTGAACCCTCTCTTCCTACCCACCTATGTCCATTTCATGCCTTTGCCAAGGTCTTGGCTTGGCTTCTCCTCTGACTGATGTCACCATACTTTCTGTCTTTCGGCAGCTCTCTTGTATGCATTGTCACATGCTCATGAGATAAAGCTGCACTTCCAAAGGGGACACCCATAGATATACCTCTGCAAGGTATGCAACCTAGAAGCTAAACACACTGAAGACAACACCCATGAAAATCATTTTGAAACTGCTCTGGAAAGGGACATCATAGGACCCTCCATCCTAGACATCCAGTCTCACTGGTGATCTGACCATGAAACTCACTGAAAGACTTCCGGAAGAAGATGACTTCTGAATAGAGAAAACTTCTTCCCAAGCTTCCATATAATGAGAAGATGGCATCCCTTTGGTGGAACCCAAAGGGAAGCCAGATGGCAAGAGAAGCTGTTGTTATCATTTTTTTTTTTTTTTTTTGAGATGGGGTCTTGCTCTGTTACCCTGGCTAGAGTACAGTGGTGTCATCGTAGCTCACTGCAACCTCAAACTCCTAGGCTCAATACCCTCAGCCTCCCTCAGCCTCTCATGTAGCTGGAACTACAGACACGTGCCACCATGACTGGCTAATTTTTTTCTATTTTTGGTAGAGATGGGGTTTTGCTCTTGCTCAGGCTGGTCTCAAACTCCTGACGTCAAGTGATCCTCCCACCTTGGCCTCCCAGACTGTTAGGATTACAGGCCTGAGCCACTGTGCCTGGCCTGTTAATATCGTTTATAAAGGTTGCTTCCTGGGGTGCCAAAGAAAGGTGCAGAATCTGGAGGGACAGATGCAACATTCCTGCAATCCTGCAATCCAAACCTGACCATCGAGTCATGAAACCTGCCAGACAACCCACCCTGACAGATCCCTTTCTCCTTGGAGCTCACACCCACCTTTCTTTTAGCATTTGACATTCATAAGCTCAGATTAACTGGAAGCACATGAGTCATTTCCTAAGTAGACTGTCGGATCCTTGAGGGGAGGAAGGCAATGCAATATGGTGGATAACACCCTGTACCTTCGAGTAGTTATGAAGATTAGAAAGATAATCTATGCAACACCTTTAGCATATTACTGGGCATGCCTAAAAAGTGATGAATAGACAGATTTTTGATTATTTATTATTCTTCTTCATATCCTCTACCATGCTGAAGAGATACTCCCATCACTCAGACCTCCTCAAAGGAAACTCAGCATTTCTTGTGCATCTTCTGGGGTCATTTACTATATAGAATTTCATACATATTATTAGAGTATTTCTCCAATTTAGCTATGCACAGAATCCATTTAGAGTACAGGAAAAAATTTCACAGATTCTTTTAAGCATGAGGTTATGTAAATATTCAGAAAATAGAATTCTGTTTAATCTCCTAATGCTTAGTTCTTCTAAGAAATTATAGAACAAAATAAATTAATACATTAAATACAAAAAATCTATAACATATTTAAAATTCAGCCTAACAATTTTAATTCAATGCTTTAGATGATATGGTTTTGATGAAACTGACTCAAAACTTACTACATAAAGTGGTACTGCCTGTCACGGTACAGGTGCATTTCAGCTCACTGTGCCCGCATGTGGGACGATGGCTCAGTAGCCCACAGTTGCTCCCTATTTATACTGAGCAAAGTAAAGTTAGTCACTTGGCATTAATTTGGCAGTAGCACCATTTTAAATTCACTTCCCCTTTATTCTTTTTTTTTATTAGTAGAGTCAATCAAATTAGTATCATATAGTGCAAACTGGTTTGCAATTGTTGGCATTAAAATGTGGAGGCAGTTCTTTAACTATAAAGGACCATTCGGATAGTCCAGACAGCATTGTCAGTTTTACTTAGATTATCACTGAAATGAGAGCATGATATTCAAAAGTTCTAGCAGAGAAGGCGGTCTCCTCACCCTGCCCCTGGAGTATGGCACGCGGCGTAAGCATTTGTAATGTCAGCCTGAGTGAGGTGGGTATTATTTCTGTTTTCTCTACGAGGACATTTAGGCTCAAGGGGGTTCAGTCACTTACTTACGTTCACACCTAGCAAGTGATACAGTGAGACTCAAAGTCAGGGGCGCGTGTCTCTGCATCCAGTCTTTGGACTCATCTGTGAGCATTATTGAGTGGTTAATGCTGTATTGGTGCATACTTGTGATGAGGGATGGAGGGGACGTTGAGGAAGAGATAGGAAGTGAATAGGGAACAAAATACGCTTGGCCAGAGCTGGTGACGTAGACCCAGTCCACGGCTCCCTGTTGTCTTGGGTGGTCAGGGCAAGAGCAGGGGGAGTTTAGAGCCATATGAAGGCTGTGTGGTCATACAGAGGAGGTGAACCTCCAGGCAGAGCCACTCTTGGCATCTCCACATCTGGCTCAGCAGCAGTAACCAACCCTCAATGAATTGAGATACCCAAAAGGAAAGTTCTAGGTTTCTCCTCATCGTTCCATCCATGCTCCTACCCTTGGCAGGTGCCATTTCCTGCTTTTGTCTGAAGCTGGACATTCTTTCCCAGAATCCTTGCATCAATCCTTTTGGGGTTTCTGAGAGCTGTGGGAAGAGTGACCCTTGGTTCACATCCACATTCCACCGGGAGAGCACAGAGCTGGGGCCCTCTCTGCTTCCAGAAATAAAAAGAGGCCTTGAAAGAAGTGCTGTCCATCAATGTTCTTATTACAGAAAGTCCTGTGGAGGGGCTACCCATTCCTCCAACTCCAAGTGGTGAGGATTTAGAAAAATCAAGAGTTTAGGTAACAATAGGCACATGTGATAAACTCTCACTCACCAGGATCCAGTAGGCTAGTACTCAATGCAACTTTTGCATAGCTTACAATATCCTAATACAAATTTATATGTTATTAACATTCCACTTTTCCTGTAGCAAAGTTAACTTTCTGTTATTTTAGGATGGCAAATGGAGTCATGTGAAGTTTCAGGAATCACACACACAGCAGGTAATGCCATAACAAAAGTCCTTTTTGCCTTGCATGTATTTTGAGGACAATGAAACCATTCAATCACTGCCCAGAATGATAATTATCTTTTTGGACACATGACTTCATATCCCCAATCTATTAAGCACACAAAATCTCTGAAAATGAGTGGTATTAGTGATTCTATTGAAATGGATACAAGGGAACTGAAACAAAATAAAGCCAGGTTTAGTTCTGTAATCCCCCAAAAAATAAGTGCTAAGAGGATGGATGGGTGACTTAGGACACTTCAAAAAGAAAAAAGGAGACAGAGGAAAAAAAAATAGTAGATGTGAATGTCTTTTAACTTGCTAGATGTCTGACCTTCATTGCTTCAGGTCACATCAGCTTGGGGTAGGAGTGGGAAGGAGAACTGACTCAGGTGTGGGTAACAACTGTGATGGCCTAGGACCAAATCCCACAGTGACTGGGACCCCAATCTCCCCTCCTTTCTGTTTCTTGTTACAATCCTTGATGGGCATTAACATTCTTCTGCTAGCACCACCCCACAGAGTGGTGAGCTACATCCCAACACCCGCTTCCACTAGTCTCACCTTCATCCTAGGGGCAATCTCACCTAGAGTTTTAGAACCCCCTTTCTCTAGAGACTTGGGTGCAAGTTGCAGCAACGCGGGGTGTGTTAGAAGATGTGTGGCCACACAGAGTTGCTCTCACAAACGTTCTCCACTGACACAGCCTCATTGGTGATCCCAGAGAGAATACGGGTACCTGGCATATCTCTAATTTAGGTCATCTCCCCACCTTTCTAGAACATTCTCTGCAGAGAAATGTGAATCTTAACTTACATCATATTCTTAATATGAATCTTAACCTCTGTGTCCTGAACCCCACCAACCATGGTGGCAAAGGTCATTATTATTATTTCTCTTTGAAGGACTAGAAGTGGATTCTCAGGAAAATTGAAACCTCAGGCAGGCCCCGGAAGTTCTAAGGGCGGGGTATGCTGATCAAGTGTCTCTGCTGCGCATCCATAACCCCTCCTAGGCCCCCTACCCAGTCCCCTGGAGACCCGGGTTAAAAATGCTTCAGAGTAAGAAAACTGGTTGATGGATTAATCAATCAACCAACAAGTATTTATTGAGAGCACCTAATTTTTGCTCAGCAAATGCTGACTGGAGCGGATAGTGCAGTGACAGGTAATGCAGGACTCTTCAAAGTCAGCTGGAGGACTTGAAACCGATGCTCAACTTGCCGTGAAGTCATTCAACAGATAGTTACTGAGAACCCACACAGGAACCGTGCCGCATTCTGGGACGTGGAGATGAAGGAGACAGATTGGACTTCTATCCCCCGGAGTTCATGGTTTATCAGGGTCACCGTTTTCTTAAGTACTTTAGAGTAATGTGCTTTTTGATTGGAAAACAAGCTGCTCAGGCAGCTTATGGTGGTCAAGGAAGTAAGGAAATTTAATGTTATTTTAGGTTTTTGAGGCCTGGAAAGATATAATCAAGCAGTGATTGGGGAATCTGATTTCGGCGGCAGTAGATAGGATGGATTGAAGATTGGGTTAAGTAGTGTTGTCCCCAAATTCATGCCCTTCCGGAACTTCAGAATGTGACCTTATGTGGAAAGAGGATCTTTTCAGATACAATGAAATGAAGATGAGGTCATCATGGTTTAGGGTGGGCCCTACATCCAATGGCTGTTGTCTTCCTAAGTAGGCCTTGTGAAGACACAAAGACAGAGTGAGCAGGGCAGAGACTGGAGTGATACAGCTACAAGCCAAGGACGCCAAGGGGTACCAGCCACCACCAGAAGCCAGGAGAGAGGTATGGGGCAGATTGTTCCCTAGCGGCTTTGGAGGGAGCATGGCTCCGCCAACACCTTAATTTCAGACTTTCAGCCTCGAGAATTATGAGAGAATAAATTCTTGTTGGGCTAAGCCACCCAGTTTGTGGTAACGTGTCACAGCAGCCAGAGGAAATGAGTACAAGAGGTAACTCACTGGAGCCAGGGAGAGTACCAGGCTCAGTGATGTATGAGTCCTGACATTGGGGGACGAGGGCTCAGGGGAGAAACAATGACACGTGTCCTTGCATCCTTGTGCAAGATGATGGCTGAAGACCCTACTGGAATAAACAGAGTAAACCATCCCAGCTTCTTATGCAATAAATAAACCAACTGCAAGAGCATGAATAGGCAAACATTCAGCTCCTGAAGGCATGTGTCCACTTACGGGACAGAATGAAAAAGAGGAAGCAGGAGGAAAAGTGAAGGTGTTACTAAAAATATTTCATTCATCTCCATAGATGTTTATTGATAACTGCCTGTTTCACACCCCTAGGGAAGGCACAGTGCAAGTCAGGGGCAAAACAAAAGAATTTCAATCCAGTGGGACATAGGCAATGATTGAAGTCGGCTGCAGGGATGGAAGCAGTACAGAGAAAAGGAAATAAGTGGCCCTGTCTGAGGGTGAGCAGGGTGTCTTTGCAGAGAAGGTGACTCCTGGGGAGAGGCTGCAAGAATGGATCAGGGTTGGGTAGTAGATTTAGAGCAGGGGAGAGAAGAAAGAACTGGAATAGATAGTTGTGTCCCAATGCTCCTTGGATGGAGGTCACGCCTAACTCCAGCGCCTTGCACAGCACACAAAGGCACGTATAAACTGTTGAGTGCATCAATAAGTGAATAAACTAATGAAATGACCCAGAAGCCAAGAGGGGAGAGCACCTTATCAAGGAGCAGAGGACGATGCACATTACCGAAGCCAGAGAAAGGCTGGGGAGGACGAGTCGTGAATGCCAAGCAACGAGCAGGTGGACGGAACCCTGGAGAGATCAGAGCTTAGGACAAGTCCGAGGCAGCTCCCAGGAGCCGAGAAGAGAAGAGTGAGCCGTGAGAAATGAATGCTTGTGTGGACGGAGGTTCAAGAAGTATGGCTGAAAATAATACTGGAGAAGGGTCTATAAAGAGCATTTGAGAGGAAGACTGTGTTTGAACGTAGAGAACAAGGAAATTTGAAGACACTGGAGACAGGAGTCATGCAGTTCCACAGGAGTGGATGGGTAAATGGAATAACCAACATTCAAATACATTTTCTCACCATCTAAAAGCTGGACTTCAGGTGAAGTGTAAGCTTTAGAAAGTAGAAATGGATTTTCCTCTATTGATGGGGGCCAGGGTAGACAAATGAACTTTATAAGCAGATGAGTGGAAGGGGGTCTCTTGTCATTCACCAAATAGCCACTGAGTACTTCTCTGTGCTGGACACTCTACCAAGGTCCTCAGATACAGCACCTATTGGGAACCTTACAGCAACCCCGAATGTTCTACCACAATTCTCCTCTTGGAGATGAGGAAACCGAAGCTCTGTGAAATCTTTGCCAAACTATTTCAACATGCAAGTAGTTAATGGGGAAACCAGGATTCAAAGCTGAGTGTGTCTGGGCAAACATTTACCTATGTCTCAGCCTCAGTTTCCTTGTCTGTGTAACTTGACCTCCCTTGCTTGTTGTGAGGTTGAAGCAAGGAGGAGAAAGTGCTCGCTAAATGGCAGTTCTCATTTTTACCCTTACTTTACCCCTTTGGAATGAGGCCCTCGGGTTCTTGCTACGCCCTCACCCCTCTGCCAACATTCTCCATTGCTCTTCGGAGTTGAAGACTTCCTGGAGCCTGCAAACAGGTGTCAGAAGCATTATGAAATCGGATCAATCTGCAGCCTCAGGCCCAAGAGGTCTCCTCTCTGCTCCCAGAAAAGAAGCCATGTTGGGAACACAAGCTAAATACGGAACATGACCAAAAAGCAAAGGGTGTCTCCAAAAGGGATAATGCGAACTGAGACGATAGTTTCACAGATCAATAGGAAACCTTTAAAGGCCCACTGATGAGCTAGTCTGCAGGGGTGCTCCTCTTCTATAAAAGGAAAATAAAATGGATCAATAAGAAAAGAAAACTGATATTAAGTGGCTGAGACTTGCTCCCTGCTACTGAGGGCTCTTCCCCAAGCTGGTTCTCTGGTCAGACTTGTTCATTCCCTTCCTACCCTCTGTGATGAGATCACAAGGCCTGCAAACAGCCCCCCAGAAGACAGCTTCAATAAAGCCATAGATCATGTGTAACTACTCTGGGCATTGGTCACCACAGAAGAGGTTATTTGCCTGATGCAACAACCTGGCTAAAGTAGGGAAATGTGTTTTTTAAACTCAATCTATCGACACCCACCCTTGATTCTCTATGTCTGTGTGTCAGCAGTGGGGTGCCTTTAAATGAGTTTTCTGGTGCATTTTAAGGATTTATCTACCAACTGTGTGACCTTGGGCAAATGATTTAACCTCTCTGAGTCTCAGTTTTCTTACCTAGAGTCATGTCAGGGTTATCATGATGAAATAATGTATTAATAAATGATATTGTCATCTTTCTATCACTGTCATTACTACCACTCCAACTGCCCCAACAAATAATATCAATATGGATGAACATCCATGTGGCTTCATGAAGGGACCTTTAAGGGTCAGAAAGACCATAATTTATCAGCAAGTCCCCTTTCTCCTGTCGCCCTTCATCTAGTCTTTGCTGCTTGGTGGTCAGTGGTCTCCAGTGGAGGGTGGAGACATTCTCTTTGTACATCTCCCTTTATCTCTACTCTGGACAAGTGAATATGCAAGGGTATAGCCTGGTAGCCTATTGTCCTTGTTGTCGGTCGTCTACAGTGTGTCCAGTGAGGCACAGGCAGATTGTGAAACAATAGCAACGACAAAAATAATCGGCAGGCCAGACCTTTTTTCTTCTACTATCTGACTCACAAGAAGTTCTTCCACTATAATATTTCTTTTGCTGTTCCTAGTTGTTGTTGTCAAACATGTTGCCTTGCTCCTCTGAATTCTCTTATAGCTCCATTTTGGATTCCTCTTTAGGCACTGTGTCTTCAGTAACAGCCTCCTTTGTAAACATAAAGGAAACCTCTGCATGTCAGTTTTGGTCTCTTTCATCTTCCTTTTCTTGACACACTGTAGTTCCTTGGGAGGAGGAAAGGGACTGACATTTGTTGAATGCCTCTATGTGCAAGATGTTATAAAATACTTGCACAGATACAGCTCTTATAGAAGTGGTTAGCCTCATTTTCACAATGAGGAAACTGAGGCTCAGAAAGCTTAAGCCATGTGTTGTAACTTACACATAATTGTGTGACAGATCTCCAGGACCCTATGCTATCTGTCCCTTGAAACACACACACATGGATGACACATGTGGACACATGCAAGCCCAGGCGGTTGAGTCCATGTGATATTCATTATAGAAGATGTTTGTTTGATTATCTCTCATTCCTGACCCCCGCCAAAGGTTCTTATGTAGTCTTCTGAGTGATTCTGTGTGCAAAGTGGAGCAATAAAAAGGATACAAATTTGAGCAAATCTAGGGTGAGGAGTAGAGCCGGAATACCTGAGTTCAAATCCCAGCTCCTCCTGTCTGGCTGACGCCAGGCTGCAGGGATAATAGGAACACCTCCCTCACAGGGGTTGTTCCCCTGCTTACTATCCCCTCCCAGGTTCTCGGGGTGGGGATTCTCTGGGTCAGTGTGTATAAATTACATAGAACCTTTCTTGGCACATGGTGGAGCAATCAAAGCATACACTGTTGATTTCACTATCTGGGATCTGTTGGCTCTACACCGTGTTAGCTAGGACACTTTTGGATAAATCTCTTGATATCTTCAGACTTTCATTTTTCCTGGTGGTAACACAAGGTTAATACTCCCCATGTCGAAGCTTCGCCGTGAACCTCTGATGAGAGAAGACACGGAAAGCCACAAACTCCGGGACTTGGTCATGGCAGGTGCTTTCTTGCTTAATATTTGCCGGTTCCCTTCCTCCTTGTTTGAGAGAGCTCAGAGGACCGCTATTCACTCAGGATCCATGGAAGAAGTGAGGAAAAGGAAATAAAGGAAAAAACAAACTTGGAGGCTGGATCAGGCTGAAGATCAGCTTCCCAGGAACAGTTCCCACCAAGGGGTGGTCTGGCCTTGAGTTATCAACTGGCATCCACCCTGCTCCTTTCCCAGGTGGTTCCCAAAACGGCTTGGTGAGTGGTCCTGCAGATGTGGCCTCCTTAAGGGCGATGGTGATGATGTGGAAGATAATTCATGTCTGCGTTGGGCTCTCTCTGAGTCACTCCAGAGCCCCGGTGGTGACTGGAAGAAAATACCCCTGATCAATACCACATTTCCAGATTTCACTAGAGTTTTTAATAGCTCAGTGCTCTTTTGGAAGGCAGCATTAAGTGTGCATGAGTTTTTGGAGACAAAGAGAAATCTAACAGGCCACCCTTTGAGCTTGGACTTGAGGACACCCTGGATGCTCTGAGAGACTGAGCTCCTTCCAGAAGCCACAAGGAGCATTGCTGTTGCCTTGACATGAGACAGTCCTGCCCTTGTGCTGCCCAGAGGCTGAGCCATCTGTGTTCCTCTATGCAGTTGGGGTCTCCCTGGGACGTCATGAGCTTGGTCCCTGCATCCTTTCCCAAATTCCACTTTCTCACCCTGTGGATATTATCACTCAAATCTTTACCATTCATCTCTTTGTCATTACCACCCTGTCCAAGCCAGCTCCCCTGAAAGAGATGAACTACAGCAATTTCCAGGCCTCCCAAGAACCAAAGGAGCTTTTCAAAATTTAACACAAGCCAGTGCAGTGGTGCACAGCTATAATCCCAGCTACTTAGGAGGCGGGAGGATCACTTGATCCCAGGAGTGGGAGGCCAGCCTGGGCAACATAGTGAGACCCCATTAAAAAAATTTTTTTTAACGTCCGAATGTAATGTGAGATACATCCCTCCCTGTTAGACACCTTTATTGGTTTTCCATTACTCCCCGGGCATCATTAGTTCCCTGCCCATCTTATAAAACCATTTTTATCCTCATCCTGCCTCACTCTAATTCAGCTTTCCAGGCCTTTTGTTTGTTTGTTTCACCAAATATGCCAAGATTTTGTACCCTCCTGGTTTTCATATACGACATTCCTAGAAGACTGGACAAGTCTTCCCTAACCCCTTTATGGGCTGGTTGTTTTACATTGTTCACATCTTGGATACATGTCTCCCAGAGACTTTCGTTGACAAACCTATCAGAGGACAATGCTTTCTCACTTGTCAATTGCTATTCCATTTCTCTTCTATTTTACATTATTTATTTCTGTATTTTGATTATTCACTCGCTTTTATTCTATCTCCCCCATGCGACCGAAAGCTCCATGATGTTTTGTTCGTGGCTCACCACCCAGTACAAATACTATGCCTGGCACATAGTAGACCCTTAATAAATGGGTGATGAACGAATGAACCAATGAATGCTGCAAAGCGAATTTTGTGGTAGGCTGGCAGTTCTTGACATTGTGTGTGTGAGGGTTAGGGTGGGTTTGTACACCCAGGCATATGTATATGTGAATGGAGGAAGAATATTCTGGAGCCTGGATTGCTCCCTGCTAAAACCCTTCACTGGCTCCCCATTGCCCCTTGGATAGAGCTCTCACTCCCTTTGGTTTGTGATGCTCTGCCTGAGTGGATTCTGCATTCTCTTTTCACCTTCTCCTCCCTCACTGCAGCCTGCATAACATGTGTGCATGCCCCTAGGGTTGGCCCTTTGTTCTGAATTCTCCACCTTGCTGGCACCAGAATCACTTCCTGTGAAACCCCCTCCAGAAGGCCTGTCCTGAGCCTGCATCTCCTCTCTGTGGGTGAGTCAGATGCCTTCTGTTTGTGCTCCCTGCTCTTCCACCTTAACCTGGCATCTCCCAGGTGGGGACAACTCATGGCCTTCTTTGGGGCAACGGAGGAAATATATTAATGCATTTATTTGTTAAGACATTCCTACCTTTGTATGCTTTATAAGATGCATAAAATATTAGCATGCCATTGCACATATATTAATTTTAAAATTAGAAATGTAAATGTGTGTATCTAGTATAGGCTCAAAGATTTATGAGGAGGCTGTATGGTCAAAATGTTTGGAGATGATGGTAACACAGTGCTGTTCACGCTGCATTCCACTTGTCTGGGTTTTGTCTGTCTCTTCCAAGACCTTCAGAGGAACTCAGGAAGGAAGAAACACCAAACACATCTGCAGTTACCCGAAGGTGATATGGGTGGTGGTTTTAGATGCTGCACCAAAGGAAAGGCATTCGCTTCTGCTGAGAATGTATTGCCCTTTTCAATTCTCTTTCATTCTTTCTCATTTGTATAATAAGAAACAAAGTCTCAGCTGGGTGTCAGTATGTTTCTAATACCTCCAGGCAACACTTGCTGGTGTCCCTTTCTAGCAGAGAGAGCAGGCTTTAGGCTCAAGCCCTTGGAAAAGACCTCTTACCTCACCAGAATGCAACAATTCGGTTTTATTTTCATTTCTCCTTTCTATTTGTGACCAGTAATATTGCCACGATATTTAAAACAGTATGTGTTTTTTTCTTGCTAACCATGCGAAGTTACTTAAAATACATTTATTTAAAGAGTGAGTAAATTTAAGGAAAGTAAGTAAATTACAACACATGTGACACTGGCTATGGCAATCTCATGTAAGGTTGGGAAACACTAGGGCGGCATAATCAACATGATCTTTGAAATAGGAAGATCGTGCAAGATTTGTGACTCTGGCAATGAGTAGACATGACCATTGGTAACTGGAATCTGACTGTAAAATGGGGCAAAAGTACTTAAGTCTGCAGAGTTTTTTGAAGATGAGTATTAGTGTATTTAAAGATATTTCCCTCTGCCTGCAGCTGATCAGTGATGAATATATGTTTGTGCAGTGAGTGAAGGGATGAGTATGAATGGGATAAATATGGATAAATGAGTCAATGAACCTGCATCCTCCTTGAAAGTTCCATCCTTCTCAGCTAGAATGAGTCAGACTCTGGGAGCCCCTTTCTCTCTCTCTCTGGGGCCCCATTTCACACTCAGTTGACATTTACCCTGGAGATCTGAGAAAGTGAATGCGCCAGGCCTGGTCTCTTAGCTCTCCCCTTTGGAGTGATTAGTGAGAGAGGAGAGTGGTATATGATAAGACCTGGACTTCTTTTGTGGCTCTGCCTGTTGGAACTTTACCCACAATGTAAGTAACCTCTAAGTGGAACTTACGCTTTGGAAGTTGATGAGTTCCCCATACAAAGAAGTATTCAAGAACAGAGGAAATGACCACCTGACGCAGGTACTGACTTCTTGCTTCGCTAAGAAATGTCATGTTCTTCATCTTGAAAACAAAGAGACATTTCGAGGGCATCTTGAACCAGGTCTTGAAAGGGTGTTCCTGGAAGCCGTGGGTAGGCTGTGCAGACGTGACTCCACAGGCCAACGTGCCGCGGCTGACCTATCTAACACTTACTTACCAACACGGTTGTTTCACTTTCGTTTCAAAACGAAAGCCACGTTTTTTAAGAAGGCAAACACCCAAGATCTTTTAAAAAATAAGGGAATGAACCTCTCACTTCTCTCCACATTGTTTCTTATTTTTTAGTAGTTTAGCCCAAGCTAAACTCAATCAGAGTTGGGTCCCAAAACGTGAAAGTGGAAGCTTCCAGGCTTCCCAAGGCACAGTAGCACTTCTGTTGCATTCTGTTGGTAATAGGATCAGCTGATATCCAAGGGAAGGGGCCTCCTCTTCTCCATAGAGGTAGCGGCATGAGTTTACAGGAATGGCAGGAATTGTTGGTAGCTTTTGATAAAGACAATCTCATGTGCACACAGGCACTCCAACTCCTGAGACGTAAGGACTCACTTCTGCTAAACACGAGGCTCAGTGTGTGTATCAGCTGTACCTGATTTCTTCTAGGATTGTAGGTGGAGATTCCATAGAATCCCCCAAAATGAAGACCTCATGTTCTTCTGTTTTGTTATCATTTTCATTTCCACTGGAGAAAAATGTAAGACAATGTCTTCAGATTAAAGGTACCGGTATGTTTTTGTGTGACTAAAAGGAAGGCCTTTGTGTATATGTGTGTTTGTGCACGAGTCCATGCACACATGAATGTGTATCTGGCAGGGAGGTAAAGGTTATTCTAGACTTTATATTCATACTCTGAGCTATCCTGCGATGTCCTGCTCTCAGTGCATATTTTCCTGTCACTAACCCTTTGCCCAGACCATTCCTCATGCATGACTGACTTGCCTCGTGCACAAGATCATGTCTTTGCTCTTCCGTAATTAGCAGATCAAAATCCACCACGAACTTCATGCTGATCTTTCTGACAAAAACTCATCTAACATTCATGATTCTTCTCTATTCAGAGAGACGTTAGAGAATGGATAGGAATTTGCTAGATGGCAGGTCAGGTCATGAAAGGAGAGTAGACAGATGGTGTGAAGTTTCGGATCTGGAAAAGAAAAGACAATGTAGCTGTTCTCCAGGACTTCTTTTCTAGTATTACTTTACAGAGGGAGACTTCTGTGGGGTTTTGGGATGAGATGAGATGGGCTTTATAGGGAAAAAGGAGTGCTGTGTGCAAAGAATAAAATATTGAGAAAGCATTTGAGAATAAAATGACAACATAAAGGAAATGTTTACATTTGGAGATTTATATTTGGTTTAATTTGTTTTTGGCAGAGAGAATAACCACTAAAATGATTGTAACACATTTCAGTGTCTTTAGCAATGATTTTTCCTTATTACCTGCTCAAGGCTGCATCTGTCAGAATGCAGCCAATACCGTTTACCTAAAAGGGAGAGAATTTTCTATGTAAGTCAATACATGTGTAACTCCATTCATCAAATGCAAACAGAGCCATCACTTTTAAACCCTGCACCTTAGAGACAGTACATCTGTGCTTGCAGAAACCAGTGCAATATCCCTCAGCTTGGAAGCAGATCATTTGAAGTGAACACCTACCTTCAAGAACAAGCCCTGATCAAGGGAAACAAAAGCTGGTTCTTTGAAAAGATCAACAAAATTAACATGCCTGTAGCTAGACAAACCAAGAGAAAAAGAGGGAAGAGTCAAATTACTAAAACCAGAAATGAAACTGGGGACACCATTACCAACCTTACAGAAGCAAAAAGGATTATAAAAGAGTACAACGAACAGTTGTATGCCAACAAATCAGATAACCTAGATAAAACAGACAAATTCCTAGAAACATGCAAACTATCAAAGCTGACTAAAGAAGAAATAGAAAATCTGAATAAGCCCATAACAAGTAAAGATATTAAGTCAGTCAGTAATTAGAACCAACCAACCAACAAAAATTTCCAAGAAAGAAAAGCCCAGGACCACCACCACCCAGGCTTTGTGGTGAATTATACCAAAGATTAAAAAAAAAATTAACACCAATCCTTCTCAAACTTTTACAACAAATAGGAGGGAACACTTCCTAACTCATTATATGAGGCCAGTATTATCCTGATAGCAAAACCAGATAAAGACATCACAAGAAAAGAAAATGATAGACCAATAACCCTTGTGAATACAAGTATAAAAATCTCCAACAAAATACTAGAAAACCAAATCCAGCAGCATATTTCAAGGATTATACATCATTACCAAGTGGGATTTACCCAAGAATGCAAGGTTGGCCCAAAAATCAATTGATGTAATACATTGTATTGATAGAATAGAGGGAGAAGATCCACAGGATCATATCCGTAGATGCAGAAAAAGAATCTGACATGATCCGTCACCTTTCATGTTAAAAGCACACAACAAACTAGGAATAGAAGGGAACTTCCTCAACCTGATAAACAGCATCTGTGAAAAACTCACAGCTAACATCATACTTAACAGGGAAAGAATGAACACTTTCTTTGTAAGATCAGAGACAAGACAAGAGTATCTTTCTCTCCACTTATATTCCATATTATTCTGGATGTTCTAGCCAAAGCAATTAGGTAAGAAAAAGAAATAAGCACCAGATTAAAATGAAGAAGGAAAACTATCTCTATTATCAGATGATTTTATACAGAAAAAAACCCTGAAGAATTCACAAAAATACTACTAGAGCTAACAAAAAAGTTTAACAAAGTTGCAGCATTCAAGATCAATATGCAAAATTCAGTTGTGTCCCTTTACACTGGCAATGAACAATAAAAAAATAAAATTAAAAAAATTTTCAATTACAATAGCATCAAAAAGAATAAAATAGTTAGGAATAAATTTAACCAAAAAATACAAGACTTAAGTACTAAAATCTACAAAACATTGTTGAAAGAAGTCAAAGGAGAACTAAATAAATGAAAACACATACATATTCATGGATTGGAAAAATTAATATTGTTAAAATGACATTAGTCTCCAGTTAACTGACAGATTCAATACAACTTCTGTCAAAACTACAATGGCCTTTTTTCCTCTGCACAAATGAGCATGCTGATCCTAAAATTTATATGAAAATACAAGGAAACCTGAATAACTAAAATTTTGAAAAAGGATAATAAATTTGGAGGACTCATACTTGTGATATCGAAACTTACTACAAAGCTGAAATAATCAAACTGTGTGGTACTGCCACAGAGACATATAGATAAACAGAATAGAATTGAGAATTCAGAAACAAATCTATTTATGGCCAATTGATTTTCAACAAGGTTACTGAGACTATTCAATGGGGAAAGAATAATCGTTGCAACACGTGGTACTGAGATAACTGAATATTCACATCTAGAAAAATGAAGTTGAACCTCCTACCTCACACCATATCCAAAAAAAATCCTCAAAATAGATCAAAGTCTTAAATGTAAGAGCTAAAACTATAATATTCTTGCAGGATAACTTAACTCCATGACTATTTAACTTTAATAGTCATCTGTTTATAGCAGTATTTTCAGCAAATTTTTAGTTAAGAATCTTTGGCTTTTAACAAAATGCATTTTAAAAAAAAACCACCTTTCTCTTTCTACTATAAATTTATAATTCTGAACTCACATGTGTAATTGTTGTATAAAGCCAATTTCAGTCATTTTTCCTTTGGAGAAAAACAGATGGAAAAGGACTCATTCGCATTTGGAATTTACTTGGTATGATTTATTTCATAGGATAAGTTAGCAATTGTGGTAGTCCCCATCCAAGAGGTCCACGTCTTATTCTTCAGAACCTGTGACTGTTACTTCATGTGGCAAAGAAGAATTGAGGTTGCAAATCAACTCAATTTAAAATAGATTATCCTGGATTATCCAGGGGGTCCTAATGTAATGACAAAAGTCCTTAAAAGTGGAAGAGAGAGAGAGAAGAGGACTACAGAAAGATGTCATGTGAGAAGGACTTTACCCTCCATGGCTGCTTTGAAGATGGAGGAAGGGGTGGTGAGCCAAGGACTGCAGGAAGCCTCTAGAACTGGAAAGGGCAACGAAACGATTTTCCCTGGGAGCCTCCAAACTGACATCACCTTTTAATTAAAGATATGTCATGTTAGACAACCCTTAAAACTGAGGGAAGGATCCCAAGGCAAGTTCAACAGTATGATGGAGGCTGTTGGTGTATTTTCCACGTCCCTGGCCGAAGGAATGCAATCCTGCTGACACTTTGATTTTAGCCCACCAAGACCCATGTCAAACTCCTGACCTCTAGAACTGTAAGATAATAACATTGTATTGTTTGAAGCCACCAAGTTTGTGGTCATTTGTTACAGCAGACATAGAAAACTGATACAGAAACATCGCCACATTCTCCTTCTAGAGGGGCAGCCATACCGTCTCTCTTCCACACTAGGTGTCTTTATTTTTGTATGAAATTTCAATCAAGCCAACAGGAGCACAGAGTGACTTGGGTACATTTGTAGGTTTCCATGAAGGTTTTTTTTTTTTTTTAAATAAGTACATAATATAATCCAAGTATTCCCATCAAGATGGGAGGTGCCCATAAATTAGATTTAATCTTTCAATTCCCAGCTCTTTTGCAAGAAGCAAAGAAGAGAAAAAAAATTCAAGCACCTAACAGTGTGTTGACTATTGAAACAATCTAGAAGTGAAGCTCTTGCTTTTCCCAGTAAGCAGAGTTGGAGAACTGTAGTACCAGTGGTTAGTACCCATGAATAAGATTAGACCTGAATTGTCAGGGAGAGAGTAGATCCCTAGAGTGGTATATTATTTTAAAATTACATTTTCCGACTTCTTGCTTTCCTATTTCCATGGTGCGAAGGGAACTTGTGCTTTTCGGCATGTTGCAGCTAGCTGAGACGCTCCGAGACAGCCAAGTGACTCAGTCTCTGGACCACTACCAACGTTTTTAGGATTGAATCCTGCTCTTATTTTCTAAGGAACAATGTTTAACTGGTCTCTGTGGCATCGTGTCAACTGACATCACCCTTTAATTGAAAATATGTCACGTTAGACTACCCCTAATACCGAGGGAAGGATCCCAAGGCAAGTTCAACAATAGGATGGAGGCTGTTGGTGCATTTTCCATATCCCTGGCCAAGGGGAAGGCCCGTGTAATGAGGATATGTACATTTTGAACCCTTTCAATCTGACCCCAAAATAGATAAAGCAAGTTAAGTCACATTTATCAACCAGCTATAGAGCCAGCCAGTGTGACAATCCCTCTGGAGGGCACATCATTCTGCTTTCATTTATTTTAAGTCACTCTTGTGAATCAGATAGTGCTCAAACACACCCAGCTCAGTCCACACCAAAAGTGTATTTTATTTCTCCCTGTGATTACGAATATATATACAATGAATTATGAGACTCAAAATAAGTATTCTCGTACGATTGCTTGGGGATTTGGGAAGTCAATATCTACATAGAAGATGATGAAGTCATCTGCCCCAGTGGCCACTGAACTAGCAAGGTCCTGTGAAATAGATCTTGCCCAAACTTGTTTTCAGAACCAGGAGCCCGGGGTGGAGACAAAGAGAACTTGACCTTTGTACAGGTCCTTTCTAGAACTGTCCATCCAGATCTGATCTCATACAAAGTCATTGGCTGGCCCCAAATAAGACATTCAACTTCTCTTTCGCATGAAGAACAATACCTGCCTTTATTAACTTACAAAGGTGCAAGGTGGTGATCTCTTTCATACTCGGGAGAACTGAGAGGGTGGATTTGCTTGAGGAACCTCATTAAGGTCTTAAGAGGCCATCTGGTTCCCGGAGAATGAAGCTGAACAGCCTGCAGGTGCCTTGAGGGAGGTACGGAGAAGAAAGCACAGCAACGAAAAATGCTATGGGGGTGTTTGGATTTCCCTGAAAAGAGAATTTAGTCCTCTGATTGAGGGGTACAGATTCCTGCCCCCGCCCTCCTTTATGGGCAGACATGCAGAAGAATATGGGATAGAAGCCAGCTCTAAATAGAAAGCCAAAAAAGCAAAGTTTATCAGAAAGACATTGCATTGAGGGTGTGATCAGAATGAGATAGCAAGATGGCAGACCAGGAATTGTCAACTACAAGAGGTTTCCTCAAGATGTGCACAACATGCATTGGTCAAATATCCTACAGCCTTTTTGCTGTGGGGTTTCTTTTCTCAGTCCTACTTTGATGCCCACATGTTAGCTCTTTCTGTTTTTAGGAGTATAGCCTTCTGTTCCTGGTGGTTGACCGGTGAGCTCTGATTGCCTGCACAGTTGGCTCCAGTTGGGCACAGCTCTGCAGTGAAAGGGCAAGGGAGCCAGAGACAGGCAGGGGACAATTGCTTGAATGACAATTGCAGAAAGAATGAAAGCAGAGCAAGAACCACTTGTAGCATTTGGAATGTCAGCTTTCAAATCCGCTAAAATCAGCTTTGCCAACGTCATCCACTTGGGTTAGACATGCTCCTGGTGGTTAAGACATTGTTGAAGTACATCAGACATGATGTACTGGGAAGCTTGTTATTTTGTTTATCTGTCTCCAACAGGTAAATCATTGTCCTTTTCATGGTAATAATTCTTGGTTCCAGGCAAAGTACTAGGCACTTTGCATGTATTATTTCATTAATACTGCCTTGCCTGGCTCTTTCAAAGAAGCCCAGCAAATGTCCCAGGAATGTGGCCAACACTCTCCTGGATGATCTGGCTTTGTGCCTGTTTACAAAGGTACTGGATAAGGCTAATGTGTATCTTGTTCAAAGTTACATTTGAAAAACTCTTTGGTATTCTAATATTTGTGTTCAAGACTTTTGCCACTGAAGATGACTTCAGATTCTCAGGCCAAAATTAGATATCAAGACAGACAGAATGATCTCCATATAGTTCAAATAATTTGGTGAAAGGAAAAATAATCATAATTGCCCCCAGTTTAGCCATGTTTTGTTTTATATCATCTTGTTATTTCCCGTAAGCTTAGGCATGTTCTAGAAGAATTTTCAAAGTGTGGTCTTAGCAGGGCAAGGCCTTTTGGTGTGAAACTCCATAAATCTAAACTTACTCCCAGGAGAGTTTTAAAACCACTGTTCAGGAGGATAACATCTTAAACTCTGGAACGAAGCGTCTCTCCCTCCCTCTGTCCTTTTCTCCTTCCTTCCCTTCCTTCTTTCTCTTTCCCTCTGTTCTCTTTCCTGTCCTGTACTTTTCCTTTCTTTTATGCGTTCATCTCTTCTTCTTTTCTCCTGTATTTTCTGCCAGAGTTCACTTTTGTCCACATGCCAGTGAGAAGCAAGATAAGCACAATTAAATCAAATGGATTTAGGTAGTTAGGTTTAATTACATGATGAAAAAATGTAATTCACCAGACTTTCTTTCAGGAAGAACAAGATATTGAGAAAACTTCCTTGGCAAGAACTTTGAAGTTTGCATAGGAGCTGAGGCCTCCAGGGGCCTAGATATGAACAGCAGGGCTCTGCAGGGGGCAGAGAGAGGAATGTGTTTATTGCTCCTGAGCAGGGGAGGGGAGATAAGGGAGGCTGGGGGGTGGGAGGAGGGACAGACCCGGCAAGATCGAGGGGGAGGGGCTTACAAACCTCAGGGTGGCCATTCCCAGCCATCTCCCAAAATGCAAATGAAGCATACGGAAAGGCATATTATAACATACGATTAATGTTAGTGGAGATTTTGGGTCAACCAATGAAAGCTGAACTCGGTATCTAGGTTGTTATCAGAGAAAAACAGGGAATGCAGAAGCAATAGAGAAGCATGAGGAACAAACCTCCGGAACGCCCAGATTTCTGGGGAATCTTGGGAGGGCTTCAGTTTGCCTCCGCAAGCCATGAAATCAGAAGTTTAAAGATCTCTTAAGAATAAGAGTGACTGTATAATTTGTCAGAAAATCAAGACCCTTTTGAGAGTGAGAGGGGACATTTGAAATGATTATTCAAGGACTACAGGCTTACACTAGGGAAAACAGACATTCTCCCTAGAAAGGCCTTTGATATTTGCAACTTGGGTCCATAGGAAAGAGGACATATTGTGGAGGTAGTTCAGACGGTTTCTCCTACACCAGGCTCAGGCTGCTAGGGACAGAGATGAAGTGGAAGAGAGGTGACGGTCGCTGGAGAAGGAGCTCAGGAAATGAATCACAGATGTCTTCACTTCTGTGGGAAGATTAATTCTCATGTGCTTAGGTAAAAGATAATAGCAGACTCAGTTTTGATAGGAGATAAGAGATGCCCAGATAAATTGCCAACACTGGTAAAAGAAAAGAGGAATAAGGGAAAGAAGGGAATGAGAACATAAGGAAGGAAGGGAGGGAGGGAGGGAGTCAGTTTGAGACTGTTTGTTCCTGGCTGTCTTTCTGGGTTAACTGACTGTAGAATTCAAAACTTTGCCTTGAGTGATACATCACAGAACTAAGGAGTGGCTTTCGAACAACAGCTCAACTGAATGGCAGGCAGTGTGGTACTGTGGAAAGAGATGAGACCCTGAAATCAGATGGACCTACCTTGCAATCCCAGGGAAACAAGATGGTTAGAAAAATTGTCTATTTAACTATCAATGCATCATGTAAAGATAGTAGATACAGTATCACAAAATTTTCAGGATTTCTTTAGGATATCTATTTCTTTAGGATATATATATTTTTAGGATATGGATATTCTTTAGGATATATATTCTTCATATGTAACCTTTCTGGCACATATAGAGTTAAGTGTGGGGGTTATGGTGGTTTCTAAAAAGTAGAGTTATCCTCAAAGTAACTGAAACTGAAGTTCAAGGGAAGGTTCTTGTGACCTGTTGGTGAGAGAGATGGCATAGATATCGATGATGCTGTAGACAGAAAAATGCAAACAACATCAAAAACCCGCAGCAGATTCAAGTAGGAAAGTCATGTCAAATGTACCAAGAGAGAATATTCCAGGCTTGGCAGGTCGATTTGCAATTGGACTTCTTCTCACAGGGGCAAGTTGGTATAGCATATTCTGGGGGTATTTTTATCTGTACTAACATAAAGAAAGCAGCTGGTCTAAATAAGATCACACCTGCAGAGGCTTTGCAATGCGTGTGCATGTGCGGGGGAATTGGCGGGGGAGCAGGGGGGCACATGGGGTGGGGGAATCACGTGGAGATAGGGCATGTGGCCACGGTGCATCATTATGGAACAAGGTTACCATGTGTTAGAGAAGCCATCAAACTTGAACAATAGTAGTGTGATACCCGTCAGGACTAAAACTCTGCCTTTGGCAGCCTTTGTGGGTCTCATCAAATCTGGAGAGTATATCATTTCAAATCTGCAAGTGATTTTCTGGTAAAGACATGACTACCCCTTTGGGGCATAGTATCTTATTTTCTTGTCTGAAAAAAACTGCCTGGATTGGCCCTTTATACATGGTGCATTTACAAAGCAAGTACTGCCCAGTGTCCTCAGGGAAAACTCATGAGGAGCTATAAAGTAGAATATGGATTTTTGGAAGAAGTTGGGTAACTGAAAATGTGATGTTTGCCTGAACCATAGCTCTGTTTCCATTATTAGTATTTTTCAGGGGGAGCAGGGGCCGAAATATTTCTTTTTTTTTTTTTCCATTGAGATCCATCATACCTATTAAGCAGGGCTTGTCCTTGTTGGCAGGGGCATGTTTCCATTGAAGGGTGTGGGTGGAAGAAAGTGGCAGGAGGAATGCTCACCTCCCCCTGAGGAGGCACTGTGGAAAACAGAAGTGGACCATGTAGGGCAAAGACCACCCTAGACCATTGTGTTGATAATCTATGGGCAGAGTTCTTGAACATCCAATGACGCAGGCTTGGAGAACTCTCTGGGCATCAGGCAGCTTCTTTCTGATCACCTATTTAATGTTATGTGTGTGGAGGGGGGTGGGGGGAGAATGGGGAAGATGTAAATCTCTGTTTTCTGTCATCCTGGGATGAAGTCAATACTAGGACAGAGATGGAAGGTTGGTTTACTTGGATACGGAGAGCATAGTTTCCTCCCTCTGAGTCTCATGGTGGGGCATAGACTGTGGGACCAAGACCTGCTTGAGGTCATTCCCCAGAGAGAGAAGCTGTTCTCCCTGCATGGAGAGGTTTGGAAAACACACAGTGAAGACCTCATGAGAAAGGGTCTAGGCCTGTGGCTCTAAACAGGGTCATTTTCAGTTGCAATCAAGAGATACTACCTATTGTATTATCCTGGATGGAGCTGGAGCCCACTCTTCTAAGTGAAATATCAAAAGAATGGAAAAACAAACACCACATGTACTCACCATCAAATTGGTACTAATTGATCAACACTAATGTACCCATATGGGAAGTAACATTCATAGGGTGTCAGGCAGGCGGGGAGGAGGGGAGGGGATGGGTAAATCCACACCTCTTCCGAAAAACCAAACCAAAACAAACCGAGCAACAGCGACAACCAAGTTCTAACTGGATGGAGAGCAGACTTTGAAGGGAAGTGAAGGCAGAGCCCCCAAACCTGGACCCAGAGCCAGCCCCGTGGTGTCGGGGGCCCCCTGAGGAGGGTGAGCAGAGGTCCCAGCAAAGTGCGAGAGAAAGGAGGCCATGGCGGTAACCGAGACAGATGTCTGAGGACGTTAGGGCACCACCACTCTGGACACACAGGGCAGAGGGAGGACCTGGCAGACAGGCGTGGTGAGGCACCACTCAGTCCAGTTTCCAGCTTGGTGACCTCATTTGGACATCTAAGTTGGTGAGGTTGAGGCAACATGCACATAACAACAACAACGACAGTAATATTAAAATAGCGATACCATAACAGTAATAGCACGACTGCTGTGCTCAGAACAAAACCCCCAAAACGTGCTGCTCGTAATATCTTGAGCGATCGTAAAATGCTTCTCCCACTCTTCCCCTCCTATCGTTCCAAGCTGACTGTTCCCTCCAAATGAGTCATTTCAATAGGAATGTTAATGAATTTGACATGTGTCAACATCGCCCTGAAGAAAAAGATGTTGGGTTGTTTTACTGGCTCACACAGCGCAAAGGGAACTGACAGTGTGTGTGTGTGTCTGGGGCTTACAAGTACAAGACATATTCTAGTCTAACATCTCATGGAGTCCTTATCAGCCCAGCACAGGAGTCCACCGCCACCTACGTTCCTGCCACCCTCCTGGGAGTTAAAAATGTGCTCTTGGTAGACTTGGCCTTCTTTCTTTCTTGAATCAGAAACACTGACGGTGACTTTAACTAGATGTTGGTAATATGAAAATGAAGTATCTACTATAACATATAAAGTTGGTAGTATAGAGAAGACACATAGTAATGCCTTTGAAAATGCTCTTTGCTCTTATGTAACAAGTATAAAAATTATCTATGACCTTGGTTGTGAGTGCATACTGGCCATGTACTGACTTTCTTTTAGACCCTTTCCCTGAAAACTGTGTTTCCCAGATTCCCCTAGGAACTGGCTTCTGGTTGGTTTCAGCCAATGGGTGGCACTGGTTGGAGATAGAAAGCAGGGAGAAGAGAACAGCTAGAATATTTCTCTTCTCTCTATGCCTTGATCAGCATCCCTAGCAAATGTGTGTCCCTCCTCCACAATTCCAGCTCCAGCCAAGAAGCCTCCACCATCCAAGTGGCTATCACACAGCTCTGTCTTTTGAGTTTTGATAAAACCACATCCTTTTGTCTCTCCAAGTGTAGGGGTGGCAGGAGATCACAGCTGTTGCTAACCTCCGGGTTGCTTCATCATACCCCGTTTTCCTCTCCTTGTGATATGATTTCCAATACTAAATTTTTGCCAATGGGCTCTGCAGCTTTGACTCTTCTTTCTGACTGCAATGTGACTGATCCGGGATATTCCAAACAGTGACACAAACGTAGGGTTGGAACTTCTCTGTGCTGTCATCTAACTGGCTTGTGCCTTTGCAGTTCATTTCCTCTTGGCCCCATACAAAAGCATTCTGAACATTACATGGACCCATAAGTATTGTTCCACTTAAACTTTCTGGGTAGGAGTTTTGTAATAATATTGTTGGCATATGTATCTAATGATTTTTTGATATGAATGAAAAATAAATACATTCTGAGGGATTTACAGTCTGCAGGTTGGAGGTAGCTCAGGGAAGTTTCCAAGACGATTCTGAACTTCAATGGGGAAAGGCTAGTTCAAACCAAAAAAAAAAAAAAAAAGATGGCAAATCTTGGTAGAATAATTGGCTTCTGTCCTAGACTGTCCCACAGGCTTCATCCAGCTGGGGTATTTTTTCTTCTTTCATAAGACAAGCTGTGTTTTGCTCCCAATTCACATGGCTAAGAGGCTTGGATTAGGTGTTCCCTTGTTCACCAGACATGTTATGTTTGAGAGAGAATTTGGTCCCAGCCTTGAGGACTTGGCTTAGGGGAAGGTGAGGCCTGGCTTTTCTGGAACTTCAAGACAAGTTGCACAAAGGCAGAAAAGGCTCCCACGTTGAGAGGACAGGAAGCTACAGGTCTGAGTGCGATCTCGCTGTGTGCCACGGACACACACACATACACACACAGACACACACGTGGTCTGCAACTCTCAGAGAGGTGGTGGTGAAGGAAAATCAAATCAAGGCTCAATCGTGAAGACTTGAGTTTCTCAGGTGCTGGCAGGAGCATATGAACAATGGGGCAGACTAAAACTTGGCCAAGAAAATTAGCGATGGGCGTACCTCATAAAACATTTAAGTTCAGGCTCATCTCAATTAAGCCTCCCAGAGCCTCAGGTGTTTGTCCAAAGCTTACCTGAGCCTGAACTCTTGGAACCAACCGAGTTTGCTGAGACCTGCGAGAACACGCTTCCCCATGAGAAACTTGGCAGTGAGAAACCCCCATTCCCACTTCCACTCTAAAAAGATCCATGGGAAATTGATGACAAGTAGATCTCAAACATGTCTCGACTATGGAAATTCAGATTTCATTTTAACCAGACATGTCCGAGTCTGGGGTAAGAACTAAAAAAAATTACCTTTTTGTCACATAATATGGAATCATAATCTCTCCATTGGACTAATCATCAGTGAAGGACATAGCATAAAATTTGGTTCTCTCTTTCCTGTCCTGGGCCGAAAACTGGATTGGTCTAAGTTAGGTTGGGGGGTCAGGTCAGGCCAAATGGAGTTGGCTTCCTCTCACTTCCTACAGTCATTAAAAGCCTTTATCTAGCAAATTTAATAACAATGATAATGACAGCAGTAACTGACATTAATGGAAGCCTTACTCTATAGTGGGTATCACACTAAGCATTTTATAAGTGATTATCTCATTTCATCCTAACTACACTACGGGTGGGTACTGTGATTATATACCTACATTGCACAGACGAGAGAAACCGGCTCTAGGAGGCCGCAGTACTTGTCTGAATTCCCTCAGTTACCAAGTGGTAGGAATTGAGCTTGGTTTCCTCGGGTTCCGGAGCCCATGCTTCTGAGCACTTGACTGGATGAGTCTCCACTGAGCTGCGTCTCATGAGAAAGAACAAAGCTATCATCTAAATAAATTAATCTGGTTCTGTTAATAAGATAATGGGCATGAAAATGCTTTGAGAGCTGCAAAGCCTCACATAAAGGTTAAGGATTAATTATTATAAGGAAATTCTATAGTGTGGGAGGAACAGCAGAAACAGGAAAGAGGGAAAGAAATTGATCATGAAATTAAAAGAACCGTATCTTGGAAGCCTATCAGTGTAATGATTATGAATCTGTAAAACTTAAGTCTTCAAGGCCCGGAAGGGAGAAATATGGTGAAATAGGGAAAAAGATTAATTTGTGGGGAGGTATGCAAATGAGGATGAATCTTTTCTTTCTTTAATTCTGATGTCCATGAGATCATTTGTACAAATTTGAAAAGGCATAGTGAAGACTGTGTGAATCCTGGTTGAGCACTGGGCACTCAGGACTGTTGGGGGCTAACCACTGCCCTCCAAGACTGGCATGACAAGGCTTTGTGACTGACTAGTGCTTGGAGGGAGCTCAAATACCACCAAATGGCAAATGTCTGTATTCTTTCCACAAGGCCACACTCTAAGCTATCACCCTAATGAAAAGAAAAATCCTGGGATGGAAGAGGAGAAAGGATGAGCATTTTGTGCCTTGACCTGGAAAGATCATGAATGCCTCTACTTGTTCTTAGAAACATTAGTTCAGCGGATCTCAAATCTGAGGGTGCTTAATAGTCACCTGGTGACCCAAGTATAGATGCTCAGGCTTCACCCCTTGACACTGTGACTCAGAAGTCCAGCGGGACTGGGAAATTTTTATTGCTAACCCATGCCCTGTTTTAACAAGCCCTGCAGACCGTTGGGATGTCAGTGATCTGTACAGCACACTGGGATAGGGGAATCTACAGCTCGGAGTCTCCTAATGCCCTGATTTTCACAAAAATGGGCAGTAAGATTATAGAATCATTAAACGAAGATCAAACAAATGTGAAGACTGATAGTTAGTGTACAGATATTTGTTGTGTGAAGCTATTACTGATTGGGTTTGTTCTTAGACAACCAGACTTTCGGAATGGTGGCCAGTGTGAATTTGGGACAGACTGTATGTGCAGCATTACGTGAGAACTTTTATATATAGTCTCATTTCAGACTTAAAATAACCTAAGAAGATTAATATTGTTTTGCAGGTGAGGGAACTGAGAATTAGGACCATTTAAAGACCTCAAATGAGGTCACGGGGCTAAGAAGTACTGGAACCAGGAGCTACATACACACACACACACACACACACACACACAATGTCTGTCCAGAAAGTATCCAGCCATGTAATACGAAAAATAGAGACACTTATTGAAGATGATACAAGATACAAGGAACATAAGAAACATTGTACATAGGACAATGACGCCTCAGTCCCCTTCAAAGTAGGCACGTTGGGACCACACACAGTTCTCCCAGCGTCTCTTACCCTAATCCATACACATTCAACATTTCCAGGTGTTCTGCTTGTTGTAGGCCTTCCAGAACATAGATCACTTTCAACAGATTCTCAATCATCTTTGAAGCCTTTGTGCTACACTTTTATTTGCGCCACACTCGTGGCATCATCCCCGAAAGCCTTCTGAATCATCTGACTAGTTTCTGTGGAAGAATGTTCAAGCTTAATGCAAAATTTGATGCAGATTCGTTGCTCTACTCACTCAGTCATTTTGAATGCAACGGCCACATAGTACACGTGCTCACTCAATGGCATCTAGCGTGCCACCCACTAATTCGGGGAAGTCGTCATTGTTCACGCATGTGCATCCCAGTCCACTCTCCTTGGCTGCCAGGTTACATCGATGTTGCGCAAACCCATTCCCGTTATATTAACAATGGCTGGATAATAACCGGACAGACAGACAAACCCTGTATGTCATGTAGCTCCTAAATCTCTGTCTTCAGGTGAAATGTGTCACAGGTCTACTGTGATCAGAGCAACAGTTATTCAGGGGAAAACTTGGGTGTTATGGATGAATGGACCAAATTCCAAATTCACAGAGTCAAAGCCATGGTCTGATCATGGGAATGCATTCCCTGAGCACTTGGTCTTTTCCTCCTGGAGTCCCAGAGCTGAGAGCTTCCTGGGCCATCCATGACGTCGTAACTCAATTGGCAGCTGCCATGGATCAGCCCCTACGACAGAGGATAAGCTTGATACATCCCACAGCCTGGTTTTGACTGTCATGGTTGTTAAAATGAGGGGGAGCTTAGCCTTCTCTGCAGTTATGATTTGTCTTTTTTATATTTTAGTAATATTTAATTTTTATGATGATCAAAAGAGCCAACCACAAATAAACAACTAAATACATAGTATGGCAGACAGCAAACATTGGCATGGAAAAGAATAGAGCAGACCAAGGAGGATGAGGAGGGCAGAGCAACTAGCGTGTGTGTGATATGTATATTTGTGATGCATGAATACGCACTAATGCATATTAATATGCAGGTACTTTGGAAAACACTGAACACTAACTAATAAAGAGAATATCAAACATCACTCACTCACTCTACTTCATAGGGATAACCACGGTTAGCAGTTTGGCCTATTTCCTTTTGGGCTTTTTTCTCCATATTGAAATGCAATCACATCCTATCCTCTTTCATAACGTAACCTGCATTTTTTACTTAGCATGCCATAATCCTTCTCCTCTATCGTTAACTTAGTTTTGAAAACATGATTTTATATTTAAAAGTTTGCTAAGTACCCTTGTAGGAATGCATGATAATTGATTTAGTCATTTCCTCTGTTGTTGGACGTTCAGATTAGTCCCCAATTTTCCACCAGCATAAATATGACATGGAGGCATTTTCTTACATCTAAACCTCTGTATGTATATGTAACTATTATCTCAGAAGAAACTGAAAAAAAAAATAATCTGTTTTTGCATCTGAGTCTGTTTCAGATGGATGTCACCAAATTGTCCCCCAGAAATAGGGTAGAGACTCCATGGAGTGAGTCCTTTGTTAAGCTCTCCAAAGAGTTCTGTTCCGGGCTTTCATTTAACAGACCCCAAGCTGGTCCAGTTATGCCGGGTCTGAGGATACATATACGTTGTTTCCCAGTGTGATGCTCAGAAACGACCCTTCCCGTCAACACCATGGAGTGGGATGTCTCTTCCCACGTGGGTACCTTCCTCAGAGTCTGGAGAGGTGACCTTCATCCCTTCCCCCAAGCTTTGCTTGAGTGAGTCTTAATCTATCCCTGGCCTCTCAGGGACCCCCTCCAGGATGCTGTAATCACAGCACTAACCTGTGTTCACATTTCCCATTATCGAGCACAAGTCCCCTGTGCATCGACACAGGCCCGGCTGCTTCCTAATGGCCCCGGCTCCCAACTTCTAATGGCCCCATCCTCATTTCTCCCAAGAGCCAGTTCTTTTTGTGAGTGTTTTAAGAATCCTGGTCCAGACGAAATTCTCCCCATGATGTCCATCCAGCCAAATTGAAGGTGATGTAAGCCATGAGACAGAGAGACGGGTGTGTCTGCTATCGATAGGACAAAGGAACCTTCCAGGGCTATCCATCTTCTGTCTCCTCCGGTGACATCCCCCTGCCCCCTCCTTGTCTGCGATTTGGGGATGAGAGATGACATCCCTACTTGCCAGCGCCATGCTACGGAGATGGGATGGTACTCGGAGCACAGCCCTCCTTTCCAGCCCTGAGAACAGTTCCCTGGAGATGCTTCTTTCTTTGTGGGGCAAAACCAGTTCAAAATGTGTCTGTTCCCCTTTGCACTTGCTCCGGGGAGATCCGACCCGCGGGGGGAAATGTTAGCAAGGACAGCAAAGACTCTTTCCCAGGTGGATACATTCCAGGGTTTGGGCTATTTGTGCTGCATCTCAAGTGGCCGGGGGGAGGGTGGTGTTCACCCACTCTTGACCTCAACTATAGCTTCCTCAAAGTGTATAAAACGCTGTGCTGATGTAGAGAATGATGATCCGAAGTGATTACAAAGCAAGCTGCAAGTACAAATATAATGATTGTTTAAAAAAAGGAAAATATGATAAGCACTGCATGATGCCAGCATTTCCTTTTTTTTTTTTTTTAGTTCCTCTGAAGCCACCTGGGGATCAAGTTTTCCATTTCTCCCCTTCTTGATCAAGGTGAGATATTACTCATGTGCTTCCACAGGCAGCTGCTAAGTACATGGGTTTTAGGCTCTTCTCTACTTCTGGGAAGAGAGTTGGGTGGGTGGTTGGGGACAGGAAAAAAAGTTCTTTCATTGCAAAATCAAGAAGTTATCTCTGAACGTGGATTTAATTGTTAACCAGTAATTACATTGAAACAAAGAAGAGACTTCTCTACAAATCCCCAAAGGATTACTAGGGGGTAAACTGGAGCTCTCTAAATGGCAATAACACAATATAGCAGGACACCACCACAGGTACAGGTGGGCTAAGCTGCCTTCTGTGACCCCTGCTCACCTTGATGCTGGGGTGCTTCTAGCATTCCTGCCCCGATCAGGTTTGAGGAAAAAGTCACTTACTGGCTCAAAAAATATGATGGTGTTCCCACTTGGTTCCAGGAACTCTGCTAGGTGCTGGGGGTTCAGAGGTGAGCAAGCTAGAAGAAGTTTCTCTTTTGATGGAACTTTTGTTTTAGTAAAGGCAGATCATCAACTGGCAAATAAGTGAACAAACATAATAATCTCAGGGCGTGATGGGTGCTTGCAGGAAATTAATAGGGCAGATGATTAAATGTCAGCAATATTAGCAACGGACTGAGAACAGGGTCTGCTTCCCTATCTCCCATTCCATTCTCAGGAGCCAAAGGAAATTTTCTGGAGGGAAAATGTGCTCTCGCATAACCATTGGAATTTGGCATTTCATAACTGGCCCTTTAAATATCATCTCTTTTCCTCCACTGAACTGTACATGTCATGAAAGCAGAGACAGGGCTACTTTGTCTACTTCATCCTCCCAATGTTGTCTATGTCGGGAGCTCAGTAAATATTTTTTGGGTGCATGGATGAATTAAGAAAGGCTCTGTTTGGTGGTGGGGGTGGGGAGGACTGCTGTGATTGATATTTAGGATAGGTGCCAGTTAATTAGACACCCAACTGGAGAAGCAACATGAAGCAGAACATAGGTTGCCTGTGAAGTTAGGAAGCTCGCTCTTGGTGGGCTCCCTGTTGGCTCTGAAAATGTCAGCTCTGTGGCCCTTCTGCACCAAACCAAACACAGAAGCCTGGGAAGGAAAACCTTAGAGCAGCACTTTGTTGGTATTAAGTGTAGAAGGGTTTCCATTGGAAGACCATTGAGAAGAATGGTCAACTCAATTACTTACGGTCATAATTCAGGCTCCCCAAAATGTAGACGGCATTATAGAGGCAAGAGAAGATGAGTGTAGCCCTCAAGGGTTCTTAGACTCTTAGATTATGATGTTTATGAAGGTATTTGGGGTTCTTGCCTTTATTTGTAGGATTGGTATCATTGCCAAGGAATGTTATTTGCTGTCAGTACACCTGATTCTGTTTATGTCCATGGACTTTGTTTAAACATTATATCCCTTTCTTTCCTTCAAAGGTTTTTTTTTTTTTTTTTTTTTCTGTTTAGGCCAATTGGAAGCCTTGAGGCTGAAAGCTTTTTTTGAACAATCAAATATCTGAAAGTCAAACTGGCTTCATCCAAAAGTTAGTGAATTTCCTAATAGAAGAGAGATTCACATTGAGGCTGGACATGTTAAGGGTGTTAAAGATTAAACACAGGCGAAGAATTGAAAAAACAAAGTTGTTCTGCAATGCTGTCCAAACCTATAATTTGGTGAGCCTGTGGCATAAAACATTCATTCTGTGAGCTGTCAGAGGATACTTTATCCTATCATGCAGTCATGATAACTACTTGGAATCAGGATCCAGGGGTTTTTCTAGGCCTTGGTTTTCTCATCTGTGAAAAGGGGTTGAAAATCTATCTCCCGGGATGGTTGTAAAGGTTCCAAGGGGTGATGCTTAGGAAATACCAGGTTCCTAGTCAGCACTTAATAAATCTTGGTTAAATTTGAATGTGAACTCTTTCAGTTCAGGGGCACTGAAAGTTTAACATTTCTTAATAATATAAGCTACACTGAGCCAAGGCAAAAATCAGTAGGACTCCAGCCTTCCCACTCCCTGATTATGGAAGCAGTGAAAAATGTGTTGATTTTATTCCTTTGTAAGCTGTACACCCACCTAGCAAGACCAGGCCTAAACATATGGTCCCAATTTCTTGTCTCAGGAGAAAGACTAATGTTCTTAGAGAAGCTAATTTTTACCAGCCTCAATAAAAAGTAATTTCCCATCCATGGAAAGTGGATTGGCCTGAACATGCTCTGTTCCTAGTGCACACAAGGATGCCAAGCCCAGCAGAGGATGTTTGCCTGTGTTGGTTCTTCTTCCTGTCTACCCTCACGCCCAACCTCTACCCTCTGCCCATCCATAAGATATCGGATCACACAAGTCTCTTCCTCCTTGAAGCCTGTCTTGATTGTTTCAAATGACTTTAAAGTCCCTTTATCATACTCTGTCACTGTGTCACGAACATACATCTTTGTAGCATAAACAACAGTGTAAGTTTGGGTTTGCGATGGTTTGGGTCATCGTGTTTCTCCCTCTTGACTATAAGCATGAGGGTGGGAGTCCTGTCTGTGTCGGCTTCCCATATCCCAGTGTCTGAGAAGAGAGGCAGAGCACAGTCCCTGGGAATACTTGCAGTAAGGGAGAAAGAATGTTCTTGGGGCTCTTGGCCTAAAAGAATACTTACTGAAAGCAAGAGAGATCAACCATTGTGTAGGTCGGCATCTCACTGCACTGGGCAAAGCTTGGGAGAAAGCACAGGGTTACAACCGGAAGGATTTAGGAGAGTGTTCAGGAAGAAAGCTGCTTTGCAAACATTCTTTAAAATTCAGGGCTGCCTAAAGAGTTAGAGTGGGATCCCAGAGAAAACAGCCAGCAATCATATCAGCCTCTACAAACACAACAATCTGCTTTGCTCCAATTCTGATTTTTATTTTCCATAGGTTTTAAAGAAAAGTTTTAGAAGATAAACTTTATGGCCAAAGATGATAAGCAGGGGTTTGGGCTAGGCTTTTTAAGCTAGAGGGATTTAAGGAAAGGAGACAGTACTATCTTTCTGGGACCAAGTGAGTCTCTGGGGACGGGTGGAGCTGAAAGGCTCTCACCAGCTGGGTAATACTATCCTGTGTGGACATTCAAACGCATCTCCTTTAAGTCATCAGAAGAGAATCATCCCTGAGGCTCCTGCTGTGTTAGGGTAGGAGGCAGACGTGGCCAGGTCATCCCTGCTGGGAAGGGAAGAAGGAAGGCTAGTTGGGGCCTTTCTGCTTGGCCTGTTAGGCAACTGCAGAGTGACTACAGACAGCCTTCCCACTAGTGCCAGGCTCAGAGCAAGGGTGAGGGTGGCAGGACGATGTCAGCTGGGTAGAAACAAGCAATGCCAACAGAGGCGTCTCTCTCGGGGGGGGGGGGGGGGGCA
>CM052442.1:116992353-117016430 GCA_028533085.1 Varecia variegata | reverse complement strand
TGGAAATCTGTGTTCCAGTACTGGGTCTGCTTCCTGTGTTGCTGTGTTGCTTCCGGTGTGCCCTTGGGCCAGATGCACTGTGTCTCTGTGCCTCCATGTAATCATCTGGAAATTAGCATAATTTTGCATCACATATTGACCACCACAATGGTGAAGCCGTAACACCATTGAATAGGAAGGGAACACCTTGCAAAAAATAAAAAAAGCAAAAAAGAAAACATTACAGGAAAAATAAACGCATTTTGTTACATATGCTCAACTGGATAATTCTTCACAGAATCAGAACGTAGTGACTCCCAGAACAAGTGTGCTCCGTTTAACATGCAAGCGTTGACACTAGTGATGGGAGGAGATGGACCTAGGGTGACAAACATGCTCACTGTCAGAGTTGGCGGCTGCACAGGAGACTGCATGGACTCTACTAAGACCCATGCCCAGTTGGGGGCCTTAGGAACCCCCATACCACAGGGCAATCGTAGAGTTGTGTAACGACACAGGGTAACTCGGTAGAACTGAGGGTTCTGAAGCCAGACACACTCAGGTCCAAGTCCTTTCTGCCTTGCACTGCTAGGTGCCCACGTGCACACCAAGCTTTAAATAGGACAAAACATGGCAACTGCTTGGCACAGTGTCTGGAAATGACAGGATTATTATTATTAACAACATTATCACTAATTCCAAGTACCCAGTGCTGCATATATATCCCAGTTCTCTTTTCCTCCTGGACAATTTCCATTTCCTAAACCCTAAACTGAGGCCTTGCTTTGCAGGAAGGAAACTGTGCCCTTTAACGCCAAATGCTCCCGACCTGTGTGAGTGCACGAGTGCGTGCAGGGTGCTGGGGCCCAGGTGTCCTGAGTGACCCAGAGGTCAGAGATGGCGGGGAGGAGGCCGGCAATGCAGGCAGACGGAGCTCTCGCGAGAGTTCACCGAGTTGATAAAGTTATTAAAACGCAAAGCACACATTTGCACCAGGAAGAGGAGAACAAAAACCAGTAAAACCGACCCCCCCGCGCGTCCCGCCCCATCCCTCCAGGCTGCTCTTGGCGGGCAGGGCGAGGGGCGCGGGAGAGGAGGGACGGGGCGTTCAGGTGAGCGGTCCGCAGACCCCACCTGCCGCGCGGCCCCGCCCCGCCGGGGAGCACAGAGGCCCGGGAGGGCGCCCACCGCTGGCCCCGGCTGCGCGCCGGGAAGGGGAGGAGCCCAGACGCCCCTCGCGCGCCATTGGCCCGCCCGCCTAGCAACAGCCGCGGACGGACCAATGGGAGCCGCGGAGCCGCCGGCCGCGCTCCAAGTACTTGGCTGCCAAAAAGTTGGCTGTCACACAGCCAAGCAAACAAACCCGGGGATGCTTCAAACTCGGGCACTAACTTTTCTTTCTTTCTCTCCCTCCCCTCCGCCTTTCCCCTTGCAACTTGTCTCCACTCCCAGCTGATGCATGTCGTAGTCCCCAAATTCTGACGCTACGAGAGGGCCTTGGCAGAAGGTCACTTCTTCCCACCCAAGTGCATAGCCTCATTAGAAGTAGAAGAATGGACAGAGTGAAAACGGTTTGTCAGGTTTCCGAATCTCACTGGGTTCTCCATTGCAATAGCGTCACTTTTAATATACAGTGTGCTTTCGTTTGAAGATTTGTCAGATGGGTGCCCCAAAGGAAGGGCACTTTGGAACATCTAGTATGTGTCAGGCTTTGTCCTCGTTTGTTTTATATACCTTACTGCATTTTAATCCTTGTAATTCGAGGAAATGGGTTGCCTTGTCTCCATTTAATAGATGGGAAGTTGAAGTTCAAAATGGTGAATGGAAGTGTCCAAGATATTCTACGAGTATATGATTCTGCAGAATTCAAACCCAAGCCAGTCTGATTCCAAAGACACCCTGTTTCCCTGATGCCAGGGGCCTCAACAAGCACATTTCAGAACTGGCCATAAAGAAATTCTCTGACCTACCTTGTTTGATTGTAAGTCATAAGACACCCCCTAACCCCCATTCCAGAGAGAGCTCCAGGAGAAAGAAATGCTACACAGAGAGGCTAAGATGAATCTGAACAGACAGGCCTTGATGGGTTTCCCCCTTAGTCTATTATCATTAGATCACAATTTATTTCAGCAGACTTAGATTCGAGCCTTCAGAGGGAAAGTTTGAACTTTATATATCCTAAAGAAATGGGTGCATGTTGCAAAAATCTAATCCAGACTTTCTACGTGTTGTCACCAAGACAGGCCAGCTTTGTGGACATGTGACCCACACAAATGCCCAGGGCCCTGAACTTAGAAGGTCTCACACTTGGTTTAGTGCTCTGCTGTTGCTGTTTTGAAATTCTTAATAAGTTTTGAAGAAGAGGCCCCCGTGTTTTCATTTTGCACTGGGCCTGCAAATTATGTAGCTGGCCCTATGAAGACTGCTTATTTAAATGTCCCAGAGGAATCTCACATTTTGAGAATTTAGGGCTTCAAGTATAGGAGGAAGCTTGTAAGTCTCCCTCACCCCACCTCTCTCTCTCTCTCACACACACACACACACACACATGCTCTTAGCCTTCTGCACACACCCTGCAGATAGTTTTATTACGCTGTAACTGTAATTTGAATCCACAGTCTATTAAATGGGAGTGTATGTATTTATGGCTATGTTTATGTGTGTATGTGTGTGCGCACGCACGTGTGTGCGAGAGGCCCGAGAGGGAACAGGGGACTGGGGAATTTACAACACACAGATACAGCCTTGATTATGGACTCTATTCTTTCCCTTTGGAGACATTACAGGGGATTTAGACAGGCCCTGCTTTTATGAAATACGTACTTGGGAGGTTTTGGAGTAGCCGTAAACACCGGCCCATGTGAGAGTAAGGTTGGTGTGGCGCCAGCTGCTCTGGGAGGGGACGAGCCTTGAGGACACTCTCCACTGGGCCTGGCAGAAAAACCATATATCCTTGCAACTGTTTTATCCTCAAATCCGCATCTTCTTTTCTGGCAAAGATACGCCTAGTTTTTATTCTCTGGGTTGTGCTGATTTTACTCTCTGAGTTAAGAGATTATCGGTGAGTCACCAATGGTATGAAAATCTGAAAAACATGAAAAGAAAGTCTGAGTGTTTCTCTGACACTTAGTTTAGAAACCAAGAGGGAAATCATGCACTGTGAGGCCTGTCAGGGACTCTGAAATGGCTTTGGAGCCACCTCTAAACTTTGGAGCCTTTTATTAGGTATTTAAGGAAACTGAGACCCAGAAAAGTAAACTGAGTTAATGCAGGCCACACAGCTAGGGGGTGTAGATACTTGGGTTAGAATCCACTTCTCTTGACTTCCATCTCAGGGCTCTTTCTTGCTTTCATTTCTGTATGAACAGAAAAATACCATGAAGCATAACATAATCAGCTCACGTGAGGAGAGGTTACTGATTTAATGAATAACAACATGGGGTCCCAGGGGAAGGTTACCAACATTCATTAGTGCTTGGTGTTTGCCCATGCTTTGCCCACACCATCATCTCATTTAATTGAATCTTCGGGATACTATAGAGAGAATGTAGGCAATATTATTTCCATTTAACAGATGGGGAAAGTGAGGCAGAGAGTCAAGGAGTAACTTGCCCGAGGTCCCTCAACTTGTAAATGGATTAGCCAAGACCTGAACTCAGTTCTTCTTAATACCTGAATAGCAAAAGTAAACAATTCAAATCATTATGGATCCATAGTGGCTCATTTTAATGACAATATAAAGAAATGAGTCTATTCCTGCCCAACAGAAGCTGATTACTGTGGTCACCATCGAGCTAGCTTTGGGTCCTTAGTTACACTTGACTGAGTTTTGCCATCAGTTTTTTTTTGTGGGGTTTATGGTGATGGCGTGCGGCTTCACTTTGAAATTGCGCACCAACTTAAAGTGTATTGGATGTTGACTAAAAATCTCAGTCCAGCCAAAATATAAGTCTAATGATTTGCTTGGTGTTTCAGAAAAAAAAATTATTAGCAAATGAGTTCATTGATGAAACCATTTGGTCCTAGGTGAAACTGGCAAATAGTAGGCAGCCATCGCAATGACCGATGACCACCTTCAGGCTTCTGCCCAGCAAGTGAAGGCAATGCAGTGGGATTCAGAACTTACAGCTCTACAAACATCACAACTGGTTAACATAGACTGGTAGCACTGTAGGATTTCACAAAAGATATACGTGCAAATCCTAACCCCCAGACCCTGTGAAAGTGACTTTATTTGGAAATATTTGGGCTTTTACAGATATAATTAAGTTAAAGATCTCAAGATAAGCTGATCCTGGAATTAGGGTGGGCTCTAACTCCAATGATGGCTGTCCTTATAAGACGAGGAAGAGGAGATGATGGAGAAGCAGTGATATGAAGACAGAGGCGGAATTTGGAGTGATGCCTAAACCAGCCAAAGAATGCCAGGGATTTCGGCAGCCACCGGAAGCTAGGAGAGAGTCACGAAACCAATTGTCCCTCGGGAGCCTCCAGAAGCAACCTTGATTTCACACCATCAGTCTCCAGAACTGTGAGAGAATACATTTCTGTTATTTTAGGCCACCAAGTTTGTTGTATTTTGTTATGACAGCCCTAAGAAACTAACCCAAGTATTAATGTATTTTACAGTATTATAAAAACTAAAGAAACATAAGCATTAAAAAAAAAGTATTAAAAGAATTCCAAGCTGAAATTGCCTGCCTAGAAATGTATTAGAAGACATCATCAAAAATGAGATTTGTGTGTCTATATAATCAACACAGTTTATGAGGTTAAATGAATTGATACCTAAATATATAATTCAGTAAGATGAGTTTAATTTAATTAGTTGTTTGAATAACCAGCTGGCCACACAAGCAACATGTTCATCTGTTCTATGAGCCGTATGTATCTGAGAGAAGCAGGTGTTTACTGGAATCTTTGTGTAAAGATTACTTCCTCCCTGGTCTAGAAAATCGGGAAGGGTATTGTTCCTATCATAACAATACAAAAAAGCTCAATGAACTACAAAGTCATAACTTTTCTTGAATCCACAAGAAAGTTGAGGTTACAGGCCACCAAATCACCCAATTTCCAAGTGAAGACAGGCCTCCCCAAACGAGACATGAGATGGAAACACAGCTTCCCCATGGCAGGACACCAGAAGAAGCGATGCCAGGAGCCATCCTAAATTTTTTAACGAGGGTGTGGAACCACTGGGAGCCTAAGACACAGTGGAAGCTCTCAGCCACTTGCAGGATTTTCAGTAAGAACCTCAACCAGATACTCACAAGTAAGATTGGGGGCAGGCAGGAGACCAAAGAGAGCCTCCCTCCACCATGCAGGTCAGGAAGAGGGGGACTGACTGCTACATGGGAAGGCAGGAAGCCCCATCTGGATTCTTAACCCTTACGGAACAAATCCCCAAGCTGCTTGGAAAGGGCCAGTACACCTGCAGCATCCAGGGCACAGGGGAGGACCTATTAAGGCTTGGGAGAGGGCAGAAGATAAAATCCCTCTATATCTGGGAGAAAGAGTTCTGAAACTTATATCCCAGAACTATATCCTATATCATGGTCTGTCTTCATTCACTAAACACTGAGGCTTGAGAAAGACAGTGGATGATCTGACACGATGAACTCAGCAAATGGAGTAGGAATGAGAATTTCTGAACCATATAGTGCCTTCTAGTCCCTGCATTTTCAGGCTCTAGTCTGCTGTTGGGAGGTCTCATGGATCATGGAATTTGTGTCTTAGGAATCCTTGAGTTGCAAGAAAGAAAAACCCACTCGATCTAGAAAATGCAAAGAAATATGTAGAAATACATTAAAAAAAATATAAAGAATTAAAGAGTATCTCATGAACCTACAGGTAGAATAGGCACCTGGACCTAATTGAGGGTTTGGAACCAGGAATGGAAGAAAGCTTCCAGGATCTAAAGACATCTCTTGTTTTCCTTCTCTCTCTCTCGTTCTTCTCATGACCTCTCCTCCTCTCTCAGTGGGTCTGCTCCAGGTTTTCCCTTTGCTCCTTTTCCCAACGTCATCACCATGGGACGGGATAAACATGGCCACCTGAACCGACCTCTCAAGTTCTTACAAAAGACACCACCTGCAACCCAGAGACTCCCCTTCCAGTATCCCAGGTGAAGAGAACATGATTCATCAAACTCAACTGGGGGGCTGCCACTGGACCACTGAACTGTGCCCAGGAGAGTGAGTTTGGACTGACAAGTCTTGTGAGAAATTGACCAGCCTTTCAGAAACAGTGCCTGATGTGGCACCTGGAACACAGCCCAGTAGTTCCAAAACTGCTCCATGATGACAAGAATCATCAGGAGGTCCTGGAGAAGACCTGCTGAATCACAGTCTCTGCAGCGGGACTCGGCGGCACACAGGAATCACCTGGGGAGACTTAAAACTATGGATGCCTGGATCCCACACCCCAAGTTTCTGATGGGCCTGGGGTGAAAGACAGCTTGGTCCTCAGGAGTTTGAAGAGCTTCCCAGTTGAATCTAATGTGCAGTTGAAGGTGAGATCCACAGGAAGAAGTTGGGAAGCTGTGTGTTGAGTAAGAGTCCCAGGTGAGTGTTGTGATCAGAGGAGTCTGAAAACACTCCCACAACTTACATGCTCTGCAGGAATACGGAGCAAGCACTCTGACAGGTTATTTAAGAACAAACTGTGAGCAAGAAGCCAGAGTCAGCCTATAGGCTGCCTAAAACCAGGCTCATCTGGCATAATCTGTGCATTTTCTAGGAAATAGAGTTTCGAGTAGTGGGTGGTAGAGAGAAAGAGAAATAGGCAGAACCTTGAAACCACTTACTGTTAGTACCATCACTTTCTTGTGCAGTCATTCCTTTATCCTCCCAGTCCAAATTTATTGGTCATGTGTTATATACTGTGAAACACTTTAGCAAAGGGGCCAGGGACCTTGTGATGGATACTAATATAGACACGTTGGGATCCTGCAATATTTAAAATGCCTATGGCTGGCTTAAATGCCTGGGGAAAGTCTTGACTGAAGAAAAATAAAACCAACAGGATAGTATATGTGCATCCTGGCCTTTTTCATCATACTCATTCTTTCTCAGAGAAAGCAAAATCCATTGAAATCCTGATTTAGAAACACTTAGCTCCCCTTGTCAACAATGAGTTCACGATATTTTTAGCATCTCATCAGAATTAAAAGAAATAAACAAACAAACAAGCAAGCAAAAATCTCTACACAATGGGGCAATCTTCGGGAGGGAAAATTATAGCTTGCTGACCAAGTTTTGAGGATGGATTTCTAACCGTTAACTGTTGGCTGTAAGAACACAGGAATTCCAGTCACTCCTGGGCAAAGACTATAGACTTGGGAGGCAGCCTTCCATCCCAACCCAAGGAAAGAGTGGCATTTTCCTTAGTCCCTTCTTCCACACTCTTTTTCTTTCCCTGGAAGTTTTCACATTCCAGTATTCCTACTCCAGTTCCATCCCTAAGGCACTTTCAACCTCAGCATGTCCAGTGTTCAAATCCTGTCTGGTGGTGCTTTTACACAGGGGAAATGTGCAAAGTAAGGAGCACTTTTCCAAATCAAACGTCCCTGTGCCAGATAACTCCTGAGCTGCTGGTTTTACCTCAGGTGCATGTGATTTCATTTTCTCCATTGCCATCATCCCAATCCAAATACTAGCAATTTCACAGGCTGCCAAACTATGTTTTATCAAGAGAAGAGTGTTGTTGGAGCAGGGTCGTGCAGCCTACAAAGAGGAAAAGGAAGGGGAGCTCGCACTGTGGGGTACCAGGCGTCTTACAAGACTTAGATCTCTCTAAACCTTTCACTTCCCTGTGAGCTGTGATTTCACCCTGTTTTCTAGATGTGCAAATTGACTCTCTGAGGGTTTTAATCTTAGGGCTTGGAAGAGCCATCAGACACCAGGAGGTACATAATCTAAGTGGTCATTTTTATTTGCATTTATAAGAGAGTTGCTGGGTTTCACTTTCATGTTGGTGCGATTAAGTGTGGTGTAAGGAGGACAAGATGACAACTAAGGCTTTTCTTGGATTCCAGTCAGACCTCTTACACCTCTGCTGTCTGGAATGGCTTGGGACAGGGCAGGACATAAAAGACGCGTTGCACAGTGGAGTTTTGCCTTGCCTTTTATGTAAGTGTCTTATAGGAGCAGATCTGCCTGCTCCGTGTCTTGAAATGACAAGCAGGTGTGAACAAGTCTGGTAGCTCCGGGACATAGCTAGGTGTGCAGCCCTACGTGCCACTGAATGTCCTCAGCAAAGCTGGGTGTTTTTGTAATTCCCTCTGTGCCTGTGCACTATTTGGAGGTGTCCAATCCAGCAAACATTGTCCCAGTGCCCAAAAGGACATTCTAAGGTTGTAGGTTAAACTCAAGAGCTGTATTTTATTGTGGGTGTGTGGACAGAGAGGTGTTAAAACCAAACAGCACCATATTCAAGGATATCGTTAGAAATTGTCTCATTCCTCACTGAAACCCCACCCCTTCATGGAAAAACAGTTGTTCCAATGGTTATTTCTTTAAAAGGAAACCTATTGATATTTAAGGAGGTACGGTATTGATGATCTATTTTTAAATTCCACTAACATATGGTTTTCAAAGTTCCTATTCGTATATATTTGTGTGTCTATAATTTATGTGTGTGCATTTATGTATACACATATGAAGATATGCATTCACATATATGAATGAAGTCATATGTATGACATTCATATTTATATATAAATAAATGAATTCAGCCTTTGTTTTTCTCCATGCTTGAAATTAAGCAAAGTTCAAATTTGCAAAATAACATTAATCATTATAAATTGAATTTTAGCATCTTGTGATCTTTGCAAATATCTTCAGTTGTCGTCATTTCCTTCCAGCTCCCTCTTTCTCATCTCTCTCCAACCAGCTCCCCCATCTCTGCTTCCACCGCTTTCCTGCCTTTCTCTGCCCACACAGACTTGAAGAACCAGTTTCTCTCCTTGCCTTGACTCCCAACACCATAAACTTAAAACAAAACACGTGGCGGGGACTAGGGTGCTGTCTTTGGTTTCCCATTGTTTCCTTCTGGTGCTTACTTGTTGGTTTTGGATCCTGCCCTCCCAACCCCAAGAGCACACTTTCTAGGTATGGAGCAAATAAGGGTTTTGTTTTTTTTTTTTTTCCTTTTCCCCCACTCAGCAGAATCTTGCTGAGTGTGTGGGAGGCACCAACTCAGTGGTGCAAGGTTTGATTGGAAGCAGCTGAGGAGCCTCAGCCAGCTGGTGAGGTGAGTGTGCTCACCAAAGAGCCTGTCCCTTGCGGTTGCTTAAGAAAAACATTTGTAGTCTCTGGATCACAACTGCCTCCCTTTTGTTCTCCCACATGCTGAATCAAGGCTTGCTTCTTCCCCAGTAAGCCTGGGATAAGGCAACCAAAGAGGGGGCGGCAGGCTCATGGGGGGACCCCAGGTCGGTTCACCACTGTGAGCTCATAGATGAACATCAACCTTCTAGACCTTTGTCCTTGGTTCTCCTGGGGATTTATGGTCCCCTCCTGCCCTTCCAAGATTATTCTCTTGGTACATTTTATAGACCAAAACTTTGGTAGCAGGACCCCTTCCCTGTTCTTAAGGAGATTGTAAGCTTCTTGAAGCCGGGCATCTGCTCTGAACAGAGAGCCTGGCACAGGATAACCACCTAATAAATATTTTTAGGATACTTTAATGCATAAATGAATGTAGCCTCTTTTCTCAGCCTCTCCAACCCAGTTAGGAGTGGAGAACTGTGACCAAAGGACACAGACTTTGAATAAAGCTTGACTCTGGAAGTCGTGGATTCACTGAGTCCCCGACAGTGCCCCAAGAAGGACCTGTTCATCAGAAAGAACCCAGATTTGCTCTGGGGATTTCCAATAGCAAAGGCTCTGGGGACTTCCAATAGCAAAGGAACCCTGCTGGCCAAATGGGTGCCAGGGTAGCATGTGGACAGTCCCAGGAAGGGAACATGCAGAAAACCATCCTCCTGAACACTCATCTTAACGCATTGGCCAAGCTGGGGTCTCCCCTCTCATGATAGCAGGAGCTTGGCATATCGGCAGTAAGGCATGACTTTAAGCACAGTTTTAGATCTACAGAAAAATTGAGCAGATAGAACACAGTTCCCACGTTTCCCCCTCCCACCCCATGTGTGCAGCTTCCCTTACTAACATCTCACATTAGTATGATGCATTTGTTCCAATCAGTGAACTAATATCAACACATTATTAACTAAAGTCCATAATTTATTCTTTTCTTTAGTTTTCATCTAATGTTCTGTTCCAGGATCCCACTTTACATATAGTTGTCGTGTCTCCTTACACTCCTGTTAAAAGCCCAGACTTTCCTACTATACGATTCATCTACGTAACGAAAAACCATTTGTATCCATCCCCTAAAGCTATGGAAATAAAAAAAAAGAAAAAAAAGGAACACTTAAGCACCTACCAAAAAAAAATAGGGAGTATTTCGCTAAGGAGAAGATGGCTAAGTTGGCATGGGTGATGTAATAAAGGTAGCAACTGCTGGCATTTATCAGATGCTTAGTAGAATGAATCCTGTGCCAAGAATTCTACAAACATCTTATTCAATCTCATATCAACTTTTTTTTTTTTTTTTTGAGACAAGGTCTCATTCTGTTACCCAGGCTAGAATTCGGTGGCACCATCATAGCTTGCCATAGCCCTGAACTCCTGGGCTCAGAAGATCCTCCTGCCTCAGCCTCCTGAGTAGCTGGGACTACAGGAAATAAGCCAACATGCCCTACCAATTTTTTATTTTTACTGAGGTAGGGTAAGGTGGTTTTGAACTCCTGGCCTCAAGAAATCCTCCCACCTCAGCCTCCCAAAGTGCTGGGATTACAGGTGTGAGCCACCACACCCAGCCTCATATCAACTTTTGAGATAGCCGAGTGGCTTTTGACAATCCACTTAACTTCTGTATTCCCATTTCCTCATCTGTGTATGTTAGAGAAATACCTGTCATAGAACGTTGTGTGGAACGTTGTGTGGAAAAAATGAAATTGTGCATGTGTCTCAGACAGCTAAATAGCTAGCCCAAGTCAGTGAGCTAATAAATGGCAGAGCTGTGGCTTGAATCCATGTGCAAATCATGCCGAACCCATGTTCTTGACCCCTACACTGTATGCTACATGTCTTCCCTGATAAAGGACCATTTGGAAAAGGGAGGAGTGGTAGAGGATGGAATTGGGGACCCAGGGATGCAGTCTCCTATTCTCTCTTGTCACCACTTAACTTTCAGGTGAGGTTAGCCATGAATCAGAAGCCTCTGTCGAATGGATTTTTCATGAGTTTTCCATTTCCTTCTCTTCCCAGAGGAACATCCTAGAACATCCTAAGACTCTGGATTTAAAGTTGCTTTATTTTATTTCCTTCTAAAACTAAATTCATGGAATAATCTTAAGGGACACTCACTTCTTTCTTCTCTTGCTTGATGAACTGTTGGTCAACCCTCAAAGAGGCCATCATCCCTTCCAGTGCGTCTCACTCCTGTCCCTAGTTTGATCTGGGGAACGACAGCCACTGAGCGTGAAGCCGAGCAGATGCACCTTGAAATTAAAAAAATTATCACTAAAAATTCCAAGATTGGTTTGTAAACCACCACCACCCCTGCCCAGTCTGTGATGTTATCATGTTGACTTGTTTTAATTCTACCGAACTCCCTGGAGAGGAGGAAGAAAATCATTCTTTACCTTGTGTTTCTCAAAGCATGCCACAGACTTTTTGAGACCATAGTAAAAAAATAAAAAGGGGTGGGGTTGTCTTGAGACATTGGCTGAAATGAAAAAAAAATGCAAATTATTAAGCTGTAGGCTAAAAAGGAAGAATGGTGTTTATTAGTGAAGATGCTAGGGACAAAATTTTCCCTCAGAACCCTTGAGAAGTAGGAGTTCCTTCTCTTTTTGGATGATCTCAAGGTGGCTTGAGTTGTAAATGCAAACTGGCTTTAACTGTCCTCCTGAGGGGCCTTGCAACCCAAGACCAGAACTGGTCAAAGATTTTTATTTCACCCAACCACAAGGAGGAACATGAACATGCGGTCACTGGGTACTTAATCAGCAGGTGAAGTCAAGCCTTTTATTCTTTGTATACTGCAGTCAACAGAAAGTTATTGCTTAATTAACCCCTTTGAATGAATACCTGATAATTAATAAACCCATGAAGTATACCCTCAGGCTTTCAGTTGAAGAAGGCTTCTCTTTTCAAGTGGAAAAGAGAAGAAAAAAAAAAAAGAAAAGCCATGCTGAACTAATGGGAAAAAATTCCAGTAGAAGGCAAAGCCATTAGGATTAGTGAATTCCATTTCATTTAAAGTTTCAAGATATAGAAGCCATTTATCTAACAAATTAATAATGGGAGTGACTTGCCAAATATAGTAACAAGCCCTTTTATTTTATTAGTGGAAATCTAAACTGAGTAATTTAATGATAGACAAGCTTCCATATATATAATTTTTTGTTCGGCTTTTTAGAAAAAATGTCACTGCACTCGGGTAGTTTTAGATTTATGCATCTCTTCTAAATGAGTCCCCACTTCAGTTTGGAATGATACATTTAATATTATGGCTCTGCAGAAAATCAATATTTTTTAGTGTTTTCTTTCTTTTTAAAGAGCTTCATCATCTGGCTAACTGTGCTACCGCAAGAAAAAGGAGGGTTGGTGCGGTGGTTCATGTTTCACAGGTGTTATTAAATTTGCTGTGGATTACAAATGATTGGGATCCTGTTGAATGGGTTATTGGGGAACTGAATGGTAGGGCAGAAGGGGAAGTATTGACTTAGGACTATGAAACTAATGTTTCTCTTAAGTTGGGAGACAATGTAAGATATGTCCCCCCAAATTGTTCATGATAGTGATATCATGACAAAGATCCACTGTGGTCTTTGTGTTCCCATGGAGCCTCTGGGGGTTCATCTGGGGCCCACAGCAGGTGATAGGGCCTTGAGAACATGGCACCTTGTACCCTCTCCATTGAAGAGGGATCCATTCATCATTCAGTAGATACCTACTGTGTCCCTGTTGTGTGCCAGGTATGGGATACCAGGCCTTGCCATATCCTCAAACCCATGGGGAAGCTGCTAGAATAGTTCCCGGATGGCCCTTCACTCTCAGAGGTCACTCTTGAATTAATTCCTAGGGAACAACATGCTCCAAAGTGGGGAGGGTGACAGTAACTAGCCGAGGAACACACAGTTAGAAAAAATTGAAGACTTCAGAGAAAAGCAGAATGGCACTCATGTCTCACCAGCCATGACTTTGTATAGGGCTGAGCCTCAGTTTTCACACCCTGCAAAATATAAACATAAATGTTTTCTACATAGGCCAGTCATTGTGTTGTATATACAACTTCTGGCACATGGTGAGCACCTAGGAACGCTAATAGCCTTTTTCATTTTCTGGAGGTATGCAGTCTTGGAGAAGTCCTAAGGCTTTTAAATAACACCACCGCCACCACTAGTAATAATAGCTCTGCAGCACCAAGAGTAAATACCATATCAGGCACCTGAACAGATTTTTCTAGAATAGTTCCAACAACCATAAGAGAGCAAATATTATTTAGTCTGTTTTAGAGATGAAGAAATTAAGGCTCCATCTTTCTGACAGAATCCATTACTAATACTGTTATTACTAATAATGAACACTTATTGAGTGTTTATGACCATATGCCAGGAATTTGACATTTCCATCTTGTTTATTCCTCATTTACTCATTCAAGACGTGTTTACTGAATGCTAAGTACTCGTAGTGGTCTGGTCAGCATAGACTGGAAAGCAGGCAAGAACTCACACTCCCCGTCAGGAGTTAATACAGAATAATCCCATGGGTAGATACTATTGTTATCTTTAGTTTATATCCAAGGAAAATGAGCATCCAAGAGGTGGCTCATGAATGTTGAAGGCTAGGTTCAATCAAATCCAGATTATGTCACTTTTAGCCATGATGCTTTTTTGTGTCTAAGGAAATTGCTTGGACTCAGAAGAATTGAAACATCAGGAGTGGAGTGGTTGAGATGACCTGTCCTCCTCCAGGGCCATGAGATACTCAGGAATAGACTGTCACTGCAGGCCATGCCTTACCTTCACCTGGGCAGCTTCCCAGGTGGGGGATCCACCTCTGAGCTAGCAGCTGTGGTTCTTCCATTTGCCACTAATAACCATGTGACTTTGGTAAGTCACTCAGGTTTTCTGTGCTTTTGGCATCAGTCGCATGATAGAAGGAGCCCTAGAGAATAAAATTAAACTGTAATTAATATATATTTTACAAGTAAAAAGAAAAATAATATCCATTGCAGATACTGGTAATTTGAGCAAATGGGAGGAGAAATGTGTTGTTTGGAAGGAAGATGAGATGTGTCCATTTATTTGCTAGTGACTCTATTTTGATGCTTCTCTCTTTGATTTTGCCCAGCGGCCACTGATGCCACATCTATAAAAGGAACGTGCCCATTGAAATGGAAAATAGGGATTTTAAACAGGCTCAACATGAAAGTTGAGGAGAGTGAAGGTTGATTTCATTCATGTTTGCCTAATTCTGTTGGCGATAACTGGTCCTCTCCTGGTAAACTTCTAGCTGGAAACATCTTAGCAGACATAGTCTACTCCTGCCTAATAAATGAGATGTCTCTGATGGTTGTACAAAGGAATCAAATGCATATATCTAACCATACACAGGTACCCAAAGATCAATCGTATTCAATAATATAATGGATATGTTTCTCATCTTTAAAATTCCTGCAAGAGTAGTTATTCTTCACAGATTGAATTAGCAAAGTAGGAGCCGATGAAGTCAATTGTCAACTGTTCCAAGGCAGGGACGTATTATACAGACAGATCACAACCTTGGGGGCTGCTAATGTGAAAACATAAATCCCTCTTCATAAAACGAATTATTAGTAGCAATCTGCACCAACGCATTTAATTTCACACATCCTTGTAAATCTTCAGAGCTCGAGCGAGGTGCTTTCTTCCTATTACCTCACCCAGATCAGAACCATCCTAAAAAAATCCCCCTTTGATTTCCCAAACCTGCGTTGCTTCATTCTAGGGAACACCATAGCATCACCCTTAAACACAACTAGTTAACAAGGGTTTTAAGAAAATGAAAGGCGCAGCCAAGTCTAGACATCCCAAAATAAGTGGATGAGGGGTACGTGCGTGCGTGTGGTCCAGTTATTTCGGCCACCTTCTTAATGGACAATTTGGACCGCTGCACAGTCAATCCGCTTAATTGCATCTGTGTTGGCCATTAAAACAAATTGAATGCGCTATGGCCAATTTGGTCATGTCATAAAGAAATGGCCTATAGGGCCCGTCGAGAAGCAGGATTTCAGCCATTATTCGATTATACCTGATCAATGGAGACAGCCTGTAGAGGGAATCCAGGAGCCAAAGTAGATCACACAGGAGCCCCCGGTCTATTTTGTCGACCAGATTATTCAGATCGACTGTCAAGAGCAACAAAATTGGCCAGGTGGTTGACAAAACATCACCTTCCTTTGTCCTGGAGAGAGAAAAGTCAGTGCCTCATGACTTTGCCTAAAATATCCAGTCAGCAAACCAACGGCTCATCTATTCCGCATTTGAGGCCTGAGTAATATGAGAAGGAGGAAAAAAAAATTCAGAATCTTCACTGCTGTGACCTCTAATGTTGGTGTAAAAATAGACCTCGTGCTGCATCCATTGTGATTAATGCTGGGTAAAGGTAATTTAAGCGGGGACTAATTTTCTTATTTTTCCAGATCTCGTCTCCATGTACTGTATATGCTCGTCTGCGAGGTTTCGGGATCATCGTTCGGGACTTCTGCTTCTGCTGGATCTGTCACCTGAGGTCACCTTCGTCTTCAGCATCTTTGTGAAGTTAGACAAGGGGAATGACCCTCGGTAAGGATATTTCTGGATTATACTCTGTATATTACATGTAAGCCAAGGAGAAATAACTGTGGGGAATATTTACTACCTACTTGATATATGTTAGGCACTATTTGGCATTTTAAGTATATTGCCTCATTTAATCCTCATCTGTCCCTGTGAGGTAGGTTCTGCTGTGTTTACTGTATGAATGAGGCAACTGATATTTAGAATTTAAAAACTTGTCAGGGTCAAGGTCATGCAACAGGTCAGGATCAGAACATCACCCCCAACCCCTCTGACTTCAAAGCTTGTTCTCTCAAATACCGTATTGTCCTAAGCACCATTCATTGGTCATGACTCATTTCAGGCCAGCTTATAGGGTAAAGCTCTCACCAATTTGTTCTTATAAATATTTACTGTTTGCAAATCACATGTTAGTTAGGTATTGTGGGAACACAGAGTTGAATAAAACACAGTCCTTGCCTTTAAGGAATGTAAAGCCTCATTGGGGAGATAGATTTGTAATTCAGCAGTACACGTTGCATGGGTTTGGTCTGACTGAACAGTGAAGCTCTTTCCTTGGTGCTTGGCTGGGTGACAAGGCCAGGTCTGCTTCCTTCCTGCTGCTCCTTCAGGCTGCAAAGGGAAGTGTTCTTAGCCAGGGCATCTTTGTTGTCAAGGAGCTTAGCAATGTGATAGAAATCACAAGGGGCCACTACCTGGCCCAGTAGGTGGGTGTTAGTCACCATTCTGATTGGGCCAGAGACTGTGGAAATGTGGCATACTGATGGTGGACACTGGAGGTCTTCACCATCACCATCATCCCCATCAGCACCACCATCACTGGATTATTTACTCTCTGCAACCAGAGACAACTTTACTCTTTTCTTTGTGATTTGGATCTTTCTGTTTCTTTCCCCTGCCTAACTGTTCTGGCTAGGAGTTTCAGGACTGTATTCAATATACCATTCGATATAGTATATTGAATAGAAGTGGTGAGGGTGGGCATCTTTGTCTTGTTCCTGATCTTAGAAGAAGAGCTTCTCTCTTTTCACCATTGAGCATGATGTTAGCTATGGGCTTGTCACAGATGGACTTCATCATGTTGAGGTACATTGCTTTTACACCTAATTTGATGAGAGTTTTATCATGGATGGAGATGATGTTTTAATGGTTGCTATTTCCATGGAGTCCTTGCTCTTCTCGGGGTATAGTTAAAGTCCTCAGTAAGGACTCTAATGAGTGAATTATACACAGCTTGACATTCTGGTCTGAATAATAAAAATTCTACAAACCAAGTGGCTTCACTAATCTGTTTATTTTCATTTTTCCTTCCTAGTTAAAATTTGTCGTTTTTGATGAGAGAGTCTCTTCATCATTTCTAGTTTAACACTAGATTTCTATATCCATAAACTCTATCTTACAGACCCTGGAAGATGTGAGAACATTTGACAGAAATAGAAGTTAATGAAAAGAATATTTAGTCTAATTTTTTAGATGAGAAAACTAAGACCCAAGAACTTGGAATATATATACCTAACTAGAGGTGAATTTTAAAAAAGAGTTTATGTGAGGCATGTGATAGAGACTTGAAAGACTTACATCTCCTAATGTTTTGGGATTGATCAACTTTAAGTTAGAGATGCTTCCAAGGAGGAAAAGAATAAAAAAATAATCGACCCCTCTAGCAGATAGGTGGTCTCAGCTTTCTTACAATCATGGTTAAAAAAAAAATCACAATTTGTAAATGGATAAATTACAAAAGGACTATTCATTTTATAAACCAAGATGCTGCAGAACTGCTTTCAATAAAAGTTCTGCAAGTGAGTTTAAAATCACATTGGATTAACCCAGAATCAATTTACATGAAACTTCTAGCCAAGCAATTACTATGTAGAGTGAGAGATACCTGTCAACATCACTACCTGAAATACATTGCCAGGATTTTTATCCACTACATTTTCTCAGGTCAAAGGGTTAGAAGATTGGCAGCCTCGATTTCTAGCTGATTCTGGGGCCTTTTTCCAAGAGTGAGAATATCGTTACAGCCTCAGTTGTGTGTGTGTGTTGTGTGTTTGTCCATAGGAAAATTTCAGGAAGAATCTGTGAGCTAATAAGTCTCAGGAGAACAGGATATTTTGAGAGGGTTTTCTCTCTCTCTAAGCCAATGAATGATCAGACCATAGGTCTGTTCTTGTATCGCCCAGAAAATAAAAGAACATTCTTCTTCTTTTAATCCTTTGGAAAGGTAACTTAATAAAAAGATAGGGGTTAGAGTCAAGAGACCTGTATTCAAGGCTTGTCCTCTGTCACTTAACAACTAGTTAACCACGGAAAAGTCCTTTAATTTCTCTGAACCTTAGTTTCCTCATCTGTAAAATAGGGATGATAAAACTTGATGCCATTAGGATTAAATGAGATAGTGTACAAATGCTCAAAGATTATATAAAAGTCTAACATAGTGCCTGGCATAAAATAGGTATTCAATAAAATAACGTAAAATTGGACACTCAAATAGCATGCCAAAACACATGGAGATTTAAGTATTTGCACTAATTGGTTTAAGTCTTCAACCCAGGAAGAAATCAGAACTGCAACACACAATGAGGAATAAACCTTATTTGCTAAGTGAATGTTAAGACTTCAAAGAACTCCCTTTCCCTCTTAAACCATTTTGCCTTTGAAGAGACTCAAAGAATTTCTCATGTGAGCAAAATGATTCCTCCTTTAAATCCCTTTACCTACAGCCCCCCAGACTGGAGTGGGGTGCCTCCTTGGTAGGATTTTTCTTGCCAAATGAAATGACGGGGCACATTATCAAAATGGCCCATGTAGGTGCTTAAATGAAGTCATGTCCCTGGAGAGAAGAGAAAGACACATAGACATATCAAGGCTTGGGATCCCCCAGGTGTGGCTAAATGAGTCCATTGGGAGCACCCAAACTGGCTAGACTGGTTCCAGAGAAATAAATCCACCTGAGAAAGCCACTGCCCAGGGATGGGTCTAGACACAGCAATTGGCTCTTCTGCCTTCTTCTCTTTTTCCAGAGTGTCACTCAGAACGAGCTTGGGCATCCTCTCTGTCTGTCCTCTGCTGCAGGTCACCGGAACCACAGAAGACTACATACACAGCCTGCATTTGCAGCCTTCCTGCAAAGGGTCCAGGCTTCTCCTTGCCAACACGTGGCTTCTGTGTCCTTTAACCTTTTTCCTCAATGCTCCCTGACCTCCCCAGGGTGGACATAGCTGCCAGGGATCTTCACTTGGAATCTTTTCTCAATTGCCACCCCTTCCCGTCACCTGATCTAATCCCACAGACCCATCAAGTATTGCTTTAAACATTCCTTATTCTAAACCGACATCTCCAGCTCCCCAGCCTGCACTGAGGTTTGGCATCCAAGCCTCTACTATCTCCTGTATCATTCTTGGATGTCTCATCCATAAACTGGGGATAATGATACAAACATTATTGGATTTTTATGAGAATTAAACCAGATAATTTTGTAAAGAGCTTGTCAGAGTTGATAAATTACATTACATTTGACAGAGAAGATGGTACACAGAAAGTGTCCAACAAATAATAACTGATAATAAGTACTTTAGAAATAATTTATTCTAGCTGAGTGCAGTACCTGTAATCCCAGCTACTTGGGAGGCTGAGGCAGGAGGATTGCTTGAGCCTAGGAGTTTGGGGTTATAGTGAGATATGATTGCACCACTGCACTCCAGCCTGGGTGACAGAGTGAGACCCCGGCTCTCTCTCTCTCTCTCTATATATATATAAATTTACCCTATTGCCAAATTTCATGCAATTTGGATTCCAACACATTTGTACCTCTGGAGAGCAAGGAATTCATCACATACAGTTGTATCCCAAGCACACAGTAGCTGCTTCCAATATTTGTTTTACAGTTTATAATAGCATCTGGATTTGGATAGGAGGATTTATTTCCTGCTCTTATAGATGGGCATCTGTCCAGTAGCAATAGTGACAGTTAACATGGGCTGAGTGCTTACTGTGTACCAACCCATTTAATCACCACAGCAATGCTCTAGATTGGACACTATTTTATCACTGATTTACAGATGAGTAAACTGAGACTCCAGGTCATACCATGAGTAAACAGTGAAGGCGAGGTTCAAACCCAGCCAGTCTAACACCAGAGTTCAGGTTCTTAAACACAATATTGTCTTTGTATTACCATTGCATGGTATATAAACACTTTCAAGACGTGATTTCTCCCTAAGGTTTCAGATTCTTTTCCTGCAAGCTCTTTGCTCAGCTTTCTCTTTGTTCATGTCATATGGGACCCCTGGAACCTCAGGGGGTTCTCAGGACATGATTCTCCTGTTAATGCTTCAATAGGGTTGCCAGAGAAAATACGGCATGCCCAATTAAATTTGAATTTCAGATAAGCAATGAATAATGTTTTAGCGTAAGTCATGTCCCAACTATTGCATGGAACATCCTTATACTGAAGAATTATTCATTATTTATCTGAAATTCAAATTTAGCTTGGCATCCTGTATTTTCATCTGCTAAAGTTGGCAACCGTCTTCTTTTAGGCCTTTGCTCAGAGAGCTCCCTCTGCTTGGAAACTTTCTGTGCCTTTCTCATCGTGCACTATCTTGTTTATCCTTCAAAGTCTACTGCAGAGACCAGCTCCTGGGTAAGATGCCCTCAGGGCCTCTCTACATTGTAAAATCCATCTCTGGCATTTCCAGTAGTGTCTATCCATTGTAGACTGAACCCTAAGTTCTCCAAGGCAGGGACCATGGCTGAGTTATCTCTGAATCCTCAACACCTGGTGGAACCTGGGGCATGCAGAAGGCATTCAATACATGAGTCAGAAATGGAGCTGCTGAGGTTGCTCCCCAATTCTTCAATTACCTGTTGCATATTTCTCCTTGATCTTTGGAATTCTTTGAAATGTGCTGAAATTCCTGCATAGAGAGTGCTTCTCTTTCTCACGTGGAGTAAAAGATATCCAGCCACACCTTTGTTAGGTGTCCAAACCATCGTAACACTTGTATTGATCTCCCAGGGCTGTGGTGACAAATTACCACAAACGTGGTGGCTTAAAACAGCAGGCATTTATTCTCTCACAGTTGTAGAGGCCATAAGTCTGAAATCAAGGTGTCAGTAGGGCCGTGTTCTCTTGGAAGCTTCTAGAGGGGCGTCTGTTCCACACCTTTCTCTTAGCTTCTGGTAGTTGCCAACAATCCCTGACTTTCCTTGGCTTGTAGACACAGAGCTCTGTTTTCTGCTTCCGTTGTCACCTGGTGTTCACATAGCGTGTACTTACATCTTGTTCTTTGTGTGCATGTCTGTGTCTTAGCATGACATTTGCCTCTCTGTGTGTGTCTCTTCCCCTTGTCTTACAAGGACACCAATCATATTAGATTAAGGGCTCACCCTATTCCAGTACAATCTTATCTTAACTTGTATCACAATTAATCATATCTGCAAAGACCCCCATCTCCAAATAAGGTCACATTCACAGGTACCAGGGGTTAGGACTTCAGCATACATTTTGGAGGACATAATTCAACCCATACCAACCCTAAACAAGTTACTTCTCCACTCTGAGCCTCAGTTCCTGCATCTGTAAAATGGGCATAATCTCATCCACCCCACTGAGGTCAGTGATCGAATGGGGTGATACATGGCACCCCTGCACTGCAGGGCTGTGCCTATGACTTCTCTTTTTTGTTCTTCCTGATCCCCTCCAAGCTGTTTGCAGGATGATGTAAGGACAATAAAGGAATTTCCAGCAGGTAGAATTTTGGCTCCCAGAGGCAAAACAGAAGTACAGCATTCTATTCTGTCTTTCCAACTGAAGGGCTTTTCTTTGTTGTTAGATCTTCTACTTAACTCACTCCACTTTATGTAGGACCCAGGGGCTGGACTTGGTCGACTGAATTTAATAAAAATTTCGGGTGATTCTAGGACACCAGGCCGAGATGTGTGTCTTTGGCTGGTTACCCCTGTCCCGAGTGGTTATTTTTTCATGGTCAAAACAAATAAATCCATAAAATGTGCCTAAAGCCTATAGGGAATCAAGTTTCTAAACTGTGTTCTTGCGGCTGACTTCTGAATCATAGTTTAGTAATTAAAAAAAGAAAACACGAAGTTGCACTTGGCAATGAAACATAAATTGTACCTTTGCAAAGGTCAAATACTAGTTGTGATTAACCAGACAAGTCACACTTTATCCTGGTTAAAACAATACTGAATTTTAAGACTATTTATAGGGTTCCACCCCCCTCCCCCACACACACCCAACCCTCTTTCTTGCAGAAGTTCACAGTTGGAATCTGACTTCAAGTGGGGTTTTATTTTATTTTATTTTTTTTCAATTTGTGAGATGATTTCCTTATACTGTGGTTTGGCAGTCTGCACTGGAGCGATGCTATAGCATTATCAGGGTGCCGACAGCTGTTCTAGCATAAACAAGCAGTGATGCATTGAGCTGGCAAGTCCATATGGTTTGGAAAATAAAATGAAATAAAATAAAAAACATTTGTTATCATGTGTGGAGTTTCTGAACACAACCAGCTCCGGCACAACCCTAATGCCCCGCATGGCTTTCTTTAAAAAAATAAATAATTACGGACGGGAACATTTTGTCTCGCTAGGAAGAGTGGTTGACCATGTGGATGGGCAGAAAAGCCTTCGATGTCCAGCAGCTGTTGCTCTTCTCCGGTGCAGGGTCTCGTGACAGGTCTGATGTTGGCCGAGGCCCGATGCCAGAGCAGGGGAGACAGTGGAATCTCCGTCTGCTTATCATCTCAGACACCGCCGAGCATCAGCCTGCACGGAAAGTCCTGGCTTTCTGCCCCCCTCCCCCTCCCTCCCCACTGCCCCAGAAGACCACATGGAGGGCTGATCCAGGGGCCACGATACCAAAGATTTAACACAGGTTCTTCTTTCAGAAAGCTAAGTCCAGGATCAGATTTGGTAGTAGAAGATCTTATGTGCTTTTACATGGTAGTAATAATACCACCAAGTAATTAGCAGGGCAATTGGTGGTGGCATCATAGAGCACTTTCCTATTTACAAAGCACCTGGGAATGTGTAGTCCCATGTTGTGGCCGGGGGGTCTCTGGTGTCAGCCTCCATTCCTATCCCACTTCTTAAAGGTATGACCTTCTCTCTGCCAGTTCACCTCTTCAGATTTCTCTTATATAAAGCGGGAACCAGGAGTCCTACTCCGAGGGTTTATCTATGACTCTTTTCGGTGACTGGCAATATGAATGAAAATCAAACACGCAATAAGACATCTTATCCCCCCTCCCCCGATGTCATATAAAATGGCTTTGCTTTTTGCAAGAGGACATTAGTTCACTGTGACCATGTTGTTTCTTTCAACTGATCTGAAGTTCTGATGGGCAGCTTTACCTGCCTTAATGTCATTTTTTAACATGGAAAATGAATGAGTCAGTATATAACAAATGCAGATTTTAAAGTGGAGGCTATGTAAACTCCATGTGGGCAGGGACCTTGTCTGTCTTTTTCAGCCCAGGTCCCCAGTGCCCGGCAGAGGATTGGTAATGAGTATTTCTGAACAAGTCGGCTCACTTTCCTGAACTTCAGTTTTTGCGTGTATGAAATGGTGACTGGATTCCCTACCCCAGAGTGCTGGCATGAAATAATAAGGGCTCAATAAATATGAATTAAATGAATGAATACATAGACATGCAATTTGGGCATAGGGAATGGATAACTGTGGATGTTAGGCATGAGCGTGCTGATAAATTAACTTTCTAAAAAACAAGTTAAGTCCTGACTGGTAGCAATTGCCAATTACCATGGTGTAAACACTCCCATCACGGCCAGTTTCACACGGCCCATGAGAGGTTGCTGAATGCTGAGTTGGGACGAGATCTGCGCCATCAGCTCCCGTGACCCGGGACACTCTGGCTCCAGCACACCATTATCTTGGGTGGTGAAATGGTTGGAAACTGGTGTTGTGCTTCCTGTTTGTTTTTTGTGAAGTTCCTCCCACTGGGCAGAAAGGTTTGGGGACTTCCAGATTGCCTGAGTTTACATAATTCTAATCCTCTAGGCAATGTCAGAACATTTCCTTTCATTTGGCAGAGCACAGAGAGGGCTGTGGGGAGTTGCTAGGTAATGAGCGTGGATGGAAGATGTGGTGGGCCCATTGGCTGGCCATTGGTTGGGACCATCCTGCACAGAAAGTGCATGCTCTCGCTGTGGGGGGGGGGGG
>CM052442.1:116973969-116992253 GCA_028533085.1 Varecia variegata | reverse complement strand
ATTTAGGAGTGGCAAATGGAACCACTGTTCTGTTTCCCTCTCGGTAAATAAATAACTGCAAAACCTGTACTCCAATACCAGAGTGTCAAATCCATGGCGCCCCGTTGATTAACACTGAAAATGTCTTTGCGAAGACGATACATTTAGAAGAGTCCTGAGGCTCGCACCAGAAGCTGACACCGAAGGTTTATTTTAACGTAGCACAAATCAGAGCGAACGTCGTGAAAAGAGCTGTTTCTCCTGGAAGGATGCCACTTGTTCCTACTCCAGGGGAAATGTCTTCCAAGCTCTTAACCAAATCTGCAAGCTGAACCCATGCAACTGTGGCTGCTTCGCCCACCTGAAGACCTCAGGGTCCACCAGGAGCCCCGAAAGAGCTTAGAAACTAGTGCAAGGTTGGTACCAGAAATTGTGGTTTTGAGTGATTTGCATTCTAATGAGGAATTTTTTGTGGCTTTGTATTTTTTTTTTTTTCCCCACACCACTGAATTGCCAAGGTTTATGCTGGGGCATATTTAGATGGAAATTTGGAAAGAAAGTCCACCACAGCACTTAGGTGAATTGAGAGTCCAGCAATGATATCTGTGTAACAACACCAACAGCAAGCAGATTAATATGTACTAACCACATTAGAAGAAAAACAAGGAAGGCATTAGAATGAGACCAGAGGAGAAGAAGAGGAAAAAAAAAAAAAAAAAAAAAAAACAGGGAGGGAGGGGGAGTAAGAGGAAAAAGAGAAGAAAGTTTAATATATTATTAATGGAAAGTTTTGCTGCCCTTTGTAAAAATGTGTTTGTACACACTGTTCCCTCGTCTTAGACTGCTGTTCCTCTCTTTCTCCATCTGGCTAACTCCAGCCCAACCTTTGGACCTCACCAGGTGCTATTTCCTCAGCGAAACCTCCACAAACCCCACGCCTGAGCCACGTGCCCATGTGATGTGGTCTGACGAGACCCTCTTCTTTTCTTCGCAGCCCGCGCCATGACTGTAATGATTATAATTATACCCTCCTGTATGGGATTGTTTGTTTCGTTCTTGTCGCTCTCACAGGCCCAAAGTTCTGAACGAGTAAGATTCTGAGAGCCTGGTGCCAGCCGTGGCTCTGAACAGGGACTTCGAGCCACGTGGAGGATGCGTGGATGGATGTTGGAGAAAATTGTGTTCTGTTATCCCAGCCTTGCTGGCTTCGCAGAGTGCTGTCCACACGCGTGTACCTCAGGCCAGGCTTGTGAGGGAGACAGGAAAGGAACCCAATGCCCCCAGATTCTCAGCACCATTTCTCAGGTCCCAAGAGGGCCATGGACTTGCCAAGGAGAGTCACCAGTGGGTCAGAGGCAGAGCGTGGACAGGATCCAGTCTCCCTGCTGGCACCAGCCCCCCACCCCCCAAGACTCCCACTGAGCGGTTAAGCCTCTGCAGCAGGGGGAGGGGAGGACTGAGGGTTTGGGGAAAGGACAGGGGGAAGGCAGGAAGGGCCATGATGACAGAAAAGATTTACTCCTGCCTTCTTCTCCTTTCCTCTCGCATTAAGGACGAGCGTCACCTGCACGCGTAAGCACAAATGGGGACATGATGAGGCATCACTTTTTCCAGGGCTGTGACCAGCTCCTCGGGGCAGCAGGAGAAGCTGTCCCTCTGAGTTAGCCCTTGAAGTTTTCCTCGAATCGCTGCCTGCAGGGAAGCCCTGCCAATCAACCCTGGGCGTCCACTGGGAGCTGTATGCATTCATTCATTCATTCATTCCCGCAGTATTTCTCAAGGGTCCACCATGTGCCAGCCTGAGTGAGGCTTGTGGAGTGAATGGCTCTTGCTGTTATCTCAGGATAAGGGACTTTCTGTGCAAACTGAGACAGCTGGTCACTCTACTTTGGATGTGAACTTAGGGTGCTGTGTAGAGTGCAATTCCCAAGAGGCCGGGCACAGTGGCTCACGCCTGTAATCCTAGCACTCTGGGAGGCCGAGGCGGGGGGATTGCTGGAGGCCAGGAATTCAAGACCAGCCTGAGCAAGAGCGAGACCCCGTCTCTACTAAAAATAGAAAGAAATTAGCTGGACAACTAAAAATATATAGAAAAAATTAGCCGGACATGGTGGCACATGCCTGTAGTCCCAGCTACTCGGGAGGCTGAGGCAGGAGGATCGCTTGAGCCCAGGAGTTTGACGTTGGTGTGAGCCAAGCTGACGCCACGGCACTCTATCTAGCCCGGGCAAGAGTGAGACTCTGTCTCAAAAAAAAAAAAAAAAAAATTCCCAAGAAACAGATCACCTTGCTTGCTAAATGCAGATTCTCAGGCCCCAGTCTACACCAGTGATTCCACATCCTCTGGGGCTGGGCCTAGAAACTTGCATTGAATCAATTACCCAAGTTATATTATGCATGTCTGGCCCCCATTCAGCCCTCTCTTTTGGTGTATCCTAAACCCCCTCAGTCACTCCTACCTCGGGCTCCCAAGCTGTAGTGGGTTGAATACTGTCCCCACAAAATGCATGTCCCCCTGGAGACTCAGAAGGTGACATTAGTTGGAAATAGGGTCTCTGCAGATGTAACGTGTTTAGGATCTCAAGGTGAGATCCTACTGGATTCGGGTAGGCACTGCATATAGTGAGAGTGTCCTTAGAAGAAGAGGAGAGAACACAGAGGGACACAGGAGGCAAGGAGGCCACGTGAAGACAGAGGCAGGGATGGGAGAGAGGCTGCCGGAAGCTGAGGAAGGCCAGGGGCACAGGAAGCTGGCAGGGGCAGGTGTGGGCTCTCCCTGCTGACTCTTGATTCCACCTCTTGTCTCAAGGCACCTGTTTGTGGCCATTTGCTGTGGCAGCCTGGGGAACTGACACGTAAGTCAAGCCTGGCTTGCCCCCCGGTGCACCCCCGCGGATTCTGAGCAGGTGGTGCGTAACCCTCCTCTCCGGCTTGGGTGCCAAGGCCCCATGTAGTGTGAGCAAGGAAGAGGCTGCCTATCCTCAAAAAACTTGTAGGCCCAGACAGCAGCAATGTTTTTCTAAAAGATAAAAAAGAACGCTGAACTAGAAGGGCAAGAGAGAAATGAAGCAACCAACTTGCATAGCTGTTTCTCCATTTCCCTGAAGGTATGCTCAGCATTTCATAGGTAGCCTGGTGGCATTTCATGGCAATGTTTTACAAGTTGGTTTTGGCAGGAATCACGTCCTTTTCTTTCTTGTGTGGCTGTGAAGCCTCAGAGCTGCTTCTACATTCTCCTGTCTTGATTTAGCACATGTCCCAGCCCCTGGCCTGCCTTCTCCTGGGCTGCCACTGCCCGCTCTGTGTCTTGAGGTCCCCTTGTCCCCTCCATCCGGCTGCCACCTTGTTCATTGCCCTGGCATGAAATAATGAAGTTTCAGTGTTTAAAGGGTTTCAGTGCCGATCGCTCTGGCAAAACTGGAGAATAACAACAGTGGCAAATTGTCCTAAGAGCCAACTCGTCTTGTTGGATGCTTATAACAAGCCCAGAGCTTTACATCTGTGGTCTTATATTATCCTAACTAGAATTAAAACATAGATGCTATTGTAATGCTGTATTTTTCTCATTTTTAAGGGCCAGGATGGGAAGGTTGTAGGAGGTTAAGAAACTTGCCTAAGGTCATACTGCTGTTAAGAAGGAAAAAAGGCCTCAAAACCTATTTTTCTAACTTTAGAGCCTAGGTCAGTAACCAAGGCCCTGCTGAGAACTTTACTAAGGTCTCAGATGGTTTCCTACCCGGAGTTTTGACTTAACTTTCTGAGATATGCACTTGAACAGCAATGACAATAAAGTCCATAACGTCTCTTTTATTTTTTAAAATTCATTTTAAAATATTGTTTTTAACTGACACATAATAATTGTATATATTCATGGGATATGATGGATGTTTGGATGTATATCTACATTGCAGAAGGATTAAATATCTAGCACCTCACTTATTTTTTTTTTTTTTTGTGGCGAAAACATTTAAAATCTCCTCTTAGCAATTTCGAAGTACACAATGCATTGTTATTTATCATAGTCACCATTCTGTGCAACAGATCACCAGAGCTTATTCCTCCTGAGTAACTGAGACTTTAGATCCTTTGATCAACATTTCTCCTTTCCCCTGTCCACCACCCTCCCCAGCCTCTGCTAACCAATATGAGTTCAACTTTTTTAGACTCCACATGTACGTGAGATCCTGTGGTATTTATCTTTCTATACCTGGCTCGTTTCACTTAGCCTAATATCCTCCAGGTTCGTCCGTGTTATTGCAAAGGACAGATGTCCCTTCCTTTTCAAGGCTCCGTAGTATTCCATTGTGTAGCTAGACCACATTTTCTTTATCTATTCATCCATTGATTGATTAGGTTGATTCTCTACCTTGGATAACGTGAATAACACTGCAATGAATGTGGGCATGTAGATATCTCTTTGGCATACTGATTTCAAGTCCTTTGGATATACACCCAGAAACGGAGCTCTTTTATTTTTGAGGGTGATTTAACTCCAGCCTCTCAGCCCTTCCCCTGAAAATCAGTGTGAACTAATTTCCAGCAGGTAGAATTTATTGAGCAGAACTTTTATTTGGGAGGCATCTCTGAGGACTTGCACATTGGGAGGGAAGGTTTTCCTGGACCTCTGCAACAACACAAGGCATTTTCTTGGCCAATATTTCCTAGAAGTCGTTCCAGGTAATAAGTGTTCCTTGGAAAAAAAAAAAAAAGGTCTTGTAGGAAATCTTGGCACAAAGATTTCATGACTGCAGGACTTCAGAGCCTTTTGTTTCCTGATGTACTTTGGGGACCTCTATGATGGAGCTGTCCTACAGATCCATTATTTGATAACAGAAACTTCTTTTTATGGCAAGTATCTAGACTTGAGCTTCCACAGAACACACTTTGGGAAAACACCACCTTAGTTCCTTCCCTTGCATTAAGCATTTTCTGCTCTGTGACTTAGGGAGGCGTGTCCACTACATATTTTCTGAGAGTTCATTATTTTCCAAGCCTGATCTATGTAAATATCAAATCACTTACGAGACATGGCAGGCCTTCCCAGTGATGAAATCTGTAATGACTTCATCTTTCCCATAATCACCCAAATGAATCTTGAAGTGTGGGCCTTTAGCTGCTGAAAAATAGGAAACAGAGTCAAGCCTGGCCCTATCTCAAATTGTATGTGACAGCTCCCGCTCAGTGTCAGTGACAAGAAATGTGTTGAGCTAAAAATATTCTAAGCAGATGTAAATCTGGGAGATGTGACTGCAACACACCCCTGCCTGCCATTTGTTCTACTTCAAAGGCCTCTCGATGCACCGTTGCTACAATCCCAGGCAACTGCAGCACCCTCTACTCACAACTTGTTTGTGTGAATTCACATCAGATTGCCCTGGAGATGGTTTGGTGGAGAACACCCCTGCATCAGCCAGGCACCGTGGGTCCCGGCAGCCTCACAGTGGGTGGGAAGGAATAAATTCCATCACAGGTTAGGCAGAAGTTCCCCTTAAGCAAATGCTTGTGCATTTGTTCCCTACCTCCGGTCTTCCATACCATTATCAAGAGCTTGATTCTGTCCTGTGGTTGGAAGACACACTTCCCCCAAGATTCTGTGGGAGAAATGGGCTTCAGCTTAGTCCAGGAGAACCGGCAGCCCGTGGATGGTGGAGAACTCGCCCCTCCATGCAAAATGGTGACACGTGGGACTCTTGGGGATTCAAGTCTTGTCTAGAAGCTGAATTCTTTTAAGAAGTCTCTTGGCTCATTTACAGAAGGTGGAAACTGACACTTATCTTTTACAGGATAATAATAAAAGCACTCACTATACTTCATTGAATACATCCTATGTTCTAGGCACAACAGATAGTTGTAGCTGCTTTTATTTATTGTCTTCTGTTGTCAAAGCTGCAGGATTCTGTCTTAGTGTCAAACCAAGGAGGCACTTCAATGCATTGAGATGTGCGTTTGTGTTCTGGTTGGAGCCAACATGAGGTCTCACATCTCTTCTTTTCATCTTGTGATCTTCTAGGAATCTGAGAATACGAGTGAAATTTAACCTGTAAAAGCTGAGTTATTCTGAATCTCAATTTTCCTAAGAATTGCTCTTTGGGGCTCAGTACTCTTGCAAAAAGCCAGGAGCCGCCATGAACACACAGCCCTGCCTGAAAGCACGTGATATTTAAGTTAGGGATTGAGAGCTGACATGTAGGATTGGGAAAACTGGCCCAACCCAGACACAGGTCCTTTGAGAAGAGCACCCTGATCATCACTGAGGAGACCCTGAGTGCAGAGCCCTGTCATATCTAATTAAAGTTTAGACTCTCAAAGAGTCTACCAGGTTCTACTAAGGAAGCCCAGACTCTGGAGTCAGGCATCACAGAATTTGACTTCTGGCTATGTTACCTACAAGCTTGACCTCATTCCTATAACCCTGTATTTCATCATCTTTAAAATGGGTATGAATTGTGCCTAGACAGACAGAATAGGTGTGAGGTCATCACAACACTGCACATACGTGCTTAGCATGTAGTACGTGCTAAACAAATGGCGGCTTCCATTGCTGTTGACCATGGTAAGACTTGCTGGCAGAATTATCAGCCTATCTTCTTTGTGCTGGTTGAGTTCATGGCCCTTATTTTCTCTGAGTGCTAAAGGCTTTGCCTGGGAGAGTGGCAACATCTCAGGCTGAATCAGCCCAAGCCAGGACTCGGCCACGCTGCGTTCCCTGAGCTGGGCCCTGACCTATGAGTCACACAGCCATCTCCATGTGGACGCCACAGCAAATCACTTTTCCCATTAGGAACAACCAGACACACTCCAGTGTGGTGACGGAAAGTAATTACGAACGTAAAGGATCTAACCAGACATGGGTTCCACCAAGTTTTAACCCCTGGTTTCCTTTTTATACACAGTAATCACACACTGTCCTGTGGCAGCCACTGAGAGAGCATCATTACAGAGAATTATATGATCCATCTGCCCAGCGAACCACAGCTGGGGTGCAGACTGGGGCACGGCACATCTGTCTTTATTTTGGGGTCTGGTGACACCAGGGACATGGATAAACGTCCTGCCTTAAGTATGGGGTGTTCCAGATCCAGGAGCAAATGTCTTGCAGGCCACATTGCCCCTTTTCCAAGCCAGACTTGGAGGTTTCCATGCTGACGTGATATGGCCACAGTATCATTAGCGCTCGGAGCAATCACGTCCCTCTTGCTGTGATGCCTGCAGCTCTAAACCCAGCAATCTGGGGTATGGTCTGGACAGGCTGGTGTGATTCTATTACTGCCTTTGCAGTTGCTCTTTATACTAGTACAAGTACCACTTCTAATTCTACCAACACAGTGACTAGTCACCCTTTATTCTGTGCCAAGCACGGAGCCAGCCACTTTTATATACATTTTCTCATGTCACCCCTTTGAGGTTATACTTATTTCCACTTCCTAGATATCAGTCCAAGACTTAAAGAGGTTCAGGTGTCATGCCCAAGGTCACACAACTAATACACAGCAAAGCTGGAATGGGAACCCAGCTTACGTGGCTCCTGAGTCTAAGCTCATTGCTGTTCTGTGACAACTGTCCTCTCGGCTAGCAGGTCCACACCACAAACGTCAGAGTGATTGAACTGATTTCATTAATGTAATACTTGGAAATACAACCAAAGCTGTTTAGGGATATTTAAAAAGAAATAAGAAGATTGTCTCAATGAATAAAGAAGTCAAGCAATCTTGGTATAGTGAGAGCATCCTGATGTTGGTTGCCATTATTTTTTTAAAATGAGGAAGATACCTACAGCACAGATGTAAAGTGTGCTAATTTTAAGTGTATAGATCTATGACCTGTGTACCCACCCCTAAGAGCAAGATAGAAAACATTCCCACTCCCAGAAGACTCCCATGTATTCCTTCCTGGTGAACCTATGGATGAGTTTTGCCTGTTTTTGAACTTCATCTATAAATGAACTCTTTCATGTCTGGTTTCCTTCACTCAACAAAATATCTGTGAGATTCTTCCAGACTACTTAGAAATGGACAGTACTATTGTACCAGTAGCTGGCTCTTTTTAATTGCTATATAGTATCCCACTGTATGGACAGAGCCCATCTATTTTTTGACTATGATAAATAAATATTTTATAAACATCACATATATGTATTTTTTGGACATAGACATCCGTGCACTGTGGGTATATATTCCTAGGAATAGAATTGCTAGGTTCTAGTGGAGGTATAAGGTTCATTTTCATAAACACTACAAACATATTTCCAACGGAGTTTTAGCATTTTATTTTCTCCGCAGCAATGTATAAGAGTTCGCATCCTTGCCAACACTTGGTAATGTTCTGATGTTTATTTCTGACGGGCCCCTGGTGCTTTCTCCGCTTTATAAAATAAAGCCCAAATTGTGTTTACGCAATGAGCCATGCATCAGTTCATGCTTTATTATTATTTTTCTTTTTGTGAGAAAGAATTTACCAAAAAGTACGCTGGCATTAACCGGTCTGCCCTTTAGGAGGGGTGAGGCGGGGAGATAAGGAATGAAAGAAACAGACTCTAAAGAAAAGGGGTCTTCAAGTCAGGATGGAACGTAGAGGAACAGAGTCATTACAGAAAGCCTACAACCAAAGTTTTGTTTCATGCATGCATAATTCTGGGTTTATTACAGCCTTCAAATCGTATTTTATAAGCAGACAAGTTTAATGACTGATTCTTTGCCATACACTTAATGAGCTGACAGATATACCCTGAGTTACCCAAGTCATCAGATGGCAAATGTTTTATTTAGCCTGGAACATTAAATATTTATGGAGCTACTCCATGGTTTACGCATTTATCCACTCCTTCATTCATTCACAACACAAACACTTATTAAGCATCTACCATGGGCCAGGTACTGTGTTCAGCCCGGGGGTATGACACCAAGTAAAACCAGAATATACATGCTGCCTAGAAAGACAGGATGAAATTGACACATGTAGTAAGATTTTGCTATATTCAGTGATAGGGGGATGCAGTACTTCTTTTTATTCATTCATTCAACGAGCACCTAGTGCGTGATGCCTATGCGTATGTTTGGATTCTGTCCACTGGAGTTGGGAAAGAGATGCAGGATCTTTAGCTGCTCCTAAAAGCTTGGAGTCCAGGAGATGAAGAGAGAGAAGCCTAAATGCTGAGGTCAGAGGTAGCCAGAGCACGGCACTAAGAGTTAGGAGGGTTGAGACCACAGACACTGGTGTTAGACCCTATTTCAAGAGACCCTTTATCAGGAACAACCAGGTGGCATGTGTCAGTCCTGGAATCCCTCCCCATTGTCTCAAAGTCTTGTCAAGCCACGGAGACTTAGATGTGAGTTCAGGAAAAGGCGAAGCCACGTTAACCACACTGTACGCCAGCAATTGGACTTGCCGTTGACATTGGCAGCCCTGTGGTTTCACTCTCAACCCATCACATGTTGTAATTAACATTTTGTTAATGTAAAAACCCAGGCTTAGTCAGTGTCAGTGCACACGCAGATGCATTTGAATGTAACGAGCTCAGGATTTAAACACTGGGTACTTTTCATCCTAATGTCTAGGATCTTCGTACTTTAGAATATTGCATGGATTCTCAAATTAGGGTCCCTACCTTAGCAAAGCGTATCTAGCTGGCATACTTAGGAAATCTATTTTTACAATGATGAGGGTGGAGATGGTGTGAAGATGATGAGTTTATCACTTACTCTGGGCCAGGAATGGTGTAAATCCTGACAATCATCCATTCTTATCCCATTTTACAGATGAGTAAACTGAGGTTCAGAGAAGTGCTTTGTTGCAAAATCGTCCTATAGGTATCAAGTAGGAGAAGTGGAACTTGAGTGCAGGAGGTCTGGCATCAGAGCTCCCACGTCTGAAGCCACTAGGGTAACTGACCTTTCTAAGAGACAGAAGGATCCTTTGACACGGACATGTCCATAATTCACATTAAATGCTTTACTTCCTGCAGGGCGATGCGATTATTTACCGCATTCTCAATGATACTTGAAAACTCATGGGCTTAGTTCAGATTTAGGTAAGGTACAAAGGCTCATTTCAACTCTGCTATCCTTTAAACCCCTCACATTCCAAAAGAATGAGGTTGTCTCTATTTTATGTGATGTCAGGATTTCCCTGCTGGGCTGTGTCCACTCTGGTGGGGCTCCTTTGTCCTGGGAATCAAATGACTTAGTCTCTTTAGACAAGCTGGGCATGGAGCCCTGACTCTCATGTGGCCACTGACCACACCAAGTCTGAGAGCCGGGATGCTCAGTCAACATCCCCACCTCTGCAGCAGGGTTGGGGGGAGGGCACTCGGTGCTGCAGGTGTTCTCTTGACGTGCAGGGTAAATACCTTTCAGATGTGTTTTGCAACCCTGGTATTAAATGTATCCTTTCTTTCAAAGCGATTGCCATTGTCTTTTTTCTTTTTTATTTTTTTCCAGCTGACTGTGTATCCAACACACACCACCACGTAAAGAATGCTGCCGACTTCTCACTGTTTGGTACCCTCTGTAGAGAATGGTATTATCTTTCAAATATTGAACTTTCTTGCTTTTTATTTTTTTTTCCAAAAGTGACACGAGGTTTCTAAAAATAAACACCTGCTTAAAAATGCTATGCACTTTCATATGTTAAAATACATATTTTTTTCCTACTTATCTTTTTTTCTCACTGATAATTTGAGAAACACCCTTGTAGGATTAGACATTGACTCTGTTCAAGTCTCTCTGAGCATCTTGTGATCCAAGTTCTAAAAAGCAACGTGCCGCTCAAAGCAAGTCCCCAGGGTAAAGGACAGCTCTCTGACGACTTGCAGCCCCTCTGACTCCTCCGTTTTGTGGTGTGCCTGCGAGAACTGGTTTCTGGTGGCTGCCACGCTGGGAGACAAAAACGCAAACCAAACAAATAATCCATTTCCAAGGTTTGCTTACAGAGGGAGGGATCTATTTATGAAACATATATTGTTCGGTTTCAGGGGAAAATCATGTAATCATTGCAAGGGAAAAAGCATGGAAAGTGCTTTATTTTGCATAAAAATCCCCTTGCCCTGTGATTTATGTAGCTGAGACTTTCAGGCGGAGGGTGGGGAGCATGGGTCTGAGTATTCCACCAAAGGAAGATGGAGTCTAAAACGCAGAGGGAATCTCTGGTCACAACAAAACATTGGCATTTATTAACCTGGCGTGGGGGGCTGGGGTGGAGTCATGGACAGAATAGGAAGAAATGTACTTTGCTTGGGGAAGAGCTTAGAGAATAAAGATTGAATTGAGGCTGTGCATCACTACCTAGAGCAGACAAATCATTTCCCGCAATTAATATTTGAGGACTCAGCTAGGTTCTGCTGAACTTATGTAGGGCGTATAGGATATCAGCATTGATTTAATTTACCAGTTACATAGATGCTGCAAAGGTGCTGCCTTTCCCTCTACTGCCGTGGAGAATGTTTGATTGCAGTGAGCTCGTGTTTATGAGATGCCCTCTGGGCATATCTACCACTTAAGAGGTACAGTCTCCTAGGATATCAGAGCTGAAAGGAAACTAACAAGTCTCTCCGTCCAAACATTTTATTAATGCTTGGATTCTCACCACCACATCCTAGAAAATTTGATAAGCTTCTGCTCCAACACACCCGGAGATAAAAGGTAAAAACCTCCCAAGAAGGCTTTTCTATTGGCAGATAAGTGGGTGTAAGAAAGTGCTCTCCTATGTCGAAGCAAGAACTGGGGCTCTTCCAACTGCTAGCTTTGCGCCTTTTCCTGCCCTAAGGACGACACGTTTGATTTAACCACTTTGGGTAGCATCATGATTAAATGCATGTCTTTTGGGGTGAGATGATCAGAATTCGCATTACAGCTCTATCACAGACTGAATGTCGGGTTTGAGGCAAGTTACTTCCTCATCTGAAATATGAAAACGTTAATTACTATCTCCGTCAATCAGGGTGAGCTTTGTTTTGCTGCAGTAACAGACATTCGTAAATCTTAGTAGCTTTAATCCAAGGTTTTAATTTCGTTTATGCTTCATGTTCATTGTAGTTCGGCTGGGGGGAGGCTCTGGCCTGTCTTGTCTTCATTCAGCCATCAGCTGACAGAGACTCTGTATTGAAATGCGCTTCCACCCAGAAATTAAATGCACCATTTGTGCTCAGATTTCATTAGGCAGAGAAAGTTGCATAGCTATGCCGGATTTTAAAGTGCAATTTTACCAGGTCCCAGAAACCACATAGCCAAAAAATTTGGTGAACACACCACATTCACATTCCCTCACAGACTTAATGGTTTTCAGACTTAATGATTTAGGGCACATGATGTATGGCACCTGCCAAGTGTTCTTTTTCCAGGAGTTGGCAGGTCATTGAGGGCACTCTTTGGGTTGGACATTCTTAGCTCCTTCTACTCTTCCTTGTGCTACATTATCTTACATATTTTTACCACCCTGATTCATCTCCTCTAACAATCTTACCCAAATGTCCCTATGAATGCATAATCCACCAGAAACAAACACAATATTCCAGCCGAGTACAGAACTCAAGAGAACAAAACGATCTCTTTCTTTCTTCTAGATAATGCATCCTAAAACCTTACTTTCTGTTTCTTTTTTGGCAGTCACAGTGCAATGTTGAATTTACTGTCAATTAAACACCCTCCATCTCGTCTATGTGTTGTTCTGTATTTAGCTGTTTCTCCCTAATCCCATACTTGTGTCATTAGCTTTTGAGTTACAAAGGAGAAGTTTCACGTCGTTCCCCCTTAAATAGCAGCTGTTTGAGTTGGCCCATCCTTCTGACTGAGTTATAATTACTTCAGACCAAGGTCTTTCTTATCCAACATTTTAAACAAACACTGTGGGATGGGAGAGGTATAAAAACATCCATCCCAACAAACAATGGCCTCACCGTTTTGGAAGGCATCATTTCACTTTATTTTTTTAACAGCTTTATTAAGATATAATTGATGTACAATAAACTACATATATTTAAAGGGTACAATTCTGATACATTTTGACATTTGTATACACCCGTGAAAACACAACCATAATCAAGGCAATGAACACATCTGTTGCTCCCAAGAGTGTCCTTGTATCCCTTTTGAACCCTTTCTTATTGCCTAGGAGACATCTTTTAACCACTCATTCTATTCTATTGATATCTGTAGCAACTAGCATGGTGGTCCATATGTATTTGCTGGGGATACCAAACAGGCGTACAGAATATCTGAACACTCACCATGCCTATATAGCAATGACTTGAGGTTGCTCCTTTTCCAGAAGTTTCCATTTGACACTGGGTGTCTCACTGATCAGGACACAGATGATTTGCCAAGGGGTGGGTCCCTCCTCCAAAGGAGGCCCAGCTGTGGATAAGCCAGTGGCCCGTGGGGTGACCTGGTGTGGAGCTTTGCCCAGAGCAGACGGCGATGCCCAATTGAACCAATCCAGTCCTTCCTCAGGGAAACTGGAGTCATCAGAATCAGTATATGCAGAAGTGAGGACACACGTATGATCAACCCACAGGGCTCTCATCCAATCCCAGATTTATATTTAGGTCATCCAGGAAATATTCACCAAGCACTTACTATGCATTGGACACTCTTGTAGGCACTGGGCATTTAGCAGTGGAAAAATCTGATGAGAGCTTGAGAGAAATGTCTATTAGTATAGATGGAGAGTGAGGTGATGCAGAGGTAAACAGAGAAGGGGAGAAAAGATGTGAAAATTAAGGGTCAGAAAAGACCCCATCATTTGGGGAAACTCCATTAGGGACTCTCAGCCTTCCTATCCCGATGCATGTTTGATTTGCCTTTGTTTAGGCAATGAGAGTGTCATGTTTTCCACTTCAACTTTTCCTGCACATGCAGCAATTGGAGCACATGTTCTAGCAATGTGTCTGGAAAACCACTCTCATCAATTAATTACTAACCATTCTCTGGAGCTCTGGGGTGGTGCCTTGGACACAGAGGGTATAATTCTGAAATGAGAGGGCACCACAGTTTTTTTTTACATGAAGTAAGGTAAGGGAGCTTGCCTGCTGTCACAGCAGGGGACTGACCTCACAGAAGGATTGTCTGCCTCGCGAGAGAGCAAAGGGAAAATGATTTGGAGAAATCCAAATTCTATCGACCCATGCTGCACAAGTCCTGCATTATTCAGCTTCTAGAACTAATGTATGAGGCATGCTATTACCATCAAACTTCTGTTGCAAATAATTCATGCTTGGAACTTTTAAAAGATATATTATTAACATTATCACCAGCAGAATTGGACTGGATGAATTCTTGGAATTTGATGGAAACAATCACTCTAGTGTTTGAGATTCTCTTTAAGTGTTTAAGTATGTAAGTCTCAGTAAGGAGAGACTTACTTATAATACCGTAAAATTTGGCTCCAAATTTTATTTAAAAAGGTTGTTGGGTTAATTATCCAATAAGGATTGCTACTTTTTTCAACACAACTCAGACTCAACCCCCTCTGTCTGTCAAAGAGCAAGAGTGCTACCTGGTTAGTGGGTTTTTTGTTTGTTTCACAGCTTTATTGAAGTGTAATTTTTTTTTTTATACAAAATGGTTAGAATTTACATCAAGAGCAAAACTAGAAACTCATCCCCAGAGTCTTAAATAGAAGCCGGGGATGCTGCTAAACATACTACAATGAACAGCACAGCCTTCTCCACCAACAGTTAGCCAGCCCAGAATATTAGCAGTGCTAAAACCTTGTTTCAGAATGAGTCTCAGTTTTCTCACCTGGAAAATGGTGGTATTAATAATATCTATTTTTCAGATCATTGAAAATGCCAGTAAAGCACCTAGAACAGCCTGGCTTGCACCAAGTACTCAACACGAGGTAGATATTGTCACGTGAATATGATGGTGATAATGATGATTTCACTTCTTATCCTGGTTGGATGAGTTCTCAAAGACATAGGCACAGAAATGCTTTCTGGTCACTATTTAATTAGTCCTGCAACAGCAGAATATGGGTAATTTTAAATTAAACTAAGGTCCTAAGAAGGTGTGATACAGTGTTAGTTTTTGGACTGTGCATTTTGGGTAAAGGCAGCGTGTTTGTGTGTACTTCCCTCTGAATATGGCCTGCAATCACTTCCTCTTCTTTTGCTCTGCTCTTGGCCATGATGAGGAAGAGGGATTTCTCCCCACACCTGATTACAGTACAGAGCAAGCGCCCACAAGGACTGAATGAGAATTTCATGAAGTAGGAGTTCTGGTCTGGTGGTATCTGGGTGATGCCCCATCCTTCCTTAGACTCAAAACCATTCCTCCCCCCCTGTGAAGGACAATGGCACAAAATAAATGCTACTGACAGCCCAGCATAGCAGGGAAGTGCCACTTATATCAAGTGAATTCCCCTAGAGTTCTGACGTGAACCCTGTAAGTAAATGAGGGGTTTCCTAACCAGTCTGTTTCCCATCACAGAGCTTCTCCCGTACAGATCCCTGGGGGCCTGCAGTATATACCCTTATTTCTACTTACCTGAAAGAAAACCAGAAAGACTTATTGAGCCATCACTGAATACCGGGAAAGGAACTACCATCCTTTGGGGATTGGCAGCTCCAGAATGTGTGACAGTGACTCAGGGAGGGGTGGTAAAGTGGTTACGTAGGAAAGGCAGAAGGAGGGCAGGAAGAAACGCTTACGTAGCAAGCACACTGCATTTACACGGAAAGTATGTTTATTCTGGGTGGCTTGGGGGGTGTTAAGGTTTGGGGGGAATGAAGGACTAAGTTCCCCAAACCACTATATGCATGTGGATTCACCCTCGCTCCTCACCGTCCCCACCCTCGCTCCTCACCATCTCAAAACCAGAGTCAATGGCCTTCTTCACCCAACAATGACCAGCTGGTGAAATAAATATGTTTATTATTTCATTCAGCAAATCCCTGCAAAAAGCCTACTGTGTAAGGAGTCACGGGAGCTTGTAGCCTAATAGATATTATACTACTTAATGTGTTTACAATGGATTATCATTTTTGGTTTAACTCCCTTGGGCCTGTTGTCCCACCTCCCTCCATCCCAAGATGAGGAGGATGGATGAGTCGATTCCTTTTTGATGGGTGAAGCCGCTAACGCTCATACAAAGAATAAAGGAACGTCAGACTCAAATTCAAGGCTTCTAACCCCAATCCGGTACTTTCACACTAGATATCTCTTCTCCCTCTTCATCTGTTGCCCTCTTACTCTCTCTAACAGCAAAAAAATCCATGCTTCTCCACGAGGGATGAATGGGTTGTGAGGATGGAAGTTATATTATTCAATTTGTAACTTTATATCTTATTATTACCCTCATTTGAAATATAATCATACAAGGTAGAGCCGAAATGAGACTCTAAGACCTTTCATTCTAATCTTTTCATTTTATGGGTTTGATACTGAGATCTGGGGAGTTAAAATGTCTAAGACCTGACAGTCGTGAGACAACATCTCTGGTTATCTTGATCCCAATTCACCAATCTTCTTCTTAAATTTTTTAAGAGTCTTATCTAAAAGTAAGAGGGGAAAAATGTCCTTAGCAGCCAATAAGAGCTATTTCTTTCTTTCCAGTATCATTGGAAAACATTTTGAAAATGTTTTGCGTCGTCATTCGAAACAGGCAACAGTTCTGTTTGCAAATAACACGTTGATAAAGCTGGAGTGGATCTGAAATCAGGAATGAAAACAACAATTTCTTTGCTGCCTTGTTGGTAACATTAGGCAAAGACGTGTCATACACGGTCAATTATATAAATTATCAAAGTTATTTTTGTTGAGTCACCACCTGCTTCAAAAGATTTACCAACCCCAGAACATCCTGTCCATGGAACCCTAGTATTAGCTTGATGAATGGGATAGTGTATTCTGAAATGACACTGCTTAATTTCCTGTAGCTATTGTAAAGTTTAAGTTCATTATCGCTTTCAGCTCAGCAGTAAGCACTCTTCCACCAAAGGTACAAATGGTGATGATAAATCGACCTTGTAAAGTGATCACGGTGATACCTAAGTACTATATATCCTATATATCATTTCTTGATAACCAACTAAAAAAATCCCAATTAATTCATAATTTCTCAGGTGATCTCCTTTCTAGGACTATTTTGAACTTGTCCAGCAGCAAGGGTGGGGCTGGCTGGCTTATGTCTATGGACTTACAGCCGTCTTCTCAAGAGAGTCACTCAAAAGGGAAATCCAATTTGCTCCTACTTCGGTTTTCTAGCAGAGTGTTGGAAAACAAAGCCTTTGGCAAGAACTTTCTGTTACAGATGCTTTTTGAGACCAAAGAAAAAAAAAAAAAGTCTATAACGTCTATAAGGTGCTCTTGAAATGTGTTCGCTTGTCTTGGTAATCCTCAAAGGTCCTGGAAGATCTTCTCTAGGCAAGAAACCCTGGCACCGCTATACTGATCACTCATTTTGAAGTGCAGCATATAAAGTATAAACAAAAGCCAAATGCTTCTCATAAAAAAAAAAAAAACGTTTTCAGCATTTAATAAATAAGACTTGCCTGTAATAGTAGCAATCGCTTTTAGAAAACAAAAAGGCTACTAATTTTGTGTCTTATAGTGAATATTCCTGGAAGGCAGTAAAAAATGCCCTATTCCTTTTAGAAATACTCACTGGGTCCCTACTGTCTTTTAAACAGAGTGCTGGAGAAACAAAGATTAATATAATAAAATAATGTCTCCATTCTTGAGGAAGGCTCCCTCAGTCTAGTGGGGATGCAAGGCTCATTTGCAGGCATGCAACAATTGTCAGGTAGCCTACCTGAGACTAGGTGAGCTGGGAATGGAGAAACCAAGTGGAGTTCTTCTATGTGTAAGCTCTGTGAGGACGCAAAGCCAGGTGAGGAAAAGGGCATTGGGCAAAGAGAACAATGTGTTCAAAATTGTCATAGAAAGAAACATATGAAGAAATGCTCAACATCACTAATCATCAGGGTAATGCAAATTAAAACCACAATGAGATACCACCTTACCCCTGTCAGAATGGCCATGATTAAAAAGTCAAAAAACAATAGATGCTGGCGTGGATGCAGAGAGAAAGAAACGCTGATACGCTGTTGGTGGGACATCAAATTGGTACAACCTCTATGGAAACCAATTTGGAGATTCCTCAAAGAAATAAACGTAGACTTACCATTCAACCCAGCTATCCCACTGCTAGGTATCTACCCAAAGGAAAAGAAGTCATTTTACCAAAACGATGCCTGCACTCGAATGTTTATCGCAGCATAATTCACAATCGCAAAGATGTGGAATTAACCTAAGTGCCCATCAGTTCATGAGTGGATAAAGAAAATGTGATACACACACACACACACACAC
>CM052442.1:116916583-116973469 GCA_028533085.1 Varecia variegata | reverse complement strand
TGCTGGATTTCATGCAGCAGTAGAACACTAAATCTTCATTTGTTTATACCTCTGGAATCAGGCGTTCTGTTACTTGCAGACAAAAGCATTCCTCATGATGTATACAACATATATACATAATGCTGGCATATGTGCAGTATCTAGCTACCACTATGACAGGGCATTGGGTAATGGTGTTACTGCCTATCTGGGCCATTACCTTTCTTCAAAGGCTACTGCCAAGATTACCCCAGTTCTACTCTGGATCTCCTTAGCACCTGTGTATTCTATTCTTACCTGTGTAAAAAAATTTTTTTTTTTTTTTTTTTTTTTTTTGAGACAGAGTCTCGCTCTGTTGCCCGGGCTAGAGTGAGTGCCGTGGCATCAGCCTAGCTCACAGCAACCTCAAACTCCTGGGCTTAAGCAATCCTACTGCCTCAGCCTCCCGAGTAGCTGGGACTACAGGCATGCGCCACCATGCCCAGCTAATTTTTTCTATATATATTTTTAGTTGGCCAGATAATTTCTTTCTATTTTTAGTAGAGAGAGGGTCTCACTCTTGCTCAGGCTGGTCTCGAACTCCTGAGCTCAAACAATCCACCCGCCTCAGCCTCCCACGTGCTAGGATTACAGGCGTGAGCCACCGCTCCTGGCCTGTGTAAAAATTTAAGACAGTGCCTGACCCTCAATACTGTCAGCTGAGAAGTAGCTTCATGCAATTAGTGGCTAAGAGTACTGAACCTGGAGTTAAATTTCTAGGTTTCAAATTCTGACACTGAGAAGTTGAGGCAAGTTATCTGGGGGAAGTGACGTAGCATCTCTGAGCCTCATTTCTCTCATCCATACAATACGATAACAACAGTCTCTACCTCCGAGGCTGTTAAAAGGGTTAAATGTTTTGATCCAAGTTATGCCTACATTTTTAAAAGTGAGATGATACAAAGATGGGAAAATGGTGTCATTGGTTTCTCATCTAATATAAATCAAGAAAGAGAAATCTGACGGCAGGTTGGGAAGCCATGAACTTTAAGGTGCTACAGGGCACTCTACTCTCATGGACAATTTCTCCATTTGCAGAGAAAAGGCCATGGAAGTCACTGGAATTCACACTCTAAATTTTGTGCTGCAAACATTGAGCCACAGAGTCATGTTTTTTTTTTTTTTTTTAATTTATAAAATATTTTGGTTTTGTCACACAGCTACAATACAGAAAAATCGGTAAATGCCTCCGAAGGTCATCAACTGCATCCTTCAGCCGCCAGCAAGAACATCCTTCTGTGGCATGTGGCCATCCGTTATGTGCGTAAAGACAGTCCCGAAGCGGAGACACTTGTAAACAATTCTCTCATTGATTTCTGCCCTGTGCTGCGAGGAAGCTCTTTCTTCCATGGAACTCACATTTCTCACGGTGCCCTGCAAAACCACGTTCTCTTGAACTGTCCTCTCAGAAAACAAATCACAGCCCGAGAGACTCGAGCGCCTCAAAATCACATTTAGGACGTGAGATGTGTTTGGATCTTCGGGAAACGATGTTGTATTTGTGAGCTTCATATTCTACTCTCAAGCCCATGTCTCCATCTTCATTAAAGGGAACCCACTACAGACTCTTTAAAAATATGATACAACCCACAATGAAAGATTTCTGCAGGGATAATACAAACCATTGGTCATGTCTCGAGGAAGCACAATCTCTTAAGTGTAGGAGAGTGTTTTTTCTCATCTTTCTCTCTTCCTGGCTACAGGAATCAGAGTGGAATCTCTAATAGCTAAAGTTTGTAATAATTACAGCTTGGGCCCTGCCATCATTTTGGTATGGTGTGAGCATTAAAGATGGGATTTCTTAATTTGAATTATTGATCAGCGTGTTCACTCAGGCAGCCATTCTCCCCTTCAAATAGGCAGTAAATCTCAGCTGACAAGAGTTCACGCTTTGGGAAAATATCAACAAACCCTGGAGCTTCAAATACAGTCATGGGCCTTGTCTCTCAAGCTGAGAGCTATCTTTCTAAGACATTCTTCACAGAGTGGAGGTAAAACCCAGCGTTTCAAGACATTAGGAGAGGCCTAGATGATATCTAAAGCAATAGCTTCACTATGGCGGTCTCCTAGGAGAGAACGTTGCAGACTTTAATGTGCACATAAATCAGTGGCTGATCTTGTGAAAACACTGTGGGTCTGGGGTGGGGGCTGAGATTCTGCATTTCTAGCAACTTTCAGGTGATATTAATGCCATGGGACACACTTTTAGGAAGGTTCTAGTACATACGATGACCAACTTCAGGCCTGACTCTGCCATTGGGCATATGATTTCTATCCAAATCCTACAAAGTCTTCATTCCCTAAGTGACAAATCAAGACAACTGCATCCTGTGTTAGAAGGTTCTTAAGCAGCGGGATCCAGGAAGGAGGTTATCGCAGGGGGAAGTGACAGTAGCCACTGCAGACACTGACCCAGCTTTCCCAAGGAGATGAAGCAAAGAATGACCTCTCCAAAGTGAGACCTCAACACAGACCTAGAAGGGCTCAAGGAATAAATGATAAAAACAGTAGAAATAGATGAGAAATGATATGGCCAAACTCAGGAAATCTGAGAAAAAGCAAAACAAAACCCTCACAGAAGTCACTATCTTTGGAAGCTAATTTAGAAGCCATTAAAGGAAGAATTTCTGATAAATAATTAAGGACACGAAGGTAGACTTGAGGCAAGTGATTAAAATTAAATCATAATAACAAAAGGCAAGAATTAAAAGGGATTCAAGAAAAAATGATAGCAATGGAATAACGTAATAAAAGCAGATTTGATGTCACTTATCCTGGTGAGTATACATATAATTGATACATCTAACCACACTAAAGAAATGAAAAAAATAAATGATAAAGAAAAGATGTATTTTGTGATATATTTTAAGAATATTTTCCTAAAATAAAATAATATGTGAATGTACAGTTTTGAAGGGTTAAAAAGGATTAGAGATAAAATAATAGCTCTGGAAAACAAAAGAGATTAAACATAATACAGTCTAAAACAGGGACCCAACAACATAAATAAAACAGGAAAAAAAAACTATTCAAAGATATTATTTAAGAGAAAGCATAATGTGCCCCAGGAAAATCTGATAGAAATTAATCAACATGGAAACATATTTTTGCATAGTTCTCAAGTTGCAAAGAAAAAGTAAGAATCTCATGACAATCCAGTTAAGTCACCTATAAGAAGAAAAACTGGTTTCAGACTTTATGTCAGTGACAATTCTATACCAGAAGACAGTGGGGCAATGTGTAAAACACCCTCAGGGAAGGAAAATGTGACACCTAAAATTTATAGCCAGTCATGTTATCATTCAGATATAAAGGCAACAGACAGATATTTTCTATTATGCAAGAACTCCAGAAATGTAGTTCTTCTCTATTGGATTTGAAAGTGTCTCTTCACTTGGACACTTGGGTAGGGACAGTCTGGCTGTTTTATTTAAGTTTTAACATATATATGACTGTTCCCTCCAGACAAAGATGGGGCTGTTGACAGGGCTGGTTATCTCAATCAAGCGGACAAAGGACCAAAGCACAGATACGACTGCCATTGTGGTTAGCGGTGTCTCATACTAGCCACATACTGTGTGTTTTGCTGCTGCCTTTCTTTCTTGGTGTTGGCTAGTTTAGTGGGTCGAATAATTGCTAATCACCGAGTCTCTACTTCCTGCTGCTGAGATTGGCAACTGGCCACAGCTGGCTGTGGAACATAAGGCTATGCCCCAAGCCCAATCTCCATATCCTTCTTTTTACTAATCCTGATCAAAACTCACTGCACCCTGCTTCATGCTTTCATGCTGGACATCCTGAATCCTTGCCTCATTCATCCAATCATTTAGCAAATGTTGTGCTGAGCAGAGAGGACATGGCAATGAAAAAGAGAGATGTCATCCCTGACGTCATAAAGGTTCAGGAGAGAGAGAGAGAGGTGTTAATGAAGTAATTGCACAATTATTTAATTAACTAATATTGTGACAATAAGTGAATTGAAAGCCAAAGTCAAGGTGGTGTGGGGATACATAGAAGGAGACCATCTAAGTACTCAGAAGGGTCAGGAGAACTTCCCAGGAGGAAGAGACGGTGATGTTGAGGCTGGAAGGATGGAAAGATGGATGAGATTGCTCCTCTAAAGAACTCTTGGAGCATCTTACAGGGACAGGGGTAGCAGGTGTAAATCTCTTGAGTTGAACAGGGGCATAGCCAATTTGAGCACCCAAAAGATCAGTGGTCTAAAGTGTGGAGAGGATGTTAATGGTGAGGATCCTCTACTTTAGAGGATGCTAAAGAGGAGATGTCATCAGACCACGCATGGACTTGAGTGTGTTGGTGATGAGTTGGCATCAATGTCTTGGGCAATTACAGGCATTTCTCTGGGATAAGATAACAAGACGAGTCTGGGACTCCTCAAGTGAGTTACTGCAGCAGCCTTCTGGCTGGCCTCCCAACCTCCATTCTCTCCCCAAGGGCCAGTCCAACAAATAGTCCTCAACAAATTATGCTATTGCTCAGAATGGGTCAGGGGCTCCATGTTGCCAAGAGGATAGAATCTAGACCCAACTCTCTAATAATCAAGATTCTCCATGACCCAGTCAGCCTTTTCTAACCTGCTTTCCTTTTCTCCCCAACACACATGGTTCACTCCAGCCAGACATATGCATTTACTAAGCACAGTCTAGCTTTTCTCATAATTGTCTCTGCTGAGTTGCCAGAAAGCTTTCCCTTTTCTTTGAGTTTCAAAACCTTTGGCATGGGTCAAGACATAATAGCAGACAGAAGAAAGATAACGGGCTTCGGTGTTGCTCAGAAATTGATTCAAATTATGTCTTGCTACTTACTAGCTGCGTAAGATTTGGCGAGACCCTTAATCTCATCATGCTTCCATTTGCCCCCACTATTAAAAGGGGGGAAGGCTCTGTTTGATCCTACCCAAAGGGAGATAATAACAGTACCAACCTTCGCTGGGTGGTTGTAAGGATTTAAGTAAATAATGAACAAAGAATGCCTGGCAAGCACTTAGCTCAGTGCCTGGCACATGGTAAACAATACCTGCTGCCCTATTATTATTGACACCTTTTTTTTTTTTTTTGGACCTGTGTGATAGAACGTCTAGTCATGCTTGGGTTGCACACTCTCATTTTGGAAAGAGCTAGCTGCCTGGCTCACCAGATCTCCCTCCTCCTCATCCTGGCACCCTAGTGATGGCCAAGGCTGAGCTCACATCTGCCATGTGGACCACTGAGGTCTGTTTCTCCCTGAGACATTTTCAGAGAGTTCTTCCTCCAATGAGGGAAATTGTTATGCATGTTGTTCTGTTCCATGTATGTCTTGCTTGGTGACCCAGTCATTCCATAGGCATGAATCATCGATGACTTCAAGTAACCCAGAATATTCTTCATGTGTAACATACAGCTGTGAAGGATGCTTGTGTCAGGGGAATGCATACGGGGCAGGCACAGATGGAAAACACAGCCTTCAACGTTGCCTGGGACTGTGGGCAGAGGCCCTGGAGCTTTGCCAGAATCTTCCATAACATGGGCTCTTCCCAGACTCCAGAGCAGTGGGTCTTCACTTCAGTTTCCTATAATGGACCCCTTTGAAAAATCGGTAGAAAATCTGAGATATTGGCAATCTCCATAAATTATCTGATAAGATCTGACTAATCAGAATGGACATGCACTGTAAACAACTGGCACATTGATATTAGTTCATGCCGACTGACTATCAATCCTTCATTTTACAAGCACTACTATGGGATTCATGGACCGCCTACTCCCAACATACTAATTTTAATAACAAATATTATTTTGTAAGTCCATGCTCTCTGTCAGCCCCCAGCAATGTCCTGCTGTCACGGGAGTGGATACTGTCGACTCGGGTCTGCAAGTTTACTGAGGTCAAGGAGGCAGACGTTAGACCAGTAATTACACCAGTTCCCACATAATTAGAATTGTGGTAAGTTTTTGAACACGAGAAGGGGCTATACACACAAATCACAGACAGACCTGACCCAGTTTGGACATGGTGGGTGGAGAGGAGCAGACCAAGGGGAAGTCACGTAAAGGAGCTACATGGAAGGGCAACCCAGAAGGATGAGGAGGGGTCAGGCAGCTGAAAGACTATTGTCAGGGAGACCTTGCAGATGGGAGGAGCAGAGATAATGCTGGTGAGTCTGGGGCACAGAGGAAAAGCCCGTGTGGGAGGTGGGGCTGGGGAAGTGGGCAGAGCAGACCTTGAACAGCCAAAAAGGCCACAGAGAGGGGTGTAGGACTTACCAAAGATAAAACACAGTTACTAGCAAGAAAAGGTCTGACCTCATAGGCAATCCTTTGTCACTGTTGACTCCCTGGGCCACATTCAACTGACATAGCCCACAATTAACTTACCAAAAATATAGCTGAGGTCAGAGACCCACTTTCCCAGTCCCAGATGATCCATCCATCCATCCATCTACTCACTCATCCACCCACCTACCAATCTACCCATCCATCCAATCATCCATCCATCTACCAATCTGTTCACTAAATTATCCATCCATCCATCAACCCATCCAGCCATCCAATCATCCATCCATGTATCCATCCAGTCACCCATCCATCTATCTACGTACCCACCCACCCACCAATCTATCCATCCCTCCAGTCATCCATCCATCCACCAACCCATTCACCAATTTATCCATCCATCCATCCATCCATCCACCCATCCAATCCTCCATCCATGCATTCATTTATTTATGCATAAGTATTTGGTCAGTTCTTCAGTAGCACAGTTGTGCTGGATGCTAAGGTAACATGGTGAATAGTACACCATGTCTGCAGTCAAATAAGAGAATCAATTAAACAGGAAAGGATAATAGAGGGGACTCTGGGCTGGGCTGGGGGTGAGCATTAAATATTAACAGAGCACAAGGGAATGGGGCATGTGCTGGAGAAGCCTTTCTGGAAGTGAAGTCTAAGCTGAGAAATGAACAGTGAAGGGGGTATGGGACCAAAATGCAACAGGAAATGCAAAGACCAAAAGGTGAAGGAGACGGGGATGTTTGGGATAGGGTGACTGGTTTCAGGGTGGCTGGGTCAGAGGTTGGCATAGGGTGGAGTCATGAGAGATGGGAATGGAGAGGTAAGTAGGGGCCAGGTCATGGGCTTTCCACAAAGGTCAGTGTATAACCATCAAAGGTTTTGTTTCATTTTACTCAGATATTTTTGCTGTGTTATTCTTTTTGTTTGTATTTGTTCATTTTATTGATTGGTTAGTTGGTTGATTTTAGCAGAGGAGGTACATGAGCAAGGAGAAATATAGTTTGATAAATTCTGTACTTGGACAGAGGCAATGTGATAAATATATAAAAACACATTTTTCAGGAGCCATAGAGATGATGGAATAAAAGAAATAACACTGATTGAGCAACTACTGTGTGTAAGGCGCTTAATGTGAATGGGTTGCTTTTAATTTCCCGCCCCTCTGAGAAGAAAAGATGTTTCTAAGGATCCGAGTGGAAAACCGGGGCCCGACAGGCTGAGGCAGTGACCACACAGTGCGCAAGGTGCGCAGCTCAGGTGGAAGCCCAGACCTGTCTGGTGGTGCTACTTTTCCATGACAGCACGCTACCGCCCCACTCTTCCCCAAACTGGTCAATTCCAGTTGGGTGGACTAGTGATTTCCAAGACCGACTTGAGGACGCCCCAAATGATCCAATTATTCCAGGGGAGGATATAAAGTTGCCAAATTTCTCTGAAAGCAAGTGAGTGTTAAGTAGTTTGAATTGGGGGGGAAAAAGAAGTCTTACGTATCAAGTATCTAAAATGTATGGAGTGTTTATAGTGCATCAAGCCCTATGCCAAATGCTTTATCTTCCTTATTAGGAAGGTACCTCAAGGGTCCCCATTTTATCGAGGGCGACATAGAGCCTTAGACAAAGCAACTCACCCATGGGTGCACCAAGTGTCAGAGTCTGGATGTGAACCCAGGTTGTCTAAGCCCAGAGGCCCGCCTCTTCACCACGTGACTGTATTACATATACAGATACTTATGACAACACACCGTACAAGCTCCCCTTTCGCCCAAAAGGAACTCGTAGTGGTGAAGTGGAGGCTGTTTGTAAAATTGAGCAATGCAGATAGAACCTCAGAAGAGATTAGGAACCGGTGGAGTCGGTGAAGACTCCACGTATCCTAGAAGACAGCCGGGGCCAGGAACCTCAGAACCACAGCTGCACTAGCGGTTGACCTTCCCTTTCGCGGCTGCTCCCTTGCTTGTCTTTACAGGGGACGGAGCTTCCCTTTCTGCTAAAACAATTTCCCTTTAATCTTTTCTGCAGAAGAAAACCCAGAACAAGCTTTATGGGGCTCACTGCAATTTGTTGTGAGTTTTCTGTGAGCTCGAAAAGCTCCAGTGTGATGCCAAGTGACAGATCCGCCTGTCCTCTTTTCTTCTCCCCCTTTCTTTCTTTTTCTCTCTCGCTCTCTTTTTTTCCCCCTTGTGTGCAGTTTATGTAGAACATCTGGTTTTAAAAGTGTCGCAATTTTAAAACATATTATAATGCTCATGGGATCCGAATGTCAACAGCTGTCTATTGCGGTGAACCGTGCCGTCTGGAAAACATTCCTTGAAACTGAGTTCTTAAATAAACAGAAAGCATCTATAGCACATGATGCTGAGCAACATCCATTTGTAAACTGAATATTCACACCAGATGAGGTGCAAAGGATGGCTTTCTTGGTCCCACTGTCAAAGTGGGGAGGGCTTCTTAATTTTTTTTTTTTTTTTTTTTTTTTTTAGCCCTGAATTTCTCTAGAGATGCCGGAGCCTTTGACCCAAGGCCAGCACTTGGGGGCCCTCACTCAAATACTTCTCTTTGTCTTCTTCCTCCCCCATTTCTTGCAAGTTCTGTTGCTTTCGACTCACTCCTCAATCATTTTCCTATCACTGGCATACAGTTCATGAAAGTTCCCCCGCACACCCTCTATGTCAAGGTTTCAGAAAACTAAATGATAACTTGATTTTAGTCTAGAGCTTCTCCTTTTTCTCTGACTCCTAAAATCTCTAGAAGATGATTCTATATCTACACATAGACATGTGGATGTGTGTGCATGTGCGTGTGAATTTCCAATTATTTATTATTTATTTGGACCAGGCACAGTTCTGAGCCCTCTCCACGCATTAAATGAAATTATTCCCTAAACAACTCATGGTGTAAGTACTATTATTATTCCCGGCTTACAGTTGGGCAAACTGGGACACAGAGGGGTTGAATAGCCTGGCCAAAGCCACACAGCATGCACATGGCAGTAGACTCATATCCTATATGATTTAGGCGTGGAACCATTTTCCCCTGGAATGATCAGGGTTCTATTTGGGGTGTTAGGAAAGGTAGGGTCCGTGTCTTTGGTAAATCCAGTCAGGATATATAATTCTGCAAGGACAGCTATCATTGTGGGCTCAATGGTGCAGGCTTTTTGAAGAGTTCTTGACAAAGTTATTGACTTTTTTTTTACTGAGTTATTTCAATGGTACAAAAAGCTCCAGGTCAGTGTCATTTGGGATTAGGATTGGCTCATGAACAGCTGAGAAAAAAACCCTGTGTGAGTTACCTAGATGTGAATATGAATACTTATTTCCTTGCTCTATCCGCTTTAATGGTTTTTAAATGAAATGAGGCAGGAGAGAGAGGGCAAAATAATGATTTTTTTTTTTTTGCCTTTAAAATGAACTTCATAGATACCACAATTCAGCTTAAAAAAAAGTGTGTGGGGTGGGGACTATAATTCAAAGTATATTATGTTCTGTACACGATTAAGCTTTATTTAGAGTGCATATTGTTTATTCCATTTCTTCATAGTGAACATGGTGCCTGAACAAGGAAAGGAGATGTGGCCAGTTCTTAAATATTCCCTGTTAGTCCTATTTATCATTAATTCCAAGGGGTCATGGGTAGAGCTCCTCTACTGCATCTGGATTAGTATCTAAAGTGTCTCTGGGCTACCCTTCAGCATTTGATTTCCTTGACCTAAAGTTTTGTGTTGTGGCCTCAATAAATATATAGATCTGACTTGCACAATGTTTTCCCCTGTGGGGTACAAGGCAACTGGTGAATAAATGGCTCAGAATATTCACACTGGACTTACACAGCTCTGCTTAGGGAAACATGGCATCTATCTCCAGCCGTGCATTTTCACCTTGATGTGAATTCTGCAGATGAAAGGCTCTCACCTACCTCCCCAGTGTAAAGTCAAAATCTACATTTAAATGGAGACATCTCAGGCAGTACTGAAAGCTAGGAAACATAAACCCTACTGTGACTTAACTGGAAATAAGCTCTGATAAGGTTTTTTTTTTCTTTTTTAAAAAAAATGGAACAAGAGAACAAAATGGCATATTAAATAGTAGTCCATGGATTTCTGTTGGAAAAGGTAGAAAACCACACTAAACAAAAACAAAAGGACATTGACTTGGAAAAATTCCAATGAACAGAATGTTTTCTAACAGAAGAGTATTTAACTGTAATAAGGCTGTGTTCAAGGTACAGATATCATGGGCTTATCTTTGTATTAAAACAACAACAGAAAGAAAACAAGGGCAGATATTAGGGTGTTTTTTATGCTCATATTTCTAAACCTCATAAAATATTAGTAGCTGTGTCAGCTATAAAAATTAATGGCTCCAGATTCTTTTGTGTTACCCTCTTCAATTTCATTTTATCACTATTCTGTTTTTTTTTTTTCTTTCTCTTTCTCAATTTTAGTCTTTCTATCTTCCTAAGTTGTTTGGGGTTCCAGGGTTTATGAGCTTTATAAGCTTGATAAGGCTTGTAGAGAAAGATTTCTAACAAAAAGGGTTGAACAAAAGCTCCTCGGATTCCTTCACATTGGCGTTTCTATGGTACAGTTAGATGGTGATAACAGATTGTGATACCATTGTCAAAAAGAAAAGAAAAAAACCAATTCTGACCTTCATTACCGAATTTGTTGCAAACTCGTTTTTTTTTCTTTCTTTTGTTCTTTTTTTTTTTTAATAGCAAGAGCTAAAACTTCCAATTTCCTCAGGCCTAACCTGACCTTTTAAAATGTTTTCAGACCACTATGAACACCAACTCAATTCTGAATTTGCATTTACATAATATAATTTTTACCATCAATTAATCGATCACATTTAAATTCCTAAAAGTATCCAGTGAGTAATAACTACCCCCCGGGTGCTGTAAAAAGTTAATTTCCAAACACAAAGGCCACTTTGACTTTCAAAAAGCTGAGTTGAGTTTTCCATTTTAGTCAAAACCAACAAAAGTCTATTTTTGTTTGTTCTTGTTGTTTTTTAATGACCATCTTGAAGATTATTCCAGGGAATCATTTGGGTTAAAAGAATGAAGGAAAACGTCTATGTTAGAGGTCAAGAAGGCTGAATTGAGTGGACCATGGAGAGCTGGCTCTGGAAGGTTCTCTCTGTCCTTACTGAGTTCATCATGAATGTTACTATAGCAGCCCTTTCCTTTCTTGGGAGTAGAATGTCCACACACCTACGTGAGTTCATAAAATGACTGGCCACATGACCCAGGTGACCCAGCATCTGGATATAGAAATTATGCTGTCCAATCATCCCCTAAAACCTATGGTGAACCCACAGTGGCTGTTCAATAATTAGGGTAGCATGATGGGCCAGATAGGGCACAGTTTTGGGGATGAGAAGACCTGGTTTAAACATTCTGTTCTTCCATTAACTAGCCAGATGGCCTTAGGCAAGTCACTTAACTTCTCCCTAGATAAGAAGGCTTATCTTCAGAGGATGTTGCCACCAGGCAATTGTTAGGGAGGCAGAAGTGTTTTGTGAATCCTGGGGCAAAAGGAATAACAACAGCCGGGATAAATGCAGGTGCACTAGAGAACTGCTTTCTGGCCTTTGCTTTTTGGCTTTGTTTCTGACATGAGTATATCAAGCAGACAAATTCTCCACTTCTATTCAACACCCTAAATTTGGTCTTACAGGCATCCAAGTGATTATTTCAATCTTAGTGGTAGATAAATAAAAAATAATAGTTCAGTTACTAACTTGCAGACAGTTCAACCTGGTATTCGCCATAACCAAAGTAACCAAGCTATTGGAAAATAAGACAATTTGGGATCTGTAGTAGATGCTGCCCTGGGTTTTGCACACTCCCTGCACTAGCATTATGTGTTTCCATGTTTGTCTCCCTAACAAAACCAGGAGCTCCTCAAGGCCAGAGACCGAGGCTGCTTCATCCTTGAGTAGTTTCCTCCTCTTCTTCCATACAGGCACCTAGCTAGCATTGGGTCTGGCTATAGTTGGTGCTCAATAAATATTTGGTGAATGAATGGACAAACGATGGGAGAAACATAAAACCAATGAGGTGGAATTTAATTCCACGGCCTGCAAATCAAAATCAGCCTGCAAATGGAGGTCATTTTCACAGGGAAATATCTCAGCGTCACATGCAGTTAATCAGAACATAGCAATTTTTTTTTTCGTAAGCACAAGACAGATTATATATTTTTTCACATGGCCCCTAAATAACATCCTCTTCAACTAATTTCAAATCAAATGGGATGCTTCAAACACCAAATCGAATGCTGATGTGGGTTGGTGTGTGGGATAATGCACAAAGGCCGAATCTTCACAGCCATGACAAAATAAGGGATGGCCAAAAAAAATTAGTGGAACTGATGTGGGTCTCCTGTGGCTATAAAATTTCCCCAAATTTTCCAATAAATTGCTCTAGCCAGGGTGTCTTGAACCAGACCGCCTCCAACACAACTCTCCACTTGAACTTAACTTGAGACTATCACTTGGGTAGCAGAATGCACATTAAGAGTTAGTCTATTTATCATTTGCATAAACCCAATCAATTTAATCTGAGCAGAGTCTAATACGGAACCGTGTATAATTTTGGCTTCCCTATAATTCTTTGGTCCTGGGTCAAATACATCCTCTTTGTGCAGCTGGTAGTTTATTGAATTGACACCGCCTCTGAGATTGCCCCATTTGGAGGTCTGTGGGAAGTTCACGCCAGCTCCCCAGCTCTAGAGTTGGTGTGGACAGCGAATTGAACTGGACATCTATAAACAGCCCCACCAGGAGGTACTTCCGCCACCTGTTAATACTTTCATCTCCATATCCAGTGCAGCCCTTTCTTGCTTCTAATCCTTCTGGGTGGCCTGACTCTCATTCCTGCCTCTACAGCTCCAGAGTGAGAGGGCTTCCGTCCTCATGGCCTAAAGTGGCACCATGTGATTAGCTCAGTCTGCCTACTCATTGATTCTGAAACCAAGCCAGGCCTGCCCAGGGCAACTTCCCCACGGTGGTGCAGCCTCGAGAGACGGGCAGACAGGTGGGGCCCGGCCCTCCTGTATGACGTAGTGTCTCCTGGAGCTGACACCTCCACCCAAACTCAGAAGAAACTTAATGATGGGCTTCAGGTGGAGCTCAGGTGAGGGATGGTATTACCGAGGGGACAGCTCAGAGCTGCAATTCCCCAATGCTTGGGAGGTACTTTGAACACCAAGAGCTGTCTTAGAAACAGTGGTTTTTAAGCCTTATCCAACGGATCAGAACGTTTTTGACTCAGAGTGCTGTCGAATGCAGTTAAGGGGTCAGAAAATCGACTTGGGCTGAGGAGATACTGCAGGGGACGCTGCTAGTGGCCCACCTAACATGCGCTGCTCTGTCTTTCCTGACAGCTCCCCAGGTTTGCTCAGACACAGCACAATACGGTAACAGCTAACATTTGTGCCTTCTGTGCACCAAGGACTGTTTAGATTGCCTGGCATCCATGAACTCATATAATCCTTAGAAATGACTCCATGAAGTGGGCATCTTATTATCTCTATCATTACAGATAAGGAAACTGAGGCAGAAAGAAATCAGTAAGATGTCCAAAGTCACATAGCTAGTAAGTGGCTCATGCATGATTAGAGTCTCAGCACGTGGTGCTCCAGTCCAAGCTGCTACCAGCATGTTGTATTATCTCCATCCCATCCCCAGTGCCAGGGGTGCCTCTGGATTTGCTTAAACCACTCAGAGCATGACATTTCCCTGTTAATTGTTATTGGTCCCACGTGGACACGTGACCTAAGATGGATCATAAAATGGTAAGGGAGGACTGTAGCCTGCCACTGGGAACAGGAGATCTGGTGCTCCCCTTGTCACATTGCATGGGTGAGGCATGCTGATGTTGGTGACAGCAGAGCAGAAAAATGGAAAAAAATCTGAGTCCTCATTGACATCATCAACATTGAATCAACTAGCTCCGGAATCTGCCCTACTTCTGGACAATAGGTGTTATAAAAAAAAAAAAATGCATTTTCCTATTGCTTAAGCTAGTTTGTTTCCACTACTTGACTTGTTTCTGAAAGCATACAAACTGATATAGATGGGTGTTAGCGGTCTAGCCAAGTGGGCATTGACTGAAGGCCAGGATGGACACTTTGCAGAGTTATAAGATACCAGATTGGGTTGCAGAGACCCCATAGAGTCTATCTTTAAAGTCTTTAAGGAAAGGTCATCCAGGTAGCAGGTCCCTAAGGCCCTAATTTCTTCTCTTGCTTATTATCGCGTGGTGTGTGTGTGTGTGTATGCATGTTCATGCACACAGTGGTGCTCCTTAAAAGGGATAGAGAAGAGATGGGGATTGCCATCCACTTGCTGTACTCATTGGGCTCCTATGAGCAGTGCTAGCCGTGGTTGAGTAGCTTACCCAGAATCCTACAACTAGCAAATGTCAGAGCCAGGGTAACAAATGCAGGTATGCGGGCCGGGAGACCACACGCTGAGCCGCTGTACCTCCTTCTTAGAGCAGGCTCCCCAGAAGGGAAGCCTGAGATGGGGTTGAGGCACATGTTTACTGAGGGGGTGCTCTCAGCAGGGAAGTAAGGAAGAAGGGCAGGTCAAGGGAAGGAGCTAGGCAAGGAAGTGGCCTCAGCTGGAGTCTAGTCCTAGCTGGAGTAAGAATTGCACCAAAGGGTAAGTCCAACTCAGGGTGGACCCTTATTCCAAAATGCCCCTGTGTTAATTAGTCAGTGGATGGGCTGCTTCCTGGGTGGGGGGATGGCATGACCTTCTTGGCAAGGTGGCTCCAGTTGGCCAAGAAGCAGGCAACTTTGAGCCCTTAACAGTCAGCACAACACCTGGGGGATGGATGCAAGGGCCGGGTAAAGGGGATCTGGATGCAGCACCTGCAGCACCAACAAAGTCCGCTAGAGATTCCATCAACATATGCTATTTCCTTTATCTAGAAACCCCTTCCCCAACTCTCTACTCACATGCAAAGGCACACACATCTGCTTCCTGATGCTCTGTGCCCTGCTGTCCTGAGAGCTCGTCAAGAATATGGCCCGTATCTTATTTCTCTTAACATCAACATCCCAGAACTGCCTACTCCCCACGCCCCTCCCCTGGCCAGGCACCCAGCAGATGCCTGGCACGGAATGGAGGCTTCAATAAATGTTTGTGGGATGCATGAATGGAGAAATGAATGGATTTCATGAATCCACACGCTGCTAATTTGGAATTTGTGATACTTCAGAGTCAGGATATTTATTGAGTAAAAGTTTGGAAAAAAATACTCTAACTTGGGCTTTTACTGCTTATGTAGTTCATTACTAAGGAATGCAAGCCTCTGGTCCTCCTTCCCTCACCCCATAACTTTCCACATTTTATAATATGCGGAATAATTACAACTCAAGAAACTGCATTTCTTTTAAAGAAACAGCCAACCTCTGCTATAATTGGACCTCTTGGTTAATTTGGAAGAACTTCCTTCACTCCTGTACTTCCCTCCCATCCTTGATCCAGAGGCAGATTCACAACACTTGGTTAGTGAGAATTTCACTTTTAGTTCAATATATATATATATATATATATACACATATATATACACACACACACACACACACACACACACACACATATATAAAATACTTGAGGATGAATGGTAGGACACAGATGATTACAAAATAATGATCCTCTCCAAATGTAAGAAGAAAAATATGATAATACTCAGGCATTGATTTAAGCTGTCTTCTATTGGATGACACCCTTAGTGTTCCTAAAGAGCTATCCCTGGACAGCAGCCCCACATTATGCACCAACTTGCTGAAAATGCACATTCTCAGGCCCCCACCCAGACACACTGAATCAGGAGTTCCGTATTGGGGTCCAGTATCCTGTGTTCTAATAAGCCCTCTGAGAGATGCAGATGCTGCTCAAGTCTGAGGACCACTGATGTAATATGTGGTTAAGAGTCTTGTTTAGATTCTCATCTGCCTCTTTGCAGCCTGTGAATAATCTCCCTAACTCTTACTCCTTCTATGTGTACAAATGTGGACCAAGGATGTTGCTATGTGAATTTGCAAGTCTATGTATGTCAAGCTCTCAACACTGCCGGGCACAGATTGTTTCCTCCGTCATTCCTGTTGTAAGGGTGGAAGGAAGGGAAACATGGAGAATAGGGTAAGTTCTAGCTGGTTCTCAGTGACTGGCTGGGGAGGCTGGAGTGGGGGAGTCCAGGGGAGGCTGAGAACAAGGGGAGCAGGCTGGAGTCTACAGTCCGGGGTAGAGACGGCAGTGGCATTCCTGGCAGCCCAGAGGGCCCATTTGTCCAACAAATAGGAACCGAGGCATATTCTGGGTCTCTCATGGGGTTAAGGTCTGAAGATCAGAGGGGAATGAGATGGGCATGGTCCCAGCCCTGGGAGGGTCTCATCATTTAGTGGGTGTGGTGGGGACTGTGCTTGCTGCAGTCAGCATCCCATAGAGGGTTGTCATGGGTGGATGACCCAAGCCGTTTCTTTGCAGGGAGTAGATCTATAGGTTCTGATGAACAAACACCTGAGCTAGAAGACTCCTGGGGGTAGGTGAGAGGGGACGTGGGGTGGTCTGAAGGCCCCCATCACCTTTCTTTGCTGGGGTCTTCAGAGCGACTTGATGGGAAAATGTTTCTCCCTCTCTTCCTAATGGCACTACACGCTCTTCTCCCGAACAGATCACATTCCTTCACTCCCAGCCTCTCTCCCAAGCCCTTGACTCAGAGAGTTCATTGCCAAATATCATGGATATGCTGAAATTCAGGGCATTGAGGAGAAGGAACATGGATGATAACTTAGGCGAGAAGAGCACGCCTGTTGAGTGCTGCTTCTGGTACGGCAGGCGCGGGCTATGCGTCCACATGCTGGGTCTTATTTAATTCTCATCACAACTCCAGCAGGTAAACAGTGCTGTTTTCTCCCATTTCACAGATGAGAAAACAGAGGCTTCAAAGGATGAAACAATTTGCCCAAGGTACAGAGCGCGTGTGTAAGCCTTCCCTGAAAGCCCAACTTTATGCCTGGGGAAACTGAGTCCAGAACAACACAGGGCAGGGGCTTTGCTCAAGGATTCACAGCCACCAAGAACCTCAGCAAGGACTGAAGCCTGGTGCCCCCTCCAAAAGCCCCACAAAACACGCGTACTTTCGTTTACGGCAAATGCAGTAACACTTTTGGGCCAGATGGTTAATGCCCCTTTAAATAATAGAAAAAGATTATTAAAGCTACTGGTAACATTGGCTGAAAAGTCCTGGCATTTAAAATTTGACTGAGCTGATTCTCATAATCACCCCAGCCGTGTTTATATAGAAAAACGTATGGCACATGCCTTGATTACCATGGCTAAAAAATCCACGCAGCCTTCCCTCTTCCCTACCACATAAATCCTTTTCCTCCCCGGTTATTTAATATGCAAAGGCAGATTGGAACATTAGCAGTGCAAAAGGGTAAATAATCTGGTAATAGATCTGGGATTTGTGGATTTTTACCTCAAATTTCTGTTTATGGTTGAAGGTCGTAAGCTATACAAACCTCTATTGATCAGAGCCCTTTGTTTAAACGGAACCTACTGTATTTATTTGTGCTGCTCCTCCAAAGTCAAACAAAAGGGCACCGATCTAGCGAAACCTCGGCATGGCACTGTGGACATGTGGCCCATTCACTGGGTGTACAGATGTTTTCAATCTGCACACTTTGTCTTTCATATCCATATGAGATGAAACAGCCTTCATTTAGCCTGGGAGTCACGCCAGCAAGAGAAGATACATACTTAACCCTTCACAGACAAGTTTCCCTGCACGCTTTGGACCCTGAGACGTGATTCTCAGGAAGCAGAATGTTTCCCTAGAGATACAACCCAGGGCTCTCTGTGCTGCCCCTGTCCCTAGTCACTCCACGCATCTGGAAAAACCTAACCCTTTCCCTCCACGCCCTCCTCCACCTCCCAGCCTCCACCTACCCATCTCGACAGCTCCGCAAAGCTGTATGCCTCTCGCCGGAGAGATTTGGGATGGCCAGTGGTGTCCTCTGCAGTCTCTGGGCATTTCAGACAATCCTGCATCTCTAAGGGTTGCATTGCCCAGAGCCTGGGTCTTTAGAATGCAGACAAGTTGCTATTAATAGGCCCCTTGCCTGTCTACGGTGGACTTAACCCTCTCTGTCCTGTTTCTGTTTCCTTAACACCAACTTAGCCCAAGGTTTCTCAACCTTGGCACTCTTGGCCTTGGGGGCAGGATAATTCTTGGTGGGGCGCGTGTGCATGTGTGTGTCTGTTGGGGCTGCCCTATGTCCTGTAGGGTATGGAGCAGCGTCTATGGCCTCTACCCACTAGATGCCAGTAGCCCCTCCCAGCCTGAGCTGTGACAACCAACAGTGTCTCCCGGGGGGCACAGTGTTCTGCAGTTGAGAACACCTGCCCTGCAGTGACTGCGTGCTGGGTTTGGACGGCTCTTCTACTCCTTGTTCCAGCCTCCAGGGAGCTGTTTGACCTTGGCAGTGCCTTCTCCTTTCTGGGCCCAGCTTCTTTGTCAACATGCTGCCCATTAAAGCTTCCAGAGCTGCGTGCGGCGGACTCAAAGAGAAGTGGTGTGGTCAGTGCCTGCCCCTGAGCCTGGGCTAGCGGGGCATTCCGTGCATGACCCTAAGCACTATGCCGGCAACAAAACCCAAAGGCAGTATGGAGAACTTGCTGACGGAAGGCAACGGATGCGAGATCTACCCCATTTAAGGCCTCGTCGGGTTTTGAACACTGTGCCAATAGTAGCAGCTCTGGATTTCTGGAGGGAGCCGTGTGGCTTGGCAACGAGAATCGGGATGGGTTTGCTTTTTCCTGCCACCCCTGGCTCTGTGGTCCTCCCTTTCTAGAGCAAGAGCTGAGGGCAGGCTGCTCCCAAGTGCTCATCAAGTGCTCTGAGTAGGCGAATGTGTTAACTACATTGAAGCCCTTCATAAAATAGGGTTATTCTCAGCTTGGCTGGCACATGCTCCTGGCTGTTAAATCCTTTGGAAAATAATGTATCAGGACCTGGGTATGATGGGAGTGGCTCTATCTTCAGACTGAGGTTGAAATCCCAGCAACAGCTACTGGCTAATATGCTCCTGAACCCCGATCTGTAAACAGGGAATGATCCTGACCTCAAAATATTGCCTTGAAAATAAGCAGGGCACTTATCGTGTGTGTGGCACATGCTTGACATCACCAAATAATACCTGCTGCTATTATTATTGTTATTAATTATTAGAGTGTTCTTTATGGGGTGTCAAGTCACATAGAAATTCAAAATACCATTAAGCCCACAATCCACGTGTGTTTAAAGATATTCAATAATCTTTGTGATATCCGGATAATTTTCTTTTCATTTTTTATGATATTTTGATATGTAACTTTAGCCATCATATTTCGGGTGTGGGGGGTGGTTCCTTCTATCTCTTTTGACTCTGGTTTCTAAAACTAAAAAGATATTCCTAAACGTGGCAGAGTGGGACTTGTGTGGGATGAAAAGTAGGGTCAGTGAATGAAACGAAGGTCTTCATTGGCAGGAGCGGGAAAGCTTAGATCCTGGGTCTAGTGAAAGTCACTGAGACCTTTATCTGAGCATAGCAGTTTACAGTGCACAGCCTGGTCTCGTCTGTATTTCATTCCTAGATGTCCACACTTTTACAGTGGAAATGAGAGCCTGGGGCTTCTGACTCTGAGTCGGGTCCCCCTCCAGCCTGTGCACCTGCCGGCATGACACCCTTACATCCTGGGTGGGGGGATCCTATATTCTCCCTTGTCCACGGGTTCTCAAAACATATCATAAAGGGTGTAGGAAAAGATAGTCAGCACTGAGAGTATCTCATGGAAAAAGGAGAAATAAAATCAAGACCCACAGACATCTATCCTCACAACTTTCCTACTTCGAGGCTTTTTCCCTTTTCTCCTTCTTCCCAGGTTTCCCCTGGCCTCTCCGGGCACTCCCACCCTCGCATGCCTTGTACTTCTCTTGAAGTTCACATTTATCTGTTTTCACTGAATGAAACACTTTGCCTTTGGGCCATTTGTGCGAGGAAGCTTCTCTTTTAAAATGTGTGTTTTGAGACATACACAAGTATACGTGTAACCTATACATACGCCTTGAAGCTGAATATAAAATGCCTATAAAACACCGTCTCAACTTAAGGAGCAGGAACCCGTATCAGTGGATCTCCATTCCCAAGGCCCTTCTCTGATCCTCATCAAGTAGCCGCTGTCCTGAACTTGATGATTATCATTCTCCTGCTTTTCTTTAAAGCTGTGTTTCTCACGTGGGTGTCCCTCAACCAGATGCATGTGTCGATGTGTGTGGCTTGTGTTTCAGCCTCGTAAAAATGCCACCGTATTTTATATTATGTGACATTCCTTGATTTTTCCTCTCTACATTGTATTGCTAAGTCTCATTCACATTGGTGCATGCACCTGTACATAGTTCATTTAGTTTCCTTAACAGATAGTGCTCTATTCCATCTATTTATTATTCTGTTGATAGATAATTGGGATCAGTTTCAGTTATGTGGTTTTAGTGTATTTGTTTTTCTTTTACAAATGTGACTATATGACATTCATGTTGTCCAATGCACACGAATGAGAGTTTTTCTAGAGTCCATACCTGGGAGTTGAACCAAAGAGGAGTCAAGAGATGATAGATTACTCCCACGATGAACCTTCTGAGTTTTAAAAAATTCTCATTGGTCTGCGCCAAAGAAGACACCTTGTTTCTTTCTGCTGAGTTCATCCTGAAGGTGGAGTTTCTACTTCCCGACTTCCGGAGAAATGGCTGCTCAGCCAGGGTTCATCCTTTCTCATTCTCACACGGTGGGGTAGTTCTAGAAGAAGCTCTTTGTTTTGAATTCTGGCTCTGCCATTCACCAATAATGACTTTGGACAAGTCACACTCGTGTCCCTTGTTGACGTGAGGGACAGAGTTGCTCTGAAAGTCTTGCTTTTTTAGAGGTAGAGATAGAAAGAAGTATCTCTTCACTCTCTTCCTAAACCTCCACCTGCTCTCTCTCTCCTGTCACATGTACACGTGCACACACACACACACATACATGTGCACACACACATGAAGGCATGCACACACGCATGCACACACACACAGTGCTCTGTAGAAGCTGGTTGTGACTTAGAATTCATCATGACTGTGACTCATGAACAAATTGAGGTTGGGACACGCTGCAGAAGCATCTCGAATCTTGAACCCCCTGGTCCTTTATAAAGGAATAGAACACTTACATCTGTCTTAAAATGTCAGGGAACGTGACTACTTTCCTCCATCCAGTAAGAATCTCAAGCCCTGCCTGAAGGCAAGAGGAGACCAACAGGAATCGTCTGCGGCAGTTCTTGTTTAATGACACGTCAAGGCTTCCTGTGAGGCTCCGGGGCATTCGAGGTGGGCCCTGCTCCCCGAGGTGGGAGGGCTTTGGTGAGTTCATGTCTTGGATCCCCACTTTTAGGCTATCACACTTTGACCCAGAGCCTCGGCACCTTCCCCTGTCAGCTGGACATTATAGCAGGTGACGATTTGAAACACAACAGTCATTACAACTAATTACAGCTTTTACACCTGCTTTGGAGATCCAAGATGAAAGGCACGCCACGAAGGAAGATACTGTGACAGGTGAACGAAGCAATTACTTAAACAATCTTATGCATAATCCCACGCAGAGCGCTCTTCTGTTGCTGAGAGGCTGGGTTGTGGGAGCTCCTGGGCCCCTCCCGTATGTTGAGATCCGAGAGCGTCTTTCATCTCCCTTCACCCAACTCCTCACAGCCAAGCCTCTCTGGGCTCACCCCCCCGACCCCCCCTGTAGAAGGAGGACAACACCAGCACTGGGCTCACAGACCTGTGGGGGCATCGTGGGCCCCGTGGAAAGTGTCTTGACAGCCTTGATCTGCATCTTGGCTCTGAGCAAGTTGCTTAATCTCTTAGTCTCGTTTTCCTCATCTGTAAAATGGGATAATAATAGTACCTAACTGCTGGAGGAGGTCCTGTTGATTAAACGAGATAGTAGCACAATGCCTGGCACACTGTCAGTTTTCTCTACACAAAAGCTCTTATCAGTGTATCCAAGTAACCAGCACTTTCTTGGAACTCAGTGAAGCAACTTGTCCAGGGTTGTCTAGGACAGCATTTTCTCCAGGGTGGAGACAGATAGTTACATTGTATATTCCTATAAATGAAACAAGCTTCTTTTTGTGCAGGTAAAACACGGTGGATGAATATTCACCAAACTTGGAGGGGCATGTTTAGAATGATCTGGCTTAAAATACAGGCTAAGGAATGTATAGGAGTTCCAGATGGGATGTACTTAAAAAGATAGGAAGATGTCTTCCAGAATAGCTCACATGGAAACGGTCATAGACGGTCCATGTGGCCCATTGATTAGGAAAGAAGTTCATGATATAGGAAGATGAGAGAGAGAGAATAAAACCCAGAAATACCAAAGGCAGATGCCTTTCTTCAGGGGCAGGTATTGCTGTGAGAAGATGCTCCTTCCTTCCTACAGGGGCAACTCCATGGCTGGCTACAGGGGAACCGGCCATGTGGTTTATTTATTTCATGAATAGTCATGAGTATTCTAGTTTAAAATAAATCCATAAGGAGGACCTCTAAGTACCCGATTCCAATTCCTCCTCTGGGGTCCCGGGTTACTTATGCTAAAAAACCAGGGAAGACAGCCCTCTGTGTAGTTGACCTAGTGACAATCCCAACCCTCATGGCAAATGGCAGAAAATTGGAACCCATGGAGAAATGGCAAGAGAATGAGGTCAAGGAGTAATGTCCCTCCTCTTACTAGAACATTCACGGCGCTGCAGAGCGTGGCTAATGCTCCCGAGCTCCCCCTGCAAGGCACCCCCAGATCGCAAAGCGCTTCTGCCTTCAAGGTGCCACCTGATTCTCACAGCGACACCATGAGGCGGGCGGTGTTGATGCTGGTTTGTTCTCCCTGCTGGACACACGTGGAAACTGAGGCTCCAGGAGGTCGGGGACCTTTCCTGAGGTTACAGGATGCCTTAGGTGGCCTGAGCGATGCCTTGTGGCTTCAGAGGATGTGTCATGTCAGGCAGCGGGCAGATGACATGATGGACACATGGGGACCTAGAATGGTATGGGAGTCCAGAGCGGGGAGTGGTGCGATAGGCGTCTATTCTTGTGACAGGGGCAGGTGATGACGTTTCCTTTCACCTTCCTTCATCTTTCTCGCGGCCACAGCTCGCAGGTCCCCGTCAGCTCTGTCTTTTCAGTGGTCGCTAACCGGGCTGCACAGCAGCAGAGAGCACTTGTGAGTTTGCGGGTCTGGGTGGGTCTCCAAGGCAGACAAACAGGCCAGGGCCCCAGCACCCAGCCCTCCTGTGCCTGTGCTGCCCCCGCCGGAGACCACGGGGTGTCAGGGGAGCAGGGACAAGGGCCGATCTTAGCACTGTGTGGGTGACCAGGTGGCCCTGAGCGTGAAGCAGCAGCAGGATCGTGGACGGCAGGGCCCTTTCCGTGTTCGGCTTTGTGTAGCCGCCGAGGAGCTTTGCTGCTTGATGGTTGGTACATGCATTTCGTTTTTTCCACAGCTGTCAAATCAAATTGATTTTCAGTCATTTTAATCTGGGTAGGATCAGCAAACCAGGTCCCCCAGGTGAAAAGCTAGTTTATCAAAGCAGTCATTTGTCCAATTCGTCTGCAGTAGGAACAGAATCTTTGAGTGACTTTCAGAAAATGAATAACCCATTCCAAAGGGTCTTGGTAACACCACTAATAATTACCGTTTATGAAGCACCTACTACCTTGTTGTACTTTATAGCCCTTTTACATTTCCCCAGCCATCCTTTGTGCTAGGTAAGAGCCCAATTTATGTGTGTTGACTTACTCCTCACGCACTCTCTTATTACGTCCTGACAACTCTACCGTGTGCGTAGTATTATCCCAATTACTTAGCAAATGAAATGAAAGCTCAGACCATCTCATGTCACTGGCCCAAAGCCACACAGACAATGACAGAGCTGGGATTCTGAGTCAGCGATGGGTGTCTCCAAACCCACACTCCCCCGCCTGCCCTCTTGCAGAAATCCCGCCTCTCTGCCTGCCTCGGTCCTTTCTCCCTCCTCACCCTGCCATGCCTGCCTTCTGACTCCGACCGAGGACTGGGGTGGCATGCAGCTTCTGGGGCTCTCTTGTGAAGCAGGGACATTGTAAAGGCATTGAGAAAAAGAAGAACAGAACTAAAATCTCACAGTAAATGGTGACGTCTATGTCAGCCATTCTTGACTCCACCTCTGCAACTTACAGTCAGATGCCCTCGGTGGGGTCGTCACCCTCTGGCAGGCAGAGCTCTGCATCTGTGCAGATACAATCTGCAAAAACAGACATGGAAAGAGAAATCCTACTCCTTAGACGGTTGTCAACTTTAAATAAAATAATGCACGTAAATGGTTAGCACAGACACTCAGGATGCAGTTGGACCTCAGTAGATACTTGCTCTATTAATAGCATCAAGTTAACCAAGAGAATGATTTTTCTCTGTTGCATTTCTTGCTAAGGTTAAATACACTCTGCCCTTGTTGAGTAGTCAAACTGCAGGCTGCCAAGCTGGTGACCTTCCCGGGATAGGTATGATTGGAGAATGAGTATGAAATATTGGGAATTCTCTTCCCATTCCTGCCAGCAAAGTCAGCTCAGAGTTGCCTGTCCAGTGAGGTCAGATTTAGCCAATAAAAATACGGAAAGCCCAGTTCAGTCTGGATTGCAGATACACAACACATACTTTTTGTTGAAGCTGTCCTGATGCCACCCTCTCCTCTGTGTTCTAGGCGTCGATCCGGGGGGACAGCTGCTTTCTGCAGAGGGGATGCCCCGATAGAGGCACAAACCCTGGGCATATCTGGTCCCATCCACTCTGGATACCTGGGCCTGGCTGAGGAAACACAGCTGTCCCAGGGAGGGCACAGTGTCGGTCACTCCCCTTAGCAGGGAGAGACAGAGGAATTGAGGACGGCACGTGTGGGCACAGAGGGTAAGAAACAGCTATTTCCTGGGGAAAGGCTTATGTGCAGAGCGCTGCCATATTGGGTCTTTCTGGAGGAAGCTGCTGTGTGTGTCTCCCCCTACTCTGCCTTTTGGGGCCCAATCAAAAGGAGGTGCCCTGGCTTGAGAAAGCCTTGACCCCATCCCCCGAGGGCTGAACACTTGCTCAGCAGGTGCTTTTATCCTTTCTCCTCCCTCTCCTCTTTTCCACACCTCTCCTCTTGGCTTTTTTCCTTCTTATTCTCAACCTTTTTCTGCTTCTTGCCCCTTCTTTCTTATTTATGATATAAGGTGGGGGAGTGGTTCTCAACAGGGGCTGAGTTTGCCCCCAGGAGACATGGGGCCAGGCCTGCACACACTTTTGGTTGTCACAACTGGAGGAGGAAGTGTTTTTGGCACCTCGTGGGTCCAGGCCAGGGGTGCTGCTCAACATCCCACAATGCACAGGACAGACCCCACCACAAAGAATTATTTGGCCACAAATATCAGCAGTGCCAAGGTTGAGAGACTCAGCTATAAGGTGAGGTCTACCCTCCCCTGACATGGACTTCAGGAAAATTCTCTGTTCTCTCCTGCCTTGGCTTCCTCACCCTTGCCGCGTGAGGTTTGCAGGAGGTGGCTGTAAGGAGCCGTCCCAGTGCACCCTCACCAACATCTGGGGTGCTGCTCCCCAGCTCCCGCGGCTACCACGGAGGGTATGAGCACCAGAACTGGGAGCCCTTTGGTCCCTGTGATCTATGTCCTTTGCCCTCCTGGACTGTGAGGGCTCAGGCAGCCCAGCCCAGCCCCACCCTTCTAGGACATTCCCTCCTGGCCCTGCGCCAGCACGGCTGTCGGGACTGGCAGGCCCTCACCCGAGGGCCCCGCAGGAGTCCCGGCACACCTCGCCTTCATTGCCCAAGGTCTGGCCGCGGATCAAAGAGCTCTGGTTAGAACAACATTCGGCAGCAGGAGGTAGATCAGTGAAATGGAGCGGTGGCCGGGTGCAGCTTCTCTGTGTGCCAGAGCCGAGCTCTCTCGTCCTTTCTCCTGCGACATTAGCACCTCCCTTCCCTCCCTACCCCCATCCCTAGATCCCGGTGCTGTAGGGCTGGGAATGGAGCCCAGGCACCGGGAGTCACAGCCTGGCCGGTGCGCAGTCCGGCCCCTCCGCTTCCTGCCCTGCAGGAAAGGGAACGGCAACGGCAGCTCCCATTTCATCCAGCGCTGGGTGCCAGGCGCTGGGCTCTGTGATTCACACGCGCGGTTTCCTCTCCCCCACACCACAGCCCTGCACAGCAGGTTCTGTTCTTATTCCTACGCTGCAGTCATTTTACTAAGCCCGTGTTGGGCAGCCACGTGCGTCCTTTCCAGTAGCTCACTGAATCCTCATCCCCATGAGATAGGTACTAGTCTCATTTCCATTGCACAGCTGGGGAAACCGAGGCACGGCGAGATGAGCAGGGAATGGATCTAGGATTAAAACCCAGATAATCTGGTTCCAAAACCAAAGCCCTTAATGGCAATGTATACTGTCTCGCCAAATAAGCAAAAGCAGATTCAGAGACTTAATGAACTTGCCCAAGGTCACAGAGTCAAGATATGTTAGAATAGTAGGACCCAGGTCTCTGTCTGGAGTCCTATTCATTTTGCCACAGTACTATGTAGTGTGTGTGTGTGTGTGTGTGTGTGTATAATTTGTTCATTTCTTTGTTTATATATTTATTTTTAAGATGGAAGGGGTTTTCAAAAAACACATATATGCATATCTACAACAACTTCCTTAATAGCAAATCTATTTAACACTGATGTTAACAATCCACAGTGGACTTTACAATATGCAGAATACTATGAGAACTAACAATAATTTAGTATCCAAGTAACTAAAGTCATTGTCCTCAACAGATTTAATGAGGACGATTAGTCACATGAAAATACTCTTTTATTTCCAGTTTTAGAAACTTCAGAGAAGGTGAGATTCCTGCTCTGATAATGGAATGTCCAGAAAGCTCAACCACCAAGGACCTGAAGCAAAGACCAGGCCTAACTCTGCTGTCCCCGCCCCCAGAGACTGCGTTCTTGCCTGTTATCCTAACCCGAAATACGGGGCAAACCTTCGGGCATGGGTGCAGGTGGCCCAGGCAGAATCAAGAATGAACTATGACAGGTGCCCTCACCTCTCAGCTGGCCCAGTGACAGTCTGGAAGCTTTCACAGTGGGGCATTCCTCAGAGAGGCTCGCAGGGATTGATTTATTTGCAAATATCCTAAAAAATGGCATTCTTTGTCATTTTCCGCTGGAGCTTTTCGGTTCGTCAGTAAGCGCATGGGCACCTGTGGAAGGCCAGTCCCTCCAGGCCTGGCTCCTGGACAGCAGCACAGGGCCTGCCACTGGCACTGGCTGGCACAGAGCAACCACACCTCGGGAGCAGGAAACCTCCTTTTGTGCCTGAGGAGGGCTGTGGCGGAACCAGAGCCAGACTGTGCCTTTGCAGGGTGTTGGCTTCTTAAGAACCTGCTGCTCCCTAATCACTGACGGGCTCACAGCAGAGAAGCCTAAATCCGCCGCTGGCTGCGGTGGTGGGTCCTTTGCTCAGGACAGCTGCAGGCAGAGGAGGGAGCATGGACCTCCCTCCAGCGGCCCCTTCCCCGCCCGCCCTCCTACTGGCCCTGTGGGGGCCCAGCCCCGCTTCTCCTGGAGGCTTGGCAGGTGCCTGCCATTCACACGGTTAAACTGCCCCAGACCTGCCCGTGTGGGCCCCACCTTGCCACTCCCACCTGTCTGCTCCCAGGGCAGCAATTGTGCAAGAAGCCCCATACACGTCAGCAGGCAACAGGGACGTAGCCAAAAAGCCTCCCTGCCTGGGACGCCGGGGCAGGCAGACCACGAGGCAGCTCTGCCAGTGGGGTGAGGGGACAGGAGCTGGAGGCCCGGCACTGGACTCATCAGGTAAAACACAACCCTGGGTGAGAAGAGACCTCCACGGAGCAGAGGTGGGTAGGAACACCAGTGCCACATAAACGCCTGCTGGTGCCAGGAAGAGGAGCTTTATACATACATGGAACCCAAGCGGGACGCCACACATGTAGACAGCACGCCATGCACACCTGTGGTCTCTCTGAGGCCATCTCAGCTTTCCTTAAACGCCAAAAGATAAAAGAAATAATCTGACTGTTAAAGAAATGGAAAATCATGTTGATTTTCCCAAAGCTTTCCCGGGGAAATGGAAGAGGAGGTTACACCAAGCACGACAGGATTTCTGAAACCCTGCTTTAAACACTCATGTCTCCACTTTTCCTGCACGGGATGGTCCATGCCAAGAATTTCTCCCCTGCAGGCTCGCCTGTCACCCAGCTTTGTGTCCCTCTCAACTGCCCCTCAAAGACCCTTCAACTTTCGCATCTCACTCTGCACAACCGCAGGAGTAACTCTTGCCAACACGGAAGTCTAGTTAGCAAATCACAAACCAAAAGCAAGTTCTGGAAGCCTTCCTTTACCCATTAATACACCCATCATTTTTAATTTGTTCATGTGAAAATGTATTTCATAGTTTACTCAAACAGAAGACGATAGATACCCACGTACCCACCAACCTAATCTGAGCAATATTACTATTCCCCATCCTTTGAATCTCCCATCCTCTCTCTAACACATTATTATATGGAACATAAACCCCTATAACCCATTTCTGTTTTCAATGTCCCTATACATGTCTACTGTCATTGGATCTGAATCCGGGGTAGCACCGTGGTTACGCATATAGACCTGGAAGCCAGACAGCCTGGCTCTGGGCTCCAACTCTGCACCAACTCGCCAAGCAACCTGGAGCAAGTTGCTTAACTTTTCTATGCCTGAGTCAAATCAGGAAGATGATAGTCAATGTTAAGTGCAATAATCAAATGTTAATGCATTTAAAGTGCTTGGAACAGAACCTGGAAAAAAATGAATGGTTAATACATATTAGCTGCTATTATGATTCATGAACAATACATAGAATGTGTTTTAAAGATTTGCCTAAGTTGTGTCTTGGCATTACACCTACACACACACACACACACACACACACACACTCATTTTGCAACTTGCTCTTCTCACACATTCACATTATATTCAGATCTGTCCATTTTGATACATATAATACATTCATTTTGTTGCTATAGAGTAGTATGACATTGATGTTTTAATGTATAATCTCCTGATTACTTATTCTGAAATTTATTTGGAAAACTAAAGAATCAATGCAATTTTAAAGATGAGGAAGAATGAAAGGAGGCTTCCCCTATTATGATATTAAGACTTATAAGTTCAGGAAGCATTATCCAATAGAACTTTCTGCAATCATGGAGATATTCTATAGCCATGATATTCCATATGGTAGCCACAAATCACATGTGGCTATTAGCACTTGAAATATGGCCAGTGTGACTGAGAAACTGAATTTTTACTTTAATTTACATTTAAAAAGCTACACGTGAGAGTGCCTACCCCATTGGACAGCACGGGTTTAGGTATCAAAACATTGTGATAGGGTTTCAGACACCAATAAGTAGACCAAAGAAACAGAACAGAGAATCTAGAGACAGATCCCAATGTTTGGTATATGTTAGGCATTGTAAGTCAATGAGGAAAATGATGGGCATATTTTTGTCAAATATTTGAGTTTCCTCTTCCTTAAATTTCCCTTATGTTATCATTTGACCATCTCCTCCCCTCACTGGGTAGTATGTCTTTTATTTATTAATAGGTCAGAATTATTTGTATATTTGGACATAATATAAAATACTAATTCTCTTAGTGTGTGGGTTTTGAATTAACATTTTGTTTATAGTTTTACATTTTAAAAACTACATGTAAAAATTTTGCTTTTTATGTTTTATTTAAGTGATCTTTTCCCACTCTGAGGCTAAAAGTCTCCTATTAAAAAAATACACTTTAAATTTTCCATTTCAAATGAAAATATTTAATCCAACTGAAATTTGTTATTAAATATCATATGAAGCAGAGATCTAAATTAACTCCCCTCCCCATTTGGATAGCCAATATCCCAGTGCATTTTATTGAATTTTCCATCCTTTTCACTTGATTTAAAATGCCTCTTCAGCATTTTAGTTTTCCAAATAAATTTTAGAAAATTTTTGTCTACTTCTATAAGCTTTTTAGATATTCTTATTCAACTTCTATTATACCTACAGAATAATTTGAGGGAATTACTATCCTAAAGATACAATATCTTCTGACCATGAGCATGATATATTACTACATTAATTTAGGTCTTGTTTTATATCTTTCAATAAAATTTTGCTTACTTTTGATATATATCTAGCATATTTTTGTTTTGATTTTCAGTATTCCTTGGTAGTCTAAATTTTATTTCATCTTACTTTATTTGCTATTAAGAATAGAATATCTTCAATTTACACATTCTGCTTGCCACTTATCTGTATATAGGAGCATTCTTGATTATAGAAATTACAGATGGCAACATGTTTGCACTCTCATTAATTGCAATAGGTAGTCTATTGTCTCATAGATTTCTATTGAAATTTTTTTCATCTGCAAAAATTTACAGTCTTTATCTTAATTTCTCTGTGTTATATCTTTCATTACTTTTCATGTCCTATATTGTTGGTTAGTACCTCTAGAAAAATGTCAACCATAAAGTATAATAGGAGGTAACCTTGTCTCTTTCCTGATTTTAATGGGATGCTAATGTAATTTCACTGTCAAGAAAAAATGCTTGCTTTAGGTTTCCAATAGATACTCATTTTTACTTTAGGGAAATTCTTCTATCCTTAAATCAGTAAGAATAATTGGTTGGGGTTTTTTTTTTGTCTTATTTTGTCTTTATTGATTTTTAAAAAACAAATCATGATTTGGTGTTTAATTTTATTTTATTAAATAAATCAAGATGATTATAATTTTTCCCCTAGAATCTGTTAATGTAACTAAGAGCATTGATAGGTATTTTTCCTGCAATGTTAAACTATCCTTGATATCCTATGATAAACTCTATTTGACAAGGATATGTTATTGTTGGTACTGTCACCATTTTTTTATTATGGTAATACATCATTGGATTTGTTTGCTGATATATTATTCTGGATTTTTTGTGTTTTGGCTCATAAGTGAGATTAAATTATAAATTTTGCTTAATAGTTTGGTGCATATATGTGTGTGTGTATATATGTGTGTATAACATATCCATCCATACATTATATACTGATTCAATTTTTTAATGTTACAAGTCAACTTCAGATTTTCAGTTTCTTATTAGAAATTTTCCATATTAGAAAATTTTGGAAATTGTGTTTCTTTCCCTAGGAAATTGTTTATTTCATCTATATTTTCAAATTTACTTTTATCAAAATGTTTCTTTTACTCTCTCATGATTTTGAAATCTTTAATATATCTGCAGTTATATCCCCTTTATTGTTTCAAATATTATTTGCTTCTATTCTCTCTCTCTGTCTAATCAGCCATGGCAGGTATATGTCTATTTTTGTATTCTTTTTAGTGAATCAGCATTTAGATTTGTTAATCCTGTCTATTAGTTCTTTGCCTTTAAATTCATTAATTTCTACTCTTGTATTTATTATTTTCTTTCTTCTACTTTTTTCTAGTTCATGTTGTTACTATTTTCTAGTATTAGCATCTTGAGTTCTCAGCTAACTTATTTTTGACATTTATTATTTACTACTAAATTTATTAGACTCTAACTTTTCTTGTAAAAGTTAGTCTTAAATATTTTGACTGCAAACTATGAGATTTGGTACATAGTGGTTTTTTATTATGTTTTATAATAAATTGTCTAGGTTTTAGTCTACTTTTTTCTCTAACCAATAAATTATTCTGAAGTTTGTTAATTTTAAAAACTATTCTCCATTTTTAAAAAATTTTTAACTACTCCTTCTGGTAGAGCTACAGATGTCTGCCCCTCTGTTGCCTGATGAATTCCTATTCTTTGTCTAAGAGTTTTCTCAACTCTCAACTCTTCCGAGAAGTCCTCCCTGACATCCCAGTCCATATCTGAGGCAGGGGCGTGTTGGTGTTGGCCACTCTTCTTAGGGCATTATCCCAGCACGCTGTTTGGCAATGGCATGATTATGAGTGTATTTTTCTGGTAGACAGGAACTCCCTAATGGAAGGGCTGTGTTTGTCATTTCTCTCCTGTGCTTCTGTAACATAGTGAACCCTCAGTAATATGTATTAAGTCTGTAAACAAGGGGCTGATCCCACCAGCTGATGGCATACTGCTGGTCATGTGACCGCAGTTTCTAACCTGTGAAGGGTCCAGTCACTTAGCTATACCTCAGTAATCTGTGAGGCAGTGGGCACTTGATTTCTTATAGCTGAAGAGTTGTTTCCCTTTGCAAAATATAGGCTGCATGCAACAGGCACTGAGGATGATCTCACCAGGGGTGGCATCTATACTCTTTGAACTTGGCTGAAGGTTAAGGGGAGTTACAGGCACGTTGCCCTTTCCAGAGGCAGCTGCGGGCCAGAGGGGTCAGGAGAGCCCCAGCCCAGGAGGAAACTCAAGGCCCCAGCCTTTTACATAAGCCGTGCACATGAACACACATAGTACACAAGTATGCACGCACAGTGCACACACATGCACATATGCAAATGCACACATACACATTTTGCTTCTGTAAGGTCCTCTCCTTTTTCAGACTTCTGCCACTTCTTGGGGAAGTCTTCCTCACCTTCCTTATGCACTCTCCTGGAACTGTGCCCCTCTTTTTCAGATGAAAAAAAATGTACCCAGTTTGTAGAGATCCATTAATGTATCTAGCAAAGGTCTGTCTTTTCCTCTAGACCTGCGGAATCTCCCTGAAGGCAGGCACCATCTCTGTTTTTGTTTTTAATGTCCTGTGCTTAGTACAGTGCATACTAGATGCTTAAAAGTTGTCAAATATGTGTAGAATATTAATGAGTTTTCCTTCAAGATTCTTGAGTTGCAATCGCATACTCCTATTCCATTCTGTGCAGGTAACAATGCATGGGCCACAATAGTAAAGATATTCCCAGCCTCAATTGCAGGCAGAGGATGACGACTGAGTGGTGATACTGCTTCAGAATTTTCTCCTAAAACAGGTTATAAGGACATAAAATCAGCCTCATTAATTTATGGAGACATCTCACTTCAGACCTAAACTGGGATTACTAAACTGGATCACCCACCTCAGGTTCCAGAATTAGCCAAACGTCCTCCAGTCGTTTGCCAAGATCGATTTCTCCCTCCCTGTGTGACGGTGGTGCATGCACAGAGGCGGGTCTTGCAGCGAACACAGGCTCGGGGTGAGAGGGCACGGGCTCCAACCCCTGCTCCTCTGTGCAGGTGTTAGAGCTGAGGCATAGGACTCAGCTGCACAGGGCTACCTACCATCGGCTCATCTGTGAAATGGGGTAAGCTGGTTGTGAGGATGCCGTGATATAATGTGCTCAGCACATTGCTGTAATGAGTAGGCAGGTGCTCCAGGCACATTAGTACTGAAGTTATTAGTACATGTGCTAAGTCATAAAAGAATATCACTCTACAGCAGAGGGTTTTAAATTATGTGACTGCAGTAGATTTTATTAATATTCAACAAATAGGCCCTCTCCCCTTGGCACACTCTTCCACTTTGGACTTGGTCCTGGGTCCCATTTGGCCAGTGGGATGTGATCAGACATAATCAAGTGCAGCTCAAGCTGGGGCTGGAAGAGGCTCCATGTGTGTGATTCTGCTCACCTTTCTTGGGTTCCTGCCCACCGTGATGGGAAAAACATCCCCCAGTCAGGTGTTGCCTTTGCAGCCTGGGTCCTAAAATGAGAGGCGTCTGGAGCTGACCCGAAGTGGAGCCTGGCCAAGGCCGGCTGAGCCACAGTCAACATGCAGACCTGGCATGATTGCAAGCCACTCAGCTTTGGAAGGTTGTTGCCGATCTCATTTGCAGCAAAACCTAAGGCAGTAACCCACGTTGAAACCAACACACTGTCACACACAGGTGTACTTACAGGGTGCAATCCTCATTTAGATGGGCAGGTTGTCGTGTTATCTGCAAAACAATCAGTCATGTGGTTTAATACATTGATCTCTTACATGGTTGCAGCACACTCTTCTCTTTGGCTAACACTCATAGATAAATCTTGTCACCTCTCTAGCTTGTAATCTAAGGGAAAAGATGCATGTTGAGCTCAAACTCCTGAATGTCTTGAGTGTTTTCATAGGGGGAAATGTAAGGAACTTACCTTGGAATATGATGCTTGGGTCAAGTTTCTCATATCAGAGTGAAACATTCAGAATGAATTAAAACTTCCATCCCCAAAAGGTAATTACAAAGAGAGAGAGAGAGAGAGAGAGAGAGAGAGAATGCCCAAAGAAACCCTTGTAATGCCTATAATTTTCCTAGTACTTACATGTCCCATTAAAAAGAAAAATGACATTAAAAGAATTTTAAAGTTTTTGGCTTAAGCCCATGGACATAAGGAAATTCCCCTGCTTAGAATCAAGTTCTCATTATCTTGCCCAGCTTGCATTAAGGATGGACTCCTGCGGAGATCTGATGGGGGACTGGGTTCCCGCTGAGAATGGCCATGCCGAAATTAACATGGCGCCAACCTTTCCATAATGGGCCCTACATGGCTCCCTGCCTTGCAAGTCTCTTACGGGTCCTTGGGATGGAAACCTGCCAAATTTCTTCCTGCAGTCACTCTATGTGGGGTTTGTCCCTGCATCTTTTCCTTGTGCCAGGTCTGATGTTTCAAGATATTTGGTCTTTTTAATTTAAATGTGTAGATATTGTAGCTCAGCTATCAGCAACAGATGGACATAAGAATTTGCAGTCACTTTTTCATTTCCTCCTACGTCCTGCACCCTCTGCCCCTGGTTTTAATCAGATTTCACCCCGTTAAAGAGGTAGGCATTGGAATCTTTTGGTGAGCCATTAGCTGTTAAATTGATAAAAGTAATTAACCTGTTAAATAACAAGCTGTTGAGGAAGGAACTTGGCGATTCAGCTCCTGTGTTTTTATTTAATCGTTGGTGTTCCTCCTGTCACTGTGGCTGCTTTACCTGGAAGGAGCTGCAGGAATAGGGGCCCGGGACGTTACTGGTCACTTGTCAGGCAGTTGTCAGATGGTAATGATTTTCAATCACTGCCAAGCAGGTTCTAGATTTGAACCAATGACCTAGGAAGGAAGTCTCCATCGCCTATCACCAAATTATCCCCTGAGCCCCTTTGATTCCCAACTAACACCCTTTCCAATAAAACTCCATTTTTGTCATTGAATCTGTCAACTTCGCCTACAAATCCCCGAAGGGTGAAATTAATTTGAACTACAGAGTTGGGCAAACAAGCTCAGAAGTGAGTTATTCAGAAATAGAAGCCAATATTTCAGACATTGATCCATTTGGGGAAAAAAAATGGCCTTGGTTTCCCACTCGGCCCTTGGGGGTGGGGTGGGCAGGGGTAATGGACACAGAATAAACAAAGAAGTTGTTATTCGGTTTACTGCACGCAAATCTTAACTATCCCCAATTCTCATTTTCTTATGGCATCAAGTGGATGAGCTTTCTGGAGATTAAAAGCTGAATCACTCTGGAGAACCTTCCTTCCTCTTAACAGGTTACCTGGGAGTTTCCACCTGATTGCATCAGGAAAAGAGTGTGCTTGATTGCGTTAGGAAAAGAGTTGCATAGCATTTTCTTTTCACTTTTTTTTTTTCTTTCAACTGTGAACCCGCTATGAGTAGCAGAAGCTTCCTGTGGTAGGAAATAGCTTATCTCGAAATTTCTATCCCAGCAACATCTGCAGAGTTCAAACCCTGTTGGAAGGCCAACACAGTTTCTTCAATTTTGATAATCGTTGTGTGTGAACCAGCCCGGAAAATAACTAGATGTTACGTGAAGCTACATTGACCCCACTCTCTTAACTCGAAGGGAGGGAGATGTGGTGAAGATTAAGGGGAACCGTGACCGTGTTCTCAGATTGTGAGTCAACGATAGGTCTAGGAGCTTTTTTGACCTTCCCTGATTTCCTGGTGTTGATTTCCTGAGGCTTTATGAACACATAGAATATGTTCATCTGCGACTAAAAGTATCCACATTTTCTTAGAGAACACACTTCAGCCTTGCGTGGAGATGAGACAAGCAGGTGAGCAGTGGGCTTCCAAAAATAGTCAAGACACATGCAAGTCGGCAAAGATACTACCTTGAAGCATCAAGAGTTAAAAAGAGCCCTTTATGCGTATTCCATTCATCCATTAACCAAATCCATATTTACTACCTGCTACGTGGAGAGGGTGCAGCATCCTACAGTCAAAGACCTGGGTTCAGTCTCTGACTTTTCTTTCCTACCTGCGTGACTCCAGGTCAGTAACTAAAGCTTTCTGCACCCTCCCTGCTTCCTTGTCTGTAAAGTGTGAATCCTAATGCCTTTGACATGGGGTTGTCTTGTGTGGGTTAAAGGATATTTGTGATGGACCTGCTATGGTAACTACCATGGGATCGGCACTCAGGAAATAGCTACTGCTGCATTGCCAGTGTAAGTATCATTATCTTTATTATCCCATACAGACTTGCCCAGGACACAGCCTTCTGGGTTGTAGGAAATGCTTTAGGTAGCCAGTCAAGCTCAGGGTTTTTAACTGCAAGGATGCCTGATTCCCTGCCCAAGAGTCTTCTCTGGCCACCTCAGGGCAGGTCAGAGCAGCCGCTATGGATGGATGTTGGTGGATAAGGACCCTCCAGCTTCCTTGCTCTGCAGGTGGATAACTGTGAAGTGTGTTGGACACAGTCTCAGAGAGATCTTGGTAGGATGGAGCTCTAATTGCCCTGTTGATAACCTGCACATTCATGCATGCACGCTGGTATAGCTTGCTTGCCTCCCCGTCACATCTGCCCATTTTCCTACCAGGGTGTCTGAGAACATGTCCTAAATATACCATTTGCACTCAAATCCTTGTCTACAGGTCTGTCCCTGGGGGAATCCAACCTAAGACGCTTTTGATAAGTGTGGACCTCATCCTGGAGCTCCCAACCTGGAGTTGCCTTGCCAAAATTAACTGCATCGCAAATCAGCACTGGCAGTTTTGAGCGTCTGACCTTGGGACTTCAGGTTTGGGCTCACATCTGAAAGCACTTTGTTTTCTCTTCTCAAGGCATCTGATACATATGACTTGTCTTTCATGGCCACAAAGACTTCTCCTTGGTCCTAAGTTCAGCTACTCTGGGGGATACACAATTTTGTCTTTGTGCACCCACATTGAGCACACAAAGCTCTATTTAATATGCACAACACAACCTATATTTTAAGTAAGACCATCCCAAATGTACCCTCCAAACTCAGTGAAAACCTATCCAGCCACTTCACATAGTACAGTAGCAGACACTTAATTTTATTAATAGAAATATGAACTATCCAATTGAAGCATTTTTCTTTATTCATAGAGCATGGAGGGGGTACAAAAGATTTTCCAGATATTTTTCTCTGGCATATGCCTATGTAGAAGAAACAAAGTAATGACCCAGAAAAAGTGAAAGTAGTTAATCAGGTTCACAATCTAAGATGAGTGAGTTTCATGGTGCACGAATTAGAAATATTTGACGCACTAAGACTGACACTTTCTCTAATGCCATTGCTAAAGAAAAGCGTTTTTAATGACCTCACTGTTTTTATTTTAAAATAATTATTGCTTTTTGCCTGTCTAATTGTGATCTGGGCAATTAGAACATAATGTCTCCCTTGGTCCCTTTCCTCCAGGCGAGGTAGCACGGGCAGGGCAGCAGTCGTGGCTAAGGAGAGGCACAGCATTGGCACATTGACATAGCACTTGGATATTAGTTCACACAAGGGGATGAAAAACCACATCTTGGATTTGTGGTCGGAAGACCTTGGTTTGTGCACTGGCTCTGTCGTGGTGTGACCTTCACAATAACACAACCTCAGCTACCTTTGCTCTCCTCTCTGTCGACAGGGAGAAAGAGTGACTGCATAGGACCACTGTGAGCTTCCATGAGATAAAGTGGGAATAATCACTTTATAAATGGTGTACACACTAGATAGAAGTCAGTTAATGTTTTTATTATCTCAGCCGATCTTCATAATTGCTGCATGAGCTAGAGAAGGCAGATTAATGCTCCCTTTTCACAGATGAGAAACTGGGCGTTTAGAGAGGTTAACTAACTTTGACTAGTAAATGTCAGATGTCAGACTCATACCCTGCATCCTTCGGTTCTGAGATGAATCTTCTTTCCTCTACAACAGTGGTTCTAGAGCCTTCCTGAACACTAGCATCAAGCTGGGAGAGCTTGTTAAAAAATGCAGACGGTCGTTCCTCCCTCCCCTACTCCCACTCCAAAGATATGGACTCAGTGGGTCTGCATTGGTTTTAGGAATCTGCATTTTTAATAAACACTTCAGATCATTCTGATGCAGAACATCCATGAACCACATTTTTAGAACACTTGGCTGTTACGACACCCTGTCTACCAGAATTAGGTCCGAGGAAGGCAACCCTTTGGAATTAAAGAAACTTCCTATTTACTGGTATAAGGGAATTTGGATAATTATTATTAATGACAATGATAATTGTACTATTACTTGAGTTCTTAATGGGTACCAGCCACTGTGCTAAATGTTTTGTGTACATTTATCTCCTTTTTCAAGGCCTCAGAGAATGGCCTGGAGTAGGGGGTGATCAGGGTGACTGGACCCTGACAGCCAAATCCCCTAGAACCCCCACTACCTGGAACTCCTACTACCTGGAACCCCCATTACCTGGAACCCCCACTACCTGGGACTCCTACTACCTGGAACCCCTATTACCTGGAGCCCCCACTACCTAGGACCCCCAGTACCCAGAACTCCTACTGCCTAGAACCCCCACTACCTAGAACCCTCACCACCTAGAACCCTTACTACCTAGTACCCCCACTACCTGGAGCCCCCACTACCTGGACACTATCGTTATGGGAAGTGGCCACTCCCCCGCCTTCAGATCTTGTGTGTTTTAAACCCTAGTCATGGTGAGGAAGGAGAACCAGGCACTGGCTGATAACCCTTCTGGAAATTTCACATGAAATGGAAATAACAGAAACTCCAACCTGCCCTTGCTCACCGGCCCAAGCATCTGTACTTGGAGTTGACAGTGTTGCCTTGGAGAAATATGTGTCTACTTTTTAATCTTTCTAGAAACAGCCAAAGGGTACAGTTTCGCTGGATTTAGAATAACAGTCAAAATAGAAACTAAGTACATTGCTTATTCCTTGACACGAGAAACACATCACCAGTGACCAATTTTCCAAACAGGATTTGGTGGAATGTTGGGAAAAGTTTGTCTTCACTATTGCACTTTCCATTTTAGTTCTTGCCGTTTGCCATGTAGGCAATTCATCTTCACTTGAAAGCAAAATTAAAACAACAACAACAACAAAAATAACCAACACAAAAGCCTCATCATTTTTTTGTGTCTGAATATTTATCATTTCAAAAGAATTATTAGCTGTAAAAATGGAAAGGTTCATATGTGGTGTTTTCCTGTTGTCACAGGAGGCAATGTGATGAGACAGAACAGTCACAGGTCTTGGATTCCAGTTATGGCACCTATTAACCCATCCGTTCATTGAGAAAGGTCTTATTCATCTCAACCACGTGATGGGCCTTAGCTGGGTGCTGGGGAGTCATTTGTTCACCATCAAGCCAGAAGTTGTGCTCGGTTCTGGTCCGGCACGTGCCCTGGTTGAATGCATCTGAGAGTCCAGTGGGAGAGACTGGCATTTATCAAAGAATTGCCTAAGTAAGTTTACAGTGATGGCCAAAGATGCTGATGGAAGGGAACCACATGTTACAGGTGTGTGTAACCAGGCTGTTAACTAGGTGTGCTATGCAGGAGGAGGGAGATGTGGGGATGACAGTGAGCTTAGCATCTCAGGCAGAGAGAAGTGCATGTGCAAAGCCCTGGAACACAGGAGTGTGGCATGTACGTGGAACTGAAGAAGGCCAGTTTAGCTGGGCACAGGGAGGTGAGAAACAGGGCTCAAATTCTGCTAGAGAAAAGTAGACAGGGCCAACACCTGCAGAGTGTCCTAGGTCAGGTGTGAGCGATTGGTCTTCCTCCTGAAAGGCCATTGGAGGTTGTAGAGCTCTGGGCTTACAGCGCAGCACAGAATCTAGTATGTTGTCACGGAAGAATTGCCCAAGGATCTGAGAGGGAACATCACAGGTGCTCCCTAGCCTGTCCTGTGATGTCATCACAAGCAATGTCACTAACCTCCTGCAGCTTCAAGGTCTTGGGGTGACAGGTTATCACGTTGTAGCATCCCTGCCTGTCACCTTCTTTCCCGACATGCTTTTGACAGCCATTTGAGAAGAAAATGTTTATTTTCTGGAAATGATTTTGCCTTTCCCTGGAGCTTCCACCCTTCTTAGGTCCCCTCTCATCTCTAGATACGACTGTGCCTCTAAGATTTGGGCTCTGCACATCCCAGCTCCGTTCAATAACCAAGCACCCAGGCAGAGGTGAAGCATCTCACTTTCAGAGGGTGCAGACACTCAAAGTAGAAGTCTACTTATTTAGAAGTTCTCAGTTTGAGTGGCATCTCAGCTAGAGACACTATTAACCTCTGGAAATCTAACCAAAAACCTATTTATTTATACATGGGCTGTCATGCTTTGTGTTGTTTTGCTGGTATGTGACTCTTCTGTGTGTCTGCACTGTGCTGTAATCCTCTGGGCAGAGGCTGCAAGTCAGTTAAATGTGGAGCTTATAAAGTTGGATTCCTTAAAAGTAACATAATAATATCACATAGCAAAGCATAACAAAGAACTGGCCACCCCTCCCCCTGCAGCAGGGTTGCCTACATGATTATGAGCAGCTACGTTTTGATTTTCCGAGTTTGCTGCAAATGGGCCTGAATCAGACTCGATTTCCCGTCGTAATTGCTTTCCGCGTGAAGAGGTCTTTTCCAGAACCGTCTGCTGCTGCTGTTTTAATGGGAAACCTGTCTATTTGTATGTTAATAGTTTCCTCTGAGTTATTGGGCTTGTTGATGGAAAAGCCCAAATCAGATACTTGACTATTTTCAAGGTTTACTGTTAATCTTGGATGCTTTTTTTGTGCCCAGGTGAAGTCGTTTCCACCTCCTCTGCTCTAAACCTTCTTGATGAAAGAGGGAGGAATGACAACAGGCTTCCGTTCATGAGGCACACTTGTGCCAACAAACGCTCAACTTGCTGGCTCCGTGAAACCGTGGTGCGCAGGTGATTTTGCTAGGGAGAATGCCTTCCCAGGTAGTCCACTCACCCAGCTCCCAAGCAACCCACGCTTTGCTGAGCAAGGTCACCTGTGTCAAGTGAGGGGGGGCGGCCTCAGCTGTGGGGTGCGGCATTGCAGCAGATGAATCCAGGAGACACAACCAAGAACTCCGTGCTGGAAACAGAACAGCCCAGCCTTTGACCGCGGACTCTACAGGTGAGTAGCGTATAACATGCACTCACAACTTCTCTGATTTTCGGGTTCCTCATTGCTTAAAAAAAAATGAAAGCTATCATTCTCTCATGTCATTTACCTCTTATTCATCGTGGGGTTTAATGATATCGTGTCCATGAAGATATTTAATGACTGGCAAACAGTGAACCTCCAATACATGATGGTTAAAATTAAGATACTCAGAACCTAGCCCTGATTTGTGGAATTGAAGAGGATGGGGAATGGGCCCTGGGAATCTTCATTTTTAACAAACATCCCAGATAACTCTAGTTTGCGTTCCTACTTGAAAACCCCAGCAGACGCGCGTGCCGAGAGCTGGGGTTGGGTTATTGTAAATTGCTGTAACACCTACATTCAGTGCCACGGGAGTCGGAGACTGCTCTCCCCGGCGGTTCGGTGGGAACTGGGGTTTGAAGGATGAAAAAGAGACTGCCAGGTGAGGAAGGCTGTGAGGACGTCCTGTCACCGGGAAAGGCACAGACACCAGACAGCACCTACTGTCCCAGAAACAGGGAGAGAGGAGACCCTGGGCTACAACAGCAGACAGGGGCCGAGGCAGGGGTGGGGGTGGGCAACGTCAGAAATTCAGATTTTATAAAAAGACAAATAGAGTAACCGGATTGGTGTTGTATAATGACCAATCCCATGGATTAACTCCAATGTATTTACAAGCGTGGGTTGACAATATTGCAAATGAATGCAGGGTTGAGTGTGATTTGGCAAATGCATCTGGGAACACACAGGGGTCCCTGAACAGAACCTGCGAGCCTAAAGCAGTCTGGGAAGTAAATGGATGATTAAACTAAAGCTGATCCCTAACTCAACACAGAGGGAAACTGAGGCAGAAACAGGGGAAAGGACTGTGAATTCATGAACAATTTATTTAAAAAGGTTATATTCACACATTTAGATTCCTTTCTCTTCCTTCTGCCTCTGAATCCAACTTTCTATCCAGCACTCCTTATTTTTTCTGAACCAAACCCAGGACACAGGATCTATCAAATGTGTGCTTAGGGCGGTTCGACCTGAGAGGCAGGATTGGGGTAGGTGCGGAGAGGGCCAAGCGTCCAGGGTTTGCCAGTCATAGTCCTGCTGGAGTCCATGTTCTAGAACTTCCCAAAGTCTTCATTTTATCATGTGTTAAGTGTGGATCATAGTAAGTATCTCCCAGAGCTATTTCAAGGGTTGACTGATATAAAGTGTATAAAAAGCTTGGCACACAGTGGGTGCTTGGTCAGGGAGAGATAAGTAACAGGAATAGTAGTGGTGATAAAAATCATCATAAAGGTCATTTTTTTATGGCCCGACGGAGCTGAGCCCAGAAGCTTCCCAATTACACTTTTGCTTAGAAGAACTTCGGCCTAGAAATAACCGGAGCTGGGAGGTTTGCCCCAAAAGCTGTGCAGAGGGGGCAGCGCCCCTGGCTCATAGCTCATTTGAGGTGACAAAGGCTCGTCATTCCAGCCACTCAGCTCGTGGCCTCTCCATGCACGACCAGCGGGCAGCAGGTGCAGGCGGCACCCCGTCCGGGACCCGGCCTGGCTTTCCCAGCTGCTGCCTTCAGTGCAATGGAGGCGCCACCCCCTCCTGCTGGGAAGCTCTCAGGGAGGAGGCCGGGCCTGGCCCCCGCAGCCCTTCCCACGAGTGGCAGCCCAGAGGCCACGTCCTGCGTGACTCACGGCCCCAGGCGGGGCACGTCATGGGTGCACGGGCGTGCAAGGGAAGGGTGGGCCTGTTGTGACAGAGCCCCTGCTGAGTCACCTGCCTGGCCCGGGACACCTCGCTTCTCTTCTGCCCCCAGCCTCCCCTCCAGGCACAATCGCGCCCATTTCTAAGAAGGCATTGGGCAATGGATTGCCCAGAGACACTGGAGCAAGGCTGCCCGGGAAGAGTTAAACAATGATCCCGGCTGTTAGGCAATGTCTTGGTTCAGAGGACCAATCGCACATAAGTGTTTGTTGCATACGGAACCTTGAACGGATTGGGATCCGGAATTGGGATGGGGGTAGAAGAAGACAGGTAGGGTGGCCAACCTGTCCTGGTTTGCCCAGCACTGAGAGTCCTGGGTCCTGGGAATCCCCTCAATCCTGGGAAAACTGTTACCCTAAAGAAATTAGGGTGCTGGAGGTGTCCTGCCCCCAGACTTGCTGACTGATGAGGACTCACTGATGTCCATGACGTCTGTGCTGAGTGCTCCCGTGTGCCAGCACTACTGTGGACCGTGTGCTGTAAGGACAACGGTGCCACGAGGCAGAGGGTGTTATGATCCGCATTTCACCAATTAGTCAACTGAGTCGCAGAAGGTGTGAGCCATGGTGTGAGGGCACAAGGCTGAGAGTGCCAGAGTCAGACTGTGGGGCTCAGTGGCCTGGGTCCACTGCCCCTGGGTCCACTGCCTAGTTTTACACACACACACACACACGTACATGCAAAGACACTTGCACATACATACACAGTTATGCAAACACCCATATGAAGAGACACACACAGAAACACACAGAGGTGCATACCACACACACAGATAGATAAGCACAGACACATGCACAAACATGCATGACATGCACAGAAACACAGACACACCACACACAAAGACACACACACACAGGCAGACAGACACAGTGACGTACACAGACATATACACAGATACATCAAGGTGCACACACCTACACAGTTACACTAACACACATGAAGAGAAGACACAGAGAAACACATAGAGGTGTATACCACACACACAGATAGATACAGACACACAAATATGTACATATACAAACATACAGATATACACACAGACATAGACCATGCACACCGACACACACAGATACATACACAGACATGCATGACACAAACACACAGACACACCTGGACACAGACACACACAGACACACACACTCCCCTACTCAGGTCCTGCACGGCACCATGTTGGCAGGAAGCCTCATTTCCAAACAGCCCAGTCCAGCAGTCAAGCCTAACTGGAAAGAAACTGAAATCTCTGCTTCTCTCCTTCTCAGAGCCCCTCCAAGCCCTACATCCTCCTGAGCCTTCCCACCAGCCTGGCACAGGACCCATGACCCCAGACACAGGACTCAGGACCCTGGACCCCAGACCCCAGACACAGGACCCAGGACTCAGGACCCTGGACCCCAGACCCCAGACACAGGACCCAGGACCCAGGAGCCAGGACCTCGGCAGGTGCAGAGGGAACTTTCCTTAATGGGCAGAGGAGGGAAAAGCTGAGCAGCTGTCCAGGGTGAGAGAAGGAGGACCGGGAGCCTCCCACATTAAACAATCGTGTTCCCCAAACCTTTGATCCAGTTCCAACCCACCCACCCATAGCTGAGACCACAGACTCCCTAGCAAGCCCCTGCCAGGACACCCTGGAGCCTAGGAAATCCCTTCAGACTCCATAGCTGCATCTCCATTCCAAAGCCACTTGCTCACTCCTGGTATTTACGCTATTATTTCTAGTGTCTGACTTTCTGCAGAATCCCTCAAAGGAATATTTCAGTCATTCTGTTTACTCCATGCTAAATGCCAGCTCCTTCCTGGGTGACTGTTCTCCACCTGGAGTGTGCCTCAGGACCAATGCCCTGGGGATCTCTTGAAACACATTCTTGTTCGCATTTTGACTCAGAGCCTCTAATCTGGGCTCCCCTGTGGGTCTGACACATGGTGATATCTGCGGAGCCTGCAGGACTCAAGCCAGGGAACTCACAGCCAAGTCCAGGGTTCCTGAGACCACTCACTAGGAAATAAACTCCATGACACCACATCGTGTTAATATAAATAGCCATAACTGTTAGAAAAATGCCCACAAGGATTGGTCCCCTTGGAATATACTTACTGAACACCCCCTGCATGCCAGATGCCCTTCCAGGAGTTGGGGTTGCAAAGACTTGTAGAACGTACTCTTGGCCCTTGTATAGATGATAACAGCCTATCCGGGGAGGTGGGCACGTGAACAACAGCAGGTACCAAACATTAGAGCTCAGCACGGTGATGGTCACGGTGGGTCAGGGGATCACAGGACCATGGGAGAAGGGTGATGGGGACGCCAGCAGGATGGACCAGGAATGCCGGAGCCACGCATCCCACCACGGACAGGGATGGGGCTGATGCTTTAACCAACACGTTCTCGTGTTCGTTTCTCTGGGCCAGAACTGTGCTAACTGAAGAACCTACAAGCAGTGAAGGGCACCTGCCTGCTGCAGGTAACAGACCTGGAAGGTGACATTGCACCTGCAAGTCCCTGGAGTCCCAGCCACTCGGAAGGCAGAAGTGGGAGGATAAATTGAGCCCAGGAGGGAGTTCAAGGCCAGCCTGAGCAACATTGTGAGACTGTATGTCTAAAAAAAATAAAAAATAACAAAAGAAGAAGAAATTGAATTGAAATCACGCCTGCAATCGTTATTGTCACTGCGAAGTCCAGGGTGTTATGGAATCCTAAAAGAGGAGGGTAAAAGGACCCTAGGAGATCTCAGGGTACCTGAACCTAAAGGGTGAACAGGCTTGGGGTTAAGCACATGCCAGGTGGAGAGAGCTGAGCTGCAGGGAAACCAAGGCTCATGCACGTATGTTGAATTGGGCGTGGTGGGGACATGGCATTGGTGTGTGACGGAGGGACAATGGGGATGGGTGGATGGGACCAAAGTGTGGAGAGGCCATGTGATGCCGTGCCCATTCGAGGGTTTGATTTCACTTCCTACTGACAACAAGGAAGTAAAGACAGTAGCCGCTACTGTCGAAATTCTTGGAAAGTCAACAAAAATGCAAATTTTAAATGATTCATCTGATAGGGTAGTTTTCTAAACGTTTTCACAAAGCGTGAATTCCCTAGGCAACACGGAGTGTCATTTTTATTCAATCTTTACTGAATTCCCATCATGTGCCAAGTACTGGGCCAGACCCAGGGGACGGGAAGGGGAACAGAGAGGGGTGTGGCCCCTGCCCCAGCAGCCTCCTTCCCTGCAGGGCAGAGCAATCCGCAGTCACTGGTCCAATTTAAATTACGGTGGGTGTCGTGAAGGAGGCTGTGATTAGAGGGGGCCGTGAGGTGGTTCAACAGGCAAGGTCTGAAGGACGGAAGGACCCAGGGGGATGGCAGTGAGGAAGTGATCTTTCAGCTCAGATCTGAAGGTTGAGAAGATGTGAGCCAGGGGAAGAGGGGGACGCCAGTGTCACAGGCAGATGTGTGTGGCATGTGACTCACCAAGCAGAGAGGGCTCTGCCTCTCCTCCCAGTGTCTCAGTTGTCTGTTTCCTTCTGTCTCTCTCTTCCTCTCTCTCTCTCTGTCTCCCAGTCTCTATCTCTTATCCCTTCTTTCTCTGTCTCTATTTCTCTCTTTTCCTTTCTGTCTCACTCTGTCCCTCTATTTCTTTGTGTACATCTCTGTGTCTCTCTCTTCTTCTGTCTCTGTCTCTCTCTGTCTCTTTCTCTCTCTTCCCCTCTCTCTTTCTCCCTCTTTCTCTACTATTCTACTTTCTCCTCCCTCCTTCTCTCTTTTTAAAACTTTTTGTATTGTGGAAAAATTCCAAGTCCACGTGTAGTTATGAGAAATAATACAGAAAGGTCCACATGCCCTTCAGTCAGCTCTCCCCATTGTACCATCTCGAATAACTCTCCTATAATATCACAACCAAGAAATTGACATTGATGCAACCCTCCTCTTTTTAAGGAAAAAAACCCTACACACATGAATAATAAAACCACCACTTTATCAAGTAGCCGAGATATCAAGGGTAACTAGTTAAATATCCCTCAGACAAACCTTTATGTCTCACTGGGTAAGAGTGGGTATTTGCACACATGTATGTATGCGTGCATGTACATGAGTATACGGACATGCATATATAAATATTTGAAAGACAGATTTATCTAACTCAAATTTGGAATTATTAAATTATTAACTAAGAAAAGCCAACTATCTTCTCTAAGGAAAAAATTAAGACTAGCAGTACACAGGGTATTTGAAATTGGTTATAGAGTTATAAGTATTTGGGAGGAAACTTATGTTGAACAGGTTCCTTAGTTTTGAGCAGAAGGGGGATAGGAATATTTTTTCCTTTTTATTAAATTCCTGGTTGGCACTGGAAGAATCATCATTTTTTAACAATTCCATGTCATGCCTCCAACATCATTCTATTAGAGTCTCACATCCCTCAGGAGTTTTGAAATAGATTTCAAGGAAGTGAGAGTCAATACAATGCCTTTTCTTACACACCGATATATTTTGCTTCTTGCTGCTGGTTCAGATTCTAAGTAAAGATTTTGTCCAGTGATACAGTTAGCTCCATTTTTTTTTTCCTGTCAGGAGGAAAAGATCAAAAAAGAAGAAGGAAAAGGTGAACTGATACACAGGAAAGCTACAGAAATATTTATAAGAACAAAATTAAGAGGAACTTTTAATAGCACACAATCTCAGTAGAAGCATTTACATAGAACCTACAAGGTGTCAGCCATCAGGCTAGGTCTTCCAAAAATAACTTGACAAACATCTTCAACAAAAATATAAGTTATGTATTTCCAATTTTCCATATGGGAAAACTGAGTCTCAGAGGGATACTATGATTGTCCTAAAAGTCACAGAGAGTGAGAGAAAGAATTAGGAATTCAAACTTGGGTCAGTACAACTCAAAATCCTATGATCTTTCCACTGTATCATGATATTGGTTTTTAGCTGATTTTTTAGGTGACACATTGCGGTAGACAAAAGAGAATATACCACTTAGTGATCTGAGCTAAAATCTAAGACCTCAAAGTTGAAGCCAACTGATAATGAGATTGACTTTGAACCAGAACGGGGACCTTTTGGTAACTTTTGATTTTTAGATGGTAACTATGGATTCTTGTCCTTTCTCAGATTGTTGAAAGCCCCGTGGACTCTGAAATAAAAATCTTAATTATAGATCCCCTTGGGCTGTCTTGAATGGTTGGCATGCTTTCAGCCTCCAGGAGAGCTGCCCTCCAGACACTCCATTTTTCTCTTGCTGTGACTTATTGAATCTGACTACAGACCCTGTCACATGCTTTACCTATGTTTACTCACTTATTTCTTGCACCAACCCTTAGAGGTAAGTCTTAATATTAACCCATTTACAGGTTAGAAAAACGAGGCTCGGAGTGGTGAAGGGACTGGGTCAGGGTAGCTTGAATAGAAAGTGCCCAGCTGGAACTGGAACCCAGGTCAGGGTCTCAGTGCTAACAGGAGGAGCCTAATGCAGACCTTGAAGCTCATCATGGCAGAAAGTTCCCCAGCATCTGCTTTTCTAGATAAAATGCTCCAGACCTTCTTCACCTCTTTCTGGTTGGATTGCTATCAAATAGCTCCCTTTCTGGCTCTCTCAGTGGATTGCAAAGGTTAGGCTTCACTTCATGTTTATTCCAAGGAGATAAGTGGTGACAGTCTTTTTCTGCATCCTCATTATTCACAGATTTGTATTTGCAAATTTGCCTATTAGCTAAAATGTATCTGTAACATCCAAATCAATACTTGCGGTGCTCTCACGTTCATTTGTGGGTGCACACAGAGCAATAAAAAATTTGAGTCACCCGAGATGCACCTTCCTCGCTGAGGGGGAACAAGGCAATGCTCTGCCTTCCTGTTTTAGCTCTTGTGCAAACAATGTCCTTTTCACAGTCAATTTAGTGCCACTTTTTTTTTTTGCATTTTTGTGCTTTTTGTTGGTGATTTTACTGTTTCAAATGGCCCCTGAGCACAATGCTGAAGTGCTGTTTGATGCAGGAAGGCTGTGATGTGCCTGCCTTTCTTCCCTCAGGCAAGAATTACAGTGATGTTGCCCATGAGTTCAATGTTAATGAATCAACAATATATATTGAATAAGGTGTCTAACCAGAAACACATAAAACAAAGTTATGTATTGATCTGTTGATGAAAACGCTGTGACCAGAGGCTTGCAGGAACCTAACCCAGTATTTCCCCTAGGAGCAGTGGTCCTGTATTCACCAATTCAGGGCTCACGGCAACTTTATAGAACATAACTACTGCAAATAATGAGTATCGATGGTATATACAAAAAATGCTCATTGCTACCATATTCACAATAGGAAAGAACTGAACACAATCTAACAGTAGGGCACTGTTAAAGTATGATTCATCTATGCGTGAAGTTATATGTAACCATGAAAACTAAGTATTCGGAAGACTTAAAAAATATTATGTAATGGCAGATGGGAGAAGAGAGCAGGGTATTAAGCCGTGTAAATTCTATGGTTCAGCAATGATAACTGAGATCTGTCTCTAGACACACACACACACACACACACACACAAAAAAAAAAAACCCACAGCTTTGAAAGAATGATAAATGGTGGTCATCTTTGAGTAGTGTGCTTATGGATGTTTTGAAGTTTCTTCCTTATAATTTTTAATGTTAAGTTAATTATGCTATGCATATATTTATTTTATAACCATAAACAGTTCAAACAGTTTTATCATTCGATAGTCATACATTGTTTATACAAATGGGTCTAGCACTTCTGGAATACCCTATAGTCAAAAACATCACGGGTCATAAAAATTTTCATAAACGTTGACCTGGTGATTTCTATTTTAAGGAAATAAATTTTTAAAAGGCTAGATGTAGAAAGGTGTTGATTATACTGTGTCTCATTTAAGAAACATAGCTGAAGAAAATTAATGTGTAACCATAGTGATACTTGATACCAAGAATATTGCAACATCAACATGCTGAGATATTATGTAGCTATTATGTACCGTTTATTTAAGAAATGGTTAATAAGCACTTACCATGGGTTAAGGATGTAACAGTGAGAAAAACCACACATTAAACAACTTCCGTTTCAGGGAAGAAACAGATATTAATCAAAGAATCACACATAGAACAATAAAAATGCAACTCTGATCAGCACTCAAAAGAAGAGAGAAACAGTCCTTCAATGATTAAAAAGGACCCCTGACCAAGGAAGGGAGATAGAGTGTTCAGATAATTCCCTGGGGAACAGATGAGTCAGCAGAGATGTGATGTTTATTATTACTCTGAAGACAGATGGATTAAAGATATATAAATAAAGGAATGCAAAATAATACTTGCCCTATAATTGCAATATGTAAATACACATTTGTGGACAGAGATGGAAAGTAATTTGAAAAAAAAAAACATAGTAGAGATATATCTATTAGGATGGTAGGACAATGGGTAGTGATTTTTTTCTTAAAATGATTTGTGATCATTCTTATTTTTATAGTTAAATATTTAAATGCAGTCATTTCTTACATTTTTTTTACTAGACCCGGTTATTTTTTTTACATATTCAAAATTACAAATCTATATTCAAAATAATATTTTTAAAAGTCCATCATGCTTTATGACATAATTTTTTCAATATCAATATTATTGAGAGATTCAAATTAATGCATGTTCACTATTGGGGCAATTGTTCAGGGTTAAAAGATTCTTATGCCTTTTCCTACTCTCAGTGAAATATACATTTTTGTGCGTGTTTATTTCTAACTTCCCTTCTTCTGTTTCGTTTGCTTTACATATCAAAGTTGTCATTTCAGACCTCAGGACCCTGATCCAAAAAGGGAGGACTGGCCCACGGGCATGCCACAAGGAGATGGTTCTAAGCAGAGACCACAGCCCTGAGTTCTTACTCCATGAGCTGGGTGCTTTTCACATATCTTGGGGCGGGTTGCGAGAGGATCACCAGCCCAGACCCTTTGTGCTGCCTGGGTTCGAGTCTCACAACGGCCTCTCTTACAGCTGTGCAACCTCGGGCAGGTTAGTAACTATGTCCAGAATTCAGTTTTCTCATAGTGAACCAGAATCAAGTTATTCTGCACATTAAAATCAAACGAGATAGCCAACATGTGATGGGATGAATTACATTCTCCTGAAAAGATATGTCGAAGTCCTAACCCCTAGTATCTCAGGATGTGACCTTATTTGAAAATAGGGTTGTTGCAGCTATAATGAGTCAAGACGAGATCATACTAGGGTAGGGTGGGTCCTTCATCCAATGCCACTGGTGTCCTTAAAAAAAAAAGAGGACAAGAGAAACAGAGACAGAGGCACACAGGGAGGGCATCGTGTGACAACAGAGACAGTGAAGTGATGCAGCTGCAAACTAAGAAACATCACAGCTTGCTGGCTTCCCCCAGCAGCTGGGAGAAGAGAAGGAAGGATTGTACCCAGAGTCTCAGAGGGCATGGCCCTGTCGACACCTGGATTGCAGATATGTAGCCTTCAGAACTGGGAGAGAATACATTTATTCTGGGTGGTTGTATTATGAAGCCGTCCAGCGTGTGGCAGTTTGTTACGACAGCCTTGGGAAACTAATACACCCCTAAGTAAGGTTGCCAGATAAAGTAGATTCCAAGTTAAGTATGAACTTCATATAAAAAAGGAAAAATTGTTTAGCATAAGCATGCCCCATGAAGCACGTATTCAGGACATATTACTTGTACTTAATTGGTGTCCTGTATTTTCGTTCGCTAGATCTGTCAATCCTACCCCATACATGCCATTGCCTGGGGTCAACCACAGCCTCTAAAAACATTAGCTGTTGTTAGGATATCATGATAGCTTGATTAGAAGAGGCAATCCATAAACCTATATATGTTGTCTATGAATAAATACATACATTCTACATTCTAATTTTTTTAGGTACTCGCAAAGGGTTGTAGTAATATTTATTTTAGCACAATTGAAATCAGAGCAAACCCCAAATCTGACAAATAAACATGAAATCAAATTGCCACGTGATGACAAGGCCCATGGAGAACTGCTCTGATTCCACAGGGCTCTGAACGTTCCAGTTTCATCACAGCTGGGCTGCCCCACGTGCATGCCTGAACACGCGTGGGAGCTGCATGTCCAGGCAGGCCCGCTGCCTCGGAAATCCACTGTGTCCCCGCAGCCTGTTCCCTCCATAATTGCTCATGCGATCTGATCCCAAATGCTCAGATCTGCAGCTCTTGCCGAAGACAGGGACTGACCGTGACAAACTCTCAGCCAAGCAGATGTCGTCGGTATCTGGGAGATGCACCCATCATTCTTTCAGTGGCTTGAGTGGGGGCTTGTTTCCTTTTCCGCCCCTCCTTCTCCATCACTCCCAGGCCCTGAGAGGTGGGCTTCCTGCCATTCATCCAGGAGATAGCTGCTCTTCCCGAAAGACTGCGTGGGGGCTTCCGGGGCTAACGTGATCTTAGCAGGCAGCGATAAACTGGGTTGAATATTTTATCATCCTGCCTGTTGGGAAGAGCAGTTTCTGTGTGTGCTAAGTTCAGAAAGTTGATGAAAAGGAAAGAAAAATCAAGAAATGGGCATTTCTGGGGAGATCTGGGGGTATATGCACAGGTGTGTGTAGGAGGGTTGTAAGAAAGTATTTTATTTTATACATGCAAAGTTCTTACTGGGACTGGATGAATCCTGTTAACTGATTATCAACGCTACCAAAATTTATTGAGAACATACTTGATTCCATCCATGATTCAAATGCCAGCAATTCAGTAGTGAACAAGACAGACAATCACCTGCTCCTTGTGAGGTTTACCTACCAACGAGAGGAGACGGGTTACACACAAGCACACAAATGCACACTTTAAATGTTACCTATAATAATTTTTGAGAAAGAAATAACTAGGATGCAGAAACTAATGGGAATAGTGAGGTCTGCTTTAGGCAGGTGTCTCTGAGGCAGGGCATCAGGAAACCCAAAGAATGACAAGGAATATCCAAGGGAAAGTCAATGAAACTTCCAAGAAGACTTTCTAGAAAGGGATGGGCTTGTATCAAGCAGTGCTTCAGGAACCTCATTCTAGAAGCTCCTGGAAAATTTGGGGTTTTGCAAGAGAATTATGTTTCAAGGCATCCATTGTATGGAGGGACAAACTTCTCTCATCTGCATCTAGATTTCTAGAATGGTTCTAGTGTTTGAACAAATTCTCTTTTTTGCATCGAGAATGGTTCTATGTACCATCCTTGGAAGAGTTGGGAAAATAGTCACTCAAATCATGCTCTGCGTTCTGTGGCTCCCATGAGAAGCTCCAGTTGAGAACAGCCCTGAACTTTGAAGAACATGAGAAGGACCCAAGTGATGAGGGCCCAGTGTACAGTGAAGACACAAAGGAAGCTGGAAGTAAAAACGTACTGGACTTGAGTTACTCCACCTGAGCCTCAGTTGCTTCACCTATAAATGGACATTGTAATGCTTCCCTGGGAAGATTTTAGGGTTTAAGAGACAACACAGGTAAAATTGCTCAGTTTAGCGCCTGAGAGCAGTTGGCAGGAGAGAAGTGTGAGTTTTTCTTCCCTTCTTTTCTCTTTTTCTACATAACCCAAATTAGAATGAGGCATATAGCCTAGCAGGTTCCTGACTGCAAAAACCTTATATTCCCAGGTTTTCCAAGAGTTTAGAACTGTCTTGAGACCCAGAAAGTTGTTTGAAAACAAGACAAGGAAGTAAACACAAAGCAGTCGATTCCTTTGTGCATCACAATCCTACTCCCAGTAACAAACATGCCATTCCCTCTATTCTGAACGTGAAACCCACAGGCCATGTCAATGTAGCCGTGGAGATGGATGGGGGTAGAGCAACGGTCAGCAGAGATTTGGGGTTTCAGGATCCTGTTCAGATATCCACCTCCCACCTCCCACTCACATCTCCCAGGGTGCACTTGTGACCCAAGCTCCACCATGAAGCATTCCAATGGCCAAAATGTGCTACAGTCTCTTGGCAAATTCATTTTCCAAATGCACCATAATACATAGTGATGCATTCTCACAGGCACTCCGATGAACAGAGGCATTCACACTAGAAAACTCTCTTGCAACTAACTGCTTAATACTTTGATCACACTGAATTATAATTGCCTGAGTCCTTCTCTTGACCACTACTTGACTCTAAGCTTTGGAGAACTGAGCTTTGTTTATTTTGCTCCACGTTGTGCTACTGTCCGGCAATAGCTACTTGTTGAATAAATAAATAAAACTAAAAACAAAACCAAAAACAAAAACAAGCAAACAAACTCAAAACCACACATGCACAGCCCACGTAGGAACTCACAAATAGAGCCTGCACTCATGGTCAGACTCAGAAGCACACTCAGGTGCCAGCCACGGTGTGTGAGTTATGCATGTGCACTAGCTCCTGTTCAGACTGTCTCTTAAGTTGTCCCATTCATCTCTCAGCATCCCTACATCTCTGCATATTCTCACTAGAGAATTCCAGGCACCTGGCTGGTTTATATTGTGGCTTCTTGGCCTGGAACAGATAGAAGAGACCACATGAGAGCTTTCAGAGTCCTCTGTTCTTCAAAGCTTGCTGCTCAGGCCCCAGACCAGGTGGTCACCAAGGTTGAATGTGGTTCATGTGTCTGATTCTGAGACTTTTCTTTTATGAGTCAGACAGAACTCAACATCGGCCACCAGGGAAGACTCAATCTATTTAATGTATACCCTGCTCTGGGGTCTCAGATGGCAATGAGGCCAAAGAAAAGGTGTCAAACCATGTGTGGTCTTTAAATAGCCCTTGATGTTTGTCACAAGAGCTGAGCCTGGGGCCTGGACCCATTCCAGTTGGTAATTGATAATTCCAACTGGTAATTACGTGCTCTGGGTAGTTTCGGTTGGCATCCGCACATCCTGTCCTCAAATGGCGAGAGGTGTTCCCGGGTTTCATGCCAGAGGTGGCTCCATTTCAAGCCCCATAAAGTTTCTAAATACCTTTGGAATGTTGCAGGATGAAAGATGCTGCCCTCATTAAACACATGGGCTTCTCAAAAGAAAACCCATTACTCTCTGATAATGACAATTTTTCCTGGTCCTTATGTTCCTTGTTAAAGAAAAATGTCAATTAATGAAGAATACACACATAACCCTTTCCAAGAATTAACTAATTAGCTCCTAGGGAGCTTAACAAAATAATCTGCTTGCAAATCATTGTATTCTTCAGAATATATGGAGTCACTCTAGATTGTCTTGATACTTTTTTTCTTCTTTTATCTTTTTCATTTTTTGATCTATCATTAATAAACAGCCTTGGATTGAGGTCTACTCATGTGTCTCCATATAGCTTATCCCTCCATTTAAGAAGACATAGGCTTCTTTCTAACCTTTTAGGAATGAGCTGGCTAGGGTTTTATGATAATAGCACCAGGAATAAAACTGTAATATTCCTCTTCCTATTCTATCAAAGGAATCCCATAACCAAATTCAGCTAAAAATGTAACATGTTGATCATGGAGGTGAGCACTTTAAAGACTCCCGTGCAAGAGCCTTAGGTTGGAATGGCCAACCCCACAAATTTCTTTATTTCCAGAATGCATAAGGCCTGCCTAAACATGTCTGGAAAGGACACATACTCATGTGTTTTGTTCTCTATTGCTCTACCCCAAAATGAAGGACCTTAAAACAACTGCATTTTATTATTTCTCAATTGGTTGGTTGGCTGGGCTCAGCTGGGTGGTTCTTATGCTCACTTTGAGTCTTTCAAGTGGTTACAGTCAAACGGTGACTGGAGCTGTAATCATCTGAAGACGAGAACCCTGAGATGCCTCTCAACCTCTTTATGCTGTCTCAGAAATATTCCTTTCCATGTGGCCTCTCCCAATGAGGAGCTGGACTTCTCATAGGGTGGCTCAGGCCCCCAAGAGTGAACATTCCAAGAAGGTAGAGGCAAAAGCTACAGTCTTTCTAAAGGCTGGACCTGGGACCAGCATTCTGTTACTTCCTCTGCATTCTATAGCTTATCATGAGAGCCGGGCCAGCTCAGATTTTATTTGGAAGGGATTACATGAGCGTGTGAAAACTAGGAGGTATGGTTCACTGGGGGCCATTCTTAAGGAACAGTTGATACATCATTATTGCCTTTGTGGTTACCCACGCCCCCCCAATGAAAGGCTACTCGTCCAACACTTGCCCCCATGTTTACCATCTCCTGCTTGCCCCACTCAGCTCTGGTATTGCCTCTTCTCTGGCTTGCCTCCTCCTCTATTTTCATAGTTTGGGCTTTGATTTTCTTCTTTCCCTTCACAGCATCAACATTGACCATTTCCCCCAGTTTTCAACTTCACTGAAATTTCATAATGACATCCTCTCTCTT
>CM052442.1:116839761-116916083 GCA_028533085.1 Varecia variegata | reverse complement strand
ACTGTTACAACTACCATCGCCACCACCCTACAACTCCTCTTACTTTGTTACTATTAATACTAACACTATAACCACCACCAGCAGCAGCTTACAACTCCTCCCCTTCCCATGACCATCACCACCCTACTAGGAATACTACCACTTGCATCTACTAGGGTTTTCTTTAAATGTTTACTAAGTACCAGACATGCCAGACTTTTTGCATGTTTTTCATGTAACTATCATAAAAGTTCTGTGACCTATTTCTATCATTGTCATCTGCTGGATAAGTGGCAGCTTAGATTAAATGACAATCCCAAAGCCCTGCTTTGAGACTCACCCCAGTTATGTCTGATCCCCTGTGCTCTTTCTGTGCTGCTTCCAGTCATTTCAGTATGGACAATGTATGTGTTTTTTTCTTTCCTTTTTCCAAGTCCTTGTACAGGGAGATGAGAAGTTCACCAAGTGGGGAAGGACCATGACTAGATGCAGAGCTTCCGGGTAAACCGGAAGCTTGCACAAAGCAGCTGGCTGGCCGGGCAGCTCATCTGCTGACTTTGGCCTTTGTCATCCACCCTCCCCATGTCCCCTTCCATGAAGACTTCCACACCTGAGACAATCAATGCAAGGATAGTTCCAGGCAGGATTTTGCTGCCACTCAGTTGACAATAGACTGGGCTCCAACAGATGGATCAATGATGGTGGGAAATGATGCACCTTCCATTCACATAGAACCTTTGCTGCCTTGGGCTCCTTTATCCCCCAGCCCATGCCCCTCCAGCCCCACCCCTCCAGCAGCTGCGTAGTCGTGTTCTGTTTGCCTGTGGAAAAATAAATGGCCATTACTGCCTATCCCCAATTCCTGGGGCCATGTGTTCTGCATATTAGAGCCCAAACTATTGGAGGATGCATCCGTCCGTGCACTCAGTTAAGTAACCATGCCACCAGTGAATATTTAGAAAGGAAATAATTCATGCCAGAACAGTGGTGTTGAACAAGATGGAGGTTTATTTGTTCCTGGAACTATCCTTGCTCTCATGCAGACCACACTGATGTTCCCAACCACTGAGACATCCCACCATGTGGTTCTCTTTAAGTCAAGAAAGGTCGCTCATCAGCGGCCCATGTTATGACATCATCACAGCATAGACTGATAGTCAAAGAATGGGAGTTGGCATTATTAACCTCTCTTCCTTCCTCCCTCCATTCATTCTTTATTCTCTCTCTCCTCTCCTCTCGTTTATTTTAATTGAGGCCGATAACTGTTAGGATGTTGACCCATGTGCAGCCAAGTTCTGAAATTCCTAGACTGATTCATACGGTTTGGGAAGTTTATCTTTCCATGCAGAAGGGTCACTTAGGATGCAGACTCATTGTCTGTCACCTGGTGCCACCCTTGGTCTTAAGGCTGGGTTCAAATCTTGGCTCCATCATTTTGGGCCAGTGATTTAACCTCTCTGAGCCACAGTCTCGATCCACAGCAGGGCAAGAATTATTGCATCTATTTTGTAGAATTGCAAAGAGGATCAAATAATATAATCCCAAGTAGTGTCAGAAGCAGGTTCACTTCACTGAAGCCAATGACTCTTAAGCTTTGAGGCCTTTCTCTTGAGGCCCTTACACCCTGGAAATATTCAACATTTGTCATATTTGAAAACTTATTAAAAATTGGTAAACTTCCCATTCTAAATATTCAGTTTTATGCCTAATCTCATATTTTTCTTGAAAAGTCTGCCAAGTTTATTATCTTCAGGTCTCATATAAAACATATACAGTGTTTAGCTCCATACCCTGCATGTAGATAACATTTACTGAATGTTGGGTGATAGCAATCCCATTTAGTTGTTTGGAGCTTTCAAAGAGTTTTTATATTAAATTACAAATCGTGATGGTAAAATAAAAGAACGTATAGCCTGATGGTCATTGTTAATGATGGTGTTTGAAAAGTATATAATCAACACTTATACAGGAAGCTAAAAAATGGGTGAATTTTTCATTGGATATTCCGATGCCTCGTGGTTAGTTACAAAATTTGTTTAAAGTCCCTAAAATAGAGACAGACAAGGAATTGAATGACTAGTGGGAGAAAGGATTCCTAATCATCAATGTCCTGTCTGGCTAGTTATTTTTCCACAGATCAATCTATCTGGATTTTTTCATGAATAATAAATGCCCCTTTGAGGACAGTCACCAAGGGGGGTCGGTAGCACCTCCCTCCCACGCAGCATGTGTTCAGCTGTTTGTGTGTCTCCATTGTTTATCACAATCTGAGTCTGAGAGACTGTCATCTGTCCCACTCTCCTCTAGACTATGGTCTCATTTTTCTGCAGAGCTGAACTCTGGAGATAACATGGGTAAAAATATGTGAATACTTCAGGGCACATTAGAACACTCTTTGTTTAAATTCACTCCCACCCCATTTCTCCGCAAGGAGCCCAGCGAGGGGGGAAGGCGTGAGCAAAGTAAAACGGCCAAGCTGCATATTTAAAATTCCATCAGTTCGATTTCTTTAATGCAATATGGTCACTTTTAATCTGGCTCTGTTTGATAAATACCTGCATTTCAGTACTTCAAGTAATTGTTAAGATTGTGTCTGTTTTTATTAGAACTTATTTGTCATTATTTGACAGTCGTTTCTAATCACATTTGTCATGTGTTGGGTTTCCTTTATGAATACTGATAGCTCCTGGAAGAGATGTTTATGAAGCCCCCATTCATTCCTTGAACACACACAGTATGTCCACCACCCAGGGTACCATTTTTCTGGTCATTCAAAAATGAGAAAATGAATAGCGAAAATGAGTGGGAGGTTTATCTTTAGACACAGAAACTAGAATTGTGGGGAAGTTTTTGGAATTTTTGAGAACAGATTTCTGTGTAGTCAATTCCATCAATTGTGTACTTGGGGAGTTGAGCTACTCAGACGGTTTGAACACAACAAATTGACAAGTTTAGATTCAAAGCTGTCCACTGTATCGGTTCAGCTTGAATTCCTAGCACTGTGGGAAACTTAACCCAGCCAAGTCATGTCTGAAGTCTTTCAACAAATAGCTTATCCATCCATTTATTCAGCAAATATTTTGTTATTTACGGAATTCATTCACTGAGGGTATTTACTCATTCAAGAGATACTTATTCATCCATTTATTTAATGCATAATTCAATGGGTATTTGTTAAATTTCTACTGTATGCAAGACAGATAGGGGAACTTTACCTGCATTGTGCCATGTAGTCTTATGGCCTTGGTGAGGTGGAAGAAGGCTCCAAAACCATGAGTCTCTCAACATTTTTTTCTTTTAAAGAACATGCATTGAAGGTCTTCAATTAATACATACAAAACTTGATGCTCAAAACGACAAAGAAGACGTTACTTCTACAAAAGCCTCCATAGCCCAGAAGCTTTATAGGACCCTCTGAGAACCCAAACTTGAATTTGGGATGGAAGTGGGGATTAATATGAAGGAATGAAGCTACATTTTAGAGTCAGATCTTTGCACCTGCTCTAGAAAGTAAGTCGGACAGAGAGGACTTCTTAGAACAAACAAATCTCACCAGGCATCTCACTCTGAGTGCAGACATTGAATTCCCCACGAATGCAGGACTTAAATTATCTAAAGAAATGAGGTGAGCATTTTTCAAATCTTCTTGTGAATAGTGTGGGCTGAGTTCTGAGCTGCGGTGGCCCCACTCCTATTAGCACGGCAGGTGGTGCCTGGCTGGGTGTCAACCCCTGACTTGGGAGGTAGAGGGTCATATATGGCCAACAGTGGGTTGTCTGCAACAAGGAGAGATGACGACGGGTGGGTTGGGGTGTGAATTCACAAACATCAATTAGGCTATTCAGACCCCTCCAAACGCTTTACCTCTTGCAAGTGGCCTGTAATTAGGGAAGTATAATTATGAGCTTGGCAACTCCCAAAGGAGCACCTTTGCAAACTGCACATGCTCAGCAATATCTATTAACCCTTTTGAACGAGGGATTAAGATGCAATCTGCTCTAACTTGCTGCTTTTAAGGTGGGCAATATTAGAACCAGGTGATATATCTAAATGTCCATGACTTAATTATTACTCACGCTCTGTGAGCAACAGCAGAAAGAATGGAGGGATTGAAGTCAAAGATAGGAGACCAAATTTCCAACTCAGTTCTGTCTAAGCCTGAGCAACTTCCTCAGGGTCTCTAACCCTCAGTTTTCCTTATCTTTAAAATGTGAAGAAAGTCAAACCTACATGTTGGAGCTATTAGGAAGTTAATGCAATGCCTGTGGATGTCCTTGGGGTGAAAACTGGCACATTAGCAGATACTCCATAAGTGACAATTATTATATTAAAACATACTATCATTTTCAAAAAATGGACATAGATTCCAAAATCCACATTACTTCAAAATTAGCATGCTCCCTACAATTACGCAGTTCTTGATAAGACCTCTTTATTTACTCTCAGGTTTCTTCCTTTTGTGAAGTGAAAAGAGGACACAGGAGCTTCACTTTGAAACTCTTCATTAGGATCATTCAGTATTTCAAAAGAACATAAAATCATTTTCCAGTTTGATTTGGAGTCTAGCATCAGTTAATTTCTTTGTTCTTCCCTTCTGGTTGTGCTAATGTCCCCTTTGTATGTGTACCTTTGTCCAGTGCAATCTAAGAAACAATCACCTTAATTGATCTGGCGTTAACCTCTAACAGCTTAAGACATAGGCTTTTTATCTATTGCTCAATCCTTGCTGCAGATGTAATTCCCTATAGTGCTTACATCTTTGTCACCATCACCAAGCCGGGTCCTTCTCGAGGAAAAGCATTTCAGTAAATAAATGGTGCTGCAAACAAAACAGACCATTTACCCAAGAGGCCCCACCATCATGGGAAAGCCTGGTTATGGTCTTGTGTTTTGCTTGGTGGTGTATATAATGATAAATTTCTTACAGGTGTCACCATTTTCAAGACCCCGGAAAGGATTGATGGTTTACAGTAGGCTGATCCATCATCCAAGGCAGGTGGCACCCTATTGGAATTTCAGAAATCTGTTCCCAATCACATTCACTGTTGGGTGACTCCGTAACGACCCTATTTGTGGTGCGTTACTGAAAATCAATGTGCTGCATTCAAGGTCAATGTACTGTTGGAAAACTCTTTAAGCACTGATGGATGGATTGTGCTCATTCAGAATAAATGTCAGAAGAAAGTGACAGCTGAGCATCTAAGAGTCGCGACAACTTTCAAAGACAGATTCCTTTCTTCAGTGGGCAGTGGGATTCCCGGAGGGGTGACATAGTATGTATCCTCTTGTTCTGTTTGGGGTCTGCATGGGTTGGTGTATCTTTCCTCACACAATTAAAACATCAACATGAATCTCCATGGAGATTTTACCAGCCTAATGCTTTAAAAATTACTGCAAGTCAATTTAAATCAAAGAATTCAATATGAGCAAAATCAAGGCCAAGCCCTATGTAGACCAGACCATTTAAAACATATCTTTGGAGAAATAACTTGGAAAATAGCCAAAGACAAGGTGTTCATTCCATTTGGTTTATTCCACAAACATAAAATCTTCAAAATACGCCCCATAATGAACCTGGGGTCAGTGATGTAAAGATGAAAGATTTGGAATCTTTAAACTCCACTCCAGAGAAGTTTAAAGTCAAGGAAGAGAAATGCATACACAACCAAATTATGAAATGCCATGAGATATATGCCTGTGTACAGTTGTACTCACAGAGAGATGAGTGTATAGTGATAGATACAAGGTAAGAGCACAGGGAAGGAAGTTGTCTGTTCTCCCTGGGGCCATTTTGTAACTGGAATGGTTATGATTAATACTTAGGAAAGTGGAAAAGAAAGTAAGCTGAGATTTGTTCAGTGAGTTCTGGTTTCTAGTATATTTAAATATTTTTTAAAAGAGGTCCCCAAAGTAGTGAAATAACGTCACAGTATGAGACGAGACACTAAGGGTATAAGAGATTACATTTCATCACTATAACACTTTCCTTCTGGTGACCTATTTATCAGAGAAGCAGAGGTAATGCTCGACCAAGCTTTTCAACATTCTCAGTGTTTCCAAGTGGCAAGTTGGAGACCTTTCCTGGGGAAAATCAGAAAAAAAAATATTTTCTCCTTGGATAGATGATAAATTTTGCTGCAGTTCTTTCTTGAATTATTAGCTTCCAAAAGGAAAGTGTTTTACTTCCCAGGGAATACATAAAGGCAAAAATGTGGTAGCTGCTAAACAATACAAGTGACCTTAAGAACTGTTTAGAGATGTTTCATGTAAACAAAACGGTGATCCCAAAGACATCAATAATAGATGCAATCGAGGTAGACATATCCTGGTTCTCAGTCAGGTTGGATCAAATTTAATGATCATGTTTTCCTCTTCATAGGCAGTGACTGAGTCACCTGTAATATCTAGCACCTAGCATGATGCCTGGCATATAGTTGCTGCTCAATAAAGAGCTATGGATGAATGAATAAGTGAGTGAGTGAATGTATGAATTAGATGCATTGACAAGCCATGAGAGAAACAACTGTATTTTTCTGTTGTGTGGAAACTGCCTTTCACATTTATTTGCTTTAGAAGTCTTCATGTGTATGTTCAAAATTTGTTGATCCTACCCTCCCACCTGCTGCATCAATTCTGCCTGATGACATTTCTATAGAAGGCTTTCAATATCCCATATCCTTGAGTTGATCATACAAGAGTTGATAATTTCACTGTTTCTATAAATTAAGGGTCCCCAGCTTCCTTTGACTCTGGTTATACATACATTCCAAGTCATACTTATTCCAGCATCCACTCATGTGTTCATTATTCAAGCATTTATTAGCACATATGGTATGTCAGGAACTATGCCAGGCACTTGGAAGATAAAGAATGCTAAGACGAGATCCTTTCCCTGAGGTTGCTCAGTCTGGAGTCTGCAGGGTTTGGGAGGTAGGTGATCAGACATGTAAATGGATAATTTTAAATACATCATAATTAGAAATATAGCAGAGCAATTGAACAACACATGAGGTAGAATATGGGAGTGGAGAGAGCATTTTGGAATAATTTTCTGCTAAATATCACCTTATAGCTGAGCCTGGGCATCCAATGAGAGACATTGAAGGTGGGGGAGAGTAATGGAGTATTTTAGACAAGAAAACCACACTTACAGAATCAAGATGGGAAATAGTATGGCGTGCTTGAGAAAGGAGGGCTAACTCAGTGGGGCAAAGATTGACAGGGAGGGGAAGAAACCAGGTGAGAAAGGGGGTAGATCAACACTCAGTCTTATTTTCATTCCCAAGACTTAAGGATTAAACTCGCAACAGGGAGCTATTGGCCATTGTATCTTTACACATCAATGTGTGTACAACATGAACAGTTAAGACAAGTACATCTGCGTTAGAACCCCTAGATCATAAAACACAACATAACCAGTACCCAGAAAGTCCCCGACACAGGCTCACTTGCAGTTATCACCTAAACAAGGGTAACCACTATCATTATTTCTAAATAGCACAGATCACCTTTCTCAGTTTTGTACTTGGCCATGTACTTTGTACAATGGAATCATATAGTATACACTTCTACTTGACATTATGCTGGCTAGATCCATAATGTTCTGTATAGTTGTAGGTCACTTTTTATTGCAGTGTGGTATTCAATTAAGACTATATAAATATACCACAATATTTAAATCCATTCTAGTATTGATGGGCATCTTAATATCATTCCCATTTTGCAACTGTGACAAATACTGCTGCTAGGAGCATTCTAACACATGTCTTTTGGTGGGTATATACAGATGTTTTGGTAGGATATGTGCCCAAGAATAGAGCTTTAGTAGATAATGCCAAATTGGTTTCCTAAGTGTGATGGTTCTAATACATTTTTCAACCAAGCATAAAATAGACTTGTGGTTGTCCTACCTCCTCAACAGAACAACTATGGGTTTTTTGGTTTTTTTTTCAATTAGGCTATAAATTTCATGAAGATGGAGACCATCGGTGTGCTTTAACCATTGCATCTGTAGTGACTAGCACAACATTGGAATGTTTGCCATGTGATAGATACATATACATGTATATTTCACCTGCCTGAACAAAGGCACAAATATCTATGTTCTATTCCAAGTTATATTTATTCCAGCATCTACTTATACATTCACTATTGAAGGATTTATTAGCACATACAGTATGTCAGGAACCAATGCCAAGGGCACTTAGAAGATAAAGAAGTCTACATCAAAATTCCTTCTGAGGTTGCTTTCTTATCAAGAACACAGATACTTGTTTTATAGTAGGCAAGAATTATGATATTTGTCTCAGATTTGTTTAGACAGCAGTACAATATCCTATATTCTTAATTATTGAATCTATTATTAAAGATGGAAATGGAGAATTACAGGTAAGATAAACTAATTTCTATATTATGCCAAAATACTCAGCAAATTTGATAATTCAACCCAAAAAGTAGTTAATGGAATGAGGAAAAGTTTTAAATTGCAATAATTTGTAAGTAGGGAACAATTGTCAGTGTTTACCTCCTTCAGAGATATTTTTGCATGGCCTTAAATACAGCCTATGTCTGCTTCTGTGAATTAATTGTAGGAAATGCTGGAAGAAAAACATAAAGCAATGCAGCTATGTGTTTCAATAGGACCTCATCCCAAATCCACATTTGTAGTCATTAATTAAAGAGCTGGCTCTCTTTCCACTGATTAATTTCTACTTGGCCATTGTTGTTAAGGCTAGAGAAATGTATTTATATGGGGCAAAATTCGATGAAAAACACAACATACATGCATAAGTCACCATTTAAAGACTATCAAAAGTGAAAGGGTGGCTGTATGAAGCCCAAGACCTCTGGCTTCCTCCCTGAACCCTCCCTGCCCATGAAGAAACCTTTTATTAATATTATATTAGGTATAATAAGTGATGGCAACACAAGCAAGGCTTGGAATTAGAAGTGGCTTAGTGATGTATCAGTTTATGCCTTCCCCATTGTTTAAATCTGCTCAGTTATCTATTGCTCGGGAACAAATCACCCCAAAACTTCAGTTGCTTCAAGCCACAATACTCATCGATTACCTGGTGATCATCGATTATTGTGTGGGTCCGGAATTCGGATGTAGCTCTGCAGTTCCAGCTCAGTGCGTCTCTCGAGTTTGAAGTCAAATGGTGGCTAGGGCTGGGGTCATCTTGAAGACTTCACTCGTGCCTGGGCTGAGAAGACTTGAGAAGTAGTGGGTGGGGATGCTGGAGCAGGTGGAGCTCCCCAGGTATCTCTAGACTTACCCAGATTCAAGAGAAAGGGACACAGACCCCAATTCTAGATGGAGGCATCCTTGTAAGAACAACATATGAGATTAGAGTTATCTTTGGAAAATACAATCTGCCACCAACTCTTTGCTGCAGTGTTGAGATTGTACTGCCTGTTTGGCTTGGCCACATCCAGGCCTGTTGGGGTATAGCCAAGTCAGGACCAGGAAGAACATTTTGGGGGGGTTAGCTATCTGGGACAGACACTCTCACGTTGCTTTGAGCCCATATTGCTGCTTCATGCAACATTAAAAATCTGTCCTCCTCTGGCTTCCTTCTATGTGATTAAGTTCTAACACCTTGTTATGGATTGAATGTGTCCCCATAAATTCATTTGCTGAAACTCTAACATCTAATGCGATGGTATTTGGAGGGGAAGGCCTTTGGGAAGTGATTAGGTTGTAAGGGTGGGACTCTTTTTTTTTTTTTTTTTTTTTTTGACAGTCTCACTCTGTTGCCCAGGCTAGAGTGAGTGCCGTGGCATCAGCCTAGCTCACAGCAACCTCACACTCCTGGGCTCAAGCAATCCTTCTGCCTCAGCCTCCTGAGTAGCTGGGACTATGGGCATGCGCCACCATGCCTGGCTAATTTTTTTCTGTATATATTTTTAGTTGGCCAGATAATTTGTTTCTATCTTTAGTAGAGACGAGATCTCGCTCTTGCTCAGGCTGGTCTCAAACTCCTGACCTTGAGCGATCCACTTGCCTCGGCCTCCCAGAGTGCTAGGATTACAGGCGTGAGCCACTGCGCCCGGCCAAGGGGGGACTCTTACAATGAGAGTAGTGCCCTTATAAGAAAGAGATATCTTCCTCTGTCCACACTCATTCACCAATGAAAAATCAGGTGAGAACAAAGGGAGACAGAATGGGACCGTCACCAAGAACAGACTCTACTGCTACTTCGATTTTGGACTCCCCAGCCTCCATAACTGTGAGAAAGAAATGTGGTGTTTGAGCCTCTCAGTCTATGGTATTTTTGTTATAAAAACTTGAGCTCTAAGGTACATATATGCTATGGTGTATCTCTGTAAGCCTATATACGTGTTGGCCTATGTAAATGTCAAATGTAGGAACCAATGGATCAATCAACTAGTGCTATCTATACTCTTTGGCTGTCATAACAAGATCAAGATCAAGATCAAGGCGTCTGCAGAGTTGGTTTCCTCAGCCTTCTCTCCTTGGCTTGCAGGTGGCTGGCCACCCACTCAGTGCATGTGTGCCCCTGGTGACCCTTCCTCTTGTAAGGACACCAACCTTATTGGATTAGAGTCCACACTAAGGGCCTCACTTTAACTTAATCACTCCTTTTATAGATCTTTAAATACTATTACATTCTGATACACTAAGAGTTGGGACTTCAACATATAAATTTTTCTGAGAGGTTCTGCACAATTCAGCCCGTAACAGTCTAAAAGGTCATAAAGTCAGATTTCTCCTTTGTTCACAGGACTATCTTGAAAACATTTGAAAACTGTGATCATCTTGCCCACCCTTACCCACTTCTGAGCTCAAATCAATGCCCTCAGCACCACTGGCCTCTCCTAAGTCTAGAGTACCCACCGTTTTGCCCAGGGGCAGCTGCTAGACTTTGGCAGAATAAAGCAAGGCTTTCATTTTCCTGCTTTCAAACTCTGTTATAAAGCCTTCTACTAATAGTTTCCTATGTTCTAGTTCTTATCTTTCGTGAAACCTTAATTTTCCTTAAATATACCAGCATTTTATTACATCCTTTAATATTTACAAACATTCGAATTCAGTGTCATACCCATTTTATAGATATAGATAGGATAAAAGAGTTCAGCAGAGAGATGGGTCTAGTAATGCCTGAATATATATCTGAAGTTGTTGTCATATAAAACCCTTTGCTCATCAGACTTTCAGTATCTGAGGAGATTCTGCAGCCTTCTCCTGACCAAGCAGGTGAGGTCAGAGGACACTGGTAATGCATCCTGGATTGTATTAATATTTTCGTTTTTCACCACTTAAACACATTTGTGTACACATTTGTTATATAAACTCTTATCATAAAAATAGTGCATGTCTGTTCACAATTTGGAAGGTGTGAATAAGTTTGAATCTGAAAATAAAAAACCCATTATCCGACCAGCCTAAATTGATACTTCAGATGTTCCCTTTTATCTCACAGATGTATTTGAAAACGTATGTGCACATACACATGTTTTACATAGAATACATGCCTGTATTTCAATGTCATACAACACTCTTCATAAACTTGCTCTTTAATGGCTGCTAAATAAGTCCATTGTGTATATGTAGCCCAACTTATGCAAAAATTAACCTTTTTCAAAGGACAGAAGATCATAATGTAATTCTCATGATTCCATTAATTATATTTGCTTAAAATACTCATTTCATTTCTTGGTAAAAAACCAACCAATTTCTTCAGCTTAGAATAGGATCTCTTAGCATAATGCAGCTCTGTATATTCTTCTCCTATGCCATGTCGTATTGTAGCCCAGAGGGGATCATGGACTCCAACATCTTCATCACATAATGCAATGCAGAGAACTAAGGCCCAGGGGGGGTAGGGGAGGGTGCTAGCCAAGGTCAACAGCAAAATCTGAGACTACAACTTAGGCATTCTGGAGGAGAGATCACTGCTACAATCCTTATGGAATCGTGTCTTCCCAGTCCTTTATTCATTCAACAAATAGGTGTTACATGCCTGGCAGACACCAGGCACTATATATAAAGCAGGGAATGGGACATACCTGTCCCCTGTGTCGTGGATCTCCAAGAATGGCCACATCCCCTCTTCTCACCCATAAGGTCACCCAAACTCCTGGATGCAGCTTCCAGCATCTCTGCCCGAGGCAATTCTCAAACCTCGGGAATGTGCCCAACCCTCTTGCTGTGCAGGCTGAAGTATCAGAGAATTAACATTCCAGAAGTAACACCCAACAAAGGATTGGTGTTGATGGCTTAACACCCCAGTTTTCTTGCCTTCTCCCTGGACAAGAAAGTTCTGAGGCATATTCTATACCATCTCTAGCAGGTCCCCAGTGGAATGGAACCTCAGCTGTCCCCAGAGGATGCATCCTTGTTTTGCTCACGACATCTCTGGGGACTATCTCCTGCAGAATGACAGAAACAAGGGAAATGCAGCTCCAAACCGTTCTGCCCTCCTGTCTTGGAAGCTTTGCACTGGAACATCTGGGCAGAGAAGAGGAAATACAGACGTAAGCTAGGAAATGTTATCCTTTTATTTGGATAGGAGCCTCCTGCGATGAAATCCTTGTCTCAGGTTCTGCTTCTGAAAGAGAACCAAACCAAGACAAACAGCTATCAGTGTCTACCATGCGTCTTCCATAAAAGAAAAATTATAGGCTGTCATCAAATGATGCAGCAGGAAAACTCTTCTAGTTATCTATTACTGCAAAACAAACAAAATGTGTATTATCTTAAAATGATCATTTGTCACCTCTTACGGGGCTGGGTGGGTGGGCTTGGCTCATCTGGGCAGTTCTCCCTTGGGGTCCCTGTTACAGATTCAGATAGATGGTAGCTGAGGTTGGCATTACCTGGGGGCTTCACCCATCTCTCTGGTATGTGAGTTGGTTGTGCATCGTTCTGCCCCGTTCTGCACATGGAGCCCCTCCGTGTGGCTAGCTTGGGCTTCTTCCACGATGTGGCAGTTGAAAGTCAGACTTTTTACGTGGTGGATGTCTTCTCCCACCAGTTCCAAGAGATAGAAAATACAAACTGTCAATGATGAGGGCTGAGCGACTGAACATCCTTTCTGCCATATACATTTGGACAAATAATCTCAGAACCTGCCCAGACTCAAGGAAAAGGATATATGGACCCTATGCCCTCCTTTTGATGGGAGGAGTTTTAAATACTTTTTAAAAAATCTACTAAAGAAACTTAACTATTTATTAGCAGTGATGTAGCGAGGAGGATAAGACAGCGTCTGTCCGAATAAGATTTAAGATGAAACCTGAAGATTAGAAAGAACCAGGCTAAGAGGTGTAGGGGGAGGAGGGGAAAGCATTCCAGACAGAGGGGAAAGGATGTGTGCAGACACCCAGCATGTTGAGGACTAGGAAAACAGTCGCCGTGGATGACGGCGGCAAGCCTGGAGGACGTGGTGGGAAGAAACACCTGCTAAGGTCCCAAAGGCTGGATCAGTTGGGTTACATAGGTGGTATTAAGTATATTCCTTTATATTTTAATAGAAATCAGAATGGGGGGGAGTATTATGATCTGATTTATATATTTCAAAAATATCTCTAGCTCAGTCACACTCAAAGTGTGAACCTCAGGCCAGTGCCAGTCTGCAAAGTTCGTTTTGAGTACCAAAATTGAGCACAGACATTTAGAAACTTTCTTAACATTTGAACTACTGCAACATCCAAGCACATTTTTATGTTATGCATATATTTTTTGCATTTTACAAGACTGTTGGTCCATAATGCATTGGGGAAAAAATACTTAGACTTGGATTGTAAAACGCTACTATAGCTAAGGTGCCTAATGGATGAAGGTGGTTTGGAAGAAAGGTGCCCATTGGGAGACTGTTAGGATGGTGATAGGGGTTAGATTGGTAGCCGTGGAGTTAGAAGGGAGAGATTTAAATGAAGCACAGGAAGTCAAAGAGGCAGAACCTGGCGATGGGTTGACGTGGGGAAGAGAGCGTATTAGGTCTCTTGTTAGAGAAACTTGGTTAACAGACACATCATGAGATGTGAGCAGCTGGATAAAGGACCAAGAATTCAGCTCAGAATTGCTTTGCATTTGCCATCACAACTTTTTGTCTTGAAACTTCACTAATCATCATTGAAAAAGGAAATAAATCCTTAAGGCTGAGACACGTTATCTTTTTATTTTAATTAGAGGCCACCTACAACATAGAAACAAGTCAACATAATTCACTTTTCTAATCAAAGGGAATTCTTTGAGAGCAGAAGAGATACGGCATCCAAACAAATGAGTGGTAATTTTCTTAATGAACTAAGTCATCATGAATCACTGTGTGGAATCACCCCTTGTGCTGTAGAGCCCGTGACATTTCTAACAGTGTGATGCTATTTGGTAAATATTAAAGGCTGTTAGAGAGAGGGGATAAGAAATGACCTTTCAATCTATATGGAGCATGTTAATTACTAAAAAGGCGGCAATTGGTTGTAAAGGATTGTTCCGCTGTCGTCACCACTGAAGCATGCCCCCGCCTTTCGGTTATGAATTATCCTTAGAGGAAATATGAACGCATGACATTTACATTTGCAGTGTCACTTAGCATAAGTATGCATTCTTATTAATGTCCTTCCGCCCCACATAGTTTTAAATATGGGTAGGTTTTTAAGCTCAAATACGTTTTTGAGTCTTCTCCTGGAAACCACCAGTGAGGCAGTGTTGCGTTGTAGGAAGAGAACCAAGTAGTCACAAGTCCCTTGTCTTGAATCATGAATGAATCACTTACTACCAGTGTGACCTAACTGGATTTTATTTAACTCGGAATGTCCCAAACTTACTTGATCACACATTTATTTCATAACACCTCTTGATATGCCACGTGTTTGTGGAACTCGCATTAGTGCAATGGTCCACAACATGGGGGTTTGGAACACTGCAGCTGATTAGGTTTTTAGCTCCATCATTTGCTAAATGTGCATATGGAACCTGTGTGGCCATTGTTTTCATCCTTTAAGTAGGAATAAAATACTGTATCTACTGGGATTATCAAAAATAAAACATAAAATGAGAGGTATGTAAAGTGATTGGCACAGAACTAGGCACATTGTGTAGCTCAATACATAGCAGGTATGCTTTAATTGTCTGTATCTATAGTGCCTGGCACATGATAAATGCCTGTGGGCTGTCGTATTCTTTCTAGGAAGATAGTGTGGGAGTTCAGAACCCAGGATCCCAGGGGTTAATCAGCACGGCTGAAGCAGGAACCCAAGTCTCCTGAGGACTGGTTCTGAGTCTCTCTCATCATAGACCTTGGGTTCTCCATGCTGGCAAAGGTTCACATGAGCAGTTGAGATAGGAGAATTAAATAAACATATCACAAAAGAGAAAGTAAAGTTGGGAAGAGAAAGAAAGGAGAAAAGAGATGACAGGTGAAATAAGAGAAAAGGAGGGAAGGGATTGATGGAGAGAAGGAGAAGGAAGAAGGAAAGAAGGGGGAGGGAAGGAAGTGGGAGGGAAAGGGTCCATTGTAGACAGGATTAAGTCTCCAAATAAAAACCCAAGTCGTAGAAAACTGCAGTTAGATGCACAGCAACTAAAGCATTCTTTAGCTGGATCAAAATTGATTCAACCCCAACTTGGCCCTTATATACTGGGTGACACCAGGTGAGTCTGTCTACCTTTCCATAATCCTCAGTTTCCTTATCTTTAAAATACTATCCTTTTTAGGGTTATGATGAGAAAACACAATAACACATGTAAAACACTTAGCTTAGTGCCTGGCCCGTGATAACATTCAATCAAGTCTGTGATTGTCATAGTCAGGGTGTAACCTGTGATGCTTTCAGAACTGAAAATCTCAGGGCCAGCTCAGTACCAAGAAATAAACCTGAGCGAAGAAACTTATGGGTGAATTAAATACTCCCAAAGTAAAATTGAGTCTATGAATGTAGAAGCCCCTAGAAATGACCACTTAAATGAGAAATTTTATGAGTGAGGGTAGAGTCCTTGCATGTAATTTAAAAGCATAGTATTAGGTGTTTTCTCTAATAGGAAACTGTGTAAAGGAAGAAAAGATGTATTTTTTTAACTAATTATTTAAGACCAGGTATATATGTTGGAAGATAGTATAATTTAATAGACCCACTAGCAGTCTGAAATTTTTTTTAATGAGCTTGGATATTTATGCAAGTAAAATGAAGAGGGCGTGGCCTAAAGTGCAGCTTCCTCTGTTGATCAATGAATATAGTCAAGATTAATTTCACAAGATCTGAAAATGTGACAGACATGAGCAAATTACTGTGTTTGAACTCAGAAAATTTCAGAAACCGAGGTGGTCCAGAAGGAACCCCTGCTTGCCTTTTAAATGTTCAGGAGTGTTGGGACACGCTAAAAATGGTGTAGGAAAATGCTCATGGGTAGGTGTCCAAAAAAGGAGTGGGATCTCATCAAGAAGGTAGAGAAATGGCACAGAGTATGAACGAGAACAAGTTGCACAATATTGAAATAGCTACTTCTAGCAATGGAATGCGCTTGCCTGGAGAGAGTGATCTCTGCATCACTGGAAACATCAAAGTAGAATTTGATATGGGTGATCTATCAAGAATGCTGAAGAGGGAACGTCTTCACTGAAAACAGGGTGTTGGAGTCAGTCGTCATTCCTCATAGTGCTTCTCAAAATACTGTTACAGGATATTTATAGCTGTTGGAGCAGAAACAAAGGAGGAGCTAATTCCCTGTTCAAGTAAGTTTGGGAAACATTCAATTAAACAGTTAAACATGTCATAGGATCTTTAGCATTGAGACACTCTCCATGAGGAGATATTAGCATGCATGGCTTCCAATGGAAGAATAAAAAATTTCTGCAAGATACATATCATACTAGGGGCAGGGGAGTGATGTGTGATAAAACGATCTTTAGGAAGCACTCATAGATCTCCAAGTTATCTTCAACTTAGATTCCATGAATCCATATGATAAAACTATACCAACAGTCCTAGCTGTGGTCAGGTTTAATGGAATATGTAGTTAGAAAAACCAAGAGTACAGACATAGCAAAATGAGGGATTACTGACTCAAAGGAGATAAGAATGAAGAAAATAAAGGCATCAACTTTGTTAGAGATGTCTGAGTAACTGAGAAGGGAACGTAGTGCTGGAATAAAAAGTGGAGTAATAGATGAACTATATATTGCAAATAGGAACAAAAGGACAATGGGAGAATTAAACAACACAATGAGACCCAGAGAATGGGAAGGACATGTAGCGGTGGGCGTGGGTGTGTCTTTTATTTTTAAGTATGAGATGTACCTGGCCTGAGACCAGACCAGTGTGGACATAGTCAACTTCCTTCCCGATGGGAAGAGCCCCTCAGGAAATCGAGCCAGAGGGCTACACAGGAAACGCAGATTCAGACAAGAATGGCTCTTCATGACAGACAATGTCCCTAAGCCACTGACCTGACGAGACCACTGTCCTCTTCCCTCACGGGATGTGGCTGTCTGGTGAACTGAAATTGGTGCATGTCTTCTTGGACTAAAGACTCATTAAGAACATGTTTGGTCTCCAAGTCTCCTTTCCCCAGACTTGGGGAAAATCTTAACACTTTCCCAATGTCAAGCACCACTACCTAATATTCCCTCCTGGCTGGTCATAAACGGTCCTCTATGGGGTTTGCCCTTTCATTGTAACTCCAGTGTCTAACACCCCAACAGCACTTTCCTGGTCAAATCTTAATCAGACCTTTTCTTTTCCAAGCTGTGACCTCTCATGGCAGAATTCCAGCTAGCCTCTGACAAACAAAGCTCTACACCTCCCCATTGTCTTGTGAGCCACGAAGCTGAATCTGCAGCAGGACAAGAGAGAGAGGCAGCTCTTTTAAATGAGCCATACCTGTCCCTTCCTGTTACTGCTCTGCCAGATACCTGCTCTGGGACCACTTGTCAGCACCCTCTAAAAGAACTTCATATTTCTCACCAAATCCATAGCTTAAGAAGTCACATTATAGCCCTTCAGTACATGTGGGAAGATTAGAGCTTATTAAAAAGCCTTTGGCACAAGCAATTTAATGCTCAAAGCTCTAATCTGGAATTGGTATATTTATCCTGGTCTTTAATTATTAATGTTGCTTTATTGATCTGATACCTAAAACACAAAAAACAAAAACTGTTGAAACTAATTGTCGTGGGCTTTCTACCTTTTGGGGCTGCTTCTCTACTAGTCTTCAAATCTAAACTTTTTCTTCCACCAATCAATAGGGTTTAATTCATTAAAAAGTTCTAGTACCTTTTTTCCACTGCTTAGCAATTTTCCCCCCACCAACAGGAAGTGCACTAAATTCCTTCCCTGGCAATAGTTGCAGAGCCTATATAAAAGTATGTTCCTTGGAATTTTAAAACCAAGTTTAACAAGACTACTTCCTGGTATTCGGTGCCAGTGGCTGCCCGATGCTTCATAAAAAGGCATTGTACACTTATCTTACCACAAAGACATTGTATCATGAAGGAATCCTATACACAGGGGTGGGACAGTGTTGGCATGCAGACATGAGGTCATCTTGACACCTGCTCATGCCTTTTCATTGGGTCAGTCAACAATGTCAGCTCGGTAGAGATGCATTCTGGCTGATATTTATAGATGGGGGAGTCTGATGAGTTAGAAGCAGGGTGCTACTTGGATGGGTCATTTCCTGCTGGGCCACTAACCTGACTTCTGATTCATAAGCATGACTCCTGTCTCCATCCCAGACTATGAGCTGCCTTTCCACTGTGTGCTATTGGCTACGAAGGTGGGAAGAGGTAGAAGCTTGCTGTGGTCTTCACCACCATTAGGGACATGGCTCTAAGTCATTTGAAGGGATTATAGGAAGGAGAGATGTTAATTAAACATCTATGCTGAGCACATAGTAGATACTCCATTAAACACTTGTGGACTGAATAAGTGAATAGCAGTTGTCAGATCTTTTTCTGTCAAAAAACTTGACAATCTAGTGGGGATTCGAATGAAGATGCCACAAATTCATCCTTCTTGTCACTTACAGGAACCCTAAAGAGAGTATATAGCATTCTCTGACTTCCATACGTTCCTCTATACCCTTTTGAATATAATTATGGGTTCTGTTTGTACACCTCTTGGGATAATGAGGACCATATGTTAAAATTCTCAGTGGAAAGTAGGACTGTATTTATTTTGTTGGTTAAATTATCCATATGCCCTCAGGAAATCATCACATTTAATATACTCAAGGTGCTACAAAAAGGTTCACACCAACAGGGTAGAGACAGTTTTTTCTTTGCCTTGAGGGAACCTACAAGGAAAACATAAAAACAAGTCAAGCTGATATGAACCAGATGAAAAACGATACATCTCTTAATTTTATATCACCCTACACTTTGGACAGTAGTACATGCTAAATCCATAATTGTTAAAACACACATTCCTAATGACATTATTTGGACTACTTGAAATAACATTTGAGTGATCTTCAAAAAATATTCTTAATCTCTGGTCAATGTTTTTGCCTTCTTTCAATACAATTCAATTTGGGTTAGAAGAGTTAAGTTAAAAGTGGTCATAAAGTTCCAAAATGCTGAGGGCAGAGCTAAAACATTCAGCTATATTACCAAATACATATGCCAAATGGACATTGGGGAAGACAGACTTTTTCAGAGGTCTGGAATAATGAGTTAAAGGCAAAAGGTGACAATATTATATGTATGTTAAATATGCTTATGTATAAATATTAGAGAAACTTTAAAATATTAAAATCTTAAGTGACATAATGAAACATTAAAATTGGTTAAGTCAGTTTTAATTATGAAAAATAATGTAAAGTTTACACACTTATTTGAAAGATAATGCCCTCTAAATATTGGTCTATACTTATTTTGCTTTCATAAACCCACAGTGATGTTTTAGAGGATGTTTCTTTTTTTATGCCTGGCAAACTAAATAGAATTTTATATAGTTATGTAGAGAATGGTTAAGTCTTCTCTCTCTCGAGATATATGACAGCCATAAAAAATCCCAGGAGCAGAGATGATGTCATGTAGAAGACTAATTAACACACCTACAGGATAATGTATGTTATATGATCTTTAAATTTTTATTAAGGTCATTGGTGAAGTACGGCTTAGAACTAATGATGATAAAGACTTGGGGCTCAAACACCAACTGTGGGAGTGAAGGTAGTGGTGGCATGATTATATAAAAATGGTGGGGTCTCCTTTAGCTTTTTGGCACAAAAGCTCATCATCCCCAAAAGAGAGCCCTCCAAGGAACTGAGACTTCAACAAAGCATGGAGATGTGAGAGCTCATGACCCACCTAGGGTATTGCCAGTATTTTACAACAGCAGGTAGAAAATGGGAGATCAGTTGAGAGGGAGCCAGCAAGATTGCCACGGTGTTGCAGAGGGGATTGTGTTTCTGGTGAAGGGGAGTGTGGCAGACAGAGTGGTGATCACTTCTCACAGGGAAGCCATGTTCTCAGCTGCGGCCAACAGACTGTGGGCAGGTGAGATGATAACACCCCAGGGCTAAAATTAAGAGACCCTAAACATTTTCAACTCCCTCCCCTCCCTATCTCTACCCCAATCCCTGTCTCTATCTCTAGCCTTATCCCTACTGCTATCCCTATTTCTGTATCTCCTGAAGACCCAGAGAACTGCCAATGGAGAAGGCAAAGCCATAAATACCAAGTAACCACATGGAGGAAACTTGTGCCGAGGAGTTTCTGGTCCCACAGTGGACTTTGCATGAGCAATAAACAAACCTCTGTTGTGTTAAGCAACCAGGATTTTCATGCACTCTAACCTACTCTGTTCCAACTAACAGACTCTTGAGAATCATAAGACAAGATGGACATGTTTGGATGGGCTTGTTGGGAAGACTTGTTGAGGTGAGCTCAGAGCAACTGAATGATTCTGGAGAACCATGAACCTAGTATTTGCTGGCACTTGCGGTGGACCAGTCCTTTATGTGGATGGATTTTCTCATTTGAGCCTCATAACCCTTTGAGGTTGGTGTTACAGTTGTTTTCTCATAATTTATATGAGGACACTGGGATTCAAACCTAGGCTGTGATACTTGAGAAACCGAACCCTTTGCACTTCCAGAGTCCCTGATTTCCTGTCATACTTGATGGTCACTGATGTCCCTGAATGCCTTGGGAACAGAGTATAAGGGTGAGAAGACAGAATTGCCATTGATAGGCCCAGTCCTTGAAAATGGTGGCTATAGCACCACACACATACACGCATGTACACAAGCACCACACATGCACACGTACACTATGTCCAGGTGGTCTTCTAAGGAATAGTCTTATCCAGGTTTACATCCTCAGACTACTTACGCTGAAGCACCTCAAAAATAATTTGCTATTCTAATTCAACATTTCCACATTAGTCCTTAGGAAGGAAAGTGCCCACTGTGTGGGGCTGAACCAAACACAAAAGACAGGGATAAACGAGACTGAATCCTGAGGGCTAGTAGATGGCAACACTGAAATCTCAATGTTAATACTTGCCACGCACAAGGTACTGTGAGTGTTTCACTGGGATATACTGATGGGCATCCATTAAGACAGCTGATTTGCTTCAACCCTACAATTTCTGGGTTCTCTTGTGGCTCACTGGTATGCTAAGTCTGCACAGGCAGTACACTTCTTAATCCCTTTTTGTTCAGTGTTCCATCCGAGGGTTCATCCTCCCACTCTGCCTTCCTGAGGCTCTGATGGGTTTCCCAGACATCCTGGAGTTCTGAAAACAACCAGCTCTCACGTGAGCTAACAGAGCAAGAACTCACTCATTACTGCAAGGATGGTACCAAGCCCTCAATGAGGGATCTTCCCCCATGATTCAAACACATCCCACTCAGCCTCACCTCCAACACTGGGGATCAAATTTCAGCATGAGATTGGGAAGGGGACAAACATCCAAACTATATCAGATGTTGTCTTTGGAAGTTTCCATCCATACCATAGTAGCATCCTTAAAGGGCTTTTCTACTTCTGCAAGTCTAGAAATTGGCTTCTCTGAAGATGCCAATTGACCACTGGTATTTAGAAGTTTTCATTTAACTCAGTAAATTCTTCAACTGTCTAATGCATAGGGTCTTTCAACTGTAACATTTGCTCTTGGTTATGACTTTTGAGCTTTTCCATTAAAAAAAAAAAATTAGCTTTGTATCTTTTTCCCAACTCCATTACTAACACTGCCCTTTAGTTAGGGACATCCCTTCTTTGAAATACGATCATGTTGGCCTGGTGCTCCCACCTGCCCAGCAACAGGTTGGTCAGCCCCCCAGCCCTCAAGTTTGAGGTCATCTCACTTTAGTAGGAGAGAGGCTATTGGAAGGAATCCGGGGGTTTTGAAGATGCAGTGTGACCACAAAAAGAGCAGGAGTGGACTCTTGGAAGCTCATAAAAACCCTCATCATCTGCACTAGTGAATAGAGAACGCTGCTGGGGAGGAAGAGGTTGGCAACAGCACCAGGTAGGAATTAGTGCCAAGAAGATACTTAGGATCTCATATTAGGCCCCTTGCCCAAGCGGCCAATGGATCTGAAATTGCGCACATAAAGCAAGAACCTGGCACAGGATGTGAGGTGATGAGTGTGCACGATGCCTCGGTTGTACAAGGGAGGGAGGCTGATGGGAAGAGTTTCAAGTCATAGATCGAGACGATGTCTGGGGAAGTCTCGTGGAGCCAGAGAGTGTCCCAGCCGAGGACTGCAGCAGTTTTGTTACAGGGAGTAAATAAATGTGATGCCAACATTGTATTGAGGGAGGAGAGATCCATATGAAAGGAAAGCACTTAAAAGCAACTGTCAGTTGGCTAGACCAATGTTCTAGGGCTGAGAGCTGGTGAGTTGTACCTAGCGTGGGTAAGTACTTGTTGGGTGGACAGCACACTTTGGTCTAGTCCCTCTTGCATCCTTTGGAAGCAGATTGGGATGGCAAAGATGGGAAGTCAGGAGAGAGAACTATTGTATATGGGTCCAAGTCATCTGTAAGATTCTTTACCTCAATTGTTAAACTGTATGTTTTATAACACTCATCATGTCATGTTAATAGGCTCATGAAGGCTGGGACTAGGGTAAGGTGAGCAAGGCACTAGTCTGCAGAAGTTACGGGGATGCCCTGCACTTGCATAACTTTGACTGTCTTGATTCCTTTCTAATTCTGGTCCTATGGATTTTTTGCATTGCTTGAATTTTACTGAACTCTGCATTAAGATACTTTGATTGAATTTTTTTGCTGCCGCCTTAAATTTTGCACCTGATGTGAATGCCTCACTTGCCTCATCTTATTCCAGGCCCTGAGGCCCATTTTGCAAATCTGGAAAGTAAGGCTCTGATAACATCTGTACTCTGCCCAAAGCCACATGTCCAGTAAACACAAGAGATTTTAAACTCGGAACATGCTGACTCCAAGCCCCACTCTTTTCACCCTAGTTGATGTCTGTCAAATAAACTTATCTTTTACCAACTGGACAGGTGACTGTTCCAGGCAACATGATATTCCAAGGAGGGATGTTCCTAATGGACAAAGGAATTGAGGGAAAGTGGGAGAGAGATACGTTGCTAAACATTTTTCAGTGGAAAAGCTCAATTTATGACCAAGAACAAATATTAAAGTAGGAATTGAAAAATTGCCCTATGCACTAGATGGACAGCTGAAGGAATCTGAGTTAAACGAGAACTTTTGAATATCAAGTGTGGTCACTGGTGCTTTCTGAGAAGCCACTTTTTTAGGACAGACTCAGAAGAAAGAAAGAAAATTATTTAGGATGCTATATTGGTACAAAAGGGGAGCTTCCAGAGATGACATCTAGGGAATGATGTGTAAAGATGATTAATGAGAAACTAGGCATGTGATTAAAATAAATTCAAGTACCAACGAGCTCCTGCCGATGACATTATTTTTTACCTGGGACATAACCATTCCCTGCTTTAGTAGGAAAGTGTTTGCGGAGAGACTGGACTTCACCAATTGCAAAATGCAATCCTCACATTAGGCTTTGGTTGTCATATATCTTATTTGTGCTACTTAAACTATTTTCTAGAAGTTTATCTTCTCCGTAAGCTCGATGAGGGCAATGTTATGCCAGCTTTGCTTACTCTTTGAACTCTTATGCATAGTCAACGCTTAATATTTTTGAATGAATAATGGATCTTGAATGAACTTCAAAATGTATTTTTAAGAGATAGGAAATTCCATGAAAGATTTCTGATCAGAAGCTGCACAAGTACCCAGCCCCCTCAGTAGGCAGATAATGCTCTCTTGTGTGACCACAGGCCATGCCGGATTTTGTCTGGTCCTTGAAGGAGATGGTCAGTCACTCCCGTCTTGGAACACTGGACCCTGCTCAACTATCCACTTGCAATGCTCATGCCATGATTTTTCCTGTGTCTGGCTGGTTCCATCTCTCTCAATTCAGCTTTTACAATACCTCCTGTGAGAGAAACTTTCTCTGACCAGTTAGTTTTCTTTAATTGATATTTTTAGTTTGTTATTTTTAGCCTCTTCTCTGTACTATCCATCATCCTGATTCATTTCTTCACATCTCCTCCCTGAAAAGGTCTCTCTCCAATTTACATTCTGGTTTATTTTCTGATCCGTCATCAGATTCTTGTCTCCTTAAAGGTACAGACGTTGGTCTTGTTGAGAGCTGAAAGGGCATTCTGATCTTGGAAGCACTTGATAAGTATTTGTTGGCTGATTAAATGAGTTGATAGATGAATGAAGACTTGGCAGCCTTATTTAGCCTTACAAGAGAATAAGGGAGACCTGAAAATCTCTAAGACACATTAGAGAAATAAAAGGAAGGAAAAATATTCATAGAATGACTCAACTCAATTTTAAGTTAAATGATATATACATATATTTAGATACAATCACACTCTTGAGTGTATCTAAAGAAGGTTATACAGGAAGTGGTACGGAATAGACAACCTTGCTTTATGTGGAAACACACTTTTTAAATGTGAATCATAGTTAACAAGTGACTCTTACCAACTCAGAGAAGAGAATGACGTATAACCCGTCTAGTCAGCAAAATGCTGATTGAGATGGGGTACCCAGAGATAGCTCTAACTTCTCAATGTAGGATGTCTGGTGCAGTCCCAGGCACACACAGACACACAGCATTTATTTGTTGGGTGAGTGAAATAAGCTAATTTCAGTTAAAGCAAATGTTGAAACGTTGTATGCGTCGCATTGGAAATAGGCATAGGCTTTGAGAAATCATGTGATGGGGCCTATGTGTGATCTGGGCACATATATATGCAAAGACTTAAGTTTTCACAAATAGTAATAAAAAAGTAACAACAAAGCTACTGTAGTAGGTGTGGGTGGGAAGCAGCAGATTCAGAGATGGATATTTACATGCAGAAACCTTCCTAGGGAAAGTTCCAGGATCAACACCTGTGTTGGGAGTGAAGGTGACAGGATGAGGCAGAGGGAGAGGTTAGGAAGTGATACAGCGGTAACAGAGGCCTCGGCCAACCTCTTGGGGATCTGGGATTATCCTTCAGAGTTGTACCAATTCAGGACAAGTGGGCCAGGCCTTTACACCATTGAATTTACCAGTCATTGGGTGTGAGCTGCCCTTGGGAAGAAGGCATGACCTTGGACAAGGCAGCTCTCATCAGTCAAGGGCAGGCAACACTCCTGCAGCTGTAGGAATGAGTGCTTTGGTCCTGAAGGTGGGTCTCATGGTACGCCGCTGCATTAACTATCCCGCCAACCCAATGCAGAAAATCTATATAATTATTCTAAGAATATGGACATTAATAGATGAAAATTATTATAGCTAGGTCTCAGGTTAGTGTGTGAATTTAATGACTCTGAACTAAGTCTTATATCACAGATCTCCAACTTAAATAATAACACACATTAAGCCATTCAATATTTATTGAGTGTCTACTAAGTGCTAGGCACAGTTCTAAGTGCTACGGCTACACCAGGGGAAAAAGCAGATGAATTGCCTCCTTGCTGCGGCTTATATTCTAGAGGAAAGACAGACAAGATACATATAGCCAGCTAGATGGATGATGGATGGATGGATAGATGGCTAGACAGCAAGATGGATAGAGATAGATGTGCGGGTGGATGGATGGGTAGGTGATGGATGGGTGGGTGGGTAGATGGATAGATGAATTAGTCTGAGATTGGGAAAAGCATCATAAAACTAAGGCAGAGGTAGGAGTTGGGGTAGTGCTGGGCAGCGGTGAAATTCAAGGTTTTATAAGAACATGGAAGACCTCACTCAAAAAAACAAAACAAAAATATCAGCTTTTTTAGGCTTTTAAGCAAAGCTATGAAGGAGGCAAGTGATCAAGCCAGTGTTGTGCCTGCGAGAAGGAGGTCCCTGCAAAGAGAACAAGAGTAATAGCATTTCCCGAAGGCTCACCATGTGACAAACCCAGCTAGGTGTTCTACACACTTTATCTCCTTTAATCCTCCAACAGGTAATGCGAGTTTCCTTTGAGAAAACTGAGACCTAGAGAGATTAATGGATTTTTTTTCCCCCAAGGTCACTCAACAAGTAGGTGTGAAGCCAGGATTCAAACCCAGTGTGAAACTTACTTCAAAGTCTGCCCCCAAGGAAGGAGAGAGAAGGGGAAATTGGACTACACTCTATGGTAGAAATGCATCCAATCACTTGCTGCTTGAAACTGGTCGTGACTGGGCACAGCCGGACACCCCACCCCGCAGTGCAGGAACAGAAACCTTGACCCCGACAGCCTGATTCCAAACCACTTGGTCGCTGCCTTCCAGAGAGCCCCAGGCCGGGTGGTGCTGGCTGGTGGTCTGGCTGAGACTTCAACCCTCTCGACAAGCCAGTTCAAAGCAGGCTCCTCCCAGAGTGTGGCCCTAACCAGGTTTCCCTGTGTCCTATTCCACAAACCCACAAACAAAAATAGGGAGAGGATTCCAGGGTTCCTGTGGGAGAAGCAGGAACAAGCAGGGCTGGTGACAGACAGTGCAGCCGCCATTGTTCTGAGAGAGGCCAGAGTTGGCTCCACGCCCTCGGGCCCCATTGTATTCCCTCAACCCCCTGATAGAATTATTGGGCTCTTTGGCACCTGTCCCCAAAAGCATCCTCCCCAGCCCCCTGGGCCACCTTACCCACAGGATGCAGCCTCCACACACGGTGGTGGGGACAGATGGATTTGACTGTGGACAACCCGGACCTCACCCAACGCCTCGCCCACACAAATCAAGCCGATTCTGCATCAGAAAACCCCTTCAGCTTTCTTGGTGTAGACCCTTCCTGAACTGAGGGAGATCAAAAAGGAGGCTCTAAGTGAGCTGTTGCTGTTTTACCCAAGTTAGATGATACCGTGGTCTGTGTCTCCGAGGAGTCTTACCGGGAATGTGTTTTCATTTTATTACAGAGGAAACTACGGCAAAGAGAAGGTAGCAAGTCCAAGCTGTCACCCCGTTGTTGCATCCATAGGTATCCACAGGTAGTGACTTACTGAACGATGTACAAGGCTCTTCAAGGGACACTCAGTTCAAAATATATTTACTGAGCACTCCCTGTCTTTCAGGCAGTGAATTAAGTTCCAAAGTTATCAAGATTTAGGTTAAAAAAAAGAGATCCTGTTCTCAAGGAGTTCATGATTTCAAGGGGATTCTCAGTCCTGGCTGAATTTTACTGTCACTTGGGACACTGTCCATCCCTGTGTCACTGTCTGCCTTTGCCAGAAATCCCGGCTCCTCAAGATGCTGGTACAGGCACTTGCTGGTTGCTAAGGAGTGTTCTGACACCTGGCCAGCTGGGTGCTTCCCCGGAGCTCAGAGGTGACAATGTTCCCATCTCAACTCCTCTCTCCTCTTTTCCCATTTCAAAGGCTCAATTTCATTCTCGCCATTTCACCTCCATGACTCCACAGGTAGTGGGGATTATTGTCACCTACTGGTAGACATTCTGGATCTTTCTGCCTTCAATCTTGAACAAAATCCAAAGTTGAAACCTTCAAAAAGATGCAAACTACCAAAACATGCCTACTTCTACACATTTAAAACTTTCTCTTCATTATCATCTTGGGTTTCTTCATTTTGTTTTTTCTTCCCTACCTCCAAGTTACCTCTGAATGAATACATGAGGCCTAATACAGTTGGGGTTTTATTTTGGGGGGGGCAGGGAGGGAATGGGCAGAAGACAGGAATAAAACAAATTTAGTAGGAGATACAAACCTCCGAGGACAGCTCTGGTTCCTGACTTCTTCTTAAATTGCCTCTGATGCCTTCCTGATAATCTTTTGCCGTTTCCTACATACTTGAAAGCATCCAAATCGCCCATTGTGCTAATCTCCATGTTGCTTCTGACTTTAAATTGTTTAATCCTTTTTTAAAGTCTCTTATCTGACACAGCAATCTTTAAAATATTTTGAAGATGTTTTCTTTCCTACTGTAAAGGAGCCATTAAGTATAGCTGCAGGGCCATATGTTAATTAGACATCTAATCTGCCCTTCCCCAAGGGGGTCCTGATAATAGTTTTGGAGAAAAACGAAGTTTGAGATATCGCTTCCAGAAGAATCTGGTTGGCTTTTTCTTTTGGCCTTTCCCTGGAAAGGAATTCTCTGTAGTCTCCTATCTGCGTTCATACTATACCTGATGCAAACCCTATCCAAGTAAAATAAGATAAAAAGTAAGACCGTTTGCTAATTTTTTGAAAGAACACAGGTTATTTAGACATTTTGATTTTCTTATTTTCTCAGCCATACCTCACCCCCAAAAGTTGAAATGTCTTTATGCTGTCGGACCCCACCCCGCTGTCACCACAGATGTGTCTGCGCTCAAATTCCATTCATTTCCTGATCCAGCCAGATGTTTCCTGGCCATAATTATGACACTTGCCCAATGTCTTTTGGTGCATCCTTTGGCCTGGACGAAAGCTGTTTCCAGTCACCATTTTCTCACACAGAATGAGTACCTTCCCACGTGGCCTTCCTCAACCTTCTTTTCCTTTCTCACTGTGGCTGCCAAGAGGGGTTCTGAGTAACCTCCACCCATCCCAAAGTAGGGGGGCACGTTCAACAGGGACACCTGGAACCAAGCCAGGTCAGCAGAGCCCACAAACTAGCTTCATCCACTGTCCCCACTCCTTAATTCGTCTTCCTGCACAAAATACCCCTTGAATTCTGCACCATGAACTCAGATTTTTCCAAACTTCATGAATGTGAAGCACCAATAAAGCATCCTGTAGGATATCTCTTGTCCACCTTGAAACACATTTCTCATGGGGCCCCGATGATGTCATACACGACATTTCCTTTCCACAAGGCATTAATGCATCCTACTTGGCAACCCATTTAAAATGTGATCAGACCATCAAAGGTGTTGTTTATCCTAGACTATGGGAAGAAGAGAAAAAATAAGAGTGACTTATAAAATCACCTTTTCTTTGCTCAGAAATGTCTCCATATAGCAACACAAACAGCTAAATCCCGGAAGAGTCAGCAATTGCATTTACTGTCATTTACTTGGGTCAAGTAGATGGTATTGAATAGCGATGAGTATTCCTATTAACTTTATCAGAAATCTCTTCATGTACATGTGTGTATTCATACCCCTTGTATGCACATACCTGTGGTCCATAGTATGAAGCATAACATGCTTTAGAATAAAAGAAAATGCTCAAAAGTTTGAAGCAAGCATTTCCTAATGATATGCTTTCAATGAAGAATAACAAATATTAGCCGAACAGAAGAACTATAAATGTTATCAAGCAAAATAAGCATTCCATCTGTAATTATTATTGGAAATGGATTAATAGGAAACACTCAACGGCAAAACCCTAAAGCAAAATGCAACAGGCTGGAGAAAGAATGCTGAATGATTGAGAGTAACTTTGATACAATGTTGGCTATCTTGCCGACAGAAGGAAATACCAATTCAAGACTTTTTATAAAGAATTATTGCCTGCTTACTATGTTTATTAGACCATGTCCCAAATTGGAATGTAGTAAGACAGAAAGAAACCACTTGATTTTTTTTTTTTTTTTTTTTTTTCCCTGGGTATCCACATTCCAGCCATCTTTTAAGACCCTTTTCAATTCTACCTTCTATGAAGATTTTCCTTGCTGGCCAGAGTTCCTGTTTCTCCATTCTTTCCAACAGTTCCAGTTGAGCTTCTTGCCAGGATAAGTGACAGGGAACAGCCTAGTCCAGGTCATCATTGTTATTCAAATAGATTACAGAGAGGTCTCCACTGGTCGTCTGTGTCCTCTCCTGCCCTTCCCCAATCTGTTCTCCCCACACCAGCTGGTGTGATCCTATGAAACATGAATGTGTCCACGGTGCATCCCTTACTTTAAACCTTCACTTGTTTCAATAAATGGAGTAGAGTCCATACATCTAAAGTTCACCAGGTCCTGTGTCATGTGCCCTGCCCACCTCCACCTGCCCTGCCCACCTCCACCTGCCCTGCCCAGCCCTTGCTGTCTTCACTGCCCCTGGAACACCTTTCTGTCCAATGAAAAAGCCACTCTTTCCTGCCTCGGATATGCTATTCCAAGTGCATGGGAAGCTCTCCTCTAGCTTTTTGTCAGTAGGTTTGGATGGGACCCCAAACTACATTTTTAACATCTCCAGGTGTTTTTTGGGGTTTTTTTGTGTTCATGAGCACTCATGTTATGTTTATAGCAAGAGACAGAATATTCTGTAAAGGGCCACATAGTAAGTATTCTCGGTTTCGTGGGCCAGACAGCGTTTGTCAGGACTACTCACAGCTGTCCATTGCCGTTCGGAAGAAACCATACATAATATGTGACTAAGTAGGTATGGCTGGGCTCCAGTAAAACTTGATTTATGAAAACAGATTTGAAATAAATAAGAAAAAGAAACTAGATTTGGCTGTGGGCTGCTGGCCAGAGTTTGCCAACCCACTGGCAGAAAGAAGTTCTTAAGTTGGGATGTACCTCAATACCCCTTCAGGAGCTTTTTTCACAGAATAGATATTTGGACTCCTAAAGGCATGAACATTTGCATTGTTTAAAAAGCTCTACAGACATGTCTGATGGGCACTGCAAGAGATATGTAGATAAGATACAGATATAGATAGATGGGCACTTACCTTGAGAAACAGTGAGTGCCCCGTCCCATTCCTGGAATACTCAAACAGGGAGCTAGTAAGTCTCAGATGGAAATGATGCTTAGGAATCCCTATTGAGGTGCATTGAACAAAATAACATCATTGTTTCCAGAATATACTATGACTCAGTGGTGGTATTGAACTTGAACTTTGGCACCAAATATAACTGAATTCAATCCCAGCTTTGCCACTTACGAGGTGTTTAATCCTGAGAAGGTTTCTTAGCCTCTCTGAGACATGGTTTGGTTACCTTTAACATGGGGGAGACTAATGCGTGTCTGGTTTTAATGCCAGTTTGGAAACACTACACATGTATAAAGCTAGCCCAACGCCTGATCCTACAACAGGTTCTCAATGACTTGTGTGCTTTTTTAGTATTAGTGTTACTAATAGTATTATTTATTTGTCCCATCTCCCACTACTTTGACCCTATATTAGAAATCCCAAGTTGTAGCCTGGAATGTCTAAAAATGCACCCCGTCGATGCCAGGCTTACATTTTCCCATCCAGTCCTCTTACAGCGCTGTGACAGGCTGAGACCTTTGTTGAATATCATAATTCACTTGTCAGTTCCCATTCTCTGTAACCTCATCTGTGTGCTGCCTCTCTGTTGTTCAAAGGGCCCTTGTCTAATCAGCTCAAGAATGTTTGCATGTGGCATTGAAATACTGCTTGCAGAAGATTCTAGGTAGAGCCTCCCTGTCTGGATGACTGCCCTAGAAACTTTCCCAGGCCATAAACAGAACTTGGGCCAGAAACATGTGGCTAAATGTTCACACTCTCTGTTCTGTTCTTTTGGTGCTGAAGCTGTGGGTTCCACCTTCCGTGGAATTCTTCCAACTAATGGGAACCATGTGAATCTCCGGGCTAAGAGGTCACCTTCTCCGATTCTGGGATGTGCAGTCCCTGCACATTCTCAGTCCAGGCTGGCAGCCCAGAAACTACCCTAAAAAACATTTTGCAATACTGGCCTGGGTACAAGAAGCTATCAGTGTGAGCTTCCTACACACCGGGGCTTCTCAGTATTTCACCTTTGGAGGAAGCACAGGCCCAAATCATTAGCTTCCAGAGCCACAGATGGTACAGATAAATCTCCAATCAATATGTGCACTGATAAGAACTTATCAGTGGGAATGGATCCTGGGATGTGTTCACCAGTTGATGTTATCACACTAAGTAAGCCACTAATAACCCTTCTTTGTGTGTCTTCCCTGCCTTCTAGAGACTCAACCCCACGCCTTAATACCCACATCGGGCCTGGGTGCTGTAAAGATCACACATACCAATGTTAAAACATAGTAAAAAATAAATATTTCTGGATTCTGGACTTCCATTTTCTGGCCCCATTATACATTACGAGCCTTTGTCATAAAGCTTTGAGGGGGCGGCAATTGAGACAAGGTTTTTACTTGGAAAGTGGAAATCTCTGTGCTCATTATGAGATGTGCTGAGTCACCCAGCAGTTTGCTGATTCATCAGGACAGCTGGGGAGCCACCGTGTCAGGGGGCCAGCTCTCGCCAAAATTGCGTCTCCCAAATTAATTACAGCCGAATTCCATGTTCCTCTCTTAGAAAGAAATCTTAAAGTCCATTTTTAATACAAGGAGATTCCACACTCAAGCTTTGGATTTTCAAAGAAGTAACGATAGGGGCTGATGTCTTACATAGCAGATTGAATACCTGTCTTCGCAGGTGTGCCACCTTTCCCATGAGGTGGCCAGTTAGTTCCAGGGAGTAGGCTTAGTCACTTCATTTTGTCCAGAATTTTTGATGATTTCATCTCTACCTACATAGAGGACTAAAATATGTAAAGCCTCACTTATGGTAGAATTAACGAGTGGAAAGTGGATGCCAATTAGTAGGATTTCAAACACTTAATGCTGTAGGTTATGACATATGTAAGGGTGAATTCCGCAAACATTAATGGAGTACACTTACTGAGTCAGATCCACTACTGGCCAGACCTTGAACAACATAAACACAGTACCAGGCTCACAGAAAAACAAATACCAGATAAATAACTGACTGAATAAAGGTGTAGGGCCTTGTGTTAGCGTTCTCCAGAGAAACGGAACCCATAGACTGTGTATATAGAGATTTATTTTAAGGAATGGGCTCACTCCATTGTGGGGCTTGGGAAGTCTGAAATCTGCAGAGCAGGCTGGAGACCCAGGGAGGGTGGATGTTGCCACTCAGGTCTGAATCCAGGCTGGAGGAAGAATTCTCTAGTCATCAGGGGACCTTTTTTCTCTTAAGGTCTTCAACTGATTGGACAAGACTCACCACGTTATAGAAGGCAAATTTGCTTTACTCAAAGTCTGATTTAAATGTTACTCTCATCTAAAATATCTTCAAGCAACACTTAGACTGGCGTTTGCCCAAATGCCATGACCTAGCCAAGCTGACACATAAATCAACCATCACGGGCTCATCACTGCTAGGTATGGGGTGCTCTGAGAGCACCCAGGAGAGGGACTTAAACTAACCTGTGGTTGCGGTAGACAGACTTCTGGGATGGCGCTCAATGATCTCACTCCTGCCACTCACACCTCTCTCCCCTTGAGTGTGGACTGAATTTGAGTGACTTGCTTCAAACTGACAAAGGTGTATGATTAGATTACAAGTGATTGTGACTTTCGTCTTGCTAGCAGGACTCTATTGCCTTCTTGCCTAACACACTCTTGATAAAGCAAGCTGTCATGTGGGAGGAGACCATGGGGCAAAGAGTAGAGGGTGACCTTCATTCAACAGAGGGGAAATGAGGTCCTCAGTTTAACAGCCTCTGAGGAACTGAATCCTGCCAATGATCCTCAAGGAAGTTTCCAACCAGATTCTTCCCCAATCAAGCCTTCAGAGGAGACTGCAGACCTTCCGCTGACAGGCTGTGATTGCAGCCTCATGAGACATCATGAAACAAAGGACCCAGATAAACTACACCCAGATTCCTATTTCCAGGAAACTGAGAAAACAATGTGTGCTGTTCTAAGCTAAGTGTTGGGGCAATTTGTTACACAGCAGTGATAACTAATACAATGAGTAGATGGAAGGATGAAAGTTTCACCAGAGATGATTAATATGTGCCATGGAACATGTGTGCATGTGAGAGCATGCATATCTGTATCTTAACATGGCAGCAGGTGGAAACTTCAGGGTTTTGTCAGTTTATTTATGCTGAAGCCCACAGCAGAGGGGAAAATGCTCTGCCTTCTACATAGAGAATGCCAGAACCAGGGCAGTTGAGTTTCTGTTCAAATTTCAGACATCAAGGAACTTCCCTAGACTATAAACCTCATGGGATTGGGAACAGGTTCTGAATTTCTTCATCACTATATCCCTGGTGCCTGGCCACATAGCAGGCTCAAGAAATACTTATTCATTTTTTCATTCACTTGTTTTTGCTCAATAAAGAGAATCCAGAATTGATCCAGACTAGACATATTAATAAACATATTTAGACCAGGGAAAGACTTTAGCAGGAACAATTTCCCAGTTGTTGGGAGACACTCTCTACCTATGGCTGATGAAGGGTCTGGAGTGTGCCAGGTCTTGAGTGTGATGGATGATGCCACAGCCCAAATCACAAGTTGAGGGTGTACTGGTCTGACCATCTGTGAAGAGTGACTGACTCAGCATTTTATATTAGGAGTAACTGTTGTGAACAGAAACTAGGATGGGATGGATGGGATCAAAAGAGTTCACAGCTGAGCAGGCCACTTGACAATGAGCTAGTCTGGTGCCAGGCCTTTCCTGCTGACGTGGAGCTCTGCAGTCCACAAAGGGACCCTGGATGGGGATGTGTCACTGCTGCGTGACCCACATGCTTCTGGAACCTCCAGCAGGCTCCATCTCCCCACTGGCTCTGGATGTGTAGAGTGAAAACCACCCGGCCACTCAGCTCTGGACCCAACATTTAAGGGCCCGAAAGCATCGGCGTCACCTGTTAGAAATGCACATTCTCGGACCCCACGCCAGACCTGCCCCATCAGAAAACAGAAGCAGGCAGAGAAGCCGCAATCTGGGTCTTAACAAGTCCTCAGGGGATTTTTGGCTCAGGCTCAAGTTCGGGTTTACAGGGAGGGAAGACTAATCTAGGAGGTTCTGCAGTGTGGTCTGCGTGGTAGATAATGAGAAAACAACCAATGGAGGTAACAGAATGGAGACATGGAAGCCAAACTGAGATGTTTTGTGAAAGTTAGAATTTCTTGGGCTTTCATAACCCCATGTGGAAAGTAGATGTGAAGGAAGACTCCAGCTGGCTGAGGATTCTAGTTTGGACGTTCGGGTGAATAGACTTGGTAGTGATGGCAGTAGGGGTTTCCCAGGACATGGGCATTTAAGCCCTAACAGCAGAAACATCCTGGGAGAATCCAGACAGTCATCCTAACAGTTTCAGAAATGGATAATAATGGTAATTGCCATGAACTGAACTGCATACTCCCCAAATTCGTATGTTGAAGTCCTGACCCCCAGTGTGACCATATCTGGAGATAGGGCCTTCAGGAGATCATTCAGATTAAATGAGGTCATAAAGTTTATGCCTTAATATGACAGAATTGTGGTCTTACAAAAACAAAGTCTTTTTTCTCTTTCTCTCTCCATGTGAGGACACAGTGAGAAAGGTGACCATCTGCAGGCTGGGAAGAGAGCCATCACTGGAACCCAACTATACTGTCACCCTGATCTCAGACTTCCAGCCTGCAGGACTAGGAGGAAATAAATGTCTACTGTTCAGGCCACTGAGTCTGTAGTATCTTGTTATGGCAGCCTTGCTGACCAATGGCAATAAGTCAATGACAGTTCTACGTATCAAGCATTTATTATGTTCTATGTGAGATATTTCACACGAATTACACCATCCTTATGCTAAGGTATGGCCATTATCCCCAATTTAGAGATTAGCAGACTGAGGTTTAGTCAGGTTAAGCCACTCACCAAGATCACACTACCACCAAGCAGCACGTTTAGGGCACTTTCTCCATTTTGTATGTTGGAACTATTGGGAGCTTTAAAAATATTGGTGCTTTGGGTTCAACCACCAGGGGTTCTAATCCGGTCAGTGCTGGGTACACGGCTGCACATTGGGATATTGGAAACAAGATTGAGAACCACTGTGTTAGAATCACCTAGGAAACATGCACAGAAGCAGATAGCCAGCCTCACCCCTGACTAATTTACTCCATAATCCAGTCTGTTTCATATGCAACCGCAGTTGTAAAGCCCCAAGCTAGAGAGGTGAACCCCAGGCCCACCGGACTCCAGATGCCACATAAGCTGATTCTTGGGGCTTGTTAACTTTAAATGCATGAAGTACATAGAGGAGATATTGGGGGTATATGTCCTAGTATCTATTCTAGATCATATACCAGACCAAGGGTGGAACTTGAGATAAAAGACTTAGAATGTTTAACATGAGGATGAAAGTTGAAACCATGATTCTGTAAGAATTAACCCAGATGATGAATGTAAAAGGAAAGAATTCCATAGAACGCGATTGACTTTGTGATGTTGAGAGATTTTTGCATCTGAGAAAACAGTCCTCAGCATTTGGATCTTAGGGTCTTGCCCCATGCATGAATGAAGATCAATCCTATGGCCTTCGTTGACATATATAGCTAAATAGGGCTAGGGACTCCAGGGGAGAGTTCAATTCATTGAAGAGCAGGCAACTAGCCCAGATTTGGGATTTGCTGTTTTTGGCAGTTGCTATTCTTCATAAAATGCTTGAGATATTGTGTGGACCTTGTGGTTTAACATCATTGATTCAAGAGTCAAGCCAATTAAGAAGCTTTATGTGGATATATCAAGGAAGAAAACCTCTAGGCCAAAGTAAAAGGAAAAAAATGTTCTGTATTTAGTATAAGTGATCCTACTGAAAACAAATTCATCTGTGTCATGAGAATAACAAGTGGAAAGGGAAAGACATCTCTTACCTCGTTTCATCTTTTTCCTCTCAGTTACCCTTTTATTCTGGAGTCTAAGTTGAGAATTCTAGGTAGTGGTAAAATATCTTGTTCATTTCTCTATCTTTAGGGCACATCTTAGTTCTTAGAGCATTGCACATGGTCAACAAGTGTGTGTTGGATGAATTACCTTTCTAAGCAAAAGGATCACAGGACTTGTATACTGAAGAAATGACTCACGTTGGTCAGAATTAAGGAAGTCATCCAGAGGTGTTTTGGCTCAGTTTTGGGAAAGATATGAGAAGCCAAACCCGACGACATATCTAATTCTTCCTAATGTACTTGGCCTTGTAGGAGCACATGTTTACTCATTTGTCTGCAGCCATGAGATATGTAATAGCTTCCAATAAAGAGACCACAAGAAGTAGCTTACTGATGACAGAAAAAATGGGGAAGGGGCGAAAGATAACTTTGAGACGAAGTCAATTTTCTTATGCCAAGGATCTAAAAATGTGATGTTTTTCTCTCAAAGCTTCATCATCTATCATGATCTACTGTTTTCTAATAATTGGGAAATGTGCCCTGTACCCTCGTTCATAAATTGTTAAAGTATACTTATTGAAAATTCTTAAATTCCTTAGAAAATACTGTTGAAAGAACTGGGTGTAAGTGATGAGAAGCCCAAACTGCTCAAGAAATGCTTTCCATATAGTAATTATCCAGGCAAAAATGACTCTGGACTTTCTTCATGTACACAGTCAAATATTGTTAAACGTCAAAAGTTTCCTATCAAAATCAATACACTGGCCACTGCAGTACAGTGTGCATTAAAGAAAAAAAAATAAAAATAAAAACACTGGCAAGAAAATTCCATAAGCCTGCCAGCCTCGGGGGTGGGGGGTGGGACGTTTTTAAGACTGGAAAAAGAACTCAATTGAAGAAACCACTTATTTGATGAAACTGGAAGATCCCCAGATTCATAAATCAATTCTCAAATTACAGGAAAAAAAATATTACTTTTTAAATGTCCCTAATTGTTATTCATTATTCTAAGCCTGTGAAACTTCACCAGAGTTGGTTTATTGATGAGGCAGCTTTCAGAGAACATTATTCAGGTGCAGGGGAGAGAAAAGCTCAGAATCACACAAAAATAATAGATGGTGGTGGGATTAGGGCACCTGACTTGACTTTGTTTGCTTTGGGCTATTCAAGAAATAGATATTTTTGGCATGTTTTTATTTCTTGATTTCTTAGATTTCTTTGCTATCTTAAGCAAAAAGAAAAAATCATGGAGAAAAAAATTAAGGCAGGCATGTTGCAAAGAACGTAGACACCATGTCTGGTTTTTTCCCTAAAAGCTATCTCAGTGAGCTATTAAATGTGTGGATAGATTCAAAACTGGAACCACAGGCCTGGTATCTACAACAGGATTTCTCGGGACCTAGCCTGCGGAACAAGGAAAGTACCAAGCCTCCCTGGGAAGTACTTTCCTCAATCCACCTGGCTCGTCCAGGAAACACCTGGAAATAGCCTCAATCCTGAATGGAAAATCTATGGCTGTTTTTCCATGAGGGCATCTGAGAAAATGAACTGGTTCTCTGATAAGCCAATGCCAAACAACTCATTGTGCGGGGCCCACGAGGCCAGAGGACTGTGTGTATGGTGGTGGACACGTCACCAAGCAGTTAGCTTTGTGCCTCATGTGAATCTTGAACAATCGGCTCATTCATTCATCTGGGCATCCCTTGGTGTGGGTTCAAGATGGTGATGATAGATCTATCTTTTGGTTCTGCATTCTACCTGAGGGTTATCACTTTGTCCATTGGCCAGAACTCCATTATACAATCTACCAAATTGCTAAGGAGGCTGGAAAATTTAGGCCAGCTCTGATCCCAGGAAAAGGGAACACAAGTTGGGGTGACCATCTAGCGTCTATGCCACAGAGTCAGGAAAAAAGGTATCGTTCTTCAAGCATCCAAGGAAATGGTTCCTGATCCAGATTCCCTAGAGGCAGTGAGATCAAACGGGGGGAGGCTGGAGGTGCAAGTGAGGGTTATGCAGGTGAAGGGGACGGGATGAGGGAAGGTCGAGATTTCTAAATAGATGGCTCATCATGGCTGATGTAGAGCTAGAGGAACTGGATGTGAAAACATAGATATTCCAGAAAGTGGGAATAATTCCAGTGCAGCTGACATTCTGGTGGAAAGGAGGCTGGGGAGTACGAATGAGAGGTGATGCCGGAGAGAAGTCAGGGAACAGATTACAAAGTGCCTCGCCACCCATTGAGAAAAACTTTGTACTTTGTCCTGAGATTGTTTGGGAGTGGGGAGAGGCGTTGGGGGCCTGGAGACCAGTGACAAAATGCAATAATCCAGGAGAGAGAGACGTGATATAATTTTTAAATGCCAGAAATAATCATACACAATGCGCCATCTCTTCGACAGACTATTCTGTGCAATTAATTTTTGAAAATTGGATTAGCTGGTTGATGATGCTTTAGAGCAGCAGCTAAAGGCTCTGGGGCCCTGAGAGCGTCACATTTGAGTTTTAGGGCACTTGTTGTTCTGCTCTGCAAAGCCGCCTATTCACCTGGCACGTGTAAGAACCTTTCAGGTGTTCAGTGACAAAAACCCAAATTTCAACTGGCTTAAGCAAAATAGACGCTTCCTATTTCATGTGGCCAAACTCTGGGATGGGCAAGGGTGAGTGCAGCTGGCTTCAGAGTTCTCTCCTCTGCATTCTGGCTTTGCACGTGGGCTGCCTAGCTGCAGCACCTTCTGCCTTAGTTCTGGTCACCATTGCTATCTCGGTTCTTTATGTTCCAGCTAAACTTACTTCCAGGAAGTTCACAGGAGCGCCAAGAGTGCCTAGGTCTTCTTGCCTTTGGCCGTGTTGTAAATGCAGCCTGCAGTGTTCTGACCCACCCCACCTCCGCTGTTGCCGATCCACACCCATTCGAACCTCCCTGCTCTGGCCAACTGTCATCGGCTCCAGGGGGCACTCCCTCCCCGCTTCCCCCCTGGGTGGGTGCCTTTCTCAGAACTCACCAGCACCTGGTACACACATATCACATTCTATTAAAATTATTGGAAGTCTGCTCTAACGTTTTGCCTGGCTTTACGAGAATGTGGGAGCCAGGCAACATTGTCACCATCTTGACTATTCATAACCTAATGAGTAGGTGACAGTGTATGGACTTCATGTTGAGCTTATGCCAGGAACTCTACTAGGACCTTTATGGACTTCTGCCTTTAACTCTAGTAAAAGGTTATGATCAGTTACCCATTTTAGAGACAAGTAAAATTAATGCTCAGGGATTTTAACAGCTCATCTGTGGCTACACTGATAATAAGAGGAGGAGGATGGAACTAGAATATAGATGAAGTACACCTGTCCATCAGCACAGAAGGATAGTGACCCCCTCACCTGACTTAGTCCCCGACCCCTACAGGCTCACCTCCTACCACTCATTCCCCCCGCCCCAGCACCCTGCAGCCTCCTCACCCTGCAGCCTCCTCACCCTGCAGCCTCCTCACCCTGCAGCCTCCTCACCCTGCAGCCTCCTCACCCTGCACTCCTTCCCAGAACGGCCAGTCTCACGACTGAATCCCTCACTCTTGCTGGAGACTTGCCCACACACGGTGCTTCTCATTCCTGGGGTCTCAGTTCAAAGTCACCTCTGCTGGGAACCTCCCGGGGGCTCCACTTGAACAAGGCCACCTCCACTGTCACTCAGCCCCTTCATGGGCCTGTTTCTGAGCACTCAAAGTCACACATTCTTGGGTGCTCCCTGACAGAATGCCCACTCCAGGCAGCAGGAAAATGGCATCTTCTATAAGGGAAGAGTATAAGCCCATCTTTAAGATGTGCGATTGTTTTATAACCGGTAAGACTATGGAAGGTATTTGTCTAAAATGCATATACTCCTAGAATTCTGGGAATGTTTTCATGTTTTGTCAGGAAAAGACTTCCTTTGTAAACTTTCTATGTTTAAGGATAGTCCCTTTGAAGGGTAGCAGCCTCTGTGACACTTTCTTGCATTCAGAAGTCTACTGTCGTTTAACTTTTTGGAATCTCTATATCCCAAGTAGTAGTGTGAGAAAGAGGAAAGAGAAGTGTCTAAGGAGTAATTATGAAAAGAAACATAAAATAAACTTCATACAGAAATGAAGGTATGGTAATTACCATTTTATCAGCCCATTTCAATCAGAAATAGCATCAAAGTGAATATAATCCAACATTCAATCTGCATTCAGAGATCCAGATTTTTCCTAATACTATCCAATTGAATACTGTATGCCAAAGTTAGTTGTTCAGTGATGTTTTGTGACAGGAAAAAAAGTCAGTTGAATTTTTTCAAAATACAAGGTCAAATAAATGCTACTATCTACATCAAAGAAAAAAATGGCAGTGCTTAAGCCAGACTCACTGTCTTTCCTCTGGCATGTCCCATTCCTGGCACTTGGGAAGCACAAGATAAATGTTTGTTGAATGAATAAATAAGTGCTATTTGCCTCTGGAAGAATGGTCCACACTCTCCTGAGAATTCGGTGCTGGAGATTTGGGGACCTAGACCATTCTCATCCTGAGTGGACAGGTGTCCCGAGACTGGCCATGCCCTCCGTGCTACGACAGAGACAGATGTCAGGTGGAAGGGATATTTTTTGGTAAGATGAACATCGATCAGTTTTCTCCTCCTCATCCTTTCAATTTCCATTACAGTTCAGCAGGACCTCGTGGCAGAGTGTCCCAGGAGATACAGGAGAGCAGGCTGGGGGTTAATGCACAGGGACAGGATGGGGTGGGGAAGCCTGGAGTTCTGTTTTGTTTTTCTTCAAGTTTCTGAGTGATCTGCACAGAACTAATTCTAAGGGAAAACGGGGAGATGTTGGTCCAAGGGTACAAACTTTTATTTCCATGATGAACAAGTTCCTGGGATCTTATGAATAGCATGGTGACTATAGTTAATAATACTCCATTGTGTACTTGAAATTTGATAAAAGAGCAGATTTTAAGTGTCCTTGCCCTATACACACACACAGTCACTGTGGGTGGGGATAGATGTGTTAATTTGATTGTGGCAAACATTACACAATGCATATGTGTATCAAATCGTCACATTGTACACCTTGAATAGATACAATTTTTACTTGTCAATTATACCTTCATAAAGCTGGAAACAATAAACAGAACTAATTCTAACGTCCCAGTTTTCACCGCCAGGCAAACAAAGCGGCATTCGAGCCGAGCCCCGTGGCCCTGCCGCCCCGCTCCCCTGCGCCGGGCCCTGTGCTGGGGCTGTCCTCGTCAATAGCCGCCTTGTTGCTGGCCACAGCCCCCGTGGGGTTATTAGGGGACTCTCTCGACTCAATGGGCTCCCTCTCTGCCATTGTCTTCTCATATCAGTTTACAGTCTCGAGGATATAGACTGCATCACAATTAGTCATAATGTCCAGCAGTCCCTGAAACTTATTTGCCGCGCAGAGTTCATTGGCCTTTGTGACAGGGACAAAGGGAGGCTTGTTGGGAGCTGGACACAAAAGGCAAACACAATGTATGGATTTCTGAATAATACAAAGGCGGGGGAATAATAGCAGCTGCACAAACGGCTATGCTGGTGACAGCGGCAGGGCCCTGCCCCCAATGCTTCCTAGCTTTTCCGTGAATCTGCCTGACCTGGTCCTTCAAGATTTTTCTGGCAGGAGGGAGACAACCTGAACTAGGCAGGTAGCCTGGCATAGCCAGAAGACTGGCTTTGGCTGAGAGGAATTTTTCTGGGGGAGATGGGCAGTGTGTGTTTATGGAGCATGTCCTATAAAGTTAGGCATGGAAGAGTGAAGTGATTCCTGTGGTTTGAGAATAAACAAAAGGTTCAGATGAATACATTTGAATGTGTTCAAGTGTGTGTCTGTGTCTGGGTGTGATTGTGTAAGAGTGCACGTGTGTGAGTGATAATGTGTGTGTGTGTGTGTGCAGACATGAGTATTTGCATGTATGTGTTACGTGAGTGCATGTGTATATTATGACTATGCACATGAGAGTGCACACAACACATGAATAGTTACATGTGCAAGTAGATACATGTGAATGTATGTAAGCATGCACATGTGAGTTTATAGCATGTGCATGAGGTGTGAGAGGGTACATGTGAGTGGATTAGGTGGTTGCATGTATATGGGAGTCTGCTTGGGTGAGTGAGCGTGCATGTGATCACACACATACTTGGGCTTTCCTGTGTGAGTGTGTGCACATGATCCATGTGCTCGCACACTGGGACATCAGCATCAATTCTGTCCCAAGTTGGTTTGATCCTGCTTAGAGGAGACACCAGCTCAAAGGCCCATCAGCTACTGGGCTTCTCCCCACAGTGACAGCTGCCTATTGGCTCATGCCGGCCCACAGACTGCAGAAATCCCTGCAGGACCAGAGAGGGAGCACAGAAAGGGTCTGCTCAACAGAGGAAGCTGCGGTGACTGCAGGGAACTCTGGATATCTGATCTGATGTGACCAAATAAATTCCCTTTCACACGTGATGGCCATTTCATCTCCCCAGAGCATTTCATCAGCCTCATTGGCAAGTTTTTCTGACTCTTCCAGTTTTGATATAAGCTTTATACAAATCTTATAAGTATACACCCTTGTTGAAGAACAGAATGGAGAAAAGTTTTCAGAAACCATAGATATTTCTCCAGCTACTTCCATATTTTATTGGTATATTTGTCCACTGGCCAAAATCAATAATTTCTCCTTCCCCTCTCTCCCTTTTTTCTGTTCCTCCTCCTTCCCTTTATTTCTTCTCCCTTCCTCCCCCTCTGAATGCAGGTGTATTCCCATGTGACTATTCAGCCTTACTAAGTTTTCCTCCCACGGCACATCAACCGACCACCTCTCATACCCTTGCACCCATCCTAACAGCAGCTAATGTTTATGAAGCTTTTCCTCCAAGTTACTTTTTTAAACGATAGTAAGAAACCATATGTGACTTAGAAAATACCATAGCTGTATCTTCTTCATGGGCATAAGTACTTGGTTTTGCAGATCAAATATGTTCATATGTACACGACAGTGGAAATGGGATTTGCAAAAATTGTGTACTGTATTCACAGGGCTTCCTGTAAATCCAGAGATGCTCCTCTTCCTCTTCATTTCTCATTCATTCCCGACTGTCACTGATTCTTTCCACTTTTTTTTTTTAAGTTTCTCAGAATTGTGGGTAACTAACAAGATGTGGACACTTGGCCATCTTGGCTCTGGGGTACTTTGTAAGGGTGGGAAAGTTCACTCACTCATCCATTCATTTATTCATGGCTTTGCTCATTCTGTTATTTCACAATTATTTTATGTATCTGCTTATGCACCAGACACTGTTTAAAATTTGGGGAATGCAGCAGCAACTGAGACAAAAAACCTTCCCTATGAAGCATGCATTCATTCTAAAGGAGCAGGGGACAAGGATAAAAGCACAAGCCACTTCCAAAGTGCTAAGTTATCTCTGAGCCTTGATTTCCGATTTGCAGGACTTGGGTTGTAGCAGCACTTACCTCTGTGCACCTCTGTTTGGAAACATGAAACACCCTAACCACCACAGTAGCTGGCCAAGGGGAGGTATCCAACCATGTTGGCTATTGTTACTTCTGTATAAAGGCATTCCTGACGTTTGCATGGCCTTGTAAGTTAAACTTCTATAGCATGAAAAAACATCTGGGTAGTTGTTACTAACTTTCTAAGGTTAGTGGGTTGGTATGCCTTTGTAAATTTAGATTCTTAAGGCTGATTCCTGACTCTGCCATTTAGCAGCTATAGAGGATTGAATTTTCCTCTTCATCTCTGATTGTCTCAAGCACATTGGGATAATGAGAGGCAAGATAGAAAGTACTGAGCCCAGAACTCAGTCGAGAATGGCTACAGCTCTCAGGTGGTGAAGCAGAATGAGAAGCAGCTTTGGGAGGCTACAGACCTGCATTCCGCTCCCAGCCCTACTTTGAATACTGTGGATCTCAGTTGAGCTACTTTTACAAATACTGTATCAGCTTCCTCATTAGATTAGAAACTTAAATAATGGTTACCTTTTAGGAAGGTAAGATACAAAAATAATGTATCTGTGACCACACAGTGGGCAATGAACACACTGACTGCCATGTGAGTTACATTTAACTCAGGCTAGTTTTAAGCCCGGGGCCTCATGAAGCAAAACCCTAAAGTTGGTTCTTGAAAATCTTACTTGTTGATGTTCTTATTGTTACAATTAATATTGACAATCTAATTCTAAAAACATAGATTGCGCTGCATATAACTCACACAGAAAACAATAAAAAAATAACAAATTGGAAAAGATCATTTTGTTCTAATAAAACACCATGGCCCCAGGGGAAAAAGTTTTTTTCTAGCGTGGCAATGTGTTAAAGGTTCATTCTCTTTACTTACCAGTTAATCGGGGTAGTGTGAATGAATGAATGAACTAAAAATGGAGTGGTACTCGTTTTTGAATTCAGTGAGGAAAAAAATTTGGCTAAATCTATCTTCCATTTTCTTCCCTCATAATTCTCATACCTTTATATGTTTCAGATAGGGCTGAATGGGTTTTTAAAAATCTATCTTTTATGTCAAAGGTCAAACTGGCCTGTAGGGCCAGCCCAGCCTGCCACACATTCCTGTACAACTCATGAGCTAATAATGTCTTTAACGTGTTTAAGTAGTTAAGAAAACAAAATATTTTGTGACACATGAAAATTACATGAAATTCCAATTTGAGTGTTCACAAATAAAAACATTGGGACAGCCATCCCTGTTCATTTCTGTGTTGTCTGCAGCCGCTGTCATGATACAAGGGACAGAGTTGAATCATTGTGGCAGAGATGGTACAGCCCACAGGGCCAAAGATGTGTGCTCTCTCCAGCCCTTTAAGAAAAAATTTGCCAACCCCTGCTCTAAATTCCTAATTTAATCTGTCATTTCTGCTGGTCATTCTCTTAACTAACTGAAGCTTTTATTTTCAAGAACTCAAATTTGTAACAATGGCGTTGTCCTTGTATTTGTTATGATATTCCACAGAATCACTCCAGGGATATTAGATATTTATGTTTTCTCTATTAAGTCTATTTTCTTGTATATTACCTCTTCGGTTTGAATTGTGTCCCTCCTTTCCAAAGGCCTCTTTCCTTAAACGTTGTTATATTTTGGTTTTCTGTATCCATGTGCAGTTGGGATAGTGGGGATATGGGACTAAAAAGTTTGCTACAGGCCAAATGCAAATCACTGACCATCCGTGGATGGACGGGACGGATGGATGTCTGGAATATAGGAACTTCCTCTTTGGCATGTAGCAAGAGGGCTGGCCTGAGTCTGAAACTAACTTGTCTTCCTAGAGGGGCCTGGGCACACCCTATATCACCTGGGACTATTGGCTTCTCCATTTCTTTCACCCAGCTCTGGAAAAATCTCTTTAGTCCAGCCCTCTAGGAAATGGGTCCTTAACAGAAACTATGTTCATGGTCAACATAGGACTCTATGAAATATTTAGAATTCCATATAAAACGTGCGCAATATTTGTGTGACATTGCACAGCCTGTATCGGCTCCTTAGAGGAATCTGTACTGTCCACCCCCCAAAAATAAAAATATTAAGAATCACTATACTCACTGTGGAAATGAAGAGTGATCATGAACTGAGAGTATCTCATTCAGCTGTAGACAGGGAGTGCTTAGGGTCAAGAACATCACCCTGGGCCGGGCACGGTGGCTCACGCCTGTAATCCTAGCACTCTGGGAAGCCGAGGCGGGAATATTGTTTGAGCTCAGGAGTTTGAGACCAGCCTGAGCAAGAGCGAGACCCCCATCTCTACTAAAAATAGAAAGAAATTATCTGGCCAACTAAAATATATATACAAAAAATTAGCCGGGCATGGTGGTGCATGCCTGTAGTCCCAGCTACTCGGGAGGCTGAGGCAGGAGGATCGCTTAAGCCCAGGAGTTTGAGGTTGCTGTGAGCTAGGCTGACGCCACGGCACTCACTCTAGCCTGGGCAACAGTGAGACTCTGTCTCAAGAAAAGAAAACAAAAAACAAAACACCCTGATTATTTGGGAATAATGGGAGCCAAACCAGTTACACCAAAGAAAATTAAACCAATAGAAGTTGTTCTCACACTATCAACAATCTGAGATAAACCAGAAATGGTTCCCCATGCTTTTTGCCCACATGGTCTCATGGACTCCTGATAAAGCCAACATAAAAACGGCAGTGTTCAAATGTTACATAGGAAGACACCGAGGCTCAAAAATATAGGTTATAGAACCTGCCCGGCCCTGTTGGACCCTCCTGAGCTGCATCAGACGAGAAGCCTTCAACAGCAGGGCTCGCTTAGCCGATGGAACTTCAAGCATTTACAGCTACTTTATTTCCCTTGGTTTAAAGACCAGGGGAAATTGAACCCAGAGGAACTGAGCTTCCTGCCATTGTCCACACAGCAGCAGGGAAAGCCAATCACACCCCGACGCTTCAGTCCCAGGCCCGCGTGTGAATCCCAAAACGCCACTTCTTCCCCTCAATGAGAGTCACCTTCCCTTTAATTAAAATCCCCTTACAAATGTAGACATTCCACTTTTACTAATAATTACTCGGAGAAGATTTTTAGCAATCAGCACTACATAAATGTCTGTACCTCCTGGAAGACTATCACGGCTGCGGCGTCTCTCACTTCCTCTAATTTATTATTTATATACCACCGTGGACAGACATAGCTCTTTGTGGCAATTAACATGGGCCGTCCAGTCTCTGCTCTTGCGGTATGAGGCTGAAGACAGGCATTACCGCTTCGATCACAATTACTATTAATTGGCGAGCTCTCCCTTCTCTATAAAATATGCACTACCCCAAAGTGCGATAAACCGCCCAGGGAACGTGAACTGCATGTCGGGAGATGCATTGTGAGGGCTCTGGATTTAACAAGTCATTTACCCTATAATTATGGGGGGGATCTTCTTAATGGGGCAGAGGACATGTTCCCAACAGTGGTGTGGGGGTCTGGCTACAAAATCAGGAGTTTCCCATGATACAACGAACCACGGGCTGACAGCAAATGGCCCAACACATCTCACTGGTGTTTTTATTTTTTATATGGTCGAAGGACCAGCATGAATTTCTTGGTTCATGAAATCCCTTGGCCTAGCTCAGAAGAGTCAAATTTATCATCAATTCATCATTTATTCATCTTCTCCTAAGTCATAGGCCTGCTCTGTGCCCAACACTGTTCTTGAATCTAGACCCTGGGATACCATGGTGAATGTGGCATCGTCCCAGCACTGTGGAAGCTGACTCTTCTTGGTGTAACAGATGCTAGGTCGGTTGACCATTGGGCCACAGAGTGGAAGGAGTTATTTCACAGAGGAGTGTCAGCCATGAAAGTGAAAAGAGGAACCGCCATCTGTCTGCATAAGTTAAAACTTAAACTCCTATGAGTAAAGTAGGAATTGTTCAAACGAAAAGAATTAGTGAGGGGAATCCAAGCTAAGGAAATGGCATTTTCAAAGACATGTGGACTGGGATATCAAAGCATATTTAGAATTGTCAGAGAATTTTGAGACCAACCTGGGCAACATAGTGAGACCCCTGTCTCTACAAAAAATAAATAGCAAGATGTGGTGGCATGTGCTGCCACCATGTTCTGGCTACTCCCAGCATAGTTTTAGCTACTTGGGAGGCTGATGCAGAAGGATCGCTTGAGCCCAGGAGTTTGAAGCTGTCTGGGTAATTGAGTGAGACACTGTCTCAAAAAAAAAAAAAAAAAATCTCCGAAGGAAGATTTCTCAACTTGGCTTTCCATTGGAATCACTTTAGGGTAATCAAGAATTACCCGTGTGTGGACTCCACACCTGAAATTGTGATTTATTCTGAATACAGTGAACAGGGGACAGTCGAGGGTAAAAACCACACAGCTTTAAATGTAGATGTTTTAGGATGTCTTCCTCCTCCCCTGTTTTTATTAATGTGTTGCTTTTAGGCACACTGCTTATAATATCTTTCTTACATAATCAGTGACACTATTAACATATGTTCCCTAGTTCCTAAGCATATAGCAAAGCCGACCTGCACCCTCCAGAGTACAAAGCATAGAAACCCTAATCACAGGCAGTCCTTAGAGAGAGATACCCAACCAAAAAGGAAATTTTTTAGTTTGTGTGTATCCATTGGTGTTCAGACACTGCTATGGTCTGAATTCTTGTCTCTCCCCCCGATTCATATGCTGACACCTAGTCACCAATGTGATGCTACTAGGAGGTGGGGACTTTGGGAGGTGATTAAGTCATGAGGGTGGAGCCCTCGTGAATGGGATTAGTGACCTTATAAAAGGGACCCCAGAGAGCTAGCTACCCCTCCCATCATGGGAGGACACAGTCACCATCTACAGAGCAGAGCAGACAGCAAGCCCTTGTCAGATACCAAGTCTGCCAGTACCTTGATCTTGGCCTTCCCAGCCTCCAGCACTGGGAGAAATAAACCGCTGTCTGTAAGCTGCCCAGTTTATGGTATTTTGTCATAGCGGCACGAACAGACCAAGACAGACATACGCAAGATTCTGGATCACCAGGGAGACAAGCTCACCTTGCCCACCACAAATGTCAGGCTTTTTGCTACAGTAAGAGGAATGCAATAACCAAGCTAATTCCATGCCAGGCACTGTGCTGAATATTTTTATTTTGGACACAGTCTTGCTCTGTTGCATAGGCTGGAGTGCAGTGGCACAATCATAGCTCACTGCAGCCTCAAACTCCTGGGCTCGAGTGATTCTCCCGATTCAGCCTCCCCAGTAGCTGGGACTACAGGTGTGTGTCACCATGCCTGGCTAATTTTTTTTTTCCCCATAGAGATAGTCTTGCTATATTGGTCCACAGGCTGGTCTTGAACTCTTGGCCTCAAGTGATCCTACTGCCTTAGACTCCCAAAGTGCTGAGATATAATAGGCATAAACCACTCCTCCCAACCTGTGCTGAGTATTTTATCAATGGATGGATGCTCCCAGGATGGATCTCATTTAGTTTAAACCTTTCAACAGTTCTGAGTTAGCTACAATTAATCCCATTTTGTACATGGGCAAAGCGAGGTTCTGGGCATATAGGGAATGTGCCCAGAGACACACAGCTGGACCGCATACGTTAAAATCTGACTTCTTACTCGTGCACCTGAGCCCATAATCACCATACTGCATCTAATTGCATGTTCTCCAAACTGCAAGGATATGGGTGGGAAGGAAGAGATGGGTCTCAGAGTGGGGCTTCTTTTAAAAGCTCTCCCGGTGAGTGTCACCTCTCAGATCCCTGGATATTCCTTTTGAATCATTTGGGAGCAAGCCCCTGAGGGGTTAATAGGATAAAATAGGATTCTTTAAGTCGCAAATTAAGCCCAACATCTCATCTCAGCATAACACAAGTGAAGTGTCTCATGCACATCGAGGTTAATAGGAGTTGCATGCGTTTCCTCCATCTCCTTCCACATAGAACACGTGGCCTCCAAGGTCACTGTGGCAGAAGAGGAATTAGAATAGAGCTTGAATAGGTCCAGGCCTTGGGGCAGGCCATTGTTACCAACTTAACTCTAAGGCAGTCCAGGGAATAGTCCCCTGTGTGCCCGTGCAGAGAGAAACGTAGAGCCAAACACCCAGCAGTGAGTCTGTCATGGGGAGCTGGAACCAAACCTTTGACTGTTGAACCCTGGGCATTTGTTCATCCCGTAAATCTCAAACTTTTATGTCTGTGCCCTCTGATCTCTGTATCAAAAACCAAACCAAACCAACCAGAAAGAATAGTGCCCAGTGCTCAGGCATGGGAAGAAATAAGAATCCCACTGTAGGCCTCCTAGAGGTGCTATAACAATGTGCCACAAACTGAGTGGCTTTAAACAACAGAAATTTAGTCTCACAGTTCTGGAGGCCAGAAGTTGGAAGCCAAGGTGTGGGCAGGGCCAAGCTCTGGGCAAAAAGCCTTTCTTAATTCTCCCTAGCTCCTGGCAGTAGCTGGCATCCTGGGAGTTTCTTGGGTTGCAGCTCCATCAGCTCAATTTCTGCTCCCATGGTCACATGGCCATCTTCATGTCACTTTCCCTTTGTGTGTCTGTCCAAATTTCCCCTTTGCATAAGGGCACCAGTCATTATGAAATAGGACCCACTCTAATGACCTCAACTTGGTTAAATCTGCAAAGACCCTGTCTCCTAATAAGGTCACATTCTGAAGTACTCGGGATTAGGATGTCAACATGTCCACTTGGAGGAGCACAATTCAACCCATAACACCCACTTTTCCTACAATCGGCATCCACGGGATTTAAGGCATTTTAGTTTTCACTGAGTGTGAGTTAAAAGCATGAATCCCACCGTGGTGGTGGGGGAGGGTGTCTGCATGCATTCCCAGCGCTCAGGATGAACACCGGGGTCCACTGCTGCCCAGCTCGGCACATGGCCGGCCAGCCGAGGGCCACAGCCCTCCCCCAACTCTGGAATCCTCATTCTTAGATGAGGAGAAAAAAGACCGGAAGGAAATCTGGGTAACATATATGTGATGCAAACATAGATATTTCTTAAAATACCACCTTTATACACTCTGGCTGTTTTACCTCCATATTTTCTATGATAAAACATTGTTTCAGAATTTCAAAAATGAATATTCTTTTTCATACTATTTTTTATACCTGAGATTCATCTTGTTTCTGGCCCTCTGTCTTAACCCTCCACGATGCATGTTCATTTCATATCCTCCTGTGGTCCATCCAAGTTTACAAGTGAAAACTTCTTTATGGATATTTTTGCCGAGTCTGGGGTCTTCCTGGGTGAGACAATTGGGCTTTTCATGGCTGAAAACAACTTCTGGATTGCTTGGTGCTGTAAGAGGTTGTGCACTTTTCATTCAGATGAAGATTTTTGAAAATTTTGAAGCTCTTAAACAGACTCAAACAAGATGCCTTGAGTAGGTCTGAGGGGTAGAAACAAAGGTAGAGCCTGTATCTATTTTCTAGTAGCACTGAGTGCATTGCCAGTAATGTATCACTTGAAAACTTGGATAAAGTAAAATAGGAAATGAAATAAAATAAATCCTGGCAGTAAATAGTTTACTTTCTGACAAGCAAGAAAAAAATGAAACCAGCCAGTTTTCTGTCCCCTAAATCGGGGACTTGGGAGCATGATAGGAAAGCAGCAGGGAGATGGCTTCTGTCTTTGCACTGTCAACTGTTGGTCCTTACTAGACAAACAGCAACTCCTCTGCCCTGTCAGCAGCCTTCGATGCATCCTCACTTCTAATAGGATTGAACAAGCCACTCCGCAGTCCCACCTCCAGCCTGGAGAATTCCTGTCTCGGGGGACACCACCCATGGCCTGGTGACACACAGTGCCCTTGGCACACTATCCTTGAAATGCATTTGAGTTACCCCTGACAGTAAAATTTGCATATATCATCAGGCTGCTCTGTCCACACCCACACACGCCTCTGGGCCCTGGAGTCTGCGACGGGCTTGCTGCAGCCTGGGTGCGACTTGGCTCGAAACAGGCCTTGCAAACGGAGACGGCTCCTTGGGAGGTGATGGTGCCAAGTGCCCGAGATTGAAAATGACAGGGTGCGTTTAAATGTAAATTTACTATTGAAGAACAAGTCTTCACTAGTAGAAGTTTACCTCCCATAATCTGCAAGTTCTCTCTGCAGCACGGCTGGGATGAGGCCAGGATCTCCACCTAACCAAACGCAGACTCTACTTAATGTGCTCTTGTTTTCGAGTGGACGAGGAGGCCAAGGACCCAGGGTGGGGGTGCCCGCCACCTGGGGGAAACTTTCAGCATAGGAACATTGACCCTATTCAAACCCTGATGCTGCTTCTGAGCTGAGACGGGGGAACGTGCACACGCAGACATTCTAATGCAGGCAGGCAAAATCGGATACAGTCTAGCACACACCTACCCATGTGCAAACAAGCACACATAGTACACCCAACTCTATGTTCATCTACACAGGTCTGCATAGAAACAGACATGTACACACACTTGCACGCTTGTAACAGCAAGTAGTATGGAGGAGTGTGTATGAGCTCTCAACTGGAGCTGCTTGGGCTCCGGTGCTGGCTTCTCCTAAGCCGTGTGATCTTGGGCGAGTCATTTCACGCTGTTAAATGAAAAACAATCATGCCTACTTCCTGTGCTTAGTACCCCAGAGCAAGCATTCAAGTTACCACCGCCACCACCATCCTCATCATCATCCATGTACTCCCAACTGCAGATACCACCAAGTGAGCACGTCTGTCTCCAAGCTATTTGCTCCAGTGCTGCATCTTGCCTGGAAAGCTCATCCTCATGCAGATGGCAGCCAATAGGAAGTGCAAATTGCCTCAGACAGATCGACAAGTTGCCCAGACAGGTGGAGTTGCTGTAGAATCGGACCCAAGCTTCTGTTTGTGTGTCCAGTTCAAACACAACAACACCACCACAACCACAATTTGAAAAAGGACTCGCCTGTGTCTGTAAGTTAGGTTATTGATTCCAAAACTCTTTATAATCACATAGGGTTCAGGAGAAAGACCCTTCTTACCCAAACCTTATAAGACTACCTTTTGTGCCGAACATTAAAGATACAGAAGTGAAAAAACCTGGTTTCTGCCCCGGAGCAGGGCAAGCTCTAGTACAGGAGGCAGATTTGCAAATGGGCCATCATGTTAGGGAAGGTCTAATAAGCCGTGGAGTTACTAGAAGAAGGTCATGGTCACCAAGGAGGGTTGGAGGGTGGGAAAAGCCCTGAGGAGGGCTTTATAGCAGGAGTGAGAGTCTAGCTGGGACTGAGGGATAGTCACGGGAGGAGTGAGGTGGGGCAAGTGTCCCTGGCACAGGGAACAGCACGTGCAGACTCCGGGATGAGCCACTTGGGTGTGGCCGCAGTTCAGGGCTTGCACGTAGGGGCGGCTCAACACGAAACTGGGAAGGCAGGCAAGGGAAATGCTGGTCTTTTCGCTGCCCAAGCCTGGGTCAATCACATGTTCCACACAAGACACCACCCCAAAGGGAGAGTGACCTTCAGAATTGTCTGTTGTGTCTTGACCACACTCCCGGCCATGCCATCTTCAAAGCTCACCTCTTCCGAGCAGCTTTCTCTGACTCCCCCTACTGTACTCTGCGGCACATTTGCGCCCACATGCCTTGACCGAGCTGTGCATGGGACGTGAATTATCGTTCCAATGTACCATCCAGAGACACCATTTGAGCCCAAGGAGCATGCACTGAATGGAATGAGCCTGGTCATTTTCAAATGGCCAACTGCAATGGGGGGGGAAGGTATGTCATTTGCTCATTGTCCTTTTTTTATCAAAAACATTCAAAAGTACAGCTCGACATGGAGTTGCTGACCACCTTCATGGTGTCAGGAGTATCCAGCCCTTCTCTGCTGAATGCCAGCTGTTGGCGTCACCAGGAGGGACAGAGCCTGCTCCCAGGGTAGCTGGGTGGGAGCACAGGAGCCTGCTTCCCTCCCACCGAGGAGCAGGAGGACAGGCCTTCTCCTACAATTGTCGCCTTCACAATTGTGAATTCAAACCACCCAGTTATATAACACAGCATTTGTGACGGGCCATTGTTCCGGCCAGCCCTCTCAGCTTTTGTTCCTTCCTCTGTGCGCCAGCCCCTGAATGGTCACCCATGCAGGGACCACGCGGCATTCTGCATTCTTTTTTTTTTTTTTCCCCCTCAGTTGAAACGGATCTTTGCATTCACCAGTTATTTACAAATATTCCAGTTTCCTCCTCCGTAGCATGCCACCATGGTTTCTAACTTGCAAAAATGAAATGACGGAAAAACGGGGAAATAAAGGTAGAAATCGCACTTGGACGATGCGGGTCTGCAAATAAGAGACAGGTAGAGGGGAAACAAGCTGAGGTGCCAGGAAAGACTCCAGTCATTGGGTGTGGACGGAATCCTTCTCCTTTCCCCATATGGCAAATTTTATGATGTCAGGTTGCACCCAGCTCTAATTAAAAGATTCAGTTGCTGTTGTGTGTTGGCAGGGTGCTACTTTATCTTAAGTATGTCTTTTTTTTTGGTATGTGAAAAAACTATTTTAGCATGTTTTTCCTCTGAAAAAGCATGATAGAATTGGAAAACAAAAAAAACAGGCCATAAACATGTTGCCCCAAGTTAAGGGTCTTTTAAAAAAAATATTAAAGGAATCATACTCAATTACAAGATGGGAATACTTGTAGGTTTCTACCTTTTGGCTCCTTGGCAAGGCTCAGAATGAACTGTGGTTGTGAGCTGAAGTCTGACTTTGTCTACCTGGGGCTGCCGGCTGGACAGCTGTGACGGAATCGACAGTCCTGTCATTCAGGGGACCCTCTCTTAGCCACTCACTCCCCGAGTCAGCAGTTTGGATGACTGAATTGGCTGTGGTTCCAACATCTGCAGGAACATCCCGGGCTGACCCACGTGGCTCTCTGTTTCCAAGTGGAGTCTGCAGTTGGGGGGGGTTGTCCAACCATTTCCTTTAGGATCTGGCCCTGCGTCCCCGGGTCCAGCATGGGAACCATCCATCTGGTTCACAGATCCGGGAATGGTGTGATCTGACCTAGTACAAAATGTGGCCTGAGTTTCAAAACCTGAGAGGGATGTTAATGGTGGTGATGTCTTATCTCCTCCTCACTGGGGTTTATTCATTCATTAACCCACCCAGATAAAGATGATGTGTGCAGATAACACCTACCGAGGGATCGTTATATACCGGGCAGTGAATCAAATGCTTTTATGAATGTAATGTCATTTCATCCTCCCAACAACCCTATTATCCCAATTTTATGGATGAAGACACTGAGGCCCAGAGAGATGATAAAAAGAAAACACCTAAGGGAGGAAACCGGATTTGCAATCTGGGAAGCTTGAAGCCAGAATCTGTGATTGAAACCAGAGCGAACACTCTATACCCCTTCATTCTTTCACTCAGGAAGCATATTTGGATTACTTTTCATGTTTGTTTGTTTGGGAGAAAGTAAAATGATGTCCTTTTGATCCCAAAAAACAGAGGCAGAGCAAAAAGCCACAGTATGAGTGCAGTAAGTCCGTACTTAGCGTCCTTGATAGCTTCTTGCAAACTGTGACTTTAAGCAAAACAACATAGCGCAGGTTCCAGAACAACATCACTTTGTTCAACTTTCTTTACACAGTTGATGAAGAAAAGTTTTGTTATACATCCTTTCACTTTAAACTCACATTTTCTAAGAACCTATCAAAGACATTAAGTGAGGACTTTATCCTGCAGTATATTCTTCATAGAGATAGTATTCATCTATTGCTGTGTAACAAATTATCACAAACTTAGAGGTTTTAAATATACTCGCTTATTATCTCAGTTTTCATGGAGCCGGAGTCCGAGTGGGCTTGGCCGGATTCTCTGCTTAGGGTTTTATGAGGCCACAGTCAAGCTGTCGACTAAGCTGGGCTCTTATCTCTTGGGTCTCGGGGTGAAACTGTTTCCAAATCTGTTTCGACCATCGGCAGCATCCACTTCCTTGCGGTTGTAGGACTGAAGTGTCAGTTTCCTTCCTGGCAATTCAGCCGGGGACACTCTCAGCTTCTAGAGCACCCCCCCTCTTTGGTCCTTGTCATATGGTATTTCCCATCTTCAAAGCCAGCAATGGCCTGTCAAGTTGTCATTGTGCTTTAAATCTTTCTGACTTGCCTTCTGCCGCCAGCCGTGAAAATGCTTCAGCTCTTAAAGGGCTCACCTGATTGGGACAGGCCTACCTGGATAATCTCCATGTTAGGGTCACCTGACTTGGACTCTAATTACACCTGCAAAATCCTTGCACAGCAGGACCTGGATTAGGGTTTCATTAAATAACCAGGGGACAGGAATCCCGGGACGGGGGCATTGTTGAGATTCTGCCTACCCCAGAGATAAAATCCAGGCGGTGGAGGGTGGGTGTCTGAGCTGGGGGAGAGGACTGGAAGAGACGGTGCATTGGACGTCACTCTGCAACGCCCTGTACCAGCCTGCCCAGGCCTCCGCCATGTGACGCATCCTCGATAGCCGGATTCTCGTCTGTCTGCTGGGTCTCACTTTCCATTTGAAGATAGGGGTAAAATTATTCAAAACCTCCTGGGGATTTTGAGAGAATTAAATCGAGATAATGCTCGTAAAAGGTTTTGCACAGTGCCTGGCATGTCAGAGGTGCACTCATCATTGGCTATCATCACTGATTATCTATGATTAATTTTATAATTAGAAGTAACATGATTCATACTAATAAAATGTAAAAGAAAAATAAAGGGATGGTTTTAAAAAGAGGTGATAACTCCTTTTTTAAACTCCTTTTTGAGGACGATTTAGAAAGGGCCTGGGTGGGCATTTGCTTTCAGTCACAACTGCCCAGCTTTTACCCCAATGGCACACACCTCCAGGGGGCAGCATGTCCCAGCCAGGCAGCGCTCAGAGCAGCTACACTCTAACGATAATAAGGATAGTAACAATAGCTAACTTAGGACTTGCTATGCATCAGACTCTAAGAATTTTACATATGTTGACTCTTAATCTTTGCAACAACGTTGTGAAATAGATACTTAAGATTATCCCCTTTTCCACAGTTGGGGAAACTGAGGCTCAGTGAGATCTCACGGCTGGTAAGAGGCAGGGATGCAGAAACACCCAAGTAATCTGGCCCAGCTTCACGTGTTTTTCTTCCCGGTTTTCCTCTCCTGCTCTTGTGCATCAGACCACTGGCTTTTCCTGGACATGCCCAGGTTGCTCATTTCTTACACACAGCCTCTCCATTGCCTGGGTGGCAAGCTCTTCTCATTCCACGTTCGTCTCTCTTGGCCTTGCTTTTATGCTTCATGCATCTTGAGTGTTAATGGGCATGCAGATGGCCTGAGGACTAGCTTACAAAAAACGTGCTATTCAAGTGTTCTGGGGGGAGGTGGCTGAGACTCCATGTTTCTAACAAGCTCCCAAGGAGGCTCATCTGTGGACCACACTTGGGTACAGTACGACTCTAGTGGACCATAAATTCCATGAGGGCAGAGGTTATGGCTGTTACTTCTACAGCCTCAATTTTCTCTTCTATAAAATGGGTATAATGTTACAGTATCTTGCCCATTGCTTAAATCAGCATTTTAAAACAAATGGTAGAAAATGAGTTTCCTTCACCTTATCCTGTTTCCTAATTCCTCCCTTCCCCTTCTCTTTTACACACACACACACACACACACACACACACACACACGCTGCTAAAGTCTTTTATCTGAGCTGTTCCTTTCTCTTGTATAACCTCCAGGGATCTCTTTAAGTTCTTACAAAACCTTTGTGGCTCTTCCTCTCTGACATTTTTAGTAACGAAAGTTCGCTTTTTAAAGTTGATTACAACCTGATTCAGCATCAGCCTGTAGAGGAATATAGGGAATCAAAGCTGTAAACGTGAAGTGGAATTCATTGCTCTTCTTTTTGGGAAACTTCTTGCTGGGGTCCCCCTTCAGCCTCTGGTCCTGGGGCTGAGCTGTCTCCTAATGTCTCTTTTTTTAATCTCCCTCTGATTCTCATTCTCTTTGATCCATGGTTCATCACTTTTAGGTCTTATTTCTGATGACACAGATCAATGACTGCATCTCAGATTGTGTCATTACTACATGGACCAGGAGTTTCATTTTTTTTTGATATGTAATGTACATATTTTCAGGGTACATGTGATAATTTGATACATTCATATAATGTGTAAAGATCAAATCAGGGTAACTGGGATATCCACCTCCAATATGTATCTCTTAGGTTAGGGACATTCAAATTATTCTCTTCTAGCTATTTTGAGATGGAGGGATATCTTGAGGAAGAGATATTTAGAGATGAAGAGATGTTCTCAACTGCCATCTAAATGATGCAGGTCGTGTGACTATGTTGGGGAGGATGATTCCGGGCAGAAAGAACAGCAAGAGCCACATGCGACAGCTCATTGCCAAGGCGGCTGCAGATGATGATGTCCCTTACTGCACATCCCTGGCTTCACCCTCACCGAGAAGGATAACTTCTTTCTCCCTTGTTCTTGAATCTGGGCTGGATTTGCAAATCACTGAACCACTGGAACAGTGCAGAAGTGATCTGGAAATTGCGGATATTAGGTTCTGAAATGTCCTGCAGCTTTTGCCTGGGCCTCTTGGAGCACGCTGGGGAGCTGCTTCTCCTCAAATCCCAGCTGCAATGCCTTGAACAGCCCAAGCTCCATCCATGGAGAGGCCACAGGGAGACGCCCCACGGACGCGCCCAGCAGAGCTGCTGTCCCCAGCCAGCATGCACCGCCAGTTGTGTCCTGGTTGTCCAGCCCAGCCCTGCCTCATGTCTCTGAAGCCTCATTTGACACTTGCCAGAAACCACAAACACGACCCAGCTGATCCCGGTCAGCCCCAGAACTGGGGAAGGCCATCAGACACTGTTGACTGAAGCTGCCAGGTTTTGGGGTGATTTGTAGTGTGGCAGGAGAGAACCAGAACACACTACGACTCCTCTGTCCACCTCTAGCACAGTCACCCTCACTGGTTCCTGCTTACTCTTCGACTCAACTCCATCCCCTCCAAGCATCCTCCAGAGAACCCCCACCCCGGATTCCCAGGCCCCATCCTTCATGCTCTCACAGGATCTGTGCTTTCCCTTCATAGCATTCATACTAACTTGTATTTATTTTATGATTATTCATGACTGTCTCCCTCACTTAGAGTCTTTGCTTAGTATTATAATAGTCTTGTGTTTTGCTTGCTATGACAGCCCTAGCTCTGATCATAGGCCCCGGCACAAAGTAGCTACTCAATAAATACTTGTTGGATAAAGGAATGAAAAGCTTAGCTTCAGAGGAAAGATGTGGTTTTCCAAGTGAGCAGATGTTGGTAACATTGTCCCCAGGCACTGATTCTTTAGTGGCCATATCTGACTAGGGAATCTGTCAAAGGAGGCTTCTAAGTTAAAACACTGAGTATCCAGGATATTTGGTGCCCAGAAGAACTGGTAAAATGCGGGACTGTGAAATCTCGGAGGATGAGGAGTCCCTAACCCCGTTAGACATAATTCCATTAAGACAAACCCCCTGATGGAATATGGGCTGTAGCCTTCTGGGTCTCAAGCCACTCTCAGGGGACTCTGAAACTTGAGGCTTCTTTAAATACTCCTAGCTTTCCACACCAAGCCCATCAACACACACACAAACATGTCTCCAAGGACCATGAAACATGGCCCAGAAAACTCCACCTGACTTGCCTTTATTTCACTTGAGATGCCTGCCTGTCTTCCTGCCTGCTGCCTTTATATAATAAAAACACTTTTTATGTCTTGCTACCAGGTATGATGACACGATTATTTGTCAGGTACCACACCAAGCGCTTCATATGCATTATCTCATCTAATCCTCTCAGGAGCTGATGAGGTAGAGTGTCTCCCAATTACAGATGAGTAAACTAAGGCACAAATTGGTTAAGAAATTTGCCCAAAGCCATGGCACTAATAAGTAGCAGAGCCAGTTTTAAAAAGAAAACAGCAAAGAATCGGGCAAACCAACAGAAAAGATCTGAATGTCTCCAAAACACAGGTTCTCTTAACCATTCTATCTCAATGCCTCACCCAAGAGAACATGCCCTCCTCCTTCCTTTGCTACATTGCATCTTCAAAAGCTGAATCTGAACTTATATCACCTGGCCCTAAGCTGGACCTACCACACAGGACACAGCTCATGGTGCTGGCCCCTTTTAAGGAATTGGTGATTGGACTCCACTCCCCAAGCAGGGCCACTCAAGCCCAGCACACATCTGGATGGGCGCCATTTGCACGAGATCAGAGCTCAGCCAGTAGCCAATTGCGGGGCTGCAAGAGCAGGTCCCTCTCGGGACCCTGGAGACAAGTAACGTTGACTGATGACGTTGTCCAGCCGACAGCTGGGGAAGGAGCTTCCATCTCAGGAGAATCTCCCGAAGCCAGAGTGAAACATCAGGTGCAATAGGATTTTATTCTGGGTGGGCCAGTTTTGAAACTCAAAACTGATAAACATGTCTGGGAATTTGAAAGACTGACTCAGAAATCGCCAGGCCCTTGGCTGCACCGTTCAGTTAAGGCCGTGGCTCCCACAAGTGAGCTCCCCGTAATCTTCCCTGTGCTTGCCTGACGCTACCCCGTCCCCGTCCCCGCCCTGCGCCATAGCTGCCTCGTCAAGTGTGAATCATGAAACCACATAAACTGCAACGAGGCCGTCCTCCCTCCGACTTCTGGGAACATAAACAATAATAACATAAATACGACTTACTAAAGGCTTAAGCAAAGTGCTTAAAGGAAATCTATATTTTTTAATGTAAACAGTCTTCTGTTTACTGATGTGGTAGAGTCGCCCTGCTTAACTCTGGGATCTGGCATCAGATTGTCATGGAAACAAAGGGTTATAACCGTGATCAGGACATTGCAAAGGAAAGGCAATACAAAAACCTCGCTTTGAAATGTTGCTTCCTTCTTCTGCAGTGTTGGAAATCCATAGTTCGTGTGTTTGAGTGTGTGATACTTTGGTTAGGTGATTAGGCATAAAAGTGAGATGTCAGCATTTTTTTTTCATAGCTCTGAAAGAGCCCTTTGGAGGGCAGAAAGGTATGTGTGTATGAAAGAGAAAGAAAATTTGTTAGAGAAGTTTAAACTCCAGACATTGCCCAAACTATGGAAAAATTTCCCACCATCCTTCTCTCTCCCTTTGTCTCAGAGCTGACTATTGATCCTAGGTGGTGATCTATGTGGATAGAAGATGTCAAGCAACTTGAAAATTCCTTATTGTTGCTAACCACAAATATTTGGGGTTTGTGTTATCTAGGTTATAATGAGAACCTGCCAGGGAAAAATTCAGACACACAAATCTTTGTGTAAACTACCTTAAGAGTCTTAAGCTGACAAAAGCCAGAGCAAAGTCTGAAATTTTGTCCTCAGAGTACCCATAATTGAGGCTCTGGCTCTTCGTATATTGTAATGGGATTCTGGCAAAGCTTGGGTTTTCCACGTATGCCGTGTTGTGTTCGGGCCAGAAAAGTCTTGCTTTGTTCTGTGTCCTCCCCAGTCTGAGGCAGACACTTTTCCAGTGCCCCTAAATATCTGCAAACAGGGTGATGGGGTACATAGTTCTTAAAGCTTCTGGGCAACAATGGAGGAGTCTCCCCCACTTGGGGAAGGAGGCTGAGCAGTCTCAACATTGCCTCCGTTCTTATCACTATAGACCCCTGCTGCTCTCATCTGCCCAAAATCCATTCCTCTTCTCTGCCAAAAACTTAGGCCAATCACACTGTCACCTTCAGAAATTTAAACCTTGAGTAGAATCATCTAGGCAAAAAGCAATTACACTAAATCACTAAATCGTTTCCAATGTCTTTGTGCTAAAGCGACCAGTTGGGAATTCTTGGCTACTACCCTTCCCAAGTCTTGGTGGCCCAGATCTTCCCTGTAATCTGAGAGCTACCCATTGCCCTTCAACACATCCCCTGTCTTTGCATAAGTTCATCAGAGTTAGTTTCTTTTGCTTACATTCGAAGAGCCCTAACTAAATCCTCCTCCTCTTCCAGACTTTGTACTAACAGCTGGAGCTTCCATGGAGAACAAAACCTTTCTCGACACTTGAATAAGACCAAAGTTTAGCTATTCATTTCTTTTTTTTAGCAAACATTGTATTTGGAGTCTCTTCTACATGTGTGTTGCTAGGATGCAGCAGTCAGCAAGTCAATACAACCTCTTTCCTTACAGATCTAATTGTCTGTTGGGGAAAAAAGACATTATACAAGCAATTAGTACATAACATGAGAGTGTTATGAGAGGATGCTATGGTTTGAATGTATCCCCCAAATTTCATGTGTTGGAAACTGAATCCCCAATGTGGCCGTATTGAAAGGTGGGGCTTTAAGAGGTGATTGAGTCAGGAGGGCTCAGCCCTCATGAATGGATTAATCCACTCATGAATTAGTAGATTTATGTGTTAATAGATTAATGGGCTATCCTGGGAGTGGGATTGGTGGCCTTGTGAGAAGAGGAAGGAGAGAGCTGAGCGAGCACATTAGCACACTCAGCCCCCAGGCCATGCAGTGCCCTGTGCACCCTTGGACTCTCCAGAGAGTCCCCACTGGCAAGGAGGCTCTCACCAGATGCAGCCCCTCTTCTTCTGCAGCCTCCATATGGAGACTTCTCAGCCTCCATAACAGTAAGAAAAATAGGTTCCTTTTCTGTATAAATTACCTAGTTTCCAGTATTACGTTATAAGCAACAGAAAACTAAGAAAGCTCAGTGTATAGTCAGAGCACATCTAACAAGGACTCATGACCTGGAAAGACTCTGCTCTACGTGAGCTTTAATGGTCTAAGGGATAGTGAATGAATAGCCGGCTGTCTCATTGAGCTCAGTGGAGTCGATGGTAACATAGCAATCCCTGTAGCGACACAGGAAAAGGCTAAACTAATGCCCACCCCTCCCTCCCACCTTGGAAAGCCAACCTGTAGTAGAATGGCTCAAATGCATTCTGGGGTGAACTTGCTGAGCTACACTGACTGCATGGATGGGGGTACACCAGAGTCTTCACCTGTGCAGCTCACAGGCACAAGTCTTCAGACCAGGTGAATGGGCCCACCTGATGTTTAACCCATACCTAGGTCTCCTATGGGTTGGTGTACCATAACTATGGAAGGAAGATTAAACAATTAACAAAAAGGAACTAAGTTACATAAGATGCCTAGGATGGGCCAGCCAGGTACTGATTTTTGTCACATAATGTCTTCTAATTCTTACAATAACCTTATGAGGCAGGTGTTCTTACTTAGCATACTCTTGCTACAGTATTTTTAGCAGATAAAGCAGACTTCGTGAGTTTAGGAAACTTTCCAAGGTCACCAGACAATAACATCTGTTTGGCTCCAAGCCCCTTGCTTATTCTACTACATCACAGCTCCCCCCAGTTAATCAGAAAACAGACATATCTGAGGTAAATGATCCTGAGTGGGGGAAATCGGCCAGCCAGCTCAACTGGAGGCCTAAACCAGCCTCCCAGGTGAAGTTCCAAGTGTCAAAGCAAAGCACGGGTCAGTTCTCAGAAGCCCTTGCTCCCTGGAAGGAAGGAAGGAAGCAAGTAAGGAGGGGGGAGGGGAAAGGAGGGGGGAGGAAAGGAAGGGGACCATGGGGAGAAAAGGAAAGGAGAAGAAAACTAGAAAACAGCAGAGTCCATCTGGTCAATAGTGGTCTGTAACCTCAGGGCAGTCATGTACCCTGTGCTGGCCACTCTTTCACATGAGGCTGTCCCTGCTGAGGTTACGTCCCTCCCTGCTGTGGCCTCAAGGAACCCAAGAAACACACTCATTGCCTTTTTGGTTATTTTATAAACAGTGCTTGGAAACCACGAGTCATTATCACTCCTCTGGCCAACCAGTCAGACTTTCCATGCCCTTGTGTGTGATGCCCTTAATCTTCCCAAAGTCAGCAGCATCATTTCCCTAAACCAAGAGGATTGTTTACTTTGGCCATAATCAGGGCAGAGTTTAAGTCTCAGCCTGTGCACTCCCGGCACTCAACGTGCTTTAGGGCTATAATCCAAACATTCATCCCACCATCAGCTCTTTGATTCACACATTTATCCACTCACACTTAGGCCTTCCTGAGCTTTTCCCAGGCAGCTGTTCACCCATCCATCTATTCATCCATTCACCCGTTCATTTGTTCATTGACCAAAGCAGGAATCCACTCACATATTCTCTTTTAATCATTCATCCACTTACCAACTCCTCCATTTATCCACTCACCGGCCCAATAAGAAGACGAGTAATTTTTCCTTTCTTTCATGCATTGATGTACCCATCCATTCATCACCGACTCAATCACCCACCATTTCTGAACTCACTCACCTAATCACTTTCTCACTCAATCATCTAATGACCTATTCACTCAATCTGTAATCACTAATTATGAGCCAGGCACTGTTGATGTTGGAAGAACAAGGACAAACAATATTGTTACCCATCCGCCCAACAACCTCCCACTGACTGACATCTACTCATTTTTCCACCATGTAAGATTCCACTCCTGTGGGCACTGAATTGTGAACTATTAATAGGTGGATCCCAGGGAGGCTGGGAGAAAGAGATGAACCCTGATTCAAGCCCATGCAGAGTGCAACCAAGGCGACAATTGGGAAAGACTTGACTAGTGGACAAAACCCAAACAAGAGTCAAGTCCAGAGCTTCAGCTATCAATAAAAAGGAAGAAAATTTGCAGCAGGGGTATGTTAATGTGGAACATTAAAGAGATTCATTCTGGCACCAAAGTTAGTCATAGAAGATATTAATAAGTGGGTCCGAGCCTTCCTCTGAGTCAAAAGGAAGTTTGAAAATGTGCCTAGATGATTAACACACTTTCGATTATCCATCTCCATTTATCAGTTCTTTCGTCCATCCAGCTATCCATACATCCACATTTTGTTCATCCATCTATACTTATCCAGAGTTCCAACGATAGGTACAATCATCTCAATTGCATTCATCTTTGCATTCCTAGTGTCTTCCGTTGCAACTGACACATGGCAAGTGTAAATTAAATATTTTCTAAATACGGAGTTCTCTTATTTATGACTAAATCTGGACTAGAAAGGCAGCACCTTGGTTAGGTAACTCAGCTAGCTCGGGGCTAATACAAACAAATTCACTTTTGATAGGATTGCCTAATGGCAACGTGCAGGATTCATCCTATCTCCATTTGAGAAACTAGCATGCCCAGGTGAGGCCACAACTAGTTCAGGCATGTCTAGATGACATGGCTTTAGCTGTTTGACAAAGTGCATCCATCTCTCTCATATTCAAACACCACTGGAAAAGGGCTAAGGCCAGATTCATGCATTAGGAGCTAATCAGCCAGATCTCAGGATTCCGTAGATCCAATTATTTTTGTTTAACACAACTTGATGAGGTCACCACAGAGACCCTTAATCAAACTGACTGAGTTTGGGATAACTGCATCTGTGTAAACAGTACTCTGACTTGTTCATGTACCCAGTGCCCGTTGAGAAGGAAGATCATTCTGAGTTGGTCAATACAGTCAAGCTATCTGGACAACTCAAATTGAAATCTTTTCATTTCTTAAACAGTAAATAAGGTTTTTAAATTTAAACCTAGAGGCAGCATGGCCACCATTGGTAACATGGGAGGGACAGGGTCAAAGCCAGAGAGAGGTAGCTCTAAGTCCAGCATCTCGCGTACTAGATCTGCGGTCTGGCAAGTCACACTGATAGTCTCTAGTCCTCAGTTTCTCCATCTGTAAAATGTGAAAAACAGCCTTTGCTTCACTTACTGGATTCTAGTTGACAACCTGTAGGAAGAGTCCAGCCCAGTGCATAAAGATGTCACCCGATAAGTACTAGCTCCTGGTTTCTCATTCCTCTCAACAGTGGTTGCTCTATATGCCTAGATCATGTTCCTTGGAGCCATCTATTTAAAATTTAAAAATTCTTTTAGTGTCTATTTGAACTCTAGACTCTGCAAAGGGTTTCCATGTCTGTTGCCTCATATGAGCTTAATCATCACCATCATTCTCATTATCAAAGTGGTAACCATTCCCATTCTGCAGATAAGTACACCAAGGCCCAAGTCAAATAAGGAACTTTCCCACTGGGCATCAGGATCAAGACTTGAATCCATCATCTTCAGACTCTGAACCCAGTTCTCTCTGTATTAACACAATTATAAAATAGCAGACTCAACAAAAAAAAAGAGGATGGAAGAGATAAAAAGGTCCCCAAATACCCCAAAACCATCCCCCAGAGCACTTCCTTCGGTAACAAGTGTGTGGTTTGTTGGAAAGACCCAAACAGATGTCACACACTTGTGCAGGTTGACAAAGTGTGTACATCTTTTTATTCTAACACACCATTCTTCCCCAACTTTAAGCCCCTTTAAGCCCCACGTGCCCTTCTGATGGGCTGCCAGCCTACAAGATGACACCATGAGCCCGAGGAGCTATCCTATATGCCAGATTCCTACAAGGAGTCTGTTTTATTTCACTATTTTCCTGGGTGTGCTTCTATTTTCTTATTTATTTATTGGAACCACTAAATTATCTAATTAGTGACATATATCGTTGACACATGGGCCACTATGAATATTTACTGCACACTTGTTCACGCATTTATCTAAATAGGTGGCATGCCAGAGCTATGTAATAAGGAATAATGATTCTTTAGAAGAGTTACAGGAAATTACAGAAGGGGGGAAAAAGTTTTGCACCCTGGGTCGCAGCTTCCAACCAGATCTATCAATTCTGCCTGAGATAGAGCAATTGCACAGTGATGACAAAAAATTTATAGTAATGAATAAATCAATACTCAGCTCTGCGGCAGTTTCAGATGTTACTTTTATGGGCCCTCCCGTGTCTATTATATATCCCTTAGTGCTGGAGCTGAGAGAGTGCGGTGAATGCCAACAGCCACAGGGAGAAAGGGAGCAGCTCTGGCTCCCGAGAAAGTGATCCATCACCGTTGTCTCTCGAGCAGATCCATTTATATCTCTGGCCCTAAAACTGAGCGACTTACAGTGATCGACGACACAGCCGACAAGTGTTTGTTTTAAGAATGGAGCTGTCACTTCGTGTGGAGCAAAGTGGAAATGCACAAACAAATAAAAATAAGTGGGGCTGGGGAGGACGGGGGAAGAGGGGAGTGTTGGGGCAAGTGAAAGAAACGGGAAACGTGGGAAAAGAATTTCAGCCCAACGTGGTGGCTTCAAAAGCCTGATTCATTCAGCAAGTATGGACTGAGTGCCAACTATGCACCAGGCATACTTCTAGGCAGATGTGGGCAAAGATATACTTGCCCAGTTCAGATGGTGAATATTTTAGGCTTTGCCAGGCCTTGTGGGCTCTGCTGTCACTATGAAACTCTGATTGTAGTTCAAAAGTGGTCATAGATGGTACATTCATCGATGGGTATGACTATGTTCCAGCAAAACAGGTGGTGGACTGGATTTGGCTCGTGGAACACAAGTTTGCTCACCCAGGGTACAGTGCCACGCTTCCCAAAGATCAGGATATGTACCAGTGGATGATAAGATGATTTGGTGGGTAACATGGTGTGAAAAACTTAGAATCACATGAGGATATTTAATTCCAACTAAAAGTCTTATAATCCTACGATTCTACCAAAGAGAAAGCTTCCATAGGGTGCTAGTCTCTACTATCCCTCGAATGTTTGAAAATAGCTTTTTTCACCAAAAAGAAAGATCCAAGCCTCATAGCCTGGGAAAACAATAGTTTCTAGATAGATCATTTAGCATTGTTTGGTCTTGTCTGAGTTTATATTCACTGCAAGCAATATTTGTTTCTGTTTAGCATTTAGAATGGCAGAATAGCCTCAAACATGGTTCCTTAACCTTGGCACAGTTGACATTTGGGCTAGGTCATTCTTTGTGGTAGGGAACTGACCTGTGCATTGTAGGATACTTAGCAGCATTCTTGGTCCCCACCCACTAGATGCCAGTATCACCCCCCCCCCCCCCGATCCCCAGTCATGACAATCACAAACGTATCCAGACATTGTCAAATGTCCCCTGGCAACACTGCTCTTGGCTAAGAACCTCTGGCCTAAGGGCTAAGTGTGAAGGTGCTGGGACCACAGAGCTTACATCCAACTACTTACTACTTTGGTGACATCGAGCAACTATTTTATCTTCCATGCCTCCTTTTCCTCAGCTGTAAAATAGTTTGATGTATAGGTTAGAGGGAGTCACCATAGAGTTGTTGAGAGGATTAAATTAACTAATTCCTACAAAGCAATCAGGACAGAACTCACTCTAAGGAGAGCAGTCAATGAATATTAGACATGGTTATTATAATGTCACACTAAAAAGTTTCTGCTTTACAGATATTGGTTTATTTAGTTATTTCAAGTGAGCCACTTTAAAAAATATTATTAAATAAGTAATAGTGTAGGTAATATAAAGATCTGCCAGAACTTATGAAGACATTTTTGAGTTGAAGTTAGGAAACTGATACATTTAAAGAGTGGGATTTGGGCATGTGGACAGATTCTGGGTTTTAATCTTAGTTCTGTTCCTCAGTAGATGTGTGACCTTGGGCCAATTACTGAAATTCTTTGACCTTTAGTTTTCTCACAGTGAAGAAACTTATATACCTTCTCAGGGAGGTGTAATCAGGCAAAATAAAATAGTGTTCTCAGGGGTTGTTCAGCGCAAAGTAGGAACTCAATAAAGGTTTCTTGTCCCCCTCCCTTTGCCTTAGTGGTTAATAGCTCTTACCGGTCATATCAATTATTTATTGTTGTATAACAAATCACCCAAAACTATAGTGGCTTAAAACAGCAATCACTCATTAGCTAACAATTCCATAGACTGGCAATTTGGGCTGAGCTCAGCAGGCTGATTCTTCTGGTCTCAATGGGATGACTTATATGGTGGCAGTGTGCTAGTGACTTAATCGGGACTGGATGATCCAAGGTGGCCTTATTCACATGTCTGGCTGCCAGTGCTGAATGTCTGCTGGGTCTCTCTCTACAACCTCTCATCCTCCAAAAGACTAGCGTGAACTTCTATGTGGAGGCAGCCATGTTTCAACAAAGCAAGAGCAAATGCTGCAAAGCCTCTTGAGGCCCTAGGCTCAGAAATCACATTATGTCACTTCTACCATATTTTCTTAGTCAAAGCAAGTTACAAGTTCAGCTCAGATTCAAAGCCTGGAGAAATAAGCCCCACCTCTTGATGGTAAGGAATAGCAAAGTCACATTGCAAAGAAACATGTGTACGAGGAGGTGTGATTCACTGGGGCCAGTTCTGTAACTAGCTGCCAGATTGCTAGAGTAGTAAGTGGTCCACAGCATCCTTCTCTAGTTTTCCATAAACACTCATGTGGGATGTCATTCGCATGACTAATATGCATGCAGGGGGATGTCCAGATGTTTATAAAACCTCTCCAAATTGCTTGGGAAGTACAAAATACCACAAAAAGTCACAGTCACCACAAGTATTAATGGAACATCATTTTAAGGTCACTCACCGCAATTTGCATTATTGTCAAGAGAAGCTGTGGAATCTGTGGTATTTTTCACCCTATTCTAAATCCATCTCTTCTCTCACGTTCAAGAATAAGTGAGCAATGCAAGACAGATGCTGTGAGATTATTACAAAGATTAATTTTAAGTCTGTTTTTCTTTAAGAAAAGTCATCAATGTCAAATGTTAACACTGTAGTATTAACCAATGGCATGAGCAGACCTCAAAATTGCTCAAAAGAAGGTCAATGCATTTGGGCGGGATTCACTGGTTCATGTAACTAAGTTATTTAAGTTAGGAATTCATTCTCACCTCCTTATCTTCTTAGTAGTCATAGTCTAAAAATACTGTCAATATTTCCTTGTATTTTCTTCCCCCTGGACCATGACCTTCTACTGGTTTTTTTCCTCCAGTATACATCAGCTATCCTCTTCCAAAGAAGTGCTCTAGACCTGTGTATTATCAATAGCCACACCACTTTGAATACCTAGGTTTCAAACAGCAGACTTTCTGGCCATAAGCAGATGACTCCCTCTAACCTGCACATACCAACAAACAGTGCTTACCTCCCAGTAAGGACTCCAATCCCAGTCTCACATGCTATCACCCCTTTTCTCCAGTTTGGATTCCATGGTCCATCCTTGCAAGAATTTCCTCTCCCACCCTCAGCTCCCTCTCCCTCTGTTGCTGCGATGGTAAATCTCACCCCTGTTTAAACTCATCTCTTTTTCTTCATGCCTGTATCTGAGCATCGGAATGAGACAAGAGAAAAACTGACAATGGTGTTTACTGGCCTCACTTTAGATTTGTGACCATGTATCTCAAGGGGTCCTCCAGCACTACCTGAAAAGCCAACCACAATCTCTGGTCAGTACCTCCTTCCACCTTCTTCTTGGCACCTTCTTCTCACTCACATTCTCCATCGATGACCTTGATTATTATGTTATTGAGAAAATAGAAGCAATTGGAGCATTTTCTCTTTTCTACCTTCATCTTTACATACAAACTCTGCCTTCTCTTTCCTATTTTGATGACTCAAACATCCCTGTTGCTACCTAAACCCACCCTCTCTTATCTATCCAAGGACATTACTCCTACAGTTACTGCTCTCTCCTGCATCAACAATCTGAGTCATTTTCATCAGCATTCAGACGTGACAAGAGATCTCCCACCCACACATAAACAGATAAACTTTCCCTTGACCTCACAACTTTTCTTCCTAGCTCTTCCCATTTCTCTGCCACCCTTTCCCCATACTGAAAACAGCTCGACTGAAACAGCTCTTGTTAAACTCTCCGGTGACTTTCATCAATTCAATTCCCACGTCTACTACATTGTCCTTGAATTCTCAGTATCATGTGGCACACTGAGGTCATTTCTTGTTGAAACCTTTTATTCTCTTAGCTTTTCAGTCATGATACTTTCCTGGTTTTCCTCTTTGTCACTGGCCAATCCAGTTCTTTGGTCTTTTCCCAATCGTTAATGTTGGTTCACTCAAAGATTTTGATCTTAGTCCTCTTCTCTTCCATATCTGCAACCCATTCTCTAGGTGACCTCATATGGTCTCTTAGATTTAAATACTCTCTCTCTTTGCTGATTACTTCCAAATTTATATCTTGAATATATCTAGCTCTCATGGCTCCCTGAAACACCAGACTCCTGCTCATCTGCATGCTTGATATCTTCACTCAGATGCCTAATAAGCATCTCAAATGTTAGAGATGCAAAATAGAATTTGTGATTTTTCACCTCAAACTCATTCCTTCCCCTTTTAGTAAATAGCACTGCCACGTAGTCAATAGCTCAAAGAAAAAACTAAGGTGTCTTTGTATTTGTGGCTCCCTCTGCCTAAAAGTCTCTCCCCCAAAACCTTCCAATGACTCATTCACTTTGTCCATTTCTTAACCCAAATATTACCTCTTCAGAGAAGCATCCCTGACTACCTACCTAGAGCCCAACCTGTCCTTCACCATTCTCATTCTTTGTTTTTCTTTACAGAACTCTGCATTACCTGAGAGTCCCTTATATTAATATAAGTAATTGTCTGCTTACTCACTGACTAGGTCTCCCACTCAAATATTTCTCTGAAATCAAGGGCCTTTGTCTATTTTGTTCACTGTTCACTGCACATAATAGACACTAAATAAACATTTGTTGAATACATGATTGATATTGATAAAAATAACTGAGAATATTCTCAGCACTTTGACTTCTTGCATTCATGTTAGATGTAATCATGCAGCTTAAATAAGAAAGGGAAGCATGAGAAGGCATCAGCTTGCATGGACATACACATTTTATTTAATTTATTTATTCACTAACTCTGCCTCATCCAAATTTAGATGTGTTTGTAATGTTACAATACATACTAAATCAACAGCTTGCTCTTTTTGTCTCCTTGCATTGCCTTTAAGCTGTCTGTACTCAAACCAAACACATCAGAATTTGGAAGATTTCATTGATACCTTCTACTATATAAAGAAATGTTAAAATAAACTGTGTATAAATGCAATTTATTTGAAATGAATACTAAGGGTCATCCGTTTGTAGCATGCAACTCATCTCAGTGACGTCTGTCCAAAGCAAGACTTCAGAACACTGATCTGGCTTGCATAACACAGGGATTCCTGAATAATTTGACATGTTCCCCCCTAAAACCACCATTGGCTTTCATATAGGAGGACTATTTGGGCATGATGTCTAAGTTTTATTAATTATTCAAGTTAGGGCTACTCTCTGGGGCCTAGTGTGTTTGGAGAGGAAGACCAAGGGAAAACAGCCACCTTAGCAACATAGAAACACATTAGCAAGCAAACCCCTCTTCCTCACTTGGCTCTAGCCTCTCGTCACAATAGCAGTACTCGGTGATGGATTCCACTCAGATGTGCCCTCGTGATTTCTTTGGTTGCTAGAGCTTGCTCGGTTTAGCCTCTTGTCCTATTGGCCTCCATCAAGCTATGTGTGTGGCAGAGCCATGTCTAGGGTCTCTGAGGGATGAGCTCACATTCTTCCACGCTGTTCTGAACAGCTGTGGAAGTCCTTAGTGCTCTACCCACACATGTACTGTACTCTGTCTTCCAGGCACATGGTAAAATTACATTTCCCCATCCCCTCTGAAGATAGCTAGGGCCAAATGACTTGCTTTGGACAATGAAATGTGAGCATAAGTGATGTGTGTCACTTCTTGGTGGAGGCTTCAAGAGTCAGTGCACAATTGGACATGTTCCCTCCCTGTGCCAAGGTGCATGCTGAGAGGAAGCCCCTGCAGTCTGGGGCCTGGTGTTACTCTGATGAGCGGAGACCCCTGCAGAGCCTGGCTGGAGATGTAGCATGAGAGATAGAAACGGAGACAAAGGGACAGAGACACTTAGACTATGTTAGGCCGCTGAGAGTTGAGGGGTGTTTGTTTTTACAGTGTATCTTTGCCCATCCTGACTGCTGTACCCCTCCTCTTAGAGCTGAGGACCTCAGGAAGGGCAGGCAACTCTGTGAGCTTTGGCATTAACAATTCAGCCATGGAGGACTGACTTCCGGACAAAAACAGGGTCTGTGATGAGGTGGGGGAGGTAGGTGCTGAGACGGAAGGAGAAACCCCTGCAGAGATGAGTCATTGCAAAACATTTCCAGCACTCTGCCTGGCCTCTGCCCTCATTGGAAGCCAAGTCTCCAGCAGAAGTCTCTGTCTTGCCCTGCAGCTCCTTGATGTTCCAGCCGACCAGGGGACACCCAGGATTGGGCTGGCCTCACAGTACAGAGAGGGCACCCAGAGTAGAAAAGCCCAGATGGAGCCCAGCCAGAGCATAGGGGTCCCCATGGCTCCACAGGCTCCTGTGCAGGGAGAATAGGGACCTCGGGGGCTCAATCCATTGAACAGATTTAAGTCTGAGTCCTGGTGCCTCTGGGTGTGTGGCTTTGGGCAATTTATGTCACCTTGCTGAGCCTCAATTGCTTCAGCTGTGGGATAAGGACTTTAATAGTATGCACTTCAAATAGGTAATGTAAAATTTTGAGAGAGGACAATTATAAAGAGCCCCATACTGTACCTGAAACAGGTTAGTCAAACCACAAAGAACTGCCTTTTTACGGAGCAAAAATGGTCAAGTTTTGGCAATTTCATATGGGTCAATGTTTAAGTGTCAGTGACTACAAGCCTTGTTCACACTTGGCTAAATTCTGATAATTCAGTAAGGGCTGTTCATGGCTATCCGTGGTTCTTTCTCTGGACTTGCAAACCAGAGCAAGTCTAGATGCTTCCTCTTCCCCTGGATGCTCTAAATATGCTAAAAGTACTAGGTTACCCTTATCCAAACTCTGCCACTGAACCTGTGAACCACCTGGCCACAGCCACTGGCCCTGGCCTGTGGTCTTTTCTGTAGTCCACATCAGCACCTGCCCGTGCATTTGCTCTCTCCTCTCTGTCTTGTATTAATTATGCCCCCAGGTGGACTGAAATATGCCTGTCATATGGAAATAGCTTTCTCTGAAAGATTTGCTCTAAGAATCCTAAAATTTATTTTCTTCCATGCCTGAGATACAAAAGGAAGCACACAGGAGAATGATAAAAAAGAAGACACTCTAGTTTTCCTGTACTGCCCATTAAAGAAACTGATGGGGAGACATGCCCTCCCCATTGTCACTTCTTCCCAGGTCCAGCCTCAAAGGCCACCATGAAGTATGAATGAATGAATGGTGTCATTGCAGAAAACATCTGGCAACTTCTTGCCTCCATGCATTTGCTCCTGCTGTTCCCTCTTCCTGGAATGCCTTTCCTCTCCTCCCCTTCCCTCTGTCCTGCATCCCAGCGTATGTCTTAAGACACACTCAAACCATATGCTTCATGAGAGAAGAGAGCTTGTCTGTCTTGTTCATTGCTGTACTCGTAAAAAGGGACCTGCATTCAATGGATCAGTTGACCTGATGACTGAATGAATAAATACAAAGACCTAGTCTACAACCACATGTTTCAGAAAGGTTGACCTTGACAGGTGCATTGCTGGTGGGAATCCCCTTCTACGTTCTCCTGTAGCAACTCTGTACATGTCTCAGTCTTTACCTTTACGACACTGTGTGACGATCTTCTGTTGCCCAAAGCCAGAGTCTGTGTCCTATTCTGAGTGAGGACTTGGTGCTTGGCTCGTATGTTGCTGTACAAACACTTCCCTGACTCTCGCCCTTTCTTCCCTCTCTTGGCCACTGCAAAGACCCCAGCACTTTCAGCTCCAGGCTGGGAGGACAGGATGCCCAGACCCTAAATAGGAAGATAAGTTTAGCTTAGGAACTACTTCAGAGGCAGGGACTGGTGCTTTTCACAGTCCATGCAGAAGGCTGTGAATCCTTCACTTCTAAACAAAATGGCAAAAGGGAAATATAGGTCTTCGAACCAGTGATTTATTCTATATCAGAAACACATTTCCCTGGCCTACTTTGCTGAACAGAGAAACCTCAGGTTCACTTAGTAAAACTCAATCTGAATATTTCTCTCCATTATTTCCATACAGATTAGCTCCGTATGGCCTCGAGTCTGAACACCAGACGGGCTAGGGGGTTTTATGCGGAAAAGCGGCTGCGTAGAGGGGAGATCATCGCTATTTTAAGTTTCTTCATGGTTCAGCAGGCGGCTGCTAAGAGTTCTAAAGGAGCAAACAAAATAAGAAAAGTTGATTGATTAGTTTACAAATAACTGTTGTGTAGGAACAGACACTGAATGGCAGACTGGCTTACCAATGGTGCGCTTCTCGGGACCCCTTTCATTCCTCGAGACGGAAATAAAGGAAGCAAAGCAAAGGTGTTGTCTGGGTACATGAGAGTTTGCACCAGGGTAAAAAAAATAAATAAGCAGGACCCTTTATTTGCTGCTGACTTGGAAGTAGACCAATACATCCCTTCTTTATCTCGTCGTGAAAAAATATCTTTTTGCAGGTCTTTTTCTTCCTCTGGTCTACACAGTAATGCTTTAGACATTGGACTTCATGACACAGGTAACAAGCTTTGCCATGAACCCATCCACTTGCAAGTTATTCATGCAGTGGTTTCAGAAAAGCAACAAAAGCACCCTCAAATCTGTGTTCCTCCCTGGATTTGTATCTGAAGTATCCCGACCTAGAGGGAGAAAGGTATTTCAGGTGAGGGAGGTGCCACTGCAAGCCCAGGAACAAGGACAGGATGGCAGTCCTGGCTCTGTCATGCTTCCTCTCTGTGGGACATCAGTTAGTTATCTCAATGCTCTGGGGGTCAGCTTCCACATGCAAGGGGGAGGATGGGGGGACTCAAGAACCAGGGGTGCACAAGTGTAGGATGCAGTAGGCTCTTGAGCAATGCCACAGTTTCGTGAGTTTCACCAGTTACGTGAAATTCCTAT
>CM052442.1:116796007-116839261 GCA_028533085.1 Varecia variegata | reverse complement strand
AAGCGGGCAATGGAAGTTGTTATACATATTGGCTTTTACCTGCCTTGCTCCAGAAGTGACACATTTCTTTTACTGATGTTTAGAAGATTACTTGGCAGTCCCTTGCAGTTAAGTCAGAACCATATGACTCAATCTATCAGTGAGCTGTGGGCAGTACTAATCTCTCCCAAGCAGCCAGAGTTGGGCAACTGGCCCACCTCATAGATTGAAATATGTACAATTTACTAAGATTTAACATAAGTATTAATATGTCCAGCTAGTTGAGATCACCCTAAGGAGTTCAATGGAATTGCTTCTACCTTTTTACAATTAAGATTGACATTTGATACTGACTTTTGATGGACAGTCATTGTCAAGAAAGGTTCCTGAACCTCCATTCAAAGCAAACATGTAGTAGCTTTGTCATTAAAAAATAATTAAACAAATATATGGAAACATTTAAATGATACAATACCTGGAGCAGTGCAATGTGGCTCTGCTACTAGTTGTCAAAGCCTTCACGCTAATTGGTTGGTGAAACATCTGCCACATGTGGCTGAAGACCTGTCTGCCCTGATCCAGGTGGATCTTCTTCTCTTTCATCATCAGGTTTTTGAGTCACATAAGGATTTCTTCCTAGTGCTCCTGTTGATCTACTTTTGAATGTCTACAGCCTGGTGACAGAGGCAATATTCTGATTGCAGAGAATGGCCACCTTTGTCCCAAATGCTGTTCAGTCTTGAAAGATCAGACAACGTCTTTCTCCACCTTTATTCGTTGTTTCCCTGATCTAGCATTTTTGTCCCAATGTGTTCCTGCATGCATCCATGCAATGACATAGAAAGAATCAAGGTGTGACTTTTCCTCACTCATCAGCTAAGGGTCCGGGGATTCTTTCTTCAAAATGCCTGCTACAACTGCAATGAGAAGAGACTTTCCTCCCTCTATTTTGGTAACTATTTTTCAGGTCAAGTTCTGCCTAGAATGTGCTCCCTAAAGTCTTTTTCTCTCCCTTCTCTGTTTCTCCAGCTGCAGGAGCTAGGGCTGAAACCCAGGTTTGCAGCAGACACGCTGGCACTGGGTGTGAACCAGGCAGCCACAGGAAAATCAGGATCTCAGCTTCTGTGGTTTCCAATGCTCTGCCTGCCAGTGTTCTAACCTGCCTCCACCTTGGGGCTGGGCTCCCTAGTGCCAGGCTTGGCCCTGGTACAAGTGGGGACCCAGGCAAGTGAAGTTGAATGAGAGAGGCAGGCTTTCCAGGTGCAGCAGAAAGCATAGAGAGTCCTGGATTCAAATGCAGGCCAGGCATTTATGGGCTGAATGGCATGCGATAAGTGAGGCTCACGGTCCTCATGTGCAAACCAGAGACTTTGTTGTGAGAATTAAATAAGATATTATGTGAAATTTCCGGGCCACTGTCTGGCTTACACAAGGACCTCACGAACGTATGTTTAATAAAAGGGGACTAATTGATTCATCTAATGGGCTAAAAATGTTTCTGGGTTCAGTGACAATGACAAGATTAGAGAAAACAAAGCAGTCTGTTGAGTAACTAAATAATGAACTAACAAGGGGCAGGAAGAAAAGGAAAGCAGAGACTTCGCTAAGGAAAAAATAAGAGATGTGATGGCGCATATTTCCCTCTTCAGATAAGCATCCTCCGCTTTCCAAAGCAGCCTGGAAGCCTTTTTTTGTTTTCTAATGGATCAACTCGAAAGCGTGTGCCCTGGGAAACCATGATGTGCCTAATCATTTTAGCAATAATCCCTGAAAAATTGGCCATTACTGGAAGTGACCAACCATTTGGTTGGAATAGCCTGAAGCAAGATTATTAACAGCAAACGTGAAGATGATTATTTTAGCAAATTGCCGCTGATTGGTAAATTCGGAACACAAAAGCCTCCTGCCTGGCTGGAGTCTCTGGGAAATCACTTTATGGCCATAATAAATGCCTACTGCTCGAGATATAAAAGTCATTTACGTTGGCTTTCTCTCTGTCGGGGCAGGGAGGAGTAGAGTCACAGGCAGGGACTGGTAGAGATTTGTGGGTGGGGTGAGGTGAAGGGTGCTGGGGAGAGTCACCACCTCCACTCTCTGAGTTTGGGAGCCAGTTGTCCTGTTCGCTGAACCAAAGGGAAGTCCACTGGATTACAAGGCCCAGTGTGGGCATAAAATGGTAGACACTATCAGCAAAATTCTTGCATTGCAAATTAGATTTTTTTGTTTGTTTTTGATTGCAAGAGACAGGCTCAACCCAAACTAGTTTAAACAAAAATGGAACATTTGGGCTTATTTAAATGGCAAGTCCTGAGATAGCGCTGGCTTCAGGCCTGGCTTGACCAAGGAGATTGCTTTGGCTCTGACTCAATTTTGCCTTGTCAATTTCCTTAATTTTCCTTCACTTTCCTTTGTTTGTATTGGTCCCAGAGTGGGGCAAGGTGAGGCAGCTCCAAATTCACTCCAGGTTCATGTCCGTTTCTCAGGAGACCTGGCGAGGGCCCTGCTGTCTATAATTTGGGTCCTCATCCCATCAGGAAACCCATCACAGCAACTCAGGAATGCAATGAGCTACTTAATTGTCCAGGCCCACAGGACAGAACCATTCCTGGGAGCTAAGGTATGAATTGAGAGCAGGTGAGAAATCGGCGCCTCTGAAAGACATTGAGGTGTGTTAACCCAAAGAAAGGGCTAGAAGCAGGACAGATGCCCCCCCCCAATACAAATACACAAAAGCAACATCCACCAGTGTGAGAATTAACCCCTTGATGAGAAAAAGACACTACACAGCCAGAGGCTAACATCTTGAGGTCACAGACTGACAGATGGCATGCTGGCCAGGAAGAGATCTTTAGCAAACTCAAGGCAGTTGCTCTTCACGTGCTCATCACTAAAAAGAGACAAGAAAGGGCAAAGATACTTGTCCAAAGTGCTTTTATAAGCTCTGCAGCTCAGGATGTCTGAGTTGATGTACAACTCTCTATTCTTCCCACCTTGTTACGTACTCACTCTGGCTTTTAAACAGGAGAGCTCGTACGTGTGTGGCCTTTTTGGCTTCCTCACAGGCTTACAGAGTGGGCCGGGACATGAACGCTCACAGAACCACAAGCCGGGGCCAGCAAGATGAGTTCCCCCACGTGGCAGACGCTGCTGTGCCGTCATCCGTCTAGATCGGGGCTCAAACGTATCCTCCAAGAAGCTTCTGGGTGGGCCCCCACCCCAATCAATCGTAGAAGGCCCCTGTGAAACAGAACCCATCTGTCATCTCTAATCTAGTGAATTCCACCATCCCACTGCTATCCTGTCCCGGTGAAGTTCCTCATGAGCTATCATGCCGCAGCATGGGGTCACAAGTATCTACGTTCAAATATCAGAGGCAGAGCCTGACAAAAAGATTTCAGTGCACATAGTTGATGGGCGGGGCGGATAATTTCAAGAAACATGGGTTGCAGAGTGGAGACAAGACAAAGAAAGGGAGTAAAAAATAACAATCAGTTTCAATAATAATAACAACAATAACAACAATAATAATAAGCCAGTGGCCACTGTAGGTAACTACACCTGACTCCCCAAGGAGATCCTGGATGCCTACGTAGAACAGGCACCTTGGAGTCCTCCTGTACTTGGGGCAAGGTGGCTTCCCTCCAGGTATTGGTTGAAGGTGACCCCTGGAAATAGGCAAAGTGGGCTCTATTGTCCAGGAAAAGTTCTTGGGCAAAGAAATACAGGTACTGGCGGTTGAAGGTCAGGCCAGTGTGCACGCCAGTATACAGGAGAGGGTCTGGGCAGGGCCCAGGGGCATCTGCTATTCACTGCATTCACTGGGTTTATGAAACTGGGAGCATCCCCTACGTTTTCAAGCTTCCTTATTCTCATTCATCAGACAAGGAAACCAGGATCTATGTAGCTCAACTGGATCATGGCTGCTATGCCTCCAGCACTTGGGAGACCCCTACCTCACACGAGTGTTTGCTCTTGTGCTTTGGCAACCTTAGAGGAGAAGCTGGATTTCATGGAAGTTTTGTGGCAGGAGGGCAGAACAGTCTCCAAGCCAGGATGGAATGCCAACTTACGGTGAAACCACCCCCAGTGGCTTCCTTGCTTCAAACACAAAAACAAATGGATGAGGCTCTCTAGGCCACAGTCTGTGTAAGGTGCTTCATTTATTTAATTGGACTTAATCTTCATTCTGATTAGTGAATACTGGAAGGGAACAATTAAGCAAAGTGGTGAAGCCGTTCATCAAACTGAAAGAAGGAACGAGCTCAGGGCGTGGATTTGCACATCTCCTTAACTTTGCACAAGCTTCTCTCCCTGCCTAGAATCCTTTCCTTCCACTTTTCTAGATGTCAGACTTTAACTGATCCTTCAAGACTCAGACTTCTCTTCCTTTAGGAAGCCCAGGACCACAGTACTCTCTGCATGTCACTGTGAAAGCAAAGTCAACAGACAGGGATGGTGGGGCAGGGGGTACCCCTCCTCTCCTTCCCACCCCTGCCTCTCAGAGAAACAGGGGTTCCCAGGGTGGCACTGGTTGGCAAATAGCCAAACACTGACCGAGGGACACCAATAGTACAGCTCTGGGAGCTGGAGAGGGGCTGAGATCTCTGAGTTAGCATCATAAGCGACATTTCGGGAAGAAGATGAAGTTTGGGTGGGGCACGTGAGAGGTACCCAGGGTTTAGAGCAGCTGCTGAGAGCCAGGAGGGTGAGCCGAGAGCCAGGCATGAGGAATGCGAGGTACATCTTGAGAGCAAGTCCAAAGTGGGAGGCGAGGGGCGATGGGAGGTGAGTGGGATCAGTAGGGCACAGCCAGCCCATAGAAGAACATTCAAGTTTCTCCCCCATCGGCGATTGGGGGGGGTGCCAAAGCTATTAAGTGGCCTGAGAAAATATTTCAAGGATTTTAGGGAGATTAACCTGGCCAAGGTGTGCCAGGGCGATTTACATGCAGAACAATGAGTTGAGGAGCCATTGCAGAGGACCCCAGGTGTGACGGGGCAGGTGTTCCAGTGTAGAAAGCACACTGTTGACTTTGAGTCATTAGTGTTCAGACTAGCCTGCAGGAGGGGTATGCTATCTGCCAGGCACCATTCCTTGTTCTTCTCATGCAATAACTTATTTCTTCCTTACAGCAGCCCTATTAGATAAGTCCTGCTATCATCTCGGGGTTTTGTTTTTGTTGCTGTTTAATTTATTCAGATGGGAAAAATGAGGTGCTGAGAGGTCAAGTCCCTTGCTCAAGGTCACTCGGTTACTACATGGCCAGGATTCCATGGCAGGAAGCTTGCCCCAGAGCTTGTGCCGTCTCTATGACACTCAGCCAAAAAGGCCACAGATTCAAGCCCCGGCACTTGAGCAGAGACAGGTGTTGAGTCTGGCAGACTCGCTTCCGAACCTCATTGTTTGTAGCTGTCCAGTGAGGATGATGGAACCCACCTGGCACCGGTGGTACCTAAATGACATGACACTAAGCATGGGCTAAGCACCGTGGGGACTCTAACCAATGCTAATTTCTCTTCCGTTCCATTTGGTCACATCACCTTTTAATTGAAACATATCACTGAGAGAGCAGATGCCCTCATGTCCCCAGGTGAAGAGAGTGGGAAGGAGGATGTCACCTAGGGCAGAACAGCCTTCCTGTCTGTCTGAATTCACCCTGCGCCCCACCCTCCGAGCTCCCCCTCTTCCCAGACAGGGCTGATGTCTCCCTTACCCCAGTTCATTTAAGGTCTCCAGCCCATGGAAGAAACACAGGAATCTGTGGCAGTGAACTCAGCAACATTTGTTCTCCAGCCCAAGAATAAACAGAGAAAACAAGCTCTCTGCGTCCTCAGAAGTGCATTTACTGTACTCGAAACAGATGAATCCTCTCTGTTTGCATTAATCGCATGACTATTTGGTCCAATTATTCTTACCACTTCAGCAATCATGGTGTGCTTGTTCAAGAAGAAAGAAATAACAACAGCTTATCTTGTTGAGAGCAAAGAACAAACAGTGAAAAATCAGGGTCCGCTCCTAAATGCTACACTTGCTGTCATTGTGCTAAAGAGATGATTCATGTTCTCATAGCAACTCGGGGAAAGAAAAAGGAGAAAGAGGGAGGGAGGGTTCTGAAAGGGATTCAGTTGCAATGGTTAAAAACCTTTTCAAAATCAGTCCAAATGGAGAGAACACTCTATTTTTATCACCCAACTCAACTCTGCCTGCCCCGCCCGGCTTTATCTTCTCACATTGACTGATTTACACAGGCTTAAATCATTCTTTCAAATAACACATTTCATTAGAATAGGGTAACGGACAAAGAACAAAATGCTGTTTAATCCCCTCTCGACAGAACCCTGAAGGACTTCTAATGTTTTCAGGGAACACGTGGAAGTTGGTGCTAAGAGAACCCTTGCAAAGAAATGGCAAGGCGGCCCGGGAAAGAGTGAGTGGTGTGGAAATTCTCTTCGTCCCACTGAGCAATCGGAGGTGCCTGTACCGTGGGACAGTGTCTCCAGCTCTTTGCATGTTCCGCAGATGTCCTTTCCCACAATTTGTTCTAGCAACCAATAAGAACCCAAGAGAAATTATTGTATTATTTTTTTTATAGACTCGGTCTTAAACCAACACGCAGTCCGTTTCCTGACCTGTTACTGGAATCTCTGGCTCTTGACTTTGTGAATCACCTCTTGGCGAACCCCTGGTAGGACAACGGGTATTTGTTTTGGTACCAAGCCTCGGTCCTCTCCTCAGAAGTGTCTGCTCTTGCCACCTTCAAGTAGCATAAAGCTTGATCCAGCCCAGTTGCTGGCAGCGTGCCTCGGTGGCAGCCTTGGTGGCACGTTGACCATGGTATGGGAAATGGGAAACTGAGCTGAGGGCTTTAGTCCCAACAAACTATTGTCATCGGACTGGACCACAGCTGGGGAACAATAGCATCCACATATCCATATCGAGACGGGGGGATCTTGCTCTCTTCTGATCTGTCTATCCTCGTGGGTTCTGGAATGGCCTAGTTCATGTTTTATCTGTTAGCAATAACTAAATGAGAAATTTGGACGCCCATTGCATTTGAACCCAGAAGGAGCAAGAAGGAACCAGAAGACAGTTGGTAAGCTGTGTGAGCCAAATGTAGAAGAATTATTGAGCCATCTGTAAGGAGAATTATTTTACCATTAGCAAGTGAAACTCTCTTGCAAGTTCGGGGTTTAACAGAGCTGTTTTTATGGTGACATAGTCATTTACAGATGCAAGGAGTCTCTGTCGATCCAAAGATTCAGTTCAACAGAGTAATAAGCATTTATTGATGTACATAAAACTAAACTTTGCAGGTAGAAGCATGATGAATAAGACAGCTTCTGCCCACCCTTGATGTGCAGTTTAAAAGTGGAGACAAAGATAAATCCAAAATTGCAATACAGTAACAAAATCAGCAACAGACATAAATACAGAGTACAGATGTAACATAACATGTAAATATTACACCATGGGGCAAGAAATGGCATCCTGGGAAGATATCCCGGAGGAGATGATATCTAAAAAAGGTTTTGGAGGAGGAATAGGAGTTTAACATATGTACAGAGGGAGTGGAAGTATGTTCCAGATAGAGGAGACAAAATCTGCAAAGGTTAGGACATGAAATATGTACAAACAACCTGGCAGGCTTGGCTGTTAAGATCAACATTGCTAAATTATGCAACTGAGAAAAGAGATGAAAAAAATAAAGTTGGGGAAACACGAAGTGATTCTGGAAGATGTTTTATAGCTTGGTTTATCTCTTTAGAAGATCAGCAACTACTGAAATGTATTAAGGCATACAACATGGTGACTTTTATAACTTAAAAGTGTAGAAATGATAGAGCAGTTAAATCAATAAGTTGTTATCAAATTACTATTATGGTTCCAAGATTTTTCTAAACATCTTAGAATGTACAAAAAATGAAATCCACTTTTCAAGGAAAAATAAAATTACAACATAATCATCAACAGCAACAACAATTATTAAGGGGTTGCTAAGTGCCAGGAACTGTTCTAGGCACTTGACAGGAATTAACTCATTCTGACTTCACTGGCTTTACCATGTGGTATTACCATTATTCCCACCTCACAAGTAGGAAACTGAGGCACAGTGAGGGTTACAGAAGTTTCCCAATGTCATACTTCTAGTAAGAAACAAACAAAAAAAATAGTGGAACTGATTCTTGTTGTAAGATGGATGCATTCAAAATACATATCAATTCCGCATGTACCCTTGATGCTCCCGAGAAAGAGGGGAAAAAAATTCCTTCAGCTCATTCCATTTCTGCTGTTAGACTTCTCTTCCTAAAATTGTCTATTGTCTTTCTGGTGGTTGAAGTCCCCATATAGAGCATCCCACTGGGTCACATACCAGTGCCCCTCACAATGGTCTTTCTTGCATATTTCATACCCTGCACGTCATTTGAAACAAAGGTTCCACCTTCCCTGACGTCTCCCCACACCTTTCCATTCCCACCGTCTTCACCTTTTTTCAGGTCCTTATCACAAAGCATGGAGAAGCCACCTGCATTCTCTCTCCTTCCCTGGCAAGAGCTCCTCTCGTGCCTGTGACTGTCCCTTACATTCTTCCCTAAAATTAAATTTAAATTAGAAAAGACAGAGACTCATGGCAGAAAATTACAAAAACTGAAAAAAATAAATATCACCATCTTAACCATCACTTTAACATAGTCTCAACAGTTAACTATTATTTCTCATTCATAACATTGATCATAGAATAAAATATATATGCCAGATAAAAATTAGAAAATCCACTTGGTTCTCTCCTTTCTCCTTTCTCTCTAAATACATACACACTATATATATGTATTAATATATAATATGCACATGTGTACCTATATCATACATATTACAAAAAGAGAACCTACGCATGCACATGCGGTGTTGTATCTTTATGACTGATACAGTTACTTGCCTAATAAGGAGCCATTTCTTTGCTATTGTGGACAGAACTTCTGATTGCTTTTTTAAGCACCAACGTGCCCAATTCCAGGAGATGAATCATGATTTATCCAAGCCAAGAATGTAAACCTATTACCCTTTGTCAAAAGCTAGCTCATTCTTGCAGTCCAGGGTAGCCGTGGATTCCAATTCTTGTCAGTGCTAGGGAATTTTGGGAAAGTGTTTGTCTTCCTGATAAAAACAAGCTTTTTTTTTTTTTTTTAACCCTCTTTTCTGCCTTTGCAGAGTAAGGAGGTGATGCCCAGAGCTATGGTAGCCACCTTGTGACCATGAGGCAAATACTTGAGCAGGAAAAGCTAACAGCATGTGGATGGCAGAGCAGAGACTTGATAAAAGCCTTGAGTCATTAACGACATCCTTAAAAAAATTAAACATAGAACTACCATATGATCCAGCAATCCCACTACTGGGTATATATCCAAAGAAAATGAAATTAGTATGTCAGAGATATCTGCACTCCCATGTTCATTGCAGCATTATTCACAATAGCCAAGATACGGAATTGGTTCATCAATGCGTGAATAGATTAAAAAATATGTGGTATACTCACCATGAAAAAATATTCACCCTTAGAAAAGAGACCCTGTCACTTGCAACAACACAAATGAACCTGAAGAATATTATACATTAAATGCAATAAACCAGGCACAGCAAGATGAATACTGCGTGACCTCACTTACAAGTAGAATCTTGAAAGGTTGAACTCATAGGAGCAGGGGAGTATAATGGTGGTCGCCAGGGTTCTAGGGTGGGGGGGGTGAGGAAAATGGGAAAACGCAGTTGCTGTCAGAGCTAATATGCAGCATGGTGACTGTAGTTGCAGAAGTTCTTCGATTTAGTGTGGCGAGACAGAAGACTTGCACAACGAGTTGGGCAAAGAGAATTTATTACTCATAGATAGGCAGGGAAGATAAACAGAAGTCTCAGATCCACGGTGAACCAGTCCCCCAAGGCTCAGGAAAACTGCCCAGGGCAGATGGAATCTAGTATGTGTGTGCCCCACTTTGCACTGCAGATGAGGGACCCCAGAAGCGTTTCACCCCCAGTTTTATACCCCGGGCACCACTGGGCTTGCTGCGTTCAAGCACTGCAGAAACAAACTGTTCTCAGAGGACAGAAGGCAGGTCCGATTGTTCTGGATACTACAGTTATTTTGTGAATTACAAGTGGGAGGGGAGAGATGGGTTAGCCAAAGCCATCCAGGGGCCTTCCCTCTTACAATAGTCAATAATGCTGTATTATATACTTGGAACTTGCTAAGAGAATAGATCTTAAATGTTCTCACCACGCACACACACAAAAAAGTAAGGTGCAAGGTGATATGTTAATTAGCTTGAGCTTGATCCTGATAAGCATTTTTATGATGTATGCATATATCTGAACACGTTGTTCCCCTTTACTACATACAGTTTTTGTTGGTTGTATCTCAGTGAAGCTGGGGTAGGGGAAAAATGAGGCTCTATAGCATCTTTTCTCAAAGCAAAGCCCACCTGCATCAGACTCGGGGGCCTACTCCAGGTCTAGACAAACAGGACCCCAGGTCTTCATATCTTTTCAAGAACTTTGAATGTTTCCAATGTAAAGTCAAGTTTTGGAGTGTACTGGCTTTTAAAAATCAGGGATATTGTTATTTCTGGAATATCATAGGACATCCACGTGTTTTTAAGAAAAATGAAGCAAGATCGGGCATTCTCTAGAAGCTTCTGAATGTGAGAATGTAGTGGGAAGAGCGCCAAGTGTGCAGCCTCAGTTTCTTCCTCTGCAAAATGAACTGAAAGTGTCAGTCCTAGAGGGTGATGACAGGGACGGTGAAGGTGCATCCCACGCATGTCCCCCAGACCCAGGAACTCAGCTGACCTCAATGTCAGTTGCCCAGTTAAGAATCATTTCCTAACATTACCAGGAGGACCGAGAACCCCGCAAGGAAGCTGCAGAGAGCAGAGCTTGGCTGCACACTGGGAGAACCGAGATGACACTCTCTTTGCAAAAACAGAGGCAGCTACTGATTCATAGCAGACTCCGTTTCTCCAAGTGGTTTGGCATCCCAGAACAGAAGCCCTCTGGTCTATTTCCAGCCAATCCTCAACAAGATAGGAGTCTGCTTTTTCAGCTGTTCACTCTGTCCCTTGTCTCACTGTCACATGCAGATTTAGTTTCTTTTCTAAGAGCAAGGGTGGTTCACCTCTGTGACTCCCACATCTAGAATAATGCCTAGCACATAGTATATGCTCAGTCCATATGTGTGGAGGGAATAAATGAGTGAACAGATGGTATGTTCAGGGGATCTCATCCCTGCCATTCTTGTCCCCCCAACTCAGAGAAACTTGCTGCCTAGGACGTGCAACTGAAGGAGCTACGTACGCCTAATGTCTGCTGTGTTTGGGGAAGGAGCTGCTGTCACTCGGTGTTTGTGAGCCCAGAATGCACGTACCTAAAGTGAAAAGGATCATGAGCAGACACTGAGGAACGTCTAAGTCCAAACACAGTGAATGCTCAGACTCTTACGGAGAATAACTAGCGATGCTCAGATGAGAGCTTTTGCCAATTGTGCGGGGGTCACCAAACAGCTGCTGCTTGCTACAGTCTGTACTGTCGCGGGGCCTCCGTCTCCTTGTTAGCTGTCTGTCAGACCCTCCTCCTCGACTGTAAGGGCTTTGAGAAAAGATCTCAATTTTTCAAGGGGAAAAAAATTATAGGGAGAGGGAGGGATAGAGTGAAAGAGACAGACACACATGGAAAGAGAGAAGAAAATAGTTTTTAAAAAGATAAAGAAAATGAGGGAGGAGAAAAAGAAAGTAAGTAAAAAGCAAACAGGCAGGAATGAAAGAAATAAAGGGAGAGAGAGAAGGAAGGAAAGGAAAAAGAACCCAGACTGCTGCGAGGACCTGAGCAGACAGAGAAAGCAGCCGTGGGGATCACAGACCACAAACGTCTCTATTTTTTTGCTTTCCCCCCCCTCTGCCTCGCAGCCGCCCCCCAGCCCTTCATTCTGCCCGGCCTCTCGCAGAGCCCGGAGGGCCCCAGACCGCAGGCTCAGGAAGAGGCTTCTCATCCTTCTCCAGCTTGGCCTGGAGCCTCCTTTGAACACCCGGTGGCTGGGGGCCAGACACCGTCTCACAAACAACTCGCCCGGGCAGGCCGGGGCCCGCGGGTGGCTCACACTTCCTCGTCTGCGTGGCTTTGGTGTCAAGCGAGTCATTCCTGGGACTTCGTGCAGCGTGTGCTGTTTTACGTCCCCAGCACACACCCAGGGGCTCTCAGTCCAGGCACGCACTTACAGCGAGGCCCTGAGCAGGACTTCCCCACGGCCCGTGTGTACACTAGCATTTGGCGGAGCAGGGCGGAAGATGGGAGAAGGCCGTGGGAATTGCTTACTCCAACATAAAAAATATGTACAGGGCTGGCAGAGTGTAGTGGGTAAAGCTTTGGGCTCCAGGAATGCCTGCATTTAAATCCTTACACTGACGTTGCTCAGCCATGCACAGTCTGGCCCACGTTACTTGCCTGCCTGTGCCTCAGTTTCCCCGTTAGACAAATGGGGATACTTGTAGTACTAAACTTATTGGGGTTCTTTTGAGGATTAAATAAAACTAGTCATTTAACAAATATTTATTGAGTACCTCCTATGCCCTTGGGGATATTCCTCTTACGGCTTACTCGGGGAAGATTATTCTAGATCCCACATCTAGAATAATGCCTAGCACATAGTATATGCTCAGTCCATATGTGTGGAGGGAATAAATGAGTGAACAGATGGTATGTGGTTTTTAGTGTAATACTAAAAAAATACCCCGTATAAATTGTTGAGCACAGTGTCTGGGGCATAATAACCTGAGAAATGTTAACTTGTGATTAATTGAGGACCTGCCACGTAACAGCGCTATCCTAAACCTTTGATTATATTCACTGTGACGTCGAATCTTCCTAATACTGTAAAGCAGTTAACATCCTCACTCTTTTACTAATGAGGATGCTAAACTCAGAAGGTTGGAGTAGGCTTTGCCTCATGTCGCATAACTAGCAAATAAGGGAACCAGGTTTGGGGCACAGATCCACTGGACTAGAACCCGTGCCTACAAATAACGTGTCTGTCTGCACAGCTGCACCTGCAGACAACTGTGGCTTAGGGAAAGCAAGGGGCAGCCCGAGGTGCAGAGTTTGCTTTCATTCGCTGGAACTTCTGCTAGAATCCCTGGCTGGAATTTTAGTTCCCCCTTTTGTCCTCACTGTTCCTAATACGCCCACTGCAGAGGTGAACATGTTATTTTTCTCAATCTGGGGAATATCACCAGCTAAGATTTACCAGAGGGAAGACAATGAAAAAAGGCAAATCTACATCCTAACTATGTACATTTTCATGCTAGCTGTTGGATGCTCCCTTCGCAGATGAGTAAGAACCCAGTCGAGTGAAGAGTGAGACAGGGAGGTGATGCTTAGGAGGTACGGCAGGCCCAGCGATGGGGTTCACCCGCGCCATGCCTGGGTTGCACTAGCTGCAAAGCAGCTGGCCGGAGGGGTCGGGTGGGTGTGGGGGGCGTGGGGGAGAGGAGAGGCACCAGCTAGCAAGTGAACACACCACTTGGCTTCTCAGTCGGTCAATGGTTAAAATCCCAAATCAGCTACTGTTAGATCTTGGCATAAACAGCCCTAACTATGTAAAGTTGTTATCACTAACTTAGCATTTATAATATTAAAAGCCTATAATTATTATCCTTACTCGTGGGATGTGTCTGTGTCTGTGTGTGTGTGTGTGTGTGTGTGCTCCTCTCCTCTAATCCCCGTTTATAAGCATCCTCCTAATTCATTTTTGATCAGACTGAACGGGGGCCAAGCCTCTTTCGCTAATATTGACATTGGCTGGGTGTCAGATGTCAGGATTTGGAGAAACTGGAAGGGCTTGCTCTTTTGCTGCTTGCTTTTTTATTTTTTTAAAAAAGTTAACTATTTTGAATCACCCCACAATTAAAACCCTACTTTTACGATCTGCCCCTCCCCTCATACCTCCCTCCTCTTAAACTCTAATTATGTCATCCCACTTCAAGTTGCTTTTTATTTTCTCAAATTCTTTTACTTATACCACATTTGCTCCTAGACTAGACTGGAAGGTCTTCTCAACAGAAACCAAACTTCCTTCCTCCCTCCCTTGTTTGTTTTGTTCCCTAGTGGATTTCAGATGGTTCTTAAAAATGTATAAAACACACACACAAAAATAATGAGGTAAAATGAGAAAATAAGCATAGAGAAATAAGATCAGGGAAATATCAGCTTACAAACTGCCCTCTAGGATCCTGTGCAAATTCTAGAAGTAGGGTGTAAACATGACTCAGGCAGCTAGCTCTCCAGCAAGCACATGTCTTCCGTTGTTAAGTTTGCCTTGCTCATGAGATATACCAAACCAGGAGAAGCACAGATTTTCCTGGTGCTGAGGCCAGAGAGAAATTTCTGCCATGGGTCTACATAAAAAGGATCTGTGATAGATTTCAAATCACCTGTGATAATGTCGATCTCATCGGTACAAAGTTCCCCAAATGATCTTTCATCAGCCTCCAAGGCACGCCGCAGGCATGATGCCAGGACAAGGTTGTATCATGTTAGCTGGCTCTTCACTGATGTTTTGGGCAGGGACTGGGCCCCCTGGTCTTTGGCATCCTTTGGGGCATGTACCACGTTGCTGGGCACACGTGGTTAACAAGGGTGTTTGGGGTTCAACTTCGTCAGCCAATACCTCCCTACTGTGAGACGTGCAGCTACTTGGGGATTCTTTGTTGCTGGTTCATAGGTCCATCAGGCTCATTGCATTACCGAACAACACTCATCACTTTCCTCCACAAACCTGCCATCTCCATCCGTGGCCCACCACCCAATTCATGATCCAAGCCAGAATCCAGGGCCCCTCCTGACCACCCCTTCTTTCACTTCCTCTAGCCCCTCATCCAAGACTCCTTCAGAAGCCCCGAGCATCACTCCTTACAAAATCACTCCAGGCACTCACTCCTCATTGAATGTTTTCTTCCCTCTTGATCACTGGGGGTGAATCTCTTGTTCTGCTTTGTGCAGGGTCTCCCGTGGTCCCCGCACCCGTTACAGCAGTTGCTCAATTAACAGCATGTCAGATGAGCCATGAAGAAACAAACCGAAGAGAGAACCAATACAAGGAAACTAGTTTGAAGGAAGATCAACCTTTGTACGTTCATTTGTCCATCCCACTGCAACGTAGCCCGATCTAACTCCATTTCTTTTCTATCCACTATTCAAACTCCACTCAGCATCTCCTTTTATCTGTTTTTCCATGAACCAGAACAGCACGTGGGCAAACTCTCATCATCACGACCCTATTCTAGTTTACCGAGAGGTACTTGCTGTCTTGGAGGAAATTCTTCTCTTTCCTAACACATTTAATGTGAAAATTTCAGCTTTAATCCTTTCCATGGCAGAGCTCTGGCCAACAATTGCTGACGGTGATTATCAGCTGACAACCCAGCTTCCCTCAAAGTGTGTGTGTGTGTGTGTGTGTGTGTGTGTGAGGGGGGGTCTCCCAGGAGGACTCAGCACCCAGCACACTCGGGAGGAGCAGCTCGGGCTGCATTTCCTGCCGTGCTTCCAAGCTGCCAGCACTTTTAACGGGAAACGAGACCCGGCTCAGACTAGCAGGAGAAGGGGACGTTTTGAAACTGAGAAGAGAGATCTACAAACCGGCAGGCTAACCACATTATCTCTATCCTCACTATCCCTTCTGCCATTTTATAGCCATATGATGTGCTCAAATTAAAAAAAAAATGTTGAATATAAAAAAATGTGCAAAGATAAGACACTAAAGGAGTGCAACCCAGAGAGGCCTCTTCTTCCCTCTCCTAGGAGATACTTCCCTTGATTTTGAAACTGAAAATGCTACAGTCAGCACCAACTTAATTCCACATTGCAATTAGGGTTATGCATTAAACCAGGCCTCTAAAGACAACTACCCTAAAGGAACTCGGAGAAGAAATGAAAACCAGACGTGTGGCCGGAGCAGTTGGCACCAGCCTGCATCCTGATATATAGCGGTGGTATAGATTTAAAATGAAAATTAAAAGCAGTCATTACAGTTGAATTAATGTCATATTCGCCAGCTGTTTATTGAAAAGGAAAAGAAAGGAAGTGATGCGGGAATTCTGGAGGCAGCTTGGACTACTGTGCCTGCATTTTATTTATTTTTTTAGCATCCTATATTTTATTTATTAATAAGTAATAGGAACAATGGAAATTCCATGCTTTAGCAAAGTCACTAAAGCTTAATTAACAATGACTTTATACACCTGCAATGGAAGACAAATAGTTTCTTGTAACTCGGTAATATACATATATAAAAAAACATGTTAAAGTGTTTTTTTGGTATTTCAACCATAAACGGTTTGAGAATTTAACTGCAAGAGATCACTACATAAATAGCAATAATTGGCATTTAAATCATGTCACTATAAACAAGCTTCTCTGCTATCCTAAAGTATTCGTATCATATCATCAATTTCTGCTTTGCCCTCTCTCTCTTCCCCTGCCCTAATTAAGTAGGTTTTTATTTTATTTAAAGGAGATAGTTGAGCTATTCCTTTATTGGAGAGCGAGGTTGCCAATGCACCTTTGATTTCTGGCTAAAGCTGGTGCTTTGCAATGTCTAGGGGAAGGCTTCTCAGTTGGGGGTTGCATCAGAATCACCCAAGCTGCTTTCAGCATCAATCTAAAGATGCCACTCTCCACCGTGTGGATTCTGATGTGCTGAATTGAAGTTGGGACGCTGGGAATCTAGATTTTTGCAATTCTTTGCCAGTGTTTTTAAGGCTGTTCTGGGTTGAAAATAACTGAGTTTCCCAACTTTGGTCTCCTGGTATCTGGCCCCATCTGTGAGCTCGAGGTTCCTCCTGCTAGAATCCCTTTCCCCTGCTTTTGACAGGGCTGGTCCCTTCTCCCTCAACTCCCCCTCGAAGTCGGCTACCCCGTCTATATCACCACTGTCACCTCCATCACGGACTCTGTCCCACTCCCATTTTGGTTCTTGCATGAAACTTGCCACTATCTGAAATGGTCCAGTTGCTCTTCCCAGATGCACGACACCAATAATTTAACCCACTGGAATATACAGATTGGGAGAGCCAGGACCTTGCCTGCTGCATTTAGTGCCTGGCATACTGTCGGCCCTCACTAAACTCAAGAATGAATGACCGGGTCCTGTAATACACTGTTCTAGGTAGAAAAATGAGAAGAAAACCTCTGGGTAGCTCAGATTTGGGTACTCTCGGGCAGTTCCTAGGCAGAGGGAGACATCTAAGCTATCTGATCCAAATGGTCTCAAACATAGTGTTTCTCGGTGCATATTGGAATACCTGGGGAGAGGTGAAAACTTACCAATCTCAGAGCCCCATTTCTGGAAACTGTGATTTCATTGGTCTAGGGTAGGTCTCAGGCATCAGTATTGATGAAAAGCTACTCGGGGTAGTTTTCATTTATATATAGCCAAGTTTGAGAATTAAGTACTGTCTGTATAAAAGTCTATGGTTGAGGCAGTTTGGGGGAAAGGCAGAAAACAAACATCTTAGACCTAGCTACTCAAATCCCAGACAGTCTAGACATTACCTGGGAGCTATAAAATGCAGATGCTCAGGCCCTTCCCAGGCCTCTGACTGAAAATCTGCATTATCACAAGGTCCCAGGTGATCGATGTATATATATTAAGGCTCTGGGAGAACTGCTCTTAGAGGTCAGCAAGCTAATACGCTCTTGTATCAGTCATCCCTTCAGGCCCAGACATAGAATATTTTGAGTATGTCACAATAAAATAATGGAATGTATATATATAAACATCTACTCTATCTGTTGAAACTAAATTTTGTTTTTGGAGCTATCAGTCTCCCAGTTGAATGTGTGTCCTCTTTATTGGCAGGAGGCCTGATGCTCTATGCTTTCTCCCATGAGTCTCTTTCACACTAAAGTGTGCATGACTGCCAAAAGCATAGGGAGTTTCCACTTTGGGCAATGAGGGTTTGAGCCTTGGCCTTGCCATTTACTGGCTATGAAAACTTGAACAAGTCCCTGACGTCCTCCCTGATGTTCAGGTTCATCATCCATAAGAAAGAAACAATAATCCTTGCACGGCCCATCCTCCAGGGCTGTTTCGAGGATCAAATCAGATGCTTTATATAAACGAACGGAGGTATAATTATCGTCCCTGTGTTTGTATGACTCACGTCATTCTAACTTCATAAAAGCCTTGTTTAGGGAGAATGGAAAGGTGCAGGTGTGCATGCAACTTCAGGATTGCACCAGGAAACAGTCCTTTGAGAATTCAGTGCTAGGAGAAAACTGCTTTCTGAATGATCTTATGTAAATCTGATGCCTTCTGAAAAGACATCCATATGATCCAAATCTTTTCATTTTTTGTCTTAGCTACCAGGGAGCTTGGAATTAGGTGGTTCTTTGCAAGGAAGAGCTCTAAAATCGTATTCTCCATTGTCCCTAGAAAACTGTCTACAATATTTTTTCCAAAATAAGCTAAGAATGAATGGATGACAGGAAGAATACCAAGAAACATGAGTTGCAACTCAAAACACATACTTATGTAACTTTTTGGTCAGTGTTCATTTGTTTAGACCAGCACTATCCAATAAAAACATAATGTGAGCCTTTTACATAATTTTAAATGTTTTAGTAACCACAATAAAAAAGTAAAATAAAAACATGTGACATTTATTTTAATATCATTAAGCCAATACAGCCAAAAAATTATCACTTCAAATTGTGATCAATATAAAAATTGAGATTTTACATTTTTCCACTCTAAGCCTGCAAAAGCCAGTGTGTATTTTGTATTTGTAGTCCTTCTCCACTGAGTCCGGCCATATTTCAAGTGCTCTATAGCCACGTGGGCCAGTGATGGCCATCTTGGACAGTACAGGCTTAGACAATGATATTTCAGAGAGAGCTGTAATAACATCTACCATTTCTTGCAAGTGTATTTTGTGCTTTGTAAACATCATTAATTGCCTTAAGAACACTTTGAATTAGGGCCTACCATCTTTCATTTGCAGATGAGAAAACAGCTATTCAGATAAGTGAGATAATTTGTCCAAAATTGAAAAGCAGAGCTGGAATCCAAACCCAGTTCCAAAAACCAAGACCCATAATCACTATTCTACACTGTTTTCTGATGTACTGACTTGGGAGTATCATTAAAAGCAGGAGACCTCAATGTGTAGCCTCAGTAGGCTCTAGCTCTCCCTCTGAACTCAGAGCTGACTCCGGCCACAGCATCCAGGGACTCTCTGGAAAGGTGGGAGGCAGGCCTCCACCCAGCACACTGTAGGCATCTCTCCACCAAACCGCCGCCTTCAACCTGTGCAGCTCAGATGAGAAGTTTAGAAGAAGTAATTATGATTTTATTGCACCCACTGTGCTGACGATTAATGCTGAGTGCGGGTGGAAAATGCACCCTCTCATTTGCTAACACGCACTATAATTATGCATGCCTCTCCAGGTACTATAATTTAGGACTTAAAAAAGCCCCATTTCGAACAAGTAGTGCTGCACTTGTAAAACATTACAGATGTGTTATCATATAAATGAGATAGCTGTGACATGATGGCGCGGTAATAAATCCCCAACTTAGATTTGGAGACAAGATATGTCAAAAGCAAATCCACGCTGCCACTTAATCTTCTACATAAACTGTTTATTTTTTCTGAGTCCTACAATAATACATGTCAGACGGCTTTGATAGTTTCGAGATTAATGTGTTTTCCCCCTTCAGGTCATCACAAGACTACTCATTTCATTAAATGAACTCTGCTAGTTGCAAGGTGGAAGTGTGCTGCAAAACATAACTGTTCGCACCAAAATTGGGAAGCCAGCAAGATGGAATTAATAAATAAAACTGATTTCCCCCCATTTCCGGGGAAGGTTGGAAATGCCATTCTGAAGCGTATCTTGATTTTTTCCGAGCTTCCTTTGGGAATGAGAGGGGCCCACAGTGATGCGTGTGCAGGCTGTAAGATGCTCTCGCCCACAGCCATTTGTTTGATGTCTGATGCCTCCCACCCCATCCCCTAATGCCTCCGGGGTGGTGTTGGGCCTCGACAGCCCACACCCTAATTAAAAAGAACGGCACCTGCAAAAGCAGAGGCCTCTCCCTCCATGAAAGCTTCCCTCCGATGCCCTCCCTAAGGTGAAATCCGCCGCCGAGAGATCATGGCCCTTTCACACCTGCGCCAGCCCCAGGAGCGTCAGGTGAGACGTCCGCCCGATTCCACGCCCCGCCCGAAGCCCAACTTTCAAACTGGAAAACCCTCACACTGGCCCCGGCCCTCCCAATAATGTCACAAGGAGCCACACCAAGGCTGTGTCAATCCAGGAAATCTGTTTGACAGTGTGAGGAAGGCTTCCTGTAAGTCTCCAGCTTCCCAACTTGATAGACCAGGGCTGAGCAAACTTCTTCTGTAAAAGCCAAGGTACTAAACATTTTAGACATCTCAGGCCATCTGAGTGTCCCTTTCAACTAGCCAATTCTGCCTCTGTAGCACAAAAGCCACACCACAGATTACAGATAAATGAGGGTGCATGGCTGTGCTCCAACAAAACTTATTACAGACACTGAAACTTGAATTTCATATAATTTTTCATTACACTTACCACTAAATATTTTTTGTGTCACTAAATAATTTTCTCCTCTTTAAAAAAACATCAAAACGATTATTAGCCTGTGAGCTGGATGAAGACAGATTTGGTCCACAAGTGTGTGGCTTGCTGACACGTGGTGGAGAGGCATTGGGGTTGAGTGGCCTTGTCTCAGATGCCTGTCCTAACACCAAGATCCAAGGATGCTCTGTTACACCTAGACCTGCTGTTTCAGGTGCACAGCAGGTATAAGGTGTCACTTTGCTTCTACACACCTTCTTCCCGAGTCACCAACCCTCGAAGAGACCAATGGGAAATTCTCCCGGGAGACAGAGGCTCCTGGATTGAATTCTGAAGGAGCCATGGAGGAAATCCCAAAGACTCCTGAGTGAATGTGCACTTCGTAGGCAGAACAAAGGTGCGTGGAGTCAGAGGAGAAGGCTCACAGAAATAACAAGCGAGGTGCTCGCCGGCACAGGACTGGCCATATGTGGCTGATTGGCAGGTCCTCCCACCTTGTTACACTAAAGCCTCAGAATCTTTCTCAGCCCAGTGAGCTACATAGACATAGGAGCAGCATGATGCAAGCACAGAGTGGAGCCAGTTTGCCACGATACACGTTTTTTCCTTTTTCCTTTATTTTCTAGATAGAGGAATATAGGATTCTTGGCTGAAGTCACTCGGTTAGTTATGATGTAGGCATTCGATCTCCAGGATTGGAGGGTAAAGGTGCTAAGGGTGGTGAATGAGATACAGGAATGGGAGAGGAAATTTTTTTTTGTTTTTATTCCCCAGGCCATCCTCGCAAGAGAGGAATCACTCCGGCCACTTCTAAATCTGAACAATGTCAGATCCAAACAAAGGGTGGGGGAAAAAAATCATTAAAAGTATTTTATCTGCAATCGAGACCTCGGCTGAGCCAGCTGGGTTGGTCCTGGTTCCCTTCTTGCTCCATAGGACACTGAAGTCTTAGTCCTACTCTCTATGGCCACATGGAAGATGCAAATCTGGCCATTGATGATAAAAATATTCTTCTCTCAGAACAGGGAATTGAAAATGTCTGATAGGAGAGCTGCTAAGCAGAAATCTAGACCTTTAAGTTAACTGGATATTGGTCATTGTGGCCAGACTGCCATAACAAATAGCTATCATCTCAGTGGCCTAACCAGGTAAGCAATTTCCCCCTTGTATAAAATCCAATGCAAGGGATCCTGCTCACCTGGCTCTCCTGAGCAGCAGTACTCCACCTGGTGACTCAGGGATTCAGGACTCCTTCCATGTGGCATCTTGGATGGATTCTTGGACATCCATGGTTCTCAAAGTGTGTAAAATAGTCGCCTACAGGGTGACCCACTGCCAGCAATTCTGATTCAGCAGATGTGGGGTAGGGCTACAAATGTGCATTTTCAACAAATTCCTAGGTGATGCTGCTGCTGCTGCTGGTTCATGAGCCACACCTTGAGCGGCACCTTCCTACACAGCCTTTCCCAGCCGGAAGACTAGGGGAAAGGCACGCTGAGGAGTTGCATGAGACGTGTCCGGTACACCCTTCATTTTAAGCTCCACATTTGAGAAGTTTATCAAGCCCTGTTGCTTTTACCTTTGAAATAGTCCCTGGGTCTCTCTGTCCCCTCTGTCACTGCTTTGTATTCAGACCACCTTCTGCAAGGTGGCCAAAGGCATCTCTTTGAAATGCAAACTTTGTCTTGAACCTCTAGGACTAAAGAATGCCAGATATGTCTTCATTGGCAATAGGCTGGAAGGCAGATCCCTTAGAGTGGTCCAGAATCCTCCAATTCTGGCTCCACCACTTCGTCACCCACATCCCTCTCCCTCTGTACCCAATATTCCATCTACAACCATCCCCTAAACTGCAAACCTCTGAAAACTCTGGCTACTTTTGCCCTGATTGCTTTCTCTTCCCTGGGAAACTTCTCTGCCTGAGAGAACCTTAATTGTCTTCTAAATCCAAGCCCAAGGAAATATAAACGGATGTTGTACGTTAAAATGATGCTCAGGAATAAAACAATTAAAATGTGAGACCCATACATCCTGTTGAAAAATGATTAAACATTTTCACTCATAAGATGGGGGGAAATAATTTCATGTGTTAGCAAGTATATGGAAAAACTGGTGTTTCTATAGCCAACCGCTGGAAAGAGAAGTGTCTATGGAGCCGGTTGGGGTGGGGGGAAGGCGGGCAGTTGTTGCATACTTAATGACTCAACAAATGCATATTTTTATATCTCTCCCATGGAGCACTTATACTTATTTACAAGAAGACAGAAACTGGATGTTTACTATAGTACTGTTTATAAATATGAACAATAAAAAATTACATAAGTGTCATCAACGGGAGAATAGCTATACAAATTATGGACCCACTGCCAATGAACTACTCCGCAGGGAGTGAGAAGATCACTGGTTCTTTATGCGCTCACCTGGAGAGCCCTCTGGGCACACCGGCGAGAAACAAAATGCGAGTTCAGTGTTGATACGTACAGTATGGTACAATTTATGTAAACATGCAGACACACTGTTACTATTTCCTAAAACCTAGACTCAAAGATTCACATCAGCCTAACAATTGTGGTTGCCTGTGGGGTTGGCGAATGAGCTTAGAAAGGGTCCTAGGAGGTCTTCAGATTTAGCTCTAAGCTTTTAAGTTTCTACAAGCGACCTTTAATTCTGGTGTTACCTGTGTACCTAAAACGTAGTAACTTTTAAATAGATCAGATGTCTCCGAAGCTGTCTCTGAGCCCCCCTGGAAGAATCCACTCCTCTGTGATCTGTCTGCTCCTGATCTAGTTGAATGTGTCTGTCTTTCAATTACCTGTTTCCTGACTGAGCTTCCTTACCTGGCATGGAGCTCACTGGGGGCTGAGGCATTTCCGCCCACCTTTGTGACTTTGTGCGTAACCTCGTGCTTCGTTCAGAGGAGGTGCTTAGTACATGTGAATCACCCAGAGGGCCTCCCCGGGAACCTTCTGGGACGATTGCACCGTGAACCCCTGGGGTCATACTCCTCTCCAAGTAGGTATCTCATCCAGTCCGAGGGTCTGCATAAAGGGGCTTGCTGGATTTAATAGTCCCTAGTACCACACTTGATGTTCAGCCTGATGTTCCAGTTGCTTAAATTCTGAAACACTTCTGTGTAGCTAAGTGTCCCCTGTGTCCCACCCCTCTGCTGCTATGGCTTGTCCCAGATATCTTTACCATCCAGCAACTAAAGAGTTAAGGCTGCCCCAGCAGGGGCAGCCAGCACCTTGCTTCAGAGCTATGCCACTGGTGACCCTTCTCCTGGGTGGCCATATATCAGGAGGGTCACCCCCCAGAGCAGTACTGATAGGCAACATCATTAAGTTCTTGGTATCCAGGTGTTAACTCAGTGAATCCTCCTCGTTCTACAGAAGGCTGAGGGACCACTGTTATCACCCTGTCACCAAGGTGCTTGAAGACAGAGCTGGGACTCAATCCCCGTTCTGTCTAAACCTAGAGCCTCTATCGTCACCACACGCTCTGCTGCCATTGGTAAAAGCCATCATCCCTGGGACCAGCTGTGTTGGAACAGCAAATGTGCCCTGTCAGCACATGACACCCCTCAATCGGTCACCTCCTGGTCCCCACCTCACTCAGCCATGTACTCTCTGTCTTCCCAGATGAACCCAGCCTTCTCCACTCCCCGCTGAAGGCTCTGCACTTTCTGAATCCTTGAGGATTCAGTGTCCCCATGTGCACCAGGAGGCTGTTGGTTGTACATTTCCATGTAACAAGTTAAACAAAAACCTCTTAGGATGCTGCAGAGCCTCTGGAGTGCTTAATGAGACGCCGCATCTGCCCACTCCAGGGACTTAAAAGTTCAGGTGTTTCTCCTCCCGAGCTGTACCCTGTACACAACATGGCAGTGAAAGGAAAACAGATAAATGTTATTTATTCACAAGACACTCTAATCAAATCCTACAAAAAGCGCAAAAAAAAAAAAAAAAAGTTTATTAATGTAGTCAGCATCCCAGAAACGACAAGTGATGTCTGTAATTGAGGCTAAATGCTTCAGGCTCCTGGGTGGGTCAGGGTGACAGGCCTTGGTTATGACAATGTAGCACTCCGGTCTGGGAGAACAGATTTCCGCTTTGGTATCAGCCCACTGCCTAGACAGGAGGTGCCTCGTGTTCTCCTTAATCACGAGCCAGGCTGAGTGACATTTGGAATGGTAATCACGTCCCTCTGTGCTCAGTGCCCATCAGATCACCTTAACCCACAGCAAGCAGCGGCTGAACTTGATGCAAAAACCATCAGCAACCGGGCTGCAATTAATCCAGGAGGGAAACGAATATTTCTCTGCTGAAGAATATATTTGGAAAAAAAGAAAGTCATGTAGAAGATGCATTTTTCTGCCTTTTAAAAAAAATATATTGGTTTTTGAATCCCTGTAGAAATGCATTTGTATGTCTCTTTGCCACATAACAGGAGAAGGCAGAGTTTATTCCTTCCGACCAATTTGCACCCCTGCCCCCCAATCCTTACTATTTGCCTTGGGGCAAAAAACATCTGGACTCCCACCTCAGACTATTTGAATCTGATGGTGGAGGTGGGTAGTGGGGTGTGGTGGACATTGATACGTATATAAATCCCTCGAGTATTTCATTTGATAGCAGCAAAGGTGTGTGCAGCATCTTAACTACATCTTCCCAAAGTTCCTAGCAGTGCCAGGAATTTCTAACTTTCTATCTGGATCTCAGAAATGGGAGGCTAATATCTTAAATTCCCTCTCTTGGCGCTTTGTTCTGTGGGTTTGCACTTTTGTCTATTTGTTTATTTTTGTTATTGTCTCCCATCTCCAGATGCAAACTCCTTCTTGAGTGATGGAAGCTTCATGTTGTTTGTAGTCACTTAGACTCTGAAAAAGAGAAAGATAGGAATAACCAGGAGGCATCCCAGGACAGGAGGACGAAAGGAAATGTAGGAGAACATAATTCACCCCCTGGCAGAAAGTGGGTGGGTGGATGGATGGTGCATAAAAAAAATGCAGAAGTGTCTATGCCAATTGAACAATGTGTGTAAAATATAGAGCACCTGCCACTCCAAGTGCGGCCCAAGGACCAGCAGCGGCAGCTTATGAGAAATGCAGAGTCTTGGGCCCCATCACAGTCCTCTGAGTGCATCTGCAATCTGCATTTTAATAAGATCCCCAGTGGTGCTTATGCGTGTTAAAGTCTGAGAAACAGCTGGAGAGCCCCTGCTCGCCTGCCATGGGTATTCAATAAGAGGCAGGCAGGACATGCACTGCGAATGAGACTAACGAGACTAACGCCTTTTTCCTCCCTTCTCTTCCTTGTCTTGACAGCTGTTTACAAATATACAACTGCACTTTGCAAGTCATTCAGCTGCTTCTGGATCATTCTAACAATTTCCTAAGATCCACCATAGCTTTGGTTTCTTTTTCTCCATCATGCATTGGTTGAGCTCAAGAAAAGGCACAGCTATCGTGGTACACAGGGTCGTTTCTGTGTCTGGGGCAGGACACTCAGTAGCCCAAATCAAGCATCTTAAAGCGGGTACTCACTGGCCTTAATTTCAATTCCATGCAAACTCATTTCATAGCAGTATAACAATTATGAAAAGAACCAATATATATCAGTGCCTACTGTGTCCCAAATTAGACACTTTATATACGTTTTGTCGAACCTTCCAAATGGCACAATGAAGATTTGATGGCTCCATTTTACAAATGAAGGAACAAAGACTGGGTGACCTCACCACGGTCACACCGACAGTAAGCGGCAGGCTGGGGTCTGAATCAGGTGACCCACCTGTCTCTCTGCCAGCACCTTTCCACCACTTCTATCAACTTCTGCCATTAAAAAAAAAAAAAAAAATCATCCTTTCAAATGTACAGAAAGATAATGTTAGTTCAGTGCAAAGAAAGCATGTGAATGTTACCACGATCTTTATCCTCTGTGTTAATAGATTATTAAGGTTAATATTACTGTGATGGAGAGAAAAAAGCATCCATCAAAATGCCCCCAGAGGCCATGTGTAGACCATGCCAAAACATGAGTGGAAGGGAGAACATTGCTTGGCATCAGGCTGTTTTGTGTAACTGGTGCCAAACATATGGATAGTGATGGGACCCAGCCCCGCGAGAAGAGGGTGTGATACTGGCTGAGTGGAAACTGCCATGGATGCTACGTATACGAAGTCTTCTCTAGCAGAATGGGGCATCGCTAACCCCTTGGAGTGGAACTGTAGTAGAGTCCTATGCATTTGCGAGTGTATTGAACGTGATCATATTCGAATTTGCTACTTACCACAGTAAGGGTGTAAAGCTAGCAGCAGACTGGGAATGTCACTGAAGGAACAGAGAGGAACTGATCCAAGAGCTCTACCGGGTACTAGTTAGCCAGGAGCCAAGCACCAGCTGAGGGGTGTTAGAAAGCAAAGCTTCAGCGTCATATGAAGAACACGGAACTTGAGTTAGGAGGCCCCAGCTAATATCCAACTCAACCGCTAACCACTTCTGCGATCCTAGGCAAGCTCTGCACTTCTCTAGGTTTTAACATCTTACTCTGCACGTCTAGAATCAGGAAGGCTCTTTGTTTATGCTTGTTTGGCTTTGCATGGTTTGGTGGTGGGAGTGACTTTCAGAAAGTTTCCACATCGATGATTTGGGGATAATATTACCTACCTCATGATGGTCTTTCTTGTGAGTTCTAAAGATAAGAAAAGAGATTGGCACTGAATAAGATGCAAAGTATGAGATCCCGACTCAGCAGCTGTTAGTATTATTGCACCATTTTTGAGAAATAACAACACTTACCACTAAATTTGAAGAATTTATATTGTAAGGAGTATCACCAGCCAGCATGGAAGATATTATCTTGTAGTTCTTTAATGAAAGTGGCAGAAACAGAAGACCCATGGTCCTTTTTTCTTTAACTGGTTCTTCTCCCCATCACATCCAAGAGCCTACTACTTTTTTATGTGCCCATGAAGGCATTTTGACCAGAAGCTACGCTAAAATCCCAATATGTTGCCTTGCTTGAATCTTCCCAAATCAGCAATGCTCAGACTACCTAGGTCAGTATCTGAAAGTAACAAAATTCAGATTCATACGTCCTTGTGAGTCACTCTCTGAAAGAAGTCCCAAAATCTACATTTTGAAGAAGCCCTCCAGGTGGTTCCCCAGCACCCTAAAGTTTGCGTAAATACTGATCTAAATTAAGGTTTGCCAAAAAGGTACATACTGAATCATTCAGTATCTATCAATCAAATTTGATATTTGATTCAAATATTAAAATATCCACTTAATGTTCATTTGTTTTATAAATTTGATTTTTCATGTTTTATAAGGGCTATAATGTATTATAATATTAATATGTTATTTATAAAAACAAACATATGCAATATCTACTTACCTGTAGATGCACTCAGCATATCCACACCTATTTGAAACGGTTTGAAGACTATCGCTCTAGAAGACTGAATCCTTGGGAAGTATAGCTCTCAGTCCACCTCTCTGGAATGTATCTCACCTCAACTTTTGCTACTACACATTCAGTTTTAAATGCTATCTATTTTTTACTTTCCTCTAGCAATGGCAGATGAGAGTCAAGCTTTTATTCATATTATTTTAGAGGACAATAGCAAATCCCCGAAGTGGGAAAGCACCAGCTGAGGGCTTAAAGTCCAGGTTTTCTGTGTAGTTGGCTGAAAAGGGAGCCTTGAGCCGGAGGGGCCGGGAGTAGGTGGCACAGAAGAAGGCTGTCATTGATTTCATTTTCACAGGCTGTTGAATGTACTTGTTCATACAGAGGACCACGTGCCCTCTGCCTAAAGACAGACTATGTCAAATGAGGACCAAAACTTGTCCACCACCTCCTGCTCTGGATAGATTCATATGCATAAGCAAGATAATAAACTCACCAACTCCTTTATTCAAAGAATAGTTATGGAGTGTCTCATGGATCTGTTATTGTCTTTGGCACTGGGACTCAGAGGTGAGCCAAAGACAAAGGCCCAGCACTCCTGACCTTACTTTCTTATAGAAAAGCCAAGAACTAAAGGAAGCTCATAAATAAATAAGAACATTGTCAGTTCAAGGGATGATTAGGCAGAGGACAAAGATAAGATGATGGTCTAGGGAGAAACCAGGGGAGATCACTCAGGTAGTGCTGGGAGGGGAGGCCTCTCTAAAGGGCCAGTTCTCAGAATTTTAATTCCCATGCACTTCTCCTCTAGAAGGTAAGCTTCTATAGAACATGGGGGGAATCAAGAGAGCATGTGGCTCCATACAAGAGAGGGAGGTGCCCAGATTGGTGGTGAAAAGAGATCCCAAGACCACGGCTATGAGCCTTCGATCCACATTGGAGCAGGGGTGACGGCTCCAGAGAGTCGTTTTGAAGAATAAGTAGTCACAACAACTATTGTTGGCTTCCAAAGAAACAGATCTGTAAATGTAAAAAAATCATCAGATCATATACTACATTGTCTCAGCTGCGAATAGAGTTTACACAATCATTACAATGCAAATATCGAGTATCTATCTTAGTAAAATTACAAAACAAACATATTGGGAAGATAGGGTCCAAGATAGAGGATAGATTCTCCAATAACAAACGCTTGAGTCTCACCTTGCACAGCTGGAAGAAAGCAGAAAAGAGAGAACTTTTAAAATTGAACATCGGGTGCCCAGAACTGGACTCGTGAGATGAATTGGCCGTGGGACCCAGGGCCCTCTATTCCGAACACAGTCACTAAAGGAGTCACTATTGGGTATAAAGGTGAATCACTGTTTTATTTCAATGTCCATAAATTCCATGCTTGTATGCTTGCTCCTTCCTGATGGAAATGTGTTTAAAAAATACATTGTATGCATATAGCAAAATATCACGTGTACCCGATAATTATGATGTATCAACAAAAAATACATAAGACCATGATATGTTCAATAAGAAACTTGAAGACACAGTGACAGGGCTGCATTTTAGACAAAGAAAATTAAATCTGGACTGTTTACAAGGTAGCTTCCCACTACCCCTCTGCCCACGGACATAGAACCAGCTTTCCTTCTGTTAGTAAACACTTAGGGGCCTTTGAGACAGAACTAAGTGTTCACACTCCATACTGAGCCCTCCACTTTCTTCCTCTAGAGAGCAGAATTGAGGATTCATTCTCGAAAAGAGAAAGCTACCAGCACGAGAACCCCTCCTGGCTTAAAAAACAAATGCTGGGATCATAAATGTTTTCATGTAGTGCAAGCAATGACATTAGCGGGGCCCATCTTTTAATTATGTGGTCAGGCCATGCAAATCTTAACGGACACTTTTAGTAAAGGCAATGGACTTTTATTTAAATGCGTAATATAAAGAGCTTTACTACAATTGCTGATCGCTACTTCTTTCTTATTTATTGCCTTCCCTTCTCTCATGTTCCAGCCTTGCCCCAATAATAAAATCCCACTTAGCACTTACTTTTTTCAAAAAAAATCATTTTTCACCATCTTAGGAGTGAAGGGGGAAAAAAAGGAGATGAAAGGAGCTTTCTTCCTTTCCTTCTTTCTCTTTTTTTTTTTAAGAGACTTTCTTCACTCCTCCCAAATATTTAATCATAATTATATTAAGAAACATTTATAAAAAGTTAAGTAATAAAATTAAATAGGTTGGAGAAAAACAGAGAAGCAGACAGCAAGGATTAAGTGCAGTAATATAAAGAATAGATTATATTTAATGAAAATTTCCTCAGTGTTCAACATTTTTATTATACTTAATAGTGCTGGGCTTCATTTTTGTCTCCAGTAATTGTGTGTCCATAATGAATGGCCATTCTTATTCCCCCATCGAGCCCTGACAGAAATTAATAAACCTAATTCTGTAGGTTTAAGTTTAATTTTGTTGAAATATATGAAGTAGTTACATATTCACTTAGCAGCAAACCAAAACGCAACAGCCTTAAGCTTCTCGGCAATTTCACAGCGAGAACACTGTTTTCTAGATCTTTCTCTCCCTCCTCTTGCTCCTTCCCATCTTCTGATTTTTAGCTAGGACGCTTGTTTGTGATGCTCTCAGCTAGAGGACATGCATGGCCGAGGAGGTGGAACAGTGGCCGGGGCGAACGTCGTAAAACGTACAATTATATGATCTAGCCCTCTTCCAAGAACAGCTGTTAATGATTGCTAAGCACTCTCCCGAAGGTTTACAGTTTGATCAAGGAGGTATGTAATAAAAGAATGGGGGATGGGCACCTTCCAAGCCAGCAGTCTTCTAGCAATAAATAATGTCCACAGCCCGGTTGCCAGAGCTCAGAGAGAATGGAATCTCCCCTTCGGGGCTTCAGGCACTGGGAGAGGGGGGCTTCCCTGAGGATTTAGCTTTGGGGAATTAGCAGAAATGTCAAGAAGTCACATCACATCTTTATAGATCCCATAGAAGACAGTAGGATCGCATCTGGCTGGTGGACCCGTTTATAATTCTCCATAAATGTCTTCTGGGGGGAAAGTCGGCTACATCTGTGGATCTTTGCTCTCCATTCCTGTTTCTTCCCCTCTCCTTCTCTTTATCTCTCCCTCCATCTCTCCTTTAATTCCTCTCTCCACCTGTCCTTTCATTTATTCATTCATTCCTTCAACAAGTGTTTGACTCTATCACATGTTCTCAGTAAAGACAAAACGGACAGCATAAACCCACATGACCCCAAACCTCCTGAAGTTTATTGCTGTGTTCACAAATCGACATACAAATATGATTACAGGAGTTGTGTGGCACATAACAGAGGAGAACTGAGACACAAAAATGGATCAATACATGCTTTCCTGAGAAAATAACAGCAGAGCCGAGATCAGGGAGAGAGAGAGAGAGAGGGCTAAGCAGAAAAGGGTGGCAGGGCTGGGAGGCCAGGTGGCAGCAAGGAAGGCTGAGGACAGAAGGGGAGGGGAGGACGTGGCAGGAGATGACGCTACAAAGACACCCAGGGACCGGCAGGCCACTGTAAGGAGTTTGGGCTTCATCACAAGAACAAGGACCATCAAAGCAGACCCCCAAACAGCCCTAAGTGGGCAAGAGATGTACTCAGAGCTACTATTACGGGAACATGAAGCATTCAGCAGAGAACAGCCATAGGAAAGCTCATTGTTATCACCTTCCTTTGTTTCAAAAATGAGGAAACCAATAACCAAAAAGTTTGATCAAAGCTTGAGCACAGATCCAAGAATGCTGACTTCAGCCTTCTTAGCCTCCTTCCCTGACCGTCTCACCAGCCCTGTTGACTGACTTCAATGACGAAAGATCAATGTCGCACGCACGTGAATTCCTTCCTGGACTCGGATCATTTGTATCTACTGAATGCTTCCTAGTAACATCTTTACAACATCCTACTAATAGGCTGAAAGGCCGAGACAGAGGTGTGCTCTGGACACATCATACCCATTTCACAGATGAGCTACATAAAGGTACTTGTCGAGGATTTGCAGCCTCATATCCTCCATTTCATCCCCATGTGTTATTCCTTCCTTTGGGTTGTGACTTTATACACAACAATGGAATTGACTACACAGAGGCCTCAAAAGGCACCCAAAATAACCATTCTGGGACTCAAAAAACTGCACTTCTGGTCCCAGCTCTTGCCTCAAAACAACCACGAGATTCTAGACATTTCCTTTAACAGGTCAGTCTCTGGGCAGTGGGTTCTAAGGTCTGGAAATTCCAGCTTCTGAGTTTGAGAATGAGGAGTTGGCCCAGTATGGAGGCCCTAGTTACTGCCTAGCAATGAAGTTCAGTCCTGCTGGTCATTAACACCTGACAGGGCCATGCTCGACCCACGAAATCATAACAGGTGTGAAAGAAAAAAAGGCAGCAGGAAAGAGCAGAAACGTCTTCGAGTCAGATTTATCAGGCTTCAGTTCCGGTTGCTGTGTTACCTTGTACAAGTTAATTAACGTTGCTGGGCCTCAGTTTCCTCCTCTATTAAATGGAAGGCACATATCTGCCTCACCAGAGTGCTATAAATATTAGAGAAAATGTACAAAATCATGTGGCTTCGTCCCTGACTTGAGCAGATGCTCAATAAACATTACATACCACCTCTTCTCTCCTCTTTCCACCTTTCCTCATATCCTCTTTCTCCTTCCTGCAGGGAACAATTGTAGTTCTTGAAAGAGTCACCCCATGGCCTCCTGTATTAAAGAATCTGTTATTCTATCCTATGAACTTCATTTCTTTGTCCAAATGCAAACGGCAGCTCCAGGTCACAGGCATGACTCCAACTGCTGGTGCAGCTGAGAGCTTCCCCATCGTGACACCTCCGGGGGTCTGCATTGGTCCGATTCTACTTTGAGAACTTGCTTAGAAGAGGGGATGGTTGTGGGTATGAAGAAGCCCCTGGATGACACCATGAAAAGGGGGGGGGGGACACCCTGGGCTCGAAGCCCACCCGGGATTGATCTGTGGCCAAGCTGTCTCAAGAACACCAGGCTCTGCTTCCCTCGGGTCCCGAGAGCTTGAAGCTGCTATTTTGTTTCCCAAGGTTATAAGTTCAAGTACATGGAGTATGTGTGTTGGGGAAATGTGCCGTTGATAAGGACAGGAGATTACCCTGAGAATATTCCACTGGCCCTGCCCTCGCTCAGTTCTCCCTGAACCCTGGGGACCCCATAACTGCCAAGCCACAGGCTCGCTGCTCACAGACACATGTCTTCACCTTCCGCACCGCCCGCTGCTCACGCACACCCTGCGATGAGAGGCCGTCAGATAAGCGCAGCAATTAGCAGCCCGGTTATCGGCGCCTATCAGCTCCCCTCTTTTCTAGCAACACCATAAATCTAAAAAGTCTCAGACTCCGAAAGTCAGCAGCCCCCTTCCTGAGGTGCGAGGGCAGTCGTGGTAATGAGTTACTGAGTTTGGCATCCACTCTTTCCAAAGAGTTGCTCTTTTTGTTTTTTCTAGAAGTTTGTGAAGAAGGAAACAGCCTAGAAAATGCTTTGGTTTGTGGGGATTGGGCTGGACAGTGGCCCTTATCTGCTTAGGCAGGGTGAGCCTTGGGTATTGCTTCTGCCTAACTCGGCATGGTAAACGCCAAGGAGTCAGCAGTAAACAGGACAGCATTCCAGAAAACACCAGTGTGTGCACATGTGGCATAGAGTGTTGTAAATCATGACACTTGAGCTGACCATCTACATAGCCAAGGATTCATCCATTTCATCTATCCACCCTCTTCCACCTGCCCATCTATCCATCTACTCTTCCATCCATCCTCCACCTACCCATCAGTCTGTCCATCCATCCATCCACAGATATTTATTGAGCACTTTAACATTTTAGGCTCTCTGCTGGTACCTTAGGACTCCACAGTGAACCAGATTAGACACATGTTCTGCCACATCAAGTTTTCAGTTGTAGAGGAACACATAAGTAATTAAACAGTCCACAGCACAATGTGATAAGCATTGAGATAGGAGGAGTTCAAGGTGCAGAGAACATTCGACAGACACATAGCTCAGGCTTGAAGTCAACACTCAGCCTCTCTGAGAACACTCTTCCTGGGCAGAAGGGAGCCAACCCTGTAAGAGAATTATGTCTAGCTAGGCAGGTAGGGGGATCAGGAAGAAAAGGGCTCTAACATTTATTGAGTACCTACTGCATGCCCGATACCAGGCTTGTCACATTACCGATAGTTCTTTGATCAGTTTTCACAGGAACTAGAGAAAACGGAGGCTCCAGCAATCCAATTGCTTGCTCAGGAGCTCAGAATAAGAGGCAGACTTTGTAAATGACCCAGCTTTGCTCTTGTTCCTTCGACTCTTTGGTTGCTGCTTTGAATTCCTCTCTCCCATACCTCTCTTTGGGATTATCAGGGATTTGAGAAACCAGAAGCATTTGACACATTCTCCAACCAAGATGGATAAAAGAGCACAGGCTCTGGAGTCAAATGCACCTGGATTTCAATGCCTCTCTGACATCTGCTAGCAGTGTGACATTGGGCAGCTTACTGAACCTCTCTAAGCCTTAATGTGCCCATCTGTAAAATGGGCATAATCACAGTTCCCACCTCAGAGCTTTATCAAAATGCAAATATACAAAATGCTAAGTTAGCACAGTCTCTGTCCTGATTAACAGCCCAATGCACATTCTCATATTATTCTTTTTATTACCTCCACATTGTAAGAGGAAAGATGCACGAGACCACACACAGAGGAACAGTTCTCAGTGCTTTAGGTGGAGGCTGAACAAAGAGGCCTTTGTGTATTCTTATCTATCAGCCAGAGGGACACATGGGGCGGGGCCACAGTCTGCAAACAGCCCCGTTCCATGGTGGGTTCAGAGGGAGACCCCACAGTGTACCCCATGCTCACCATACCCAGAACAAACAGGTCTCACCCTATTTTTCCAGCCTTGACTCTCCCTTAACTCAGACACATGAGACTTTGGAGCAGGTTCCTAGGAAGCCCTGAGTTCTCAGTATCTTCCAGTCCCTTAGGCCCCTCAAGATCAGAGAGGTGTCACCTGAGAGCCGCCCCATCCTCCAGAACTACCCAGTCTGAGGGTCGGAGCCCCTAGTGGGTGCTGACGGCCAGCCCTGTCCTGCCATTTCTCAGCTCCCTCCTCACCACACTCCCCACTTTGGAATGTGCTGGGCTGGTGGGGCAGAGGGTGGCGGAGGCCACTTCACGCAGACCTGGAGGGGCCCTGAAGGCCGGCCCCTTCCCTCGGGGCCCTGCAGGGGCCTCCCTGAGGCTGACGCCTCTCTGGGCCTCTCTCCCCGCTATTTTTACCCATGTAAATGTGCTTCTCAGATTCCTGCCAACACGCTTGGTTTTGTAATGTTGTTTAATAACTCGAGCCACCTTAATGAAATATTCATATTCCTGTCTCTGTTGGAGCATTCACCCGGGTTCCCAGAAATTTCTCTCTTATTTCAAAGACAGGCACCCCAGGAGGAGGACACTGAGTGAGGCCTGGGAGCACCCCCCTGCCAGGCTGAGGGGGCATTCCTCCATAGAGGAGGGCCGGGGGCGGGGGGGCGCCTCCAGTCCCAGGCTGCTCCTGGGGGAACTAGGAGCCCCGAATAGAACGGCCAGGAGCAGGAATACGTGGGCTGGGAACTCTGGGATAAGACCCCCAACCCTGGGGAATGGAGAGACCTTTCCTCTGGAGATTAACATGCTGGCTAACGCTGCCGTACAAAAGCAGCTCCTGCCGGTCCCAGAGCATCCTCACGCTGAGCAAAGACTGCCACCTGTTGAATCCTCACGACAGCATGTTCCTTGCAAGGGCTCCAGGCTCCAGGGCAGTGTTTTTCAGGCACAGGGTGTCCTGGATCCCCCCAAGGCCAGAATTGGGGAAATCTAGCCAGTGCTGATGGCACAGACCTTCCGGTACCCACCCGCAAAATGAGGCCACTGCCCGAGTGACCTCCTGCAGTTCATGGAAGGGGAGGTGACTTGCCTTGGTCACAAAGTTTGTCAGGAGTGCCTGCCCGCTCTCTGATGCCATCAGGAACACTTCCCACCCTACCAAGCTCTTTGCATGCTGTCTGAATATTTTTCTTTAGTAAAGTATTTTTTTAACACCTAAAGAAAAGAGCTTAAAGTCATAAGAGCACAGGCCGACAAAACACCACAACGTGGACACACCTGTAGAATCAGTACCCACATCAACCCCCAGGGCACAACTAGCCCCCACGGAGCACCCCTCCTTCTCTCTGTTCTCCTTCCCTCCAAGGGGAGGTGGTACCTTGACTTCTAACTCCATAGGTTAGTTCGACCTGTTTTTGAACTGGATACAAATTGAACCATGCATATGGCATCGCTTCTCTCACTCTCAAAGTTTCATTTGTGTGATTTATTCTTCCTCTCTGCATTAAAAGGAACCATGTTTTTCTAAGACAGAATGCAGAATCGTATCTGACAACTGGAGAGACTTTGGAAATTACTGGATTCAGCTCTGTTATTTTTTAGTGAGAGACAGGGTCTCAGAGGGGAGGAGGGATCTTCCGGAGGACACGCAGCATGCTCAGAGGTCTCGCTGCTGGATGACAAGGCTCGCACACTAACAGCCACAGAGAACCTAGAACTTGACACTCGGGCCTGAGCTAAGGAGACCAGTCCCACCTAACATGCCACAGAGCCTTGGGAGCTCTTTCACAGGTTCCATTCTAAGAGATTCCATCCCCGAGTACGACATTTTACACGCTGTACTCATTTAGCAAACACTCAAATATTTGTTGGGTGAATAAATGGATCCCAGTATCTTACTGCTCTCAGCAGATGGAGATCATACCTCAGGGCCTGATTCTCTCGCCAGGTGTGATGAGCATAGACAGGATGACAAGTGGTTGAGTGAGTGACACTAGGTACAAATGGAAGATTCATGCGATTGAAAATGTCCAGTGGTGACACTCATAGGCTTTGGAGTTAGACTGACCTGGATTCTGTTTCTACCTCTGGCATGTATCTGTTGCCTTAGGTGAACGATCAAAGCCTCAGTTTTCCAATCCAGAAACATAGAAAATTACAACAGGGCTCCCGTGAGCATGAATGAGGCAAAATAGGTAAAATGCTTAGCAAGTGTTCACCAGTTGATAGCTACTATAATTGTTTCTACGGTTATAAACATGTTTCCATCCAAGCAAAGGGTTCAATTCAGCGCACTTCTCATTAAGAGGGAAGATGTAGATATGGTACCAGTGGACAGCAAATCCTCAAGGAGGAGGATTAAAATCCTCATTAAAGAGCTTAGACAAGACAAGAGGTTTCAGGTTAAGTTTTCCTCCTCTTACCTATACTAAACCTTCATACGCTTTAAGACCCAACTTAAATCCCACTTCCTATAGGAAGCCTTCCCCATCACCCTGGCCACCCAGTTCTCTCCTGCTGTAGCCCTTGTTAAACACAGTTTAACTTCACTGTTACCCTCTGGGACTGGGGGGTTACTGGACCACTCACAAGCTCACCCAGCCTTACCTTTCAGCTCAGGGAGGCACTGCACAAACCGGTAGCTCTGGGGAGACTGCAATCTGTGGGCTCATTACCTCATTTCTCCATTGGAGCACAAAAACCCCATCTTTTTTCCCCTGATTGGAATAAATACAAAAAGGAAACTAAAAATCTTCCATGACCCCTTCAGCCATAGATAACAGCTTTCAGAATATTACCTTCTAGTCTTCTAACTGAATATATTTTATAATAAAGTTGAGATTCCTGCTCTAGTCAGTTTTATTTCTAGACTATTTTGACTCAATGCTACATTGTTTCACTTTCCCAAGCTATTTAATACTGTTCTTTAGTAACAATCTCAATAGTTATATAATTAAATCTTATCAATATTTATTCCACAATTCCTCCCCATTCAGATTTTTCCTAAAATTTTACACAACAAATAATTCTGCTCTATAAAGACAGATGCTCTGCATTGGGAGAGTTTTTAATTAATTTACATTTCTTTACAAAAATGGGCCATGTTCCTATTGCAATCAGATTTAACTCCAGACTTCTCAGCAGTAAGAACAAGTACCTGCTTAAACTGACTCTTACCCACTCACCTTCCCATTTTCATGTCTGGCCACTGATGCACACACATGCACACCCCTCGTGTCTCAGCCTCGCTAAAATATTTGCAGTCATCTCAACATGACGTGGATATTCACATCAAGGCTTTTGTACAGTGTTACTTTGACCATTGATTGGGATGTGCTTTCTCTCTCCTAAACTTGGCCACATTCTCATCTTTTTAAGACTCCAATATCACCACCTCTGTGAAATTTTCTCTGAGCTTCTAGGCAAATCGAGCCATCCCCCACTCACCCACCCACCCCTGATGTTCCCATTGCAACCTGCATGTATAATAATAATTACATTGATCATAATAGTAATCAAGATGTATTGAGCCCTTATCATGTGCTCAGACAGTATTCTAAGCACTTTTCATGGATTACCCCAGCATTCACTGCTGTGTGGTTTAATGATCAGTTAGCATGTACATCTGTTGCCCAACCCCAGCCAGGAGCCGTGTCAGGGAAGGGGGCTGCACCTTCTTCCTCTCACACTCCTGGTAGCTCACTATGCCCGACATGAGTAAACGGCACGGCAGATATTTCAGAAAGGAATATCTGAACCAAGCCTCTGCTCATGACTCAGCCAATTTAGTGCTGTGTTACAAATGACAGGAGAGCTGGGAAAAGACTGGTTTGGTGCTAATTCCATGGGACACTTCTTCCCACCCCCACCCCTGCCCTGGGCCGGGCAATCCCCACCCCAGGAGGAAAGCTGAAAAGTAAAATCCACAAAGTGCCAAGGATCACTGCAATGCAAGCAGCCTCTCCCTTCTCTCCAGAGGCCCACTGTTTATGCCAAGGTTTTTACAAACATCATCTCATTTAATCTCCTAATTTCAGATCTCAGAAACCTCCAGAAGACACAACCCTTTCCTCACAGATTGCCCGAGAGGGAAGAAAACAGATACGCTCAGCTAAGGATATTGCCTTTAACAGGTCCAGAAGGCTGACCGTGTGTGCTGAGCTAGCCTGCATTCCCTGCCTCAGGTTTTATTTCATGAGTCCCTGAACTCCTGCCATTGACAAACGTAGTTGCTCTTGAGGAAAATGAGGTTCCAAGTGGTGAAGTCATCTCAAGTTTGCCCCAAGCAAGCAGGAGAATCAAGAGGAGATAACTGGCTATTGGCTTTGGCAAAGTTCTCCTCCTGTCCTTGATTTCAACAGTTTCCTGAGTCAGGACCTTCTCAGGTGCTCACTCCAGACAGGTAACCCAGGTGACTTCCCTGCAGACTCGATGCCTCTTTGGGAATCGCATTTGCCTCTGCACAGGGAGAGTCCAAGGCCACCCTGTATGGAACATCGGCGTGTGCCTGAGGCTGTGCTAGTGTCTTTACAGACCTCAGCTCCAGGACTCAGATTCTCCTGCAAGCTAGGTTTCATTTTCTTCTGATGTTATAAATAAACTGAGGCACGAAGAAGGGACTTGCCCAAATGCACTCAGCTTATGACGGGGGAGAGCTTGGATTTGTGTCTGGGAATATCTGAATCCCAGGTCTAAGTTCTTTCCACCATAACAAGTCTTACAGTGATATCCTGTGGAGTGGGAGTGCAGTGATGCTCAGTGCATGTTGTGATGCCAAAAATCATCCTGTGCTCCGAAGAGTTGGTTAAGCAAATGACAATGGCTTTATTAACTATAGCACTTGCCAGAGGTTTAAATACAGCAGCGCCCATTGTGCATTTCCAAGAGGGGGTTAGAGTATGCCACTAACTTGGAAAATTATTTGATTACAAATCTGTTTTTGGAAAGTGTCATGTAGGACTAGTGTGGGCATTTGGGAAAACATGTGATCACATCTGGATTCTTATGCTTCAGAACTTAACTCCACTCTTGTTACCTATTTATTTCCTTTCCTCACTCCTCTGGGTTGCGGCTTCAATCCTGATCTGAAGTTATTAATCCACCCTTGTGAGATCTTTGAGCTATGGGTCCCTCATCTTTATCCTTAATGGATCCCATTAGAGGATCCCTAATTTGATCCTCTCCTGATTATGCGGCAAGAGCCACCTTCAAACCCATGCCTACTTACACACGAGATGTGGATTCAGACTATCTTGCACGTCTGACGCCTGCTAATCTCACTCCTGCTCTTAAATCAACTTTCTGAACATGACACCTGGCGCAATTGGCTTAAATTAACAGCTGCCGTAAACAGACCCTCCTTTCTGCTTGGATCCAAATTCATTTTTCCTGGTTTGTATGTTGTTTTTGTGTTCCCCACCCTGATGGAAACCAACACCTCAGAATTCTGGTCCCAAACTTTCACTTGATTTACAATCACCGGAGTGTTCCATCTGCAAAATTATAAAACCAAACCCATTAGTATGCTCAGAGGAGATTGGCTTTAAGAAAGAGTGTGCAAATTTAATCTAAGCCACAGCTTATTTAAAAATTGATAGGAACTAATTAAATTAATAAAATTTTATTGAACTTTAAAAAAAATCAATGCTTTAAAAATCTCCCTCTTTCATTGAATTTGAAGACAATGAAATTCTTTTTTAATTAGTTGGTTTTCATTCTACTCCTTTTGAACTCAAAATAGAAGTGCTACATTGAGATTTTTCTCTAGCTTTACGTATGTAAGTTGTGTTTGCCTATTTAAGACAAAAACAAAATATTGTGTATGTAATATAGTTCCTTCACTTTTTAATGAAGTTGTTAAAATACTTTATTTCATGATCTGTCTGTCCAGTGGTGAGCCAGCCTGGGTGAGAGAGAGAAAAAACTGACTTGTGACTTCTGCCTATTTCCATGATGTAAATACTCCCAGCATGGCTCATGATTTCTTATTTCAAGCTACTAAGGTGATTGATCATGTACATTTCTCTCTAACTCCTTGTTCACTACCTGCTGTCATGAACTGGTAAGAGCTGGCTCTAGCGCACTACTGTGTCTTGCTATAATTGATTCCACCAGTATTGTCCATCTAGAACAAGATGGCAACAACTTGTACCAACACACTTAAGTGCATTGAAAAATGTGACAAATGCTTCTTGACAATGGGAGTGGAGACCACTACATTGGCCCAGAAAATATACTTAGGTGTAGGATATTATTAGATCCAGAGTAGATCTCTAAGTTCTCACCTCTGATATCCACTAAAAGATTTTTATTTGACTTTATGTGGATTCAATCCATCCACTTTTCTCTTTAGGTTTTTATTGTTTTCAAAATTAAATGAATGTTGTTACAATTCAAATAAAATGTTGAGTTCCTTTTCCTTCATTCCACTGCCCTTCTCACTTTGGTTTAGCCAAAGAGAACCACACATTATTTTTGACTTCTGATGGCATAAATAACATTTGCCTAGTTTTGAACATCATATAACTGAGTCGTATAGTATGTGCTCTTTTGTGTCTAAATTTATTCATTCAGCATTACGTTTGTGAAATTTATCCATATCACATTTTTCTTGCTATGTAGAATTCCACTAAATGAATACAACATAATTATTTATGCATTCCACCATTGAGGAACACTGGGCTTGCTCCTAGTTTGGGGCGATCACAAATAATGCTTCTATAAACACTCTTGCTTGTGAGGCTTCTAGTGCACATATAAGTGCATTTTTGTTGTACGTATGTACAAGGAGTGAAATTGTTGGATCACAGAGCATGTGCATGTCAGCTTTGGTAAAAGTGGATAGTGTTACAAAGTAGCTGCACTGACTTCCACTCCCACCAGCAATGTGGGAGAACTTCAGTTGCTCCAGAGCCTTGCCAACACTTGCTAGTCTTTTCTATTTTAGCTACGCTGGTGGACATGTAATAGCGTTTTATTGTGGTTTTATTTTACTTATAACCACTTAAATATTTCATATTGTCTGTCTTTATTATTGATTTGTTTGTGTGTGTATGATACAGATCCTTCGCTAGATGATTGCAAATATAATCTCCACTTTATAGTTTGTTTTTTCACTCTTTTAATGGATGTTTTACAGCCTAAACAGAAATCCTTAATTTTTATATAGGTTATTTTATCAATCCTTTCCTTTAGGGTTAGTGCTTTTGAAGTCCAGTTTAAGGAATCTTTCCTTACCCTAAGTTTACCAAGATTCCCTCTTGTATTAACTCCTAGACATATTATTATTTTACATTTAGATCTACATGTGAAATTAATTTTTGTGTATGGTGTGAGGGTAAGGGTCACATTTAATTTTTGTCTACGTCGATGTGTAATTGATTTGATACCATTTACTGAAAAGCCCATTTCCTTCCACCTCACTCCAGGGTCACCTATGTCATAAAGCAAGTGACATGTTGTATACATTTTTGGACTCCCTTTTCTATTTTACTTTTCTATCCTTGCATTAATACTACACTAACTAATTTACTGTAGCTTGTAATAAGCCTTAATATCTGATAGTATGTCTACCACCTTTCTTCTTTAGGATTGTCTTAGCTACTCTTAGCTCCTCTTAGCTCTTAAATTCTATATACATTTTAGAAAAATTTTTCCTTTTACCCACATACAAACATACATACGAATATTTTTAATCAAGATTGTATTGAACATATAAATTTGGAAACAACATATTGCTATATTCCTCCATTTAAGTCTTCAATGTCTTTCAACATTTACAGTTTTCTATGTAGAAGTTCTGCAAATCTTTCATTAGTCTATTCCTAAGTATTTAACATACGTGATGCTATTATTAATGCCACAGTTGTTCTAATTTCATTTTCTAATTATTTGTTACTGGCATATAGAAATACAACTGATTTTTGCATATTGATTTTATATTTAAATTCTTCTTATAATTTAGACTATAAGAGTCTTAAGTAGACTCTTTTAGATTTCTACTGTTTAATAATGTTGTCTGCTAATGATAGTTACATTTCTTCTTATTATACTTTTTTTTTTTTCTTTTTTTTTTTTTTTTTTGAGACAGAGTCTCACTCTGTTGCCCAGGCTAGAGTGAGTGTCGTGGCGTCAGCCTAGCTCACAGCAACCTCAAACTCCTGGGCTTAAGCGATCCTACTGCCTCAGCCTCCCAAGTAGCTGGGACTACAGGCATGTGCCACCATGCCTGGCTAATTTTTTCTATATATATTTTAGTTGGCCAGCTAATTTCTTTCTATTTTTTAGTAGAGACGGGGTCTCGCTCATTG
>CM052442.1:116770579-116795507 GCA_028533085.1 Varecia variegata | reverse complement strand
TTGGGTGAGTGTCCTGAAAGGGAAAACCTTTAATGAGGTGCTGAAAAACCCTCTTTGGTATTAATTAACAAGATCACTAGACTGTCGTAATTGCAAAGAGAAAGATAAATCATCAAGAGAGGTTTCCTAACAGGAATGCAGGTCATTACAAAATATTATTTAAAGCCACATTTACATATAAAAAGGATCAAATGGATGTTGTCCCACTTGGCAGCCACATCCCCTCCCTCCTCCCTGTGCTTGAGGGGCAGGAATCGGCACACAGCTCCGGGTAAGACGGGGGCTTTGGAATCTTTGCAGAGCATCCTCCCAGAGGGCCTGGATGAACGCAGCGATGTGAGAACTGAAGGAAACCTTTGCTGCTGAAATCTCAGGACTGAAACATCATGTCCCCCCCTGATTAACTGCCATTTAGGCAACTGAATGCCTGAATCCCTCACTTAACCAGAGTCTCCATGAGACCAGTAGCATTGTCTCGTTTTTTTTTTTCCCCTCCATTATCTTCTCAATGCCCAGCCTATACTAGGACACTCAACAGATACATGTTAAAAGCAAAAATCAATTCTTCAGGACTCAGCTAAAGAGGTGCCTCTTTTGAGAAGCTTTCCCACATGTCCCAGCCCAGATGAAGGCTCTGTCCTCTGAGACACTGTGTTGTAGCCCTTGCTTCCTTGTGTGGTGGGACTTAAAGAAGAAAACTGGTGATGACAAAATGGCAGCAAACCCCCTCTAATTAGACACAGAACTACTTGGAACAGGGACCCTCTTGCATTAATCTCCATATGCCTATCCTTAGCTCAGACCTAGCTATGTAGTAAGCCATGCTTGAATGGATATTGATACCACTCCTATGGCCCAAGAAGGCAGAGACAGTTGTTACAGACCTTGGGCAAGTCTAGAGTGGCTTCCAGTGGGAACTGAGGTGTGATGTGCAGGGACAGATTAGAGAAAGGAGAGGATGGCCCAAGGTACTCACTACATCTCTACTGTAGTAGCCTTAGAAAGGAGTTCCTGCAAGCCAGATTATCCCAAAGTATGTTGCAAGTAACAGACACTGCTCTGGTTACAGATGGACATGACATAGAAAGGCAGATCCCATGAGGGTACAAGTTAATTCTGAATTCTTAGTGTGTGTGTATACACACACACACACACACATACTCAGGTTGAACAAAAAGTAAATGGATGGCAGGTGGTAGGAGCCAGGCCCCTCACTGTTGGAGTGGAAGGTTATAGATCAGCAAGGGAGGAAAGGTAGAATGATCTACGTGGTGGTGAATTAGAGTTAGAAACATCTGTATGGACTCTTGTTTCACTTAATGTAGATATGGATGTAGATACGTATGTATACGTAGATGACACAAACACAGTCCTGCCCTAGTTCTGGGAAAGTCTAGAAGCAATGACACTCCAGTAGTAACAAGCACACCCAAGTTCATGTGAACATAAACAAATGATTGATTGAATAAATGAAGGAGACTATGCAAACCTCCCACACAGAAGAATTCCATATAATGTATTTAGCTACTCTATGCTCAAAGAGGTAGAGTATATTACCCACCCCTTAAGTGTGGGCTGCACATACAGACTTCCTTCCACAGAACACAGTATGGAAAGAGAGGGGGAAAAAAGTAACTTTACAGTGAGGAAAAACCTGACAAACATGTCCTACCCGGGGGATGGAGGTCAAGATCAAGAAGCCTTGTTGACATCACTAATCATCAGGAATATGCAAAGCAAAGCCACAGGGAGAAAGGGGAACATGTGTACCCTCTCGGTGGGCAGGTACAGCCATTACGGAAAACAGTTTTTTGGAGGTTCCTCAAAAAAATAAAAATAGAACAACCGTATGACCCAGTGATCCCACTGCTAGGTATAGATCTGAAAGAAAATCAGTATAACAATCCTGTGTATATTGCAGCACTATTCACAGCAGACAAGATATTGGGAACCAACTGTAGTGCCCATTGGTGGATGAATGCACAAAGAAAATGTGGTATATATATATACAAAGGACTATTAGCCAGAAAAAGAATGAAATCACATCATTTGCAGTGACATGGATGAAACTGGAGGTCATTATGTTAAATAAGTCAAGCAGAGAAAGACAAATACTGCACGTTCTCACCCATATGTGGGACCTAAAAACATGGATTCCATATAGGTGGAGAGTAGATTAGTGGTTACTTGAGGCTGGGAAGGAAAGGAGGGGGTGGCAGGGGATAAAGAGAAGTTGGTTGAAGGTTACCCAAATACACTTAGATAGAAGGAATGAGTTCTAGCATTCAATAGTATACTGGGAAAGTTATAGTTAACAGTAATTCACTGCATATTTCAAAATAGCTAGAAGAGATGATTTATAATGTTCTCAACGCAAAGGAAAGGTAAATGTTTAAGGTGATGGATATCCCAATGACCCTGATTGATCATTATACATTGTATACAGGTATCAAAATATCACAGGTACCCCCAAAATATGTACAACTATTATATGCCAATAAGAAAAATAAGTCATGTTGATAGTATATACTTTTGATGTGATATGATGGGAAGAAATGTTACTTTACATCTGTACTTTACATCCCCAAAACCTATAACCCCAGTCCGATCATAAGAAAAAAAACATCTACCAAATTCCAGCCAAAGGTCATTCTACAAAATGACACCTGACCATGGCCCTGCACGACAGTCAAGGTCGTCAAATACAAGGAAAATTCGAAAAGCCTTAAGGAGGCATGACTACTAAGTGTAATGTGGGATGCTGGGTGGGAAAAGGATATTAAGTTAAAAACTAAGAAAATCCAAGGCAAGTACAGAGATTAACAAATGATTATGGATTAATTGCGACAAATGACTCACACCTACGCAAAATGTTAAAAATAGGAGAAATTGGGTACAAGGTGTACATGGAGATGCTCTGTAGTATCCTTGCAACTCTTTTCCAAATCTAATACTATTGTAAAATGTTTAATGAAATAAACTAAATTAAGGAAAAAATATAAACAGAAAAAAAAAAGGCATCCATGAATATCTTGGGCAGGGCCACCATTGCTGACAATAAGGAGCCCCTTATGATAGGGTGTCTATAGTTAACAATAATTTATTGTATATTTCAAAATAGCTAGAAGAGAAGGTCTGAAATGTTCCCAACACAAAGAAATGATAAATATTTGAGGTAATGGATATCCTAATTACCCTGATTTGATCACTATACATTGGATGCATGTATCAAAATATCATATGTACCCCGTAAGTGTGTATATTTATGATGTATATTTTTTAAAAAGTTTAAAATTGGTTTAATTAAACTTAGTAATGTAGACAATTATACTGAGTACAAAGCTGAGAGTTACAGCTATGTAAACAAGATAATAAATCAGATTTTGTTTATTTAAAAAAAAAAAAAAAGGAGCCCCTTGAAGTTGTGCACGTGTGCCTGGCCCATGCTGCACTGCCCCCACCTTTAACTCCATATGCGGATTCTGAATGGGGACCCTGGACACCAAGTGTGTCCCTCACCAACATTTATCGGGTGTCTTCTCTGTACCATTGACACTGGCATTTCTATTATGGTCATTGTTGCCTGATGCCTCCTGATACATATCTGTCATGTGGCAAGATGAAAGCACATGTTCTCCAACTTTGAAGTGCTAAGAATTACCTGGGCAAGGTAGTTAGAATGCAGATTCCTGGGTTCCACTCACAGATTCCGATTCAGTCTGTCTCTGGAGAGTCTAAGTCATCTTTATGTTTAACAAACCTCTGAGGTTGGTCCGGTTCACACATTCTGATCAACCTTGACCCACAAGGCTAAGTCCTATATTAAGAGTCATTCTTTGGTTTCTCTTTATCCACATTTAGCACCATGATGCCACCTGTGCACTGTGTGCCTGTCAGTTGACACACCCACATCCAAGGCCATTCAGTGTGCAAACTGTGACCAACAGGGTGGGAAAGATTTTCTTAAATGCGAGAGGGCTTCTTGCTATGTGTTGTTCTGAGGCTCAGATCATTTTTAGATTTTTTTTTTTTTCTGTTTTGTAGGCTCAATTAAGTTGGGCCTATCTTCTGAATCAGCAGCTCAGTAATTAGTTTGGTTGCATTTGCAGGTAGAAAACTGGAGGCACTTTTTTCCCCCACAGGCAGAAAGGTGCATGTGCAATTAACTAATTGCAGGTTGATGCACACCTGGTATAAATGCTAGCCACACGCAGACACACACCTTCATATCCAAAATGCAGCCTCCAACCTGGGTGGCAGGGAACAAAGACACAGAGAAGGGTATGCTCTGAAGAGGTGAGGTGGTTGGGCAGAAAGAACCCTCTCCTTTCCACAGGGACCCCATCAGAGGTCATCGCTTGGGTGCCCCCAGGAGCCAGAAGGACACATGGGAAGGTGGAATTCTCCCTGTTCCCAGAATTCTTTTAGAATGGCCGTCGTTGTTTAAGTTAGAATATTGCCGGTTAATTGTTGGCTCTGAAAGAAAAATTATGAGCAGAGGAAGGGTTCTGCATGGATTTAGTGTATTTGAGTAATTTAGACCCCCGCCGTTAATTTGACAGGATTGTTTTTCTCTCGCAGTAGCCTGCTGCTACAGGAATTAAAACTGTCGGGAGTACCGGGGCTGTGCTGGAGCTTAGTAATGAGGTTTATCAGTCAATAAATGATTTTATACAGCAAATTAAACTGTAAATTTCGTTTGGGTGGTAAATATTTAGAGAATAAAGATATCTGGTTAATGAGGAGGGTTGGGTGTTTAAAAAGAGAGAAGAAAAAAAGGAAATGTCAACCTTTTAAATCTTGAATGTAGTTGGGACTAGATGACAATGTGCTGGCTTGCAGCTCCCTCCCTCCTCTCTCTGTAAATAACAGGATGGCTTCATTGTTTGTGTATTTAAGGATGCAGTGGAAAACCCTCCCATCTTTGACTGCTGCCTACCACCAGAATGAGCTAACACTTCCCTGGCAGGGTTCTTAGAAACAAGAAAAAAAAAATTATGTAAAGTGCTCATACAGTATGCAGCTTAAGGTTCATTCTTTCTCCTAGGATGTGTTTTTAAAGGCAGCTAACTCCAGGGCTGTGTTGTCTAATATAATTGCCTTTCATCACATGGGGCTATTTAAATTGAAATTTACATGAATTAAAATTATATTTAACATATTCGGTTTTCCAGTTGCATTTGCCACATTTCAGGTGCTCAATACTTGCATGTGCCTAGTGGCTGCTGTACCGGACGGTGTGGACATAAACATTTCCATCACCACAGGGAGTTCTGCTAGACAGGGCTGGTCCGGAGTCTGCCTGACAATGATATGTCTCCTGAGCTGGGGCACCCAGAGATCAGGTGGTAACTGGGATGGTTTAATTGGGGCCTGAATTTTCTTGTTACTATGTATCTGCATGTGTATGGAAAAGAAACATTATAACTATAACTCTCATCAAATCTGTGATATCACACATATCATTGCTTAGGATAATACATTTAGGTAACATAAAGTTAAAAAAAGAACCAAGCAAGTTGCTTTAAGAAACTTCAGCAATCAAGTTCCTTTTCTTTAAAGAAAATATAAAAGAAAGGAATATTAGTTATAATTATTTGGCAAAAACCTCGAAGTAGCATACAAAGGAATGACGGATGTTTGGAAAATACTGAGTCGGTAGACTCTCCCAGGATTGGGAAACTTAAAAGGTGAAAGAAGAAAGAAACAGAGTATTAAAGAGGGAGAAGAATGCTCAAACTTTCCTAACCTTTGGGTTTTGCTTTGGGCTCAGCCAGACCATGTCACTTGGCCGCCTACCTGAGTCCTAAATAGTCCACACGGTTCAGTCCTCGTGGCACTGCCAGAGAGATCATTCACCATGAACTCACGGTATGTCTAGGATTTTTGGAACAGAGTTCTGAAAACCCTGCAGCAGCTTAAAGATCCCAAATATGACTGGTATTTGCAGACAGATTTCGCAGGTCATGAGCCAAGAGTGAAGGTTGGGACATTCTGACCTGTACTTCCTGTCTCCCCATTCCGACAGTCCGAAATCAAGTCACCATCCGCTGGGAGGGTTCCTCTGCCCTCCCCAAGCCTGTGGAGCATGTTCCTTGGCCCAGCTCCCTTCATGGTCCTGTCCCCCTTCCCCAGTCATAGTCCCAGGGAGCAGGTGTCGCAGGGAGGGGCACCGGGAGGCCACCAGTGCGATAGTTCTCCCTGTTCAGCTTGACTAAAGTGTCACCTTTCCGCCAGGCACTGGAGGGGCTGAGGCCAGGAGGCCCCTTCTCTGTGACTGCCCCACAGCCCCGTTGCTGGAGTTTATTCTCAGGGTGGAGTGGAGGGACTCATCTCTCAGGCATCACTGATTATCCAGCCCTCTGAGAAGCACCTTCATGTCCCCCCCTCTGAGAGGCTGAATCTGTCAGCTGCTTGCCTGGCTTCTTTGGAGCTTGGCCACAAGACCTGGAAGACCCCAAGCCTCCTCTTCCCCATCCTAAAAACTCATACCTCTGTGCACACACTTCCCTAAGGCCTCTAGTATATGTGCAAGTATAAGTGTTTTCAACAGCAGGTAAGAGAAAACCCTATTTCAAACATGCTTGAATATTAGCATGTTCACGGGGTCACACAGCAGGAAGTGCACAGGTCCCTGGAACATCCTCACTCTGTCCTCCCCCCATGCTGGCTTTACCCAGGGGCTGACAGCAGGATAGACACACCAGTTCTTGGCCTCTATCTGCATGTGACAATATCCAGAAAAGGAGAAAGGTTCGCTCTAAAACAGCTGTGTCTCCTAGAAACATAATGGGAGCCACAGATGTAATTTTACATTTTCTACTACTCATGTTTTAAAAAGTAAAAAGAAACCAATGAAATTAAATGACCTAAAATATATTGTCTTTAACCCAAAATATGCAAAATACCAGCATTTCAACACATGATCAACAGTCATAGGTGTGTGTATAGATATAGAAAGAAGGAATTTTGCATTGTTTTTTCATACTAAGTCTTAGAGAGCTGATGTCCATTTGGACTTGCCACATTTCACGGACTCAGTAGCCACCTGTAGCTAGGGGTTACCTTTTTGGGTGGCACAATTCTAGAAGGTTCTCTCAGGAGAGGGAGGAAACCCCCAGCAAACTGCTGCTTGTATCCCGGTGGCACAGTAGAGTCACATGCCCTGCATGGAACAACCGCTGGCAGGGGAGACACTTCCCTTAGGACTAGTCAAACTCACCTCTAATGCTGGGGTTGGGGTCATTTACCCCCTGAGGCATGTAGTTTATTTAAAGAAGAAACAGAAAACGTACATTAAAAATATCTACTAAAATGGGCTTGCTTTTGGAAGGGGTTGTGCTGTACTGTCAGGTGGTCCCCCAACAATGTCCACGGCAGACTGGCTCTTCCGTTGGGGACCCTCGTTGACTCCTAGATGGAGGGTCCATTCTTTTGTTGATTTAAGGTCCTTTCCTTTGAAAGAAGCGATCTTGGAGGTACGGAGTGAAGGGCGGTTTTCTCTCCTGTGGCTCCAAGAAAGCTGACAGTGATGTAACAGACACTGCCATCCCACCCCACAGGGATTGATTTAAGAGGCGTTTGCCTTGTGGGGCTGATTGCGCCTTTTTGGGTTTAAAACTGCTTCGTCAAATAAACCCTATCCACTGTTCAAGCAACTCCGATGTCCTTAGTATCCGAGGAACCAGAATGAACATCCAAGCGCTTGCTTTCAGGATTGGGAGAGGCTAAAAGTGCCAAGAGCCTGAGCATGAGATGTAAAAGCTAAGGCTACCGGTCAGTGATTAAGCACCCACTAAGCCCTCTGTGCGCATCACCTCATTTAACTTTCCAGGAGAAAGGAAGGAGTAAAAGAATATGAGGTGGAAGCCAATCGGTTTGTATTCTTTGTTCGAGAAACATAAGTCATCCGATTCATTTTCTCATTGCTCACCCTTGTGAGAAAGACGAATATCTGGGAGTCGGAACAGCAGATCACAATGCTGGGTGGGTCTCTGAGCATCTCTGTGGCCAGGGCTTGTCACTCATGAGACCGGGATTAGACAAGGCCTCTGAGCCTGGGGCCAGGGCAATGCTGGGTCTAGGTCAGGCTCATGGACCCCACCGCAATGGTTCTCAGGGTGGTGACTGTTCCTCTGTGTTCCTGTGCCTAGCCAAGTCGGGGACATCACGCATGGGGAAAACATGTGCTGAGTGCAAGTGAAGCTCTGACACTCATCCTGACAATTCTGAAAGCATGAACTTGGCTTTCAGCAAAGCTGGGTTTCATTTAGCAATCCGTCACTTGCTGATTTACATGACCTTGGACGAAGGGCACAATGTCTACAGGCCTCAGTGCTCTCATCCGTGAAATGGAGACAATGGCTACCGCACGGCGTTGGGGTTTGGAGTGAATGAGATGGTACAGGTCCAGCCATCACCACTGAGTTTGCCGTATACAGCCAGAGCTCAATAAATGTGCGGTAATAATATACTAATGATATTACGCTCCACTGTTGCCAAAACAACGATAATGAAGCCAAATCCCACAAAATACCCGTTACGCTTTAAGCACTTTGATAGCAGACTAAGTTGTATTCACCTTTGCAAGTTCTAAAAAGAAAAAAATAACATTCTCAGGGGAAGAAAAAAGGAAGGAACTTCATAAATATTTGTTAAAGGGCAAATAAATAAATGAACTGCTGGATGAAATGATACAGAAGTTGCTATTTTTGGGATGGAGAAAGCTTTTCCCGACAGAGGTGAGAGCCTAAAGTAAGGTCCTAAATCATGAGTTAGCACATCTTTTCTGTAAAGATCCAGACTGTAAACATTTTCATCCTCATGGGCCATACAGTCTCTGTCACAACTATTCACCTCTGCCACCGTAATGCAAAAGCAACCATACACAACACTTAAAGGAATGGGCATGGCTCTGTTCCAATAAAACTTTATTTATAAAATCAGGTGGCAGGTCAGATTTGGCCCATGGGCCTTCGTTTGCCAACCTCTATCCTAAACAAACCCTCACATGCAGCTGTCCTGATTGCTGTGCCATCGGTCACACTCCCCTTGGCAATTCTGCAGCCTTTTGTTCACCCATCTATTAGAGACAGTGCTTACTGAATTCTCTGCTGCAATTTGGCACGTCTACCACATGCCATACTTATCTTTGATTTTAGATCAGGAATCAGGATCTTGTGAATTTCAGCACGGGCAAAGATGTGACCCTTCAGGGGCTCACTCTCCTTTGAGGCGACTTAATGATGAAAGCTAAAAGAAGAGGCTGCACTCCTGCTGAACGAATGCTCACGGATGGTCCAGGAAGAAAAGCATGCCTTCCCTGGAGGAAACCAGAGCGACCACACACGGACCCATGCCAGGGCTATGCAAATAACTCTGAGCCTCTCGCACCCAGCCCTGCCCAGATATTTCTCCAAAACCAACACATGCACAACGAACCATTCCTTTGTTGATCATGGCATCTGTTAAACAGCTTTTAATATATATTTTTAAAAATCTTATTTTATCTGAGAACATCTGTGGCCATCTGGACACTCTGCTTCCTAGTATTTCGCTTTTAAGTTTGATGTAACAATCAGATGTTCTTGCACAGATTCCGAGACAGATCTGCATAGTATTGAACAGACATCAATTATACCGATGTCATGAGGCATGCCAGTCTCTGCAGAGAAAGTGACAGCTTCCTTATCATCAAACCAGCGAGCTCCTTGATTAATTTGCTGGTGTTGTCAATAACAACTCATGGAAGAGTTGGATATGAACATACTGTTCCCCACCTCGTTCTTCCCTGTTGATTCTCTTCCCACAAAGGGCTGAATCGTCTCTTTCTATGATAATTTCCCACACTGTAGGCATTATTCTTTCTATAGCTAAGTGCCCCTAATACAAGGATAAGTTCTTCCTTTAAGCATAACTTTTGTACAAGGTAGACTTTCAACTCTTTCCTTGAACTTAGGCCACTTTAATTTTTTTTTTTTTTTTAATTCAAGAAGCCTCTAACTCAGAATGTCTCCCCATTTTGGCAGGTCCTGGGAAACTGATTTAGGGATGACCTGCAACTAGAGGAATATTCAGGGCAATCCTCCTACAGGAAATTGACTAGAGTTCGCCTATATTGACTTGTTCCTAGGGGCCTATGAGATCTATTTTTCTGTTCCTTTTCAAGAGTTTGGTTATAGTTTTTGAGAGGGTCTTGTCTTCTCTGTGCTTCTATGAGTCCCCTTATATATTTTTTTTCCCAAAAAATAAATCCACAAAATAAATCCCAACTCTATGATTTCATACAATTAGAATATCAATTTCATGTTGTTTAGTTTTTGACTTTGCCTTTTTTCTTTTTTAATATAGACTACTTAAGTTTCTCAATGAAGCCCTGAAATTCACTTGATGGATTGAGATGAACTATTAATATAATGGGCTCTTTTATATTTTTCTAAATGGAGGAAAACTTTGAAAACTGCCCTATGACACATTCGGGCTTGAGCTTAAGAATCACTCTTTTGCCTCTTGATAGCTAGACCCTCCTTTGCCAGTCATTTCAGGTCTATGAATCACCCATTTTAAAACTGCTTTTTAAATTTTTTTTTTTTCACTGACTTTTATCCTTATGAATTTCTGGTTATGAGACCAGAAGTTAGCAACGTCCCCTCCAGGAGTTTTGGGGAGTGCCTTCTCCTGTATGTTACCTAAGCACCATTGATCTGTCAACCCTAAACTCAGTGGGCTGTGTCATGATGACAGTTCCCTCTGTGATTAACAAAAAAGTGGGTATTTGGAAGTAATGAGAAGACCGTGCGGAAGTTGTGCTCAAGCAGATACTGGATTGCGGCCTATTAAGACAGCCTTCGTGTTAAATGCAAGTTGTGACAAATATCCTGTTTCTCCAAACATGAAGTTTCTGAAGTTCCATTTTCTCATCTCCCAAATAAGAATTACTAAGCATTTTCAAATCTCTTCTGATCCACCCCACAACCTTACATCTGAGAATGTCTCCTCTTATATGGCATCTTACCCAGGTGACTTCCTGTCCTCCAGATGTGCTGACAGTCTAAACATATGGTGAAATAATGTTAAAAAAAACATCCAGTATCTCTGTGGCCTGGCTGCTTCCTCCTTGATCTGTGACTGTCCACTCCAGGGCAGGGAGTACTCCTGCCTCCCCACCCACCACACACGTCCAGCCGTCCACTGTCTCCCCCTTTTCCATCCCATATTCCCCTCCCCACAGTCTGGTATCTGTGCATGTTTCAGCCCAGCTCTTTTCACTGCATTCCCAGTTGTGTAAACTTTGATAATTTTATGAATCTCTCTATAGCTGACTGTCCTCACACATAAAATAAAAACACGAGAACCACCTTAAACATACAAGGCGTTGTAGCAGAAGGGTTATCATGCAATGGTGGGCAGTGGGGGATTTCAGCATTGCCCAGACCTTCACCTGCCTCCCCCACCGACCTGGATAGACTTGGGCAAGTGCCATTAGCTGTCAGAGTCTCACTTTCGAAAGAGTGTGAATAGCCACCAAGAAGGGTTGGTTATGAAGAGCAAATTTAACAATGCATCTCAAACCCTGAGCAATGTCCCTGGCACCTGAGAAACTGTTCATAAATGGTAACTACTGTTTTAGCACAAGGTTGCTGCTATTTTTTTTAACAATAGCCACATTTTGAAAATAATGCCATTATGGGTATTTTTTTTGGGGGGAGGGGTCAAACTAACCACCTGCGAAATATGAATTCAATTAGAGCTCACAGTCAATAGGACAGACATGAGATGGCAAAGTTTCTTATTCAAATACCATTTTGCTCCTGACAAAGACTTCAACTTTCACTTCATGAAAACTGTAACTACAGCCACACATTTTCAGGGAAACTTCTTGATTTTAGAGAGAATTAGCATCAAACATAGTGAGGATCAGCCTACTCTCCCATGGAATTTTCATAGCTGCCTTAAGTAGTTGCTCCGTTCACTCATTTACACATACATATATACATGCATACATACTACTAAGATGCTCAAAAATCTCTTTATCAGGATGTCGAATTAGGAGACCCGGGTTCAAGTCCCAGCTGTATCGCTTGGTGACTGTACACCTTCAGACAAGTTACTTAACTTCTTTCAGTCTTAGATTTTCCCTTTTGCAAAATGGAGATACCACGAATGAGATCAGAATGTGAACTGAAGTACTGTTAAAATGTGACGTATTTGGGGCAGTCAACTGCACTACTAAAACAAGTGTTACTTGAGCCATGAAACTACTAGGCACATATGTCTCCAGCCAGGTCCCCTCTCCCCTGCACTGAGTTGGCAGGGCAGAGATGGCCTGTCAACTCCAGTTGGCTGGCTGTGACTGCCTAGGAAACTATGTTGAAAAGGATTCTGAGGATACATCCCGTTGAGTGTTAGCGTTTGGATTGATTGTTGATGTCTGCTGTGGGCACAGAGGGAGACGTTGCTGCTCATATGTGAGTTGCCATTTCAGAGCAAGGTACGACCCCTGGGGCTAGTTGACTTGGAAAGTTGACGCTCCAGATGTGGGCGTTGGGAGCAGAGTTCTTGTTAGCCAGTTGACTTGGCCTCAGCAGAGCACGGTGCCAAGGGGGAAGGAGAGGAAGCAGCAGTTCTGAAAGAGAAGCCTCCGTGTGAAGGCCGGGGCTCTCCCTTCACTGCAAAAGGAGGAGCTCAGCGCTCCCAGTGCAGCCAGGCTCCATTCCAACAGGTGCCAGAGACAGTCACTCTTCACGCTGCCCCCAGACGGCTCTGTCAAGTGCAATACTGAAGGGTTGACATTGAGCCCAGAAACTCATCAGCTCCCGCGGCTCAGAAAGCTTCCCTGGCTGCCTGGGCCTCTCTGGAGACTCTGAGTCTCGGCAGCTAACAAGCTGTGACACCGCCGGCCAGCACCGTCACTCACAAGCAAAAGTTCATCACTGGGGCCCTGCCGGCCTGGCCTGCGCCTTGTTTGTTTTCCTACGCTGGGATGAAATAGCACACAGATGACTCCAGGTGACAAGCTCAAAGCTTTCTCAGACACCCGCCTAAACACATGGGTCCGAGCATGTTTATTTTTTGGTTTGGTTTCCATGTTTTGCATTCCTTTCACAGAACCTTCAACAAGGTGTAAAGCAAGACGTTTGTTTGTAAAACCACCAAACCCTAGTGGCTCGGCTGTCTGCCTTCGTTATTTTAACCCCGATATTGACGGTAAAAGATGTAATATTTCAATAAAAAAAAAAGTATTGTCAGCAAAAAAAAAAAAGTCTGATGACATACTATACTGAGATGCAGCACTATGATAAACTAGTGAAAAAAAAATCGACGAAAACCAGAAACACATAAGACTGCAATTTAATCTTTTTATTTGAAATATAAATATTGTTACTATCAAGCTTGACAGTATAGAAAATGTGTGCCCTGCAGCCTTCTGACAAAACAAAATTTATATTTAAAACTTCCTGAAATAATACCTTTCATCCATAGGGTTTTGTCACATTGCAATGGCTCTGAGCCTACTGGATGGCCCTGCACCTTTAATTATTTTATGCCTAGAAGACACATTTTAAATAGAAGAGGCGGGTTACAAGAGTTTTGACAGCTGAAGCTGATTAAAATACTGACAACACGCACTCTATAGAATTCCCTGAGGTTTTTGTCAAAGACCCATAGGAAAGTTAAAGTATTTTTACTCACCAGCACGAAACGTTTGTTTGCCTGGCCCTCGCCAGAGAGATGTTCAACAAAAAAATTTCCTTTCTCAAATGTTGGAAGGCCTCAGACTGGAAAACTGGTCAGCTGGTGGAGTTGGCTAATCTGTTTCCAGTTAACAAAGCCCAAGGCCTCTTCCAAGGGCAGCTGTTTCAACTCATCTCCCGAGGACAGGCGAAGTCGGACGGGGCTGCTTATTTATTTATCAGACTCTTTTACAAGGGTGTTACCAACTGGGCTGGTTTCCTGGATCACCGGCTGATCTAGTCCCCATGTTGTTTCTCATTAGGGAGTGTGACTTTTACAGCCCCTCATGAAAATCTAGTCTCTACCAATCCGGGCACGCCTCTTGCCCAACGCCACTGCAGTAAGGAAGCCGGGAATCTGATCTCTGAAGGCAGAAAGTCTCTTGATGTCTGAGATCTGAATTGTAGGGTTGGAGCTTCATGATCCAGTTGAGTCCCATGTCCCTTCATTCATTCCTTGCACTGATGTTGGTGGAACAGCAGTACCCTGCCCTTGAAGGGAGGATACATGTCTAACTGCCATGGTCCAAGAGAAAAACACAGGTGGATATTTCTGGGGTCATATCCAGTGAGAGGAATGGGTGCTTGGGTGGGGCCGGCTCCGTAGGCACTCAAAGCATTGGTCTGACCTCTGAGTGATCTGTGAAGACTCAGGAAAGGTGACCCCGGACAGGACTTTTACTACCATTTCAAGATGTCACCAACACACTCATAGTGTTGACCTGAGTCCTGCACTTTGTGCAGAGAATCAACTTTTAGCAGAAAATGCCAGATTCCTTCCATGGAGTCCACACATCAATCCAGAGTCTCTGGCTTCTTAGCAAACTCGCTAACAATTCTAAGTCTTGAACATGGAGCAATGGTCACTCCTGGAACTTTTCAAAGAGCTAGAAGGAAACCACATGAATGATGAGTTGGACAGGTTCTAGAAGACAAGGAGGCAGTATGGCAGAACTTGGGCAAGATATTTAACATCTGTGTCTCAGTTTCCTGCACTGTCAAATAGATGGTGACAATCACAGCACACACCCCACAAGGTTGTTGTAAAGATTAAATGAAACAATACATGCAAAGTGCAGGACTCAATCCAGGGCTGGGATACTGCAAAGCCACAAGAAATATTAACTGATGGGAATGTTGTCCTTGTTCATGCTCAATTGCATCTTCTTCTCCAGGTCTTTGCACTTGTTGCTGTCTGTGCCTGGGAAGTTCTTCACTGAATCATAACATGATGGATTCTCTTCATTCAAATGTCAGTTCAAACATTATTGCATCACAGAGGCCTTCATGACTGTCAGTCGTGTGTAACACACACCCTCACACCCCCACGTACCCAGGACTAAGTCATGATCTTTTAACCTCATTTTATTATTTATAGCTCTTACAATGATCTGACATTATTTTACTTAATTTTATTTTTTGTTGTTTTCCTTCCCTCAGCAGAATGTAAGTTTCCTAAGATGTTTTTCAGTCCCATTAACTGGGGTTTCCCATGTGGCTTCATTGTACCTGGCATTGTATCGGTCAGGGCTCAACCACAGAAGCAGAACCAAGAAGATACGTAGGCAGAGATATAGGGATGGGTACAGGTGTAGGCATAGGAGGAGATGGAGACAGATAGATGTGTGTACACACACACACACGCATTAAGGGATTTGTTTCAGGGAATTGAAGAGTGAGCTGGTTCAGCCATCTCTGTAGTGTCCTCGTCTCCAGGTAGGATACTGAAGCTCAAAGTCCACAGGACAGGCAGTCAGGAAGAAGAGATGGGAGGCCAAAGGCAGACTGAAAGCTCTAAGCACAAGCTGTGACACCGTGAGGATGAACTGGAAACCATGTCATTATTCTTGTTTCTGACGTTGGTCACAAAGGTCTACTGCAGAAGCCAGAACCCAGCTTCACAGCTAAACATATGTCTGGCCCTGGAGCTGGAGAAGCTGATAAAGGGTCTGGGAGGACATAGAGCAATGGCAGGCCCAAGGCTGCTTCGTGCCAGCAAGATCAGTGACAATGTGTGTGAGCCACCACGTGGCTGCTGCCTGCCTCTCACCTCTGCATGTCCCTACCATCCTCTCTGTGACCCACCAAGATCATAAACATGCGAGGAAAGAGCTCTAGGAGACGCAGTTCAGCTTGGCCTAGTCATACAAAGCCATTACGGGCACATCGAGCTATACTCGTATTTCTGAATTAATGGAAAAAAGTAAAGGGGAGAAAGAGACGGAAGGTGAGAGAAAAAAGGAACAAAATGCAAGGCTGTCCACACTATTCTTAAAGGCGTGGCTTTCTGACTCCCCCAAACTTCCTGATTTGTGTTGTTGTTCCCACATCTCAGTGCTCCTTTCTTCCCACTTCCTGGGAGCCCACTGTTCTCATGGACTTTCTCATGAATCCATACTTCTAGACTCTGAAAAAAAGAAAACAAACTAGAGTGTCAACATGCACCAAAATCAACCCCTAAGATAGGGCTCCAAGCACTCACTTTCACATGAGCTGAAATGTCAAGGTGGAAAATGAGTGGTGGACATGCAGCCCTGAGGAAGCAGGCCATGGGGGCTCATAGAGCCCCCCAACTCTTAGGGGTCCCTGACAATGCCATTTCTGAGCACACTTTTTCCCCATCTGCGCTGCCCAGTGCCAGGAACGCAGACGCTCGGCCACCACGTGCTGGTGACAGTCATGTTTGAAAAGCAGTGTATGAACAAGATCTTCAGTGAACGTCCAGTCTCCTTCCATGGAAAAGACTTCACACAGGATGTTCTAGACTTCGTGATGGTCTGGCTTGGGAACGTAACCAAGGAATTTTGTTGAGGCCCAGCCCTCTCCGCATACCATGATAATCACAGGATATCACGTGGTTTTAGGTTCCTCCGATTGCCACCAAGGACACATCTCTGCATTTCCCATAGCCAGTGGTCTAGAAGCATAGTTAGCCCACAGTGGGGGAAATGCTCCAAAATATTCAGAGACAAATACCTTGGATATTTACATAATAGGCCCCAATGAGCTAATACCTCGTCGTTCTTTAGGATCCATTTCAAAGGGGGTGTCTTCCCCTAGACCATCACAAGCCCCTTCCACCCCAGGTGAGATCAGAAGTTCCCACTATGTCTTCTAAGTCTATCACTCATGCATTATTGTATAATAAGGAAGAGAGGAGTGTAGCCACTGGACATTTGCAAGGTGCTAAACTATAAGCTACACACTTTGCGTCCCTATTACTACTTAGTCCTGACAGCAACCCTGGCAGATGGACCTTATTCTCCCCATTTAACAGATGTGGAAACAGAGACTCAGGTCAATGCAATAAATTGGAAAAGTCATACAGGTGGTACGTGGGACACAGCCACGTGTCTCGCAGTAGGGGAGTTTCCTATCTTCAGTGCTTAACAAAAAAATGTCTGGTTCACAGCAGATGTTCAGAAAGTGTTCGGTAAATAAGGAAATATTGAATGAGCTGCTAGGATATTAACTCCAATCTTTCCCCATCAGCATGTTTACTCTTGGTTGTCTTCATGAACAAACCATCCAGTAATACCAAATCTGAAAGAAATTAATTTTCTCCTCCATTTAGGACTAGCTGTATAGTTTGTGAGGCCCGGTGCAGAACAAAAAGGCAGGGCCCCCTCCTCAAAAGATTAGTATGAGTTTCAAGATGGTGACAACAGAGTGTAAAACCACGGATGGGTCCTTTTAGCACAAGGCCCTGTGTGCCCGCACAGATCTCACTCACACACACACACTCCTCTGTCCTGCTTCCATTCAAGAGTTGAGATATTTTGTCAAGGGCCTTTCATGCGGAGTTAACCAAGTCCTCAACCGAGTCCTACCTTCTCATTCCCATACTCTGTTGTCTCTGACCAAAAATAACTTCCACATTCAGGGCCCAGGAGAAAACTACCATGCTGCCCTTTAGACTGTGTTCAAACAAACACGGTCTTGACCTTGCAGACAAGTCCCTAGAAACCTCCCAAAAGGGATGAGGGCACAACCTAAAGACAGTGGGAACCATCCTATCCATGGCCACTACCTTCCGATGATGAGTTGCAGGAGAGCTTCAGGGGTTTGGTTTTCACTTAAACAGAAAATGTGATAAGTTTTAAAGACCCAGCTGCCCACAGTAAAAACTGATCGCCGAAATCTGGAACATCCTGCCTGTCCCAGACGCGATGATGAGGTTGGCCAACCTCTTGTTTGTGGTTTGGATTTCTACTTAAGGGCCTAATGAGAAAAATTTGGCCTCCATGGGCTGAAAAAAAGTGGAACAGAGACTCAGACTTCATCTGAAAGTCACATGAACAACGATCAATCCCAGTGGACCCATCCAAGGAAAGCCCAAAGAGCAAGAGGGAAAAAAGGATCACAGAAACTTCCAAACACCACGATCCAAGGCTGCATTTTCCTGCTGGATGACTTGCTCTGCAATAAGCAAAGTTCGGCCCACGTGAGAGAGAACTTGCATATTCCCCTGGCTACTAACCAGTTCCCTGGCCCCATTAAACCCCCACATTCTGAGAAAGGACAGCCCTTGTGCGCCTGTGTCCTGCCGATCCATCAAGGCCGCCTGCGCACCCCAGAAAGGACACTTTAAAAAACTGTGCTTTAAAGTCACCCTTAATTCCACTAATTCTGGGGGTTTTTAATTCAAGCAACATCAGGGCATGGGCACTGGATTTTAAACCAGATGACTCAGACACAATCATTGAAACTGATGGGTTTGTTTTTTTCCTGTGAAACTTGAAATCTCTGAAATAGTAAGATGCCACGGGGTAGCCCTGAGTCAGACGGAGTGACGGTGCAAGGTGCAGAGCCTGCCCCATGCTAGGTGCAGGGCAGACATCTGTCTGAATAAGAAGGTGCATGTAACAAAACAGGTTTCTAATTGCCAACTTTACCCGGCTAAGTGCAAGAGAGACGCTGATGCTGTATTCCCAGTTGGTCGTAATGGGATTTGTCTTATGTTAGATTCCAGGACATCAATCCTTGTTTCATGTCCTCCTGTACATTTTCCAGTGTTAGTTCATTTCATCCTTGAGCTCTGTGGGGCGGGTCTGAGGCCCAGGACTTACAGGGTTTGCTCAGAATCATGCCCGAGCACACCAGTCTATCACCCAAGGAGGGTACTTATCACTACACAGATTCACCTTGAAGACGCCTGCACTGAATGTCACACCAGCCCAGTCCCATAACCCACAAAGGAGGACGTGTGCCAGAGGCAAGTTCCCTATCCCCTCCATCAGTTGCTTCCCACCCAGGAGCCCCAGTTCCCACCCCGCCACTCATTGTTCAGTTTATTTGGAACCTCCCTTGTGTGAAATCCCAGTCGGTGCCCAATTCATACACTGCCTCGCATTAGCTTCATCTCATCTCTTTTCATCTGCAACATGATGATGATTTTGCTTTTGGCTCCAATTATGAAGAAATAAGAACAAGGAGTGGAACACCAGTTACGTGATGGATAAGTCAGCAGAAAGGCCCATTTCCTCGTAATGGGCCTTTGAGGTCTTTAATTATTTTGGTCTAACTTAAACTAACTAGGGGAGGGGAGCTGTCGGGGGATATACCCTCCAAAGGCTCAGCCAGTCGTGGAGGTATGGGAGGACTAGTTAGCTTCGAGCACTCTCCAGCTTGCTAAGTGAGCAGCTGGGGACGGCTATCTTTAGGGTGACCACCTCATTCCAGTGTGCTTGGGGTTGGCACTAGAAGTCTCTCATCCCAGGAAACCCTTCAATCCCAGGCAAACTGGGACAGTTAGTCACCCTAGTCAGGCTGGAGTGAAGAGGGCAAATGAGGAAGGGGAATAAAGTGACGCTGGGGGGTGTTTCAGTGTAGCAAACATGTCCCTAATATCTATTGTGTGTCCAGTGCTCTATGAACCAGACCCACTCTTGCCTTTCTCAAAATTCAGCCTAACAGGGGTAACAGATATTTTCTGCAAAACTGCAGAGTGACATGGCTTGCAATTTTAAAATATGCATAATCAAGTCTATAGGTTAAGGGTGGGGGGAGTGCCGTCTCCAGTTGTGGATATTGATAAAGCAGGCTTCCACTTGGCAGAGTGATTTGATCTGAGCTTCTGAGTAAGTCTTGGAAGAAAAGGTACACTGGGAAGGGCATACCAGGTGGAAGGAACTGCATGGGAGAAGAATTGGAGGCGGAAAAGAAATCACTGCTCTGGCAGGGCTGGAGCCAAACACCTTTTGGGATGAAACCTGGAAGATGAGGCTAGACAGGGGTCAGTAAACAATTCCTATAAAGAACCAGGTAATAAATATTTGCAAATTTCTGGGGCCATACAGGGTCCAGGTGTCACATCTACTTTGCTGCCATTGAAGTGCAAAAGCAGGTATAGACAATATGTAAACAAATGGCCACTATTGCTGGGTTCCAATAAAACTTTTTTACAAACACACACGTGGGGCCAGATTTGGCCCACAGGCCATAGTTTGCCGATCCCTAACGCAGAAGAAAAAAAAAAAATAGGCAGCAGATCATGTTGTGCTTTAAATGGCTTGCTGAGGAATGTATTCTGTAAACATTAGGGGGCCACTGAAGATAGGAAAGGGGTAGATTTTCATTTGACCTTTTGAGGAATTATCAAGTGGGAATTTTTTTTCAGTATATGCATTTTTTTTTAAAAGCTTACAAAAATAACCAATATTAAATCAAGCAGTTACCTTGTTTCAAGGGCTTCATTTGCATCATCTCATTTAATACAGCAACCCCAGAGCAAGATACAATGTTTCTTTCTCTTTCATTGTATTTCCCATGGTGGGGGGGAGTAGAAAAATCAAGTCTGCTACTTTATGTACAGCCAGAGGTGGCTTCTGCAGCTCATCGGATTGGCCAAGGGCTCAGAAAGGCAGTGCACCTTTGATATCCACAAGCCACGTGGGTGGGTGTGAGAAGCACCCATGAGCACCCTGGAGGTTCAAGGACTGGAAGAGGGCTCGGCTGCCTGAGTTTGGAATCAGCTACAACTAGCAAATATTAAGAAGAAGGAGCAAGAGAGATGACTGTGGCCCAAGCCACTTCCTACTATTGACGGGCACTTGTGTAGTTTTCAGATTTGAGCTATTCCAACGATTGCCCCACGAACATTGTACTACACAGCTTTCAGTGAACATGTATCCACATTTCTGTTGGGTATCTATTCCTTAGATGTGTTTTATACCAGAAAGTTTGCATGGCTATGTCAGACAATTACCAATTTATTGATAAAAATAGATGCATTGTATCCTATCTGGCTGCATGCCCCTCTAACCAGAATTCCTGAAGGTATAAGTAGTAAGTCATGAACCCACATCTCAATGAGGCAGAAGTTGAGGGGATGTTCCGAGGGGCACACGGCATTACAAATTAATGAGGAGGTGGGCAAGATTCAGGGAAAATTTACCTCCAACCTGGGTCAGAAAATCCAGCTCATTATTACTTTATTGTGCTTTGATTAACACTTAATATCATTCTGAATCACTCCCCTTAAGCTATTCTTCTATGTTTCCCCTGCATAATGCCTTAAATAGAAATAAATTGCAACATTAGTTAACATATTACATCACGTGAATTTTAAACACCACAACTTGGGGGAAATAAAGCTTTATTAGGAGTCAAGTTATAAATCTGCATTAGACAAAGATGTGGGTATTTTTGGAAAGCACTGGCTATTTGTGCTACTGAAAGAAAATCAGTTTCTTTGAATTCTCCTAATGCTGTTATGGCTTTCCCTGATGCCACTGCCAATATTTCAGGGCCCTGTCTATGACACAAAGCGAGGGTATTGTGAACTTGGCTACAGAAATGGGGAGGTGGGAAGGTTTGGCAGGGAGTTTAGGAGCTTGATTAGGTTGAACTTAAAGTCAACTGCAACATGCAAAAATAAAGAAATTCTCAGAAGCAAATGGAGCTGAATTTGGAGAAAACTATTGTATGTATTTTCTTACATTCGATCATCGAAAGTCAAGAGTCACTGAATATTCTCAGTGTAAAGACAGCATGAATTTTATTCATTTACCAGTAGGTAGTTTGTTGAAACAGGAAGAGCATGAAATTCAGAGTACATTAAACCTTGTTATAATTTGTGACCTTGAGTAAATTTCTTGACTTTTCTGAACAGGGTCACCATGTATAGTTGCGCAGGTTGCTTACTGCAAAAATTTATCCAGCTGAGAGGGCAAGTGAAAGCTGAAATCCTACCTGTGCCCTACTCAACAAGTCATGGCACTGTGTCCACCAGGGGTCTCATTTGTACAAAGTCACTATCTAGGTTTGTGATAACCCTGACTCTGAGCCTCAGTTTCCCCACCTGTAAACTAGAGATAGAATCACAAACTTCATAGAATTACTATGGGAATTTTTAAAATATCACACAAGCAAAGGGTGTGACACACTGCCTGACACCTCACCCATAACTGTTTGTGAAAGTTTTTACCTTTGCAAATGTGATCTGAGAACAGTATACTCCAAGAGTGTCACAGTTTTGATCTCCTACCTTGGAGAGTCTCTCTCTGCCTTTGGCTGGCAACAAAGTCCCTTTGAAGCCATTTAGGCAGATATCTGATGCCAGGTGGCTGGGCTTATGTCCAGGGCAACAAACTAGTACTGCTAACTTGCCCTACCCTATAAAAGTAAAACAAGGGTCGAATTTCCCCTAGTCCTCACCTAGTTAAATGACCCAATTGTCCCATATTCACTGTTACAATCATTCATTCATCTAACAGATACTTCCTGAGTGCCTGGTATATGCATTTCTTGTCCTGGTGCTTGGAAATGTAGTCGTGGATGAGATAGAGAAGACATCTTTGAAAATGTAAAGGAAGCTTTTCTCTGTACAGACTCATCCTTGAATGTGGCCTCTGTTTGGGTTGTCATTTTGTTATTAAAAGCAATATAATGAACATCACAGGAATTTGGGGGACTGGAAAAAATGTTATTAATCACAGCACATTATCATCACATCTGCAGATGTGATGTGTTCTATGACAGTGTTTGTCAAAGAAGATTCATTTAAATCAAGAAATAAATCATAACAAATGATCATTGAAGGTGGCCTTGTGATCCTATTGAGAAAGATGATGCTTACAAATAAAAACTAAGTCTGGCTTTAACCAATTAACCAAACTGACTGCTTTAGGTCAATTTCTCCTCAATGGATTGGATCCCAAATATTCAATCAGATCCAGTTACAATCATTGAACCATTACAACTACTGACATAACCATATCAGCTCAACTATTCAAGTTGCTAATCTATTTTTTTTTTTACCACTTAACAACTGGACTAATATGATTAAAATATGGTTGAGTTAGTGGCAGCGTAGAGATAACATCTACGATTGAGCAAAGAGGAAAATATACAGAATGTGGAAATGCAAGACAGGAAAAATCAACTATGCCTGAAACTTGACTTTGAGCCCGAGCTTTGCTTTATATTAGATGATCTGTCCATGGAGCAATTTGCTGACCAATAGGGGAGTCCCCCAGGGTATGCCAAACAGAGGTGCCATTCCCAGTTCAGTCTGGAATGACCCCACACTAAAAGAGGAGAGATCGTCAGAACTTGGGAAATGGAGCTAAAATTTAAAACCAAAAATATGAGAACTCAGTGCATACAGTTGGAGATACTAGGTGAAAAATGTTGCAGTGAATATTTGAGACATGAAGGCCCAGAGAAAGAAATAAGGGACTAGCAGATCAAAAGGGAGCGAATTATTTCTGTTGTAATTTTGCATCTGTTGCATGTCTGTTCTTAACATCTACCCTGAGATTAATTTTTGTGGTAGTCCATGATTGATGGGGGGGGATTTTAGATGGGAAGGTTTAAAAGGAATGAAATAAGTCATAAAATGAATAGTATAACATCACACTAACAGACTTGGGATATGAGTGAATGTGATGGATGATAACAGAAAATAATAAAAATTAAACAAGTTCAATGAAAGTAGACACGTTTGTGTTATAACAATGGCATCATCACTCACTCTGTGCCAGTCTTCTTAACATATTTAAATGTTTGGGGTGTTCTTCCTTGTTTAATTTCCTTTACCTTATAATGAAAGAGTTGAGCTTGTGTGATAAGATTCCAAACTTTGGAAATCATGGCCACGATAGAAGAACATATATGAACTGATGAGAGGTTACCCTTGGTGAGGAGAGTGAGATTGGTGATTTTAATCCATCAATCCCTGTGGCACAGGGACTTTATCTGCATTTTTATTATTTTTTGCAATGAGAATTTATTTATTTATTTATTTATTTTTTATTTATTTATTATAGCTTATTATGGGGGTACAACCGTTCTGGTTAAGTATATTGCCCATGCCCCTCCCACCCCCCCGAGACTGAGCCTCAAGGGTGTCCATTCCCCCAACAGTGCACATCGCACTCATCATGTAGGTAATAATGAGAATTTATTTAGGAAACACATTTGTAATTAAAAATTTAAAAAGAAATGATTGCCGCACTTATTTTTTCAATTTGTTTTAGATTCACATACAGTAAAATTGGCGCTTTTTTGCTGTAGTTCTGTAACTTTTTTGTAGCTGTGGTTTCAATTTCAGTCCCACTTTCGAAGACTTTACATTGCTATTTGGATTAGTCCTGCAGGTGCTCCACCCTGCGAGCCCAGTCTGAGACCGTGGTGGGGGTCTCTCCATGAGTTGAGTTCTCAAATCTTTGGCATGTTCTTTGGGATTAGAAACACACATGTTCAGCGTGTGAGTGAGGCCAGGAATTCAAACACGACCAAATGGGTTCCTGTACTTTCTTGAGTTCCTCCCTACTCATAATCTTCCTAGCACTTTCTGCTTTTCTGAGGCTCCTCTACTCTGATCCCCCACAGAAAGTTGGGGCTCTAGCTACCTTGTTCTGCTTCAGGTGTCCCACAACTCTACCTACACCCACAAACAAGTGTCGAGAAGATGGGAGAGGAAAAAAAAGCAACAGGGATTTGCCAAAACTCGGAACCAACTGGAGAGGAAAGTTCATTTCCTCCAGAGTTCTCATAGTTTGCATGTCCCCATTGTCATCACTGACACTGCACTGCCACCACCATGTGATGACTCACTGCACATTGGAACTCAAGATAATAAAGATATTTTTAAAAGTGGGGGATTTCTCCCCAAGGTCTCTGAACATCCAAAGTCCCCTTTTGTGTTTATTAAGCCAGAGCTAGATGGTTTCTTTTGGAGCTCTTTCTTT
>CM052442.1:116742297-116770079 GCA_028533085.1 Varecia variegata | reverse complement strand
AGCAAATCGAATCCAAGTACTTATCAAAAAAATAATCCATCATGACCAAGTGGGTTTCATCCCAGAGATGCAGGGATGGTTTAACATACGCAAATCTATAAATGTAATTCATCACATAAATAGAAGCAAAATCAAAGACCATATGGAGCTCTTTCTGTATTGACAGATGCCCACTTCTGTGTTGTGAGCTGCCCTGAGTCCAGGCGGTAGGATAGAGAAAGAAAAAAGGTGGTAAACTCACCATAGCATCAATGGTACTTTGAATTCTGGTCTTCTTCCCAAATCTGCTTGCTAGTGTTTACTTTGGAAGTCTTCAAATAGCTGCTCTAAGCATTATATTGAGCTTTTACAGCTTCATTCAGGGGAAGAGACAGGATGGAGTGTGGGTGCATCATTTTACCTAGAATTGAAGCCTGCTGCATCTGTGTTTTCAGGTTTATCCTTGGAAATGTATTGCCACGGCCAGAACTTGGGTACTGAAGTTAGGTTTAGATGGAATTTTTCTCCCAGCTTTCTAGCTGGGTAAACATGGACATGCTGTTTGGCTTCTATAACTCTCACGTCTTCTCCTTGTTAAGCTGGGACACTAGCATGTGTCATTTTATGTATGGTCTCATTCAAATCGTATGAAGTGCCTGACACAGAGCAGGAACTTCAACACTATTCAGGTACCGCTGCTTTTTCCCCTTGTGGGGATCTCATGTTGCTCTTCTACAGCAACGATGCTGGTGACATCCCAATTGTGACGTGCTGCCTTTAAGCTGAGTTTGCAACAACTCAGGGCTGGGAAGTGGTGGGAAAGGAGGGAAAAGGGTGCATGGCTGAATAAACTTTAGGCAACTTTAAAGACGAGGACCTGTGATTCTATACAGCCAGGGAACAGAGAATGTTTAAAGACACATCAAAACATCAAGGGAGCAAGACTGGGATGCTACCATCCTGCTAAATGTATCATTAGCAAGATTCCTATTACCATACCACAACAGCTATTGACATTTCATTATAAATGTTTAAGATATGACCAGAAAAAATTACATCATGCATCTTTAAAAGCCCTGCCTTATATTTCTGGCACTAGAAATAAAATGGAATATAGTAGAAACTGATCATTTAGTTGACTTTAAAAAGGCAACCATTACTTTTGGAAAGCAAAAGTATGGTTTTATAATAAATTTATAAAAATGATTATATGTTTATGTAAATATCATGTAACATATGGCATATGATGATAAAAGAAAATGCTTTTAAAATATTGCATTTGAATGTCCAAAGCCTGAAAGTAGGTACTTCAGAATTAAAATGGAACACTGCCCATTGGTGAGCCCTTTGTTAAGGAGCATTCTGGAAGCAGTACTGTGGTCTCTGCTGTTTCCACCTTTGAGAGCAACATTCAGCATTTTGCAAGGGTTCCTTGCTTTTTAGAACCACAGGAGAGATTTGCTCTCCGGTGTCAGTAACAGTGAGGTCTGGACATCCCCCAAGTGACCGTTCTGTTTTCCTTTTATAACCTCTGTGAATGACATGTCCTTATTTGTGTTGGCTGCCGGGACACTCAGATGCAAATTTGCGGCCCACCCCTATCTAGGAGACTAGAAGGCAAGACATGTATTTATGTACTTTGTGTCCTGACCTCAGTGCTGGTTTTGTGTGTCTGTGGTAGTCGTGCGTGTCACTCGCCCTACCTAAGAAGGAAAGACTTTGGCAAGAACCAATCTCTAGTTTCCCTGCTCTGCAATCTTTCCTCCTTACAGCTGCCAAGATGATCGTCCTACAAATCCTGTCTGAGTCTCTCCTGCTTCTGCCTACAAATGTTTCCAATAACACTCTGCTGTTCAAGACACCGGGAGACAGTAGGGTATAGCAGCTTCAGGCTGTGGCAGTTACCAGAGCCACACTTCAAACTGAAGCCAACCACTTAGGCAAGTGACTCAACCTCTCTGGTGCCTCAGTTTCCTCATCATTAAATAGGAGTGAGTGTGATGAACCCTCCTGCATCCTCTTCCACCTACCCTTTGAGCTTAGATCTCCCCGTGCTATTTCCTACATCCAATGCTCCATTCAAATAAGTGTTCCTTTTTCTCTGCACACACTTACTGGAATCTTCTCTGAATGTGCTCAATTATTTCTCCCACCAGCACTGCCTTCTCTCGCTCCACTCAATGAAAGTCAAATAATTCTTCCTGCTAACTCTCATATTCTCCAACAGTCTGAAATTCTTTCTCCTCACCATTCCTGCCATATTTTGTCCCTACTATTCCCCCCAAAATGGATTTATCTTATTTATTGGATAGTTATGTAGTACCTATTATATATATATATTACAAAACATTGGGTAAATCTTCGGGAGAATATAAGAAACATGAAAACAAAAAAACCCCATCTTGCTCCTGATAGAACTTGAGTCAAGAAGGGAAGAGACAAAAGTGTTTAAGATTAGGAGACCACAAGAGAGTCTAAATGCCCTAACAAAATATTCAGGGCTCTAGGAGTTCAAGATGCTCTTGTCACTCTTCTTACATATGAGTTGACTTTCTTAATTTTCCTCCTAATGGTGTCTGTCTTATCTGCTTATGGAACAATGGAAAAGATGATGATGATGATGACGATGATGTATTTATTGCACTTTACTTTGTACCAGACACTGCTATATGCTTTATGTCAGGGAATCTCAACCTCGGCTACATATCACAAACTCCTGGAGAGCCTGTAAACATCCCAATCTGTGCTGCATCCCATTGAAACAGAATCTGTCAAGTGTGACTAAGGCATCTGCATCTTTAAAGTTCCCCAAACAACTTCAAGCTGCAGCCAAGAAATCACTGCTTTCCATGCACTGTGGTAGCAACTCCCAGATTAACCCAATGGCAACTATCACCTGGAATATTGACTTTTTTAAAAAAGCCAACAACAAAAATAATAAAAACAAGGTCTTGGGTCCCAAAGCCTCTGAATCAGAATTTCCAAGGGAGGACACTGGGAATCTGTATTTTTAAAAAGCACCTAGGTGATGCTTATCCTCAAGGAACTATAGAAATGTTGCACTGAATCATTATATTTACACAATTCTTTTATTTATGTACTATTATGTACCATTAATCTTTCAGCTTCATAGATGAGAAAACCAAGGAACAGAAAAGTTAAGGCACTAGCCCAAGGTCACATCGAGCCAGGGTTTGAAGCCAGGCTGTCTTACATCAAAGCCCACTTCTTTAACCACCACTGTTTGGGGTTGGGACACGCTGAGGATGAAGGAGGGCAGAGGACCGAGTGCAAACAGTAAACAGCTTTTGGGGGCTGGAACCGTGTCTTACGCATTCCTGTGCTGCCTCACCTAACAGAGTGCCTGGAATCCAGTAGGCATTTAATATTTGTTGAATAAATTAATAACTGATGAAGTATGCCCCAGCAAACTTTCCTGCAACTACTGACCTCAGCCTAAGGTCAAACAGCTTAACATTTCCATGGAAGGGCATGGGCTGCGGCTTCTCCATCCTGGCCTCTGAAGCTTCCGTCATCTCGCTGTGTGACTTGAGGCCAACATTCAGCTTGCCTCAGCCCCGAATCTACAAAACTAGAGAAATGCCATTCATCTGCTTCCTCAGGGAGCGTTTTGGAAATCTCAAGTTGTATACAGACGCCAAACAATGACACAAATGTGTGCCGCAGGCAGGCTGCGCTCCAGGCCCCCCCACACATGTGCGCCGCTCATCGGGAAGCTGCTCATTAGGGACATTGTTGGGAAACCAGAGCGGCTCTCCCACCCTGCGATTTCCGCACGTTCTGGGGAACATCTTGTAACTGATCGTCGAGTTTCATTCCTCATCTATCTGCAGTCCGGGGAGGCGTCCTCAGGGGTGGGGGTGCAGATGAGAAGAATTTCGAGTGTGCAGGAGAGAGAAGGTCCAGGCATTCGGATTCCAGTCCCCGGCTGGGTGACCTTGGCAGGCACTTCACCTGGTACAGTTTCAGTGCCTTCCTCTGTGCAAATGAGGTGCCTAGGGCAGCAATCGCTTGAGCTTCTGTGAGTATCAGACACGATCATGTCTGTAGGGCACTCAGGTGTGCTGGCACCTAGAGTGCAATCAATGGCCACCATTGTCATGCATCATCATCGTTTTATTCTTGATGAAAGAAAAATCTGGACAACCTGGATTTTGCTCTATGAAATTAATATATTTCCAATGTTGATGGAAGAGGACTCTTTCCTCCACCATCACCTCCTCTCATACACACGTACCTCCAAAGAACAGGACTCCCTAGCTTCCATGGATGTGGGGTGATGGCTGTGTGGGATGCCATCAGCAATAAAATAACCCAAGGATGAGCTTCAGGGGAGGAAAGTTATTTGCAGTGTTCATGCTGAAACCCCTTCCATGGTCTTCTGTTGTACGTCACATACAGTGTTGATTAAAGGTGCCACACCGTTTAGCCCCTGCCTGTGTTTCCTGATTTTTTTGTTCATCATGACCGAGGCAGGGCTGCTTCATGGTTTTTGAACCCACTATACTCATTTCCACTACAAGCTTTTGTTCCCGCTCCTGTCTCTTTCTGGAACACTCTATCCACAGACCTCCCAGTGATCGACATTTCACCCTCCTTCATTTCTCTGCTGAAATTCCAAGTTCTCAGGAGCTGATTTACCAACCCAGAGCTGCTCCCCATCCCACTTGTGGCTCCATCAGACACTCTATCCTATAACTACTTTCTTCAAAACATACTACTACTATCAGATATTATCTTCCTTGCTTGGTTTTAGTTTCTTTTTTTGTCACCTCTCACTAGAATGTAAGTACCACGAGGGCAGGGACTATGTATGGTTTATTCACCATGTTATCTCCAGGACTGCCTAGCTCGTAAGTGGTAAATGCTCAATAAATTTTATATCTGCTGAATGAATGAATGGGTAAGAAGAGCTAATGCCTCTGGCACACATAATATACCCTTCCCCAGTTCTTTACCTTTTTGAAAATAAATATTTGCCTTCATCTGGGTATAATTAAAGAAAACAATAGCCCCAGTTTTTCATTCCTTCATGTATCACATATTTGCTGAGCCCCCACAACATTACAATCTTTACAGGGTCCCAGGAGCAGAAAGATGGAGCCATAAGTCCCACCCTTGGAAAGTCACAGGACGAAGAGATGAAACAAGGTTACAGAGCCCCAATGACACATGCACCAGGCACCACCCTCAATGACGTAACGTGGATTAACTCCCTGAAATACTGCACACAGCCTGTGAGGAGAGTACTCTGCTATCTCCACTTGGTGGAGGCCAACACTGAGGCCCAAAGACATTAAGTAATTTGGCCAAGATTTGACACGAGCGAGTGGGCAGTGAGATGTAAAATCCAGAAGTCTGTTCCAAGTCCTCTGCTCTGAGACCACACTGTGCTATTGCCCCATCTGAGGGATGCAAGGTTTCCAGAAGAGCAAGGATGTCTCCTCGAGGGGGTAAAGTCTTCAGAGAGTGCTGAGGGCACAGGTTTGTCTGCAAAGGTGGCCACCAATTCCTGCCATCTCTGTGAGCAAGCGCCACTGTTTGCATGAAGAGTTAAAGTGTGTTTCCCCATCTGAAATCCAGGCTGCCCCGTGTCTTGCTTTGATCAATGCAATGTGGCAGAGTGCTATGAGAGTTCTAAAATACAGTCCTTAAAGGGCCTGGAAGCTTCCACTATCATTCTCTTGGGATCCAGCTGTCATGTAAAGAAGCTCAGACTAGACTCCTGGGTGACAGATCATGTAGAGCCAGAGAGAAAACCAGCCAACCCCAGCATCTCCCCCCAGCAGAGCACCCAGATGAATGAGTCACATGACAGCAACATCACCTGGAACAGAGACAACCCACCCCCACCCATCCTTGCTGAAATAACAGAACCATGAGCCAACGCACCGTTGTTGAATTGAGTCACTAAATATTTTCGGTGGTTTAGTGCATGGCAACAGATAACTGAAAGTTTGAGAAAGTTTCTATCTCAGCCAAATCCTATTATTAAACAGAGATCCTGTGCTTTGGACTAAGTGTTGGTGACCTAAGTATAAGATGAAACACTTGCTTCCTACATTTCCCTGAAGACTGTCTTAGAGGCAAGTGCAGCCGGTAGCATGTTTTATTGTTTCAACTCTTTTCTCCCCATTCTTGTCACATACACGATGCACAGAAGAATCTGTTCTGTGGAGTATGGCTGCACTGACTCACAGACATTGAGTGGTATCCATACCAAACTGGTTGTTCCCATAGTCAAGATGAAGGTTAGTTGATGTAAAAGAAGTTTTAAAGGGAAATCATGTTCTATCTTTCCCTCGGACTCTGAAACTCTCTATTCAAACTCTGATCCTTCTCCAGGTGAGGAAAAATGGCTGGCGCCCTTTTAGTCAGCATTACACTGGCTAACCAATCTATAAGGCACATTAGAGTGAGGACTACAGAATTCTCATTTCAGACAGGAATATTAAGCACATTAGAGGTTTCAACTGGAAGTCTAAGCCCCCAGTGCTTAGAAAGCTCCAAAAATCAGTCCTAACAGCTGCCTCACCTAGTCTCTCCATAAAAGCAAAATGGTTCAGCAATTACACTAAATTATCCACATTGATTAAACTAATTCAGAATCGCAAACCAGAACTTGGAGCTCTTCAGTGTGCGGGTCTATCCAATTCATATCAAGTTCAGTGTAATCTCTGTTATAGAGAAGGGACCAACTGGGCAAACTCAGAAGTACATTGAATTCATGTGTAATATTCCTTGGCTTCTGAAACATCTTTGCTTTAACAAAGATATAATTGAGAGGTATCACGTTGAGCCAAAGGGAAGGGAGACATTGCTATAATAACGCAGCTCGCTAGGCACAGGGGAAAGAACGCCGGCTTTGAAAGCTGAGCCTGTGGGCCCCTGCTCTTCATTAACCAGTAAAACATACAAACTTGGGCAAATATTGGAACATTCCTGAGTGTGTCAGGCACTGCTGGTTATCTGACCTGACCTCTTCTGCAGGCTCTTCTTTCTGGCCACTTCCCAGCTAGTGGGGGGCCAAGTAACAAGCTCTGATCAACGGAACAAAAGTGGAAATTCTGCAGGATGGGCTTCTGGAGTTGCTTTGCTGTTGGGGATAAAAAAGGACACACTCCATCTTGTGGCTGTTCACCCCCTGCCCTTTAGCCCTTGTCATTCTGGAAAGTCTACAGGATGGTGTTGAGGGAAGAGAAAAAGGGTCTGGGTGTTTACTGTCATTTTCTCTTCTGAAAGGCTTACCACCTGACTTGTTACATAGGACAAGTAAACCCTGTGTGTTTCACCGCTTTAAGTTCGGGTGTCTGTTTCTGAAACCTCAAAGAGGGGTGTGTGTTTCATGACACATGAGCTCTCTCAATTCCCCAATCTGTAAAATGGCAATAATGATTCCTACTCTGCAGGGATTTCAGGGAGAAGTAAGAGAGATGACAGCAAGGAAGAAATAGCCATGGAAAAGCAGGTGGTTGCATTATGGTCCTAGATCATACATGGAGGGGCATTTTTGCCTTTTTGTTTTATTTCAGTTCCTTGTTCTTATGATTACTTTTTCAAATACTTGGCAATTATTTCATCTTTGTTAAGGAGAGGAGTGTGGATAATGGGTTGTAATGAGGAGAGGGAAGTGGAAATTTTCTTCTTAATATTTTAGACTCTTGAACCAAGCGTGGGAGGATGGTTTGAGCCCAGGAGTTCAAGATTTCAGGGAGCTATAATCGTGTCTGTAAATAGCCACTCCAGCCTGGGCAACACAGCAAGACCCTGTTTCTTAAAATATACATATATATATATAATTTTACATATTCATATTTTTCCAATCTTTTTGTTAATGCCTAGCTGTTCTAGTGGATTCTTATATACAAATATACATAAGCATATACAAATACATATACACACGTAAGTAGGTATCCACACATACACTATGAAGACACAGTAAGGGTGGCATGGCTGAATTTATCAGTAACATCTCCATGTGTTAGAGTTTGTTGCCAATTCAAATTCTCTGGTTTCTTCACTGCTGGTTGGTAATAACTTGTATTTCTAAAGCTTCAAAATTGACCCATTAAGTCATATCATTTTGCTATCTGAAGCACAGTTTAATAATATACGGACTGAGAGGCAAGCTGACCAAAGAGGACATTTGTTTGTTTTATTTTTAACTGCAAGTGGGAAATCAACTTATTCCATAAAGTTGGCTTTAGGGAGATTATTTCATTAGATTGCAGGGTAATGTTATTAGCAGGCAGAAAATTCCTTCTGGCTTCCGAACACTCTTAATCCAACTCTGGGACTCTAATACATTCCTAAGGTATTTTTCATTGTTCTCAATACACTAAAAACATTGACTTCAACTTGTAAAGCCATAAAATATTTGCAGTTATTTTCAAGTAACAATACCAGAAAGCCTGCCTCATGCTGGGTTAATTCTTGTTTTATTTCATTTGTTTTGATTGCATTTTTCCCAGAAAGTGGAGTCTGAGATAAACTCGAGCTCCCAGCTACAGGAGACAATATACAAAGTGCCCTCACATCCACTTAGTGGTGTGTGTGAAAAGATTCGAGGAGGTCTTCTGAGAAAATAAACCACACATCTTTCAAAGACCCAGTAAAACAACCAACAGTGCAGTCTGAGCCAGTTACTTCACTGGAGATTACAACCTCAACCATTTCCAAGGGAAACCAAGAGCCCCCTGTCACTTGGATAAGTTCCCTGTCCTTGAATTCAATTACTACCCTATCTAACCAGGGAGCTAATTATTGGTCACATTTTATATTCCCAGAGCTCAAGATATTTTGGTAATTCTCCAAGGGAAAATTAAAAAAAAAAAAATGTTTTCAAAATGCAAACGTCCTCTGTGGAATTTCTTGAAAACAAGGGTATTTAGGGTCACCATGTCAAAATGCCCTTTGGACCCACTGCTATTATTTTCTTTGGGCTTCCTGTTCCTGGAAGACTGCTCTCTGGGTGGTTTTGATTAAGCCCAGTTTGGGGAGCCAGATTCCTAGTGCATTCTCCACCATATTTTATGATAAATCTCATTCAATTTCCCGTGTAGGGTGGCAAGCTTTATTGCTTAACAAACATTGCATCTACTCTGCCATAATTTATATCTGAATGGGTTTATTATAGGCGTTGCATTTCATTCATTGTGCAGCTAATTCCATAACATGCTTCCTGCCTTCTGTATGGCTGCTGGGCCATTATCAGCTTCCAAGACAATTGAATCTTTCCCTTGCAGTTTCACAAAATGGTTTATGAATATGTAATACAAACTGTGTTAACAAGGCAAATATACTTCATTTCTTTTATGGCTATTTCCAGGCTGTGGCGGGAAAGGAGGCATAACAGTGCGTCTCACTTAGAGTACGTTGTGCCCTTAATATAGAAATGCGCTCCCCTTGGCGGTTCTCTTGGAAGGCCTGTATTGTCTTTGAGCGAGCCATGTGCTATTGTGCGGTTCCCTGTCAAATGAGCCCCAGTCGACCTCCCATGGATTCAATTATCTTCTCTACACGGATGGCACGCTCTTCTCCTTGCCTCCCCCACGCTCACGCTCCTAGTGTGGTCCTACGTGGCGTTCTGACTACAAAATAGCTCCATTTGGGCGCCGTGCCGTCGTGGGGGGGACAGAATTGCTCATTTTCTGCACACGGCTTTTTCCCGCTGTAGCCTTGCCCGTGACCTTCACGCCAAAGGCAAGGGCTTGTCCGGCCGAGCGGGAGACGCTCTGATCGAGCTCTGCTCTGCAGACGGGGTGCTCACCTGGCCAGCAGGTGTTTATAATTCCAAAGTGACTCCATTTGGACCAGCTCCCTCTTCTCAATAGCAACCAGCACTTCAAGTGGGAGAGTTAAAAGGGAGATGAGACCTACCCTTTATTGAACACCCACTATTCCAGGGATTTTATAGCATGACATCCCCTTTGAAGGAGGGATTATTCCCACGCACAGTTGAGGCTATCGAGGCTTCAAGAACGTAAGCGACTCATTTTAGATCATGCTTCTAACAAAGGGACAAAAATGGGGCTGAAATTTGCCAATATCTGCGAGTACACTGCCACCATCTTCGGTTGAACGACCATCCACCTTATGCCCTGCCGAGTACTGGGAAGTTCCTTCCCACCTGATCTCCCACAGTCATTCTTACCTCTATCCCCAGCCTGGGCTTCACCCTGCAGTCTGGTGCTTGTCCCAAAGCAGCACTGTCCTCACCACCTTCTGTGACGGTGGAAGCGTCTGCATCTGTGCTATCCTATGTGGTAGCCACATGTGGCTTACTGAGCACTTGAAATGTGGCTAGCGGGACTGAGCAGCTGGATTTTTCAAACTACAGGATTTTTACATGTAAATTTATAGAGCCACACGTACCTCGTGGCTACTGAACTAGGCAGCACGGTTCTAAAGGATAAATCTGACCAAGTCTCGCTACAGCTTAGCACCATTCGAAACATTCCTGTTTCTCTTCAGTTAAGAACCCAAGTCCCTCACCAGCTTGCAAGGGCTCTGCGTGCTTCAGCTCCTGGGGGCGTCTTCCGGGCTGGTTTTGCATCATTTCCTCACACTCCCTGCACCGGGCCCTCTGGCCACCTATACCGTGTCATGTTCCTTCCCCGCTCAGGGCCCGCACACAGACAACATATTCCCCGTGGAGTTTTCTCCCCACCTGTACCTTCCCCGCAGTGCCAATACCCTTCTCTTTGAGGTGAGCCTTCTGCACCCCGCGGCTCCCTGGCTCTCCATGGGGCCATCTCATGTCACCCACTCTTTCCCATCACGCCACAGTCACAACGTACAATTACATACTTGGTCCTCCAATGTTCTGATTAAAGTCTTCCTCCCGCTATTAGCTTCTGATTACTGCTTACCAAGCTGTCACAAACTTAGTGGCTTAATACGAGTTTGTTCTCTTACAGTCCTGGGGGTGAGAAGTCTGAGATGGATCCCCAGGCCCGTGTTCCTCCTGGAGGCTGTGGGGGGTCGGTTCCCTCGCCCTTTCCAGCTTCTATTGGGGTGCTGTGTTGCTTGGCTCATGGCATCACCCCCTTCCCACATCCAAAGCCTCCTGATTTTTCTGCCTGCCTCTTTCATTGCATGGGCCCTTGTGATGACATTGTGACCACTAGGATCCAGGATCACCTCTCCAGCTCAAAATCCTTCATGTCTGCAAAGTTCCTTTTGTCCTGCAAAGTAATATCTTTACAAGTTCCAGGCGTTAAGATGTGGACATTTTGGGGGGTCATTATTCCACCAACCGCACTTCCCAACTAGATTGTAAACTCCGCAGGAGTAAGGACTAACTGCCATTGCCAAGTACGACATCCTGGCACACTGAGAATGTGAGTGTGTGTGTGTGTATGTGTGTATCTTCAGTGAATGAACAAACAACGCAATTCCTTCTTCAGAAAGAGACCACCTTGCAGAAGCAACCGCACGCAGCTTACTAAGCATCTATCTAGCCTAGATATTTCTGGACTCTGCAATTGCCACTCTGGTTACACCAAGTATAAACCGAGGCAGGACCACTGGCGCTAACATGCTGCCCTCTTTGTCCAGTATCGTGCATCTGTCTGTCTGGACTCCAGACTGCCTCCTCTCCCACCCCGCCAGGCCCGCACAGCACGGCTGCTGCCCCTCACGACAGGTCATGCTACATGCTACATGTTGAACTGATTGTACCCTTGAGCTAGAAAAGAGACATCACTTGAACAGAAATCCAGGCAAGACAAACACCCTGACGGTACCCAGAGTGTTCGGTCTTTCTCCAGAGCAGCCCTCTTAGCAAGTCATTTGTTTTTTTCCCCTGAGGACGTCGAGCGTGGCAGCAGACGCTCATAGGTGGCCACAGCTGCCATGTTTCAGATCATGGGTTCACATGCATATGAACACACACATGCATACACACATGCATGTTTCTGTACGATCTATTTTTAAGGCACAGAACAAAAATCTCGTGCTGACAGCTGTTATCTCTGTCACTGAATTTCAAAATATGATTTTTCACAAATTGTGCATAATTCTGGAATATTTTTGGAGCTGGATGGGTATCAAAATCACCTGATCCAATGCCCAAATATCTCCAGCCCCTTCAATTTCAAGGAAGCAACAGAGGCCCAGGAGGGGGAACTGATTTGCCCCAGGCCTGCCACGGTGGCCGGTGGGAGAGCAGGTCCATTGGCTGCTAGGTCGGTGCTGTTTCAACAATCACACTCCCTAGAGACATGTCCTAGTATCCTCTCCTTTAGGTTTCTCATATCCCAACTTTGCTATGAATTTAGATAGAGCCCGACAAACCTGGATTAAAATCCTGGCCCTGCTCAGTCCTATGTATTTGGCACCGACCAAGTTACTGCTCTGACGACTTTTTCTTCATGTGTAAAAGAGGAGGAGGGAGGGAGAGAATATTAGCTTTTGCACACGGTTGCTGTAGGGATTACATGAAACAGGGCTTGTAAAATCACTGTTTATGTATTTACCATCATATTGATAGAGCCTGGCATCTTGTTCCTTCCCCTTTTCATCTACCTCTACGGAGACTTGTTCTTCTCTTGGCAACTTGCCAGCTCACCCCACCAATACTTATCAAGCACTGTCATGAGTCACACATTCTGCTGGGCCTTGGGGTCGGGGAGGAAGATGAGGGAGGCACCGTCCAAGGACCCCATGGTGCTTAAAGTCTAGAGAAGTGTCCAGAGAAGTCAGCAGGTACTCGCCATCCAGGGTGAGTGGGGGCACAGGCAGGCCAGAGGAGGGGGAACCACGCCCAGCTTTGGCACCGGGAAGCATCTTGGGAAAACAGTGACGTCCTGGCCGCCACCTAAGGAATGTGTAGGCTTTGGTGAAGAATGGGACAATGTTCCCAGCAGCAGGGCAGCCATGGTTGAAGCCAGGGGGTGAATGGCATGGCCCACCAGGGTGTAGAGAGAGGTTACCTGTGGCTGGATCTGGGGTTCACAGGTGGGGTGAAGAGGTGAGACTTGGGGGGCGGAGGAGCAAACAAGGCAGAACGGAGAGGTGGTCAGGCAAGGAGAAGGGGAGGGATGTGCGTCCTCCGAGGCCGGTTCATTCCGCACCTTGAACCAGGCTGGGCCCTGAGGAAGGAGCAGGGGGGACACAGAGCAGCCGCTTGCGCTCACGGCCTTCCGTTCCATGGGGAGCCGAGCAAGAGGCACCCCCAGGACGGTGGACACAGGTAGCTCGGGGCAGATGGGAGTTACCAGGCTCTGCGCCACAGACCCCAGCAGGGGTGGGAGGGACGTTCTGGTGAGTCGGTCCCACCAGGCCGCCCTGGCACTTTGTGAGGGGCCGTGGGCTGCAGCCTCCCCGGGCCCTTATACCATTCCTGCTCACGGAGTCAGGAATGTGGGGTTTTCAATAAAAGTGCAGGCGATGGGCCCCGAGGGAGCCCCAGCTCAAATGAGCTTTTATATTTTTATGTGGAGCGTAATCACGTTTAGTCATGATCGAGGCTGCCCCGTTACTGCTATTAGAGCGTTTATGGTTCTAGGGGGGATACGAGACTTGGACCGTACGTGCCTGCAGCTAAAAGCAACAGGGTGTGCTGCGTCTAGAAGCCTCCTTGAAACCCCAAGAACACGTAACCTGGGCCGATGGCTGTGCCTCTGGGAGCTCAGCAGAGAGGGCTGGGCGTGGGCAGGTCCAGGGAGGGTCCTGGGAGAGTGGGATCCTAAAAGTACTAACCACGCAGTAGGTGTAGGGTCTTCACGTGCTTCATCTGTCACCTTCAGACCCCTACGGGGTGGTTCCCAACCACCAGCCCCGTTTTCCACGTGTTCAACCCGAGGCTCAGACAGCTGCCTGGTTCCGTCCCCGACGACACAGTCAGCAAGTGTATTAGTCTCTCGTGTCTGCTGCAACAAGTCACCACAAACCGGGCTGCTTAAACCAACAGACATTTATTCTTTCACAGTTCTGGAGGCCAGAAGTCCCAAATCAAGGTGGTGTTAGCAAGGCTGGTTCCTTCAGGGGCCTTGCGGGAGACATCGTCTCCTGGACTCCAGGGTTGCTGCAATGCTTGGAGTTCCGTGGCTTGTGGACGCAACACCCTGACCTCTGCCCCCATCCTCACGTGGCTTCTTCTCTGTCTGTGTCCTCCTCTCTCCTTTTAAGGGTACAGTGATGGGATTTAGAGCCCACCCTGATCTAGGATGATTTTACCTCCAGACCTTTAACTAATTATGTCTGCAAAGACCCTCTTTTCAGAGAAGGTCACAGCCTGAGATTCTGGGCAAATATTAATTTTGAGGGAACACTAAGTTAATAAAACACAAGAGCCAAGCCAGGTCTCGTTGGGTACAAAGCCGCCCACGCAGGGCACACGTGGCTGCGTGATGCTTCGTTTGCTCACAGCACCCCGAGCTCCCCTCAGCTTGTTTCGTTTCCTTCCTGCAGGCCGGCTCAAACCCACTTCTCGTGAGCACAGACCAGGCCTCTGCGAAACTCTCCTTCGCCAGGAACACAGAGAGTCCTAGAAGAATCACAAGGGCCCGAAGACTCCACAGGGGACACTGTGATACAGGAAGGAAGAGAACATTGTGCTCTGGGAGTGTGACCCGATAACTAGTCTTGGTTCTGCTGTTCATGCGCCGGTGGCTTTGGGTATGTTCCTTCACGTCTCTGAGCTTCCCTTTCCCCATCTGTGACTTGGGCACAAAATCTCTCAGGTTCGCTCAGTGGAATTAAACAGGCTAATGGGCACACAGGTTCTGAAGGCTCCTGGCAGAGAGTAGGAACTCAACAGGTGTTTCATTACGATCTATTTGCATCTCTCAGTGGCAGAGGAGGAGAGGGAGACCCCTAAAGGGGGTAGGTGCAGACATCACTGTCCGTGTATCAGGCACAAGCATACATGTATACATACATGCGTGTGTCCCAAATTGTGATTAGTCCCCTGTCTGTGGAAATGTCTATGCCCATCTTCATTTATCCATTCATCTGTCCACCTGCCTCTTTTGCTGAGAGCCTATACTGGACCAGATCCCGTTAAAGTGCATCTTCACGCCTAACCCACGAGGTCTCATTATCATCACCCCCACTGCACTGACAAATCAACACAACTTCCCCCAAGTCCACGGGAACTGCCGGGCAGAGCTGAGCCTCCAGCCCAGGTCTGTCTGGCCACCAAGCTGGCTCCGTCAGCACCTGGGACGCTATCCATGAGAGCACCCACAGAGACACTCAGAGGTGCCTGGGGACTGGCTGGGTCAGGAAGGCATTGACGGGAAAGGTGGCATTTGAGAGGGGCCCTAGCCACACAGCCAGCAGTCCTCCGCAGTTCACCATGTGCTGGAGAGAACATGGGCAGCAGTGCCAGCCCCGTGCAAGGTCACGCCCCGACTCTGCAACCTTTAGAGAGAGACTCACTGTGCCTTTCTGAGCCCTTATTTTTGCATCTAGATGAAATATTAATATCTATATCAAAAGGGTGATGTGATAATTCAAAGAAAAAATGTATGTAGAAGGTCTAGAGATAGAAAACTGTTTGCCAGGACCCATTAGAGCAGAACACGGCTCATGGGTATGTAACAGGAATGTCCGTTGCAGCACCGTTCATACTAACTCCAGGCTGGAATTCACCCACGTGTCGACAGTGCAAATGATCTACTGTGCTTTGTTCATCTGACAGAATACTTTACAGCCATGAACAAAGTGCAGCCACGAGCAACGACATGAATGAATCTCACAAATAGAACGTTGAGCAAAAGAAGGCAGTAGGTACCATACAATTCCATGTACCTAATCTGTGGGGTTAGAATCCGGGTTAGTGGTTACTCTTGGCAGGCGGGGGTGGTGATTGGACGGGGGTAAGGTATGCCCAGAGTGGGGGCCACATTCTCTTTCTGACCTGGATGCCATTCCCAAGGAGCCCAGTTAGTGACATCCCTCCACCCATAGAGTTGTGATCGGTGAAACTTACATATATTATGCTTCAATAAAAATGCTTTTTTAAAAATCATATGGCAGAACATCTGGTTCACAGAACATTTTTAGTAAGTGGGAGTTTTCTTTCCTCAAATTACTAAATCACAACCTCTGTGAGAACAGAGCCCTCCCTCTCTGCAAATGACGTCCTCAATGACATGGACCCCCTGGGGGGTTGACAACGTGGGGAAAGCGCTGAGGGAAGGGCCAGCCGGGCACAGAAGGAAGATGGGAAGTTGGTAGGAGGGGAGTGATCAGGGAAGGGGCCCTTTTCAAATCCCTTTACGTCTCTGCGGGTTCTGTGAGCAGAGCCTCTACCGTCAATGGAAAAGTGGGCATCCATCCATCCATCAATGGTACCATCTAGTTTTTTTTTCCCCCAAAAGCTTTGAAAATCAAGATGGGCTCCCAGCCCTGCCCTGCACAGCCGTGTTAATCTAGCCACTTCCTGCCTTGCCAACCTCTCCCTGCCCCCTCTCTCTCATGCACTGACATCTAGTCACACTGGCCTTTGCCCGGCTCCTTCCACATCTCCAATTCTCAGCATAAAGGACAACCTTCAGCGTAAAATAGGTCCCTTCCTAAACGGTTCTTTTTCATACATCTCTGCTTTTTTGCTACCTTGGACTTGTCTCGGATGTCAACTGCATTAACGCGCATCTGTCTCTTTGCTTGGTTATTTCCATCTTCCCTGCCACCGAGCCCACGCTGGCCACTAGGTGCAGCGCCATCTCTCCTGGGTGCGCAGCACACACTCATCACGTTTGCACAGTACAGTTCTTCGATATGTGGAACCAAATGCATCTTAGGTTTGTTAACAGAAGAATAATAGACTCTCTTCTCTCTAAGACGTTTCCCTAGCAAGAGTATTTTCACCCAGGTACTTCCGGGTTACGCTGAGTCTCAAAATCCTGAATCCTTCTAAAGGGGTTTTTGTAATACATGGATTTCAAACTTGAACAACAGGATCCAGAAAAGACACGAATGGATGATGGAGGCCAGATGTCACAATAGGGACCGGCGGAGACAGGGGCAAACTGAAAAACCAGCACAGGACCAAGTGAGATGTGGCAACTTCTGTCCAATTGCTGCCACCTTGGGACACAGGCATCTTGATGCCAAATCCATAGGTTTTCAGAGAGAGGCCAAAAATTCACATCTTTTAATGCAAACTCTACCAATTGTTTTAGCATTGGTAATACATTTAGCATTTCTTAGCAAACTCTTTCCTCGGGCTGCCTACAGGCGACCCCCTCCACCCTGACCCTAATCAACCCTTTTATAGAAGGGAGACCAGCCCGCAGAGAAGGGCAATGGCTCATGGCGCACCACAGACTTAGTGCTTGGTGAGGCACGGTCTGGAGCCCGGCTCGGAGCTCAGTGCCACTTCTATTCCACCCATGACGGGAAAGACCTCTGTGTACACATTTGGCTTAACTGAGATAAAGCAACCATCATACAATTAACTTTTGTCTTGAATGAAACACACTATCTCGAGAAGATCCTACATGCCTCTCTTTATTAGCCCAGTTGTAAGAAACCATCACAACAGCCTTAGGAAAGAGGGGTGAACGTTTGACATTAATTTACAGCCAACCCGGAGTCAGAGTGTCCCCACAAGGTGCTTTGCTGGAAAATGCCTCTTTGTGAAGACCCGAGCCCTCGCTGCTTGAAGCAGCCTTTTTTTAATTCCATCTCAGCAGCGTGGGCCTAACCCTGTTAGAGAAAGGGTAATCGTAAATCTGCATGAAGTTTCTGATGATTAGTTTTGCTTGGAATTGGGCCAAAGAGCCAGACTTTTTGCCAATTCCATATGCACATGTAAGTTCTTTCAAGAGAGAATTGGGTAATCCTCCCCGCGAGGCTGGGGGCAAGGAGTTGAGGGGCCCCACGGAGGAGTCTCCCCGACTCTAGCTGTGTGTAAAGGGTATGCCAGGACCACATAACAGGCACTTTAATAATTAGCCTGATGACGGTCTTGTGTAATAAGCTGTTTTCATTTTATCTTCAGTGTAGCATTGAGGGCATGGATTATGAATTCTTTAGACAGATGAGGAAACTGAGATTCATATTTTAAGTAACTTGCCTAAGTGTATGCAACTGAGAAGATGCTAAGCTTGGGTTTGACGCTGTCCTCTGATTGCAAAGTCCCTGATGCATGGACACGCAGCTGACGCGGACGCTTCATTCTGTCCTGAATGATGCCAACTATGGCATTTCACCAATTAGTTGGTGGCAGATGATCTACGTTGCTGATTATCTACCTACCTGGCTTCCTTCCTTCCTCTTCTGGAACACTAATCATATGCAGGTCACGATAGCAGTTGACTCAGAGACAAAAGGAGAACAATTAGAGATAAAAGAGAAAAAAAAACAGCCTGTGGTAAAAGTGCTTCCTATACTATTTGAAAGAAAAAGAAAGAAAAAAAGTGGCAATGCAAGAGCTCAAAACTATGGGTATACAGAGGATTTTAAAATGTATTTAATTAATCAGCACTCAGTCCTGACAATGAAGAGTTGGTTTTGATGGGTTACAATGACTCCAGTGATTTCAAGGTAGTAACAAAGCCATATGCTGGGGTCAGAGAGTGAAGGATTTGGGTTTTAGGCAATCAGAGTTTACACCTATTCTCACTTCCCATTAGATACCTGTCATTGGATACCTCATCTCTTTCTGGGTCAATTTCTGTACCCAAACCAAGCAGGGCATCCCCTGGTAACAGATTAAATTTCCAGCATAGGCTCAATCTGGACAATAGAATCTACCAGAAAAGAATTCCTGTATGCTTTGAGTTGACCTCCCACTTGTATCTGCACTCGGGTACCCACCTTCCTTGTGTTAGCAGGACTTAGAACCACGTCACCCTGACTCTCAGGGTATGGGACTCGGAAGGAATTGGAATCTGTGATTGTCCTGGCAGTGTAGATTTTGTTGTTGCAAAGGAGAGAGAACCTGCCCTTCCAAAACAGAGATAGCTTGATTTCAGGGCATCTGAGTTCCCTCCTGACAGCTGTGGGGCCTCTGGGTAGGAATCACTCAGAATTCCTGTGCATGTGTGAGAACGCATGTGTGTGTGCTGGGAACCCTAGCAGGGAACAGGCAGAAATGCATCTCCTGCCTAGGTTCCTTTGGGTGACAATACGGAACCTAGAATCAGGCAGACTTGCTTCCAAGTTGCACTCCCAGGATGAAGGCAGAGCATGTGGGTGCAGATGCAAGTCAGAAGGTGGAGTTGAAACATGTACAAATTCTCTTCTGATGGTCTCCATTTACCACCCAATGCTAGAATGGGAAAACAATTTGTTACCAGAGGAGAGGACGGGGGCAAAGAGTAGAGACTGATTTCAGAGAACGGAGTGGTTCATCTCCCCAAGCTACTGTGTTCCCACCAGATGAAGGACAGAGAAGCAACTGTCATCGAGCAGGTTTATAGTCACAATAACCAGTATTTGGAGGGTTTTAGGAATCCTTTAGAGACCACCTCCCTTTATTTACAGATAGAAAACTAAGCCCTAAAGAGCTTAAATAAGCCGTTACTTCTAGTAATAGATTATGGCAGTGGTTCTCAACCAGGGGCTCTCCCCCTCCAATCTCCAGAGGACATTTGACAATATTTGGAAATATTTTTAGGTGTCACAACTGGGGAAGGGGGTGAGGTACGGCTACTGGCATCTGGTGAGTAGGAGCAGGGAAGCTGCCGAACATCATACAATGCACAGGACAGCCCCCACCACAGAGAATGATCCAGCCCGAAGTGTCAAGAGTGCCCAGGTTGAAAAACTCTGAACCAAAGTGACATTTGACTTGCACAAAGCAACAGAACCCTCTCAAAACAGACTGGGCTTGTGGTCAACCAGAAGTCCGTGAATGTCCCCTCTCCAAACTCCTGGCTTCCCTGGAGCTTTAACGTGTGTCCTGACAGTCCACCTGATAAAGGTTCTGCCTCTTGATTCCTGTCTTGTAGAGTTAAGCAACCAGTATTTGGAAAGATTTGGGTGTGATAATTTCTGGATAGAGGTTTATGGCTGAATCAGGAAACAACAAAAGTTAAGTTTCCAACTGAGAGAACCCCTGGGGGGAAAAAAAAGAAGATGCTAATAGAAAAATTGGATACTCAAAGGTGTGTTATGAGTTTAAACGAACTGCGAGCTAAAATAAACTAGCTTGATCACCCAACACAAATGGCAATTGTGGGCTGAATTTCGTTTAGGTATACTGCAGTTGTAGGTAAATACACTGAATGCTAATGGTTTTATAATAGTCTTATTAATTCACCCTTCGTAGTTAATGTTTAAGATAAACTCTGTGTCTTTAGAGTAATTTATGCATTCCACTTTTAGAGAATTCCAATTGAATGAATATGAACATAATCATTTTGCACAAACGTTCTCCAAGGAGGGAGCAGAAAGTATGAACCGGGCAAAGGCTCCCCACTGCTTTATTCATAATGGATCAGCCGGTTCATTCCTTATTAATTTAATGGAGTACAAGTAAGCAGCGTAACAGCTTGAGTTTAGGAGTGTTTCACAAATGGGGCTTTTTGTCTGTAATCACTTAATCCTGCAGGCTAGGCCTCATAAATTGAATAAAAGAGGGAACTGGGTTTTAATTAAGTCCAAAGAATGAGGCTGCGTCAAAGACACAACCACCCCTGACAAACACAGGGGTGAGGCGTGTGTGGTTAATATCCCAAGCTAACAGCGCCCTGGCCCAGGGAGCCCCTGGCCGGAACCTTTTGATGTTGGGCTCCAGGGGAAATCCTGGCTTGCTTCTAGAAGGCCGGCGAGAAGAGAAGAGAGCAGGTGAGGCTGAGCTCTTGCCAGCCCGGGCTCCCCACCAAGCTGATGTTCAAGCAATAAAAGCCATTACCATCCCTCGTTCTGCATCTGTCCACACCTGGCTGGGAAACAAACTTTTCACCAGTGAGTCCAGTCTATGGAAATAGTGAAAAATCTGTCCTGAGAACTTGTGCACCCTATTTATTAGAGAGGAATCTGGGGCTCCCAAGCCAGACAGACTCAGATTCAAATCTCAGCTGTACAATATGACAGCTACAGGTCCACAGGATGGAGATAATGTTTTGCTGGGTTATAATGAAGATTAAGGGAGTTTATATGCTCAGGCACTTTGGAAAATGAGTGACTCATTGAAGACATTCAAATAGAAAAAAAATTCCCCCATGTTTCCCTGCAAAGATGCCCAGGAAACCCCCACCTGCCAAAGCCTTCAGTGGATCATTCTATACCTCTACAAATCTCCACTTGAGGCCTTTTGAGAATGGTCTTGTTTGTCCCACAGCACCTGTGGCAGGCAGAAAAATGTCCCCCAGAGGTGTACACATCCTAATCTCTGGAACCTGTGAATCTGGTGCCTTACATGGAAAACAGGACTTTGCAGATGTGATTAATTAAGGATCTTGAGATGGAAAGATGGTCCTGGTTATCCAACTCATCCCAAGATCATCCCATGCGTCCTCCTACATGAAAGAGACAGACAGGGGAGGTAGAGTCAGAGGGATGGAGCCTGGGGAAGCCACCACTGCTGGCTTTGAAGATGGGGGCAGGAGCCATGAGCTAAGGAATGCAGGTGACCTCTAGACGCTGGAAAAGACAAGGAGAAGATTCCCCCTAAAGCCTCCAGCCCAGCTGACACCTCGATCTTAGTGTAGTGTGATGCATAGCAGACGTCTGAGCTCCAGAACCGTAAGACAGTAAATTTGCATTGTTCTAAGCCACAAGGTTTGTGGGAATTTGTTACAGCAGCAACAGGAAACTAACACAGTGCCCAGGGCAGACGATGTAAGTCCCCAAGGGCATTCGTGTTCTGTGTCTTTGGAACTAAGATGCTCGGTCTGATCACTCCAGCCTTGATCTCCGGCCAGCGTATTGAGTGTGATTTCTGGTTGTCTCATTTAGGCTTATGAATTCCTCCAGGACAAGCACACAGAACAGTAACAGGCTTGGTGCAGGGCAGAGTCCAGCACATGTTTTAGAAATTTTGCTGATTAAAGAGATGGGCTAAACTGCAAATTTTCTGGGACTATACGTTCCTTAAAGAGAAACCATTGTGACGGAAAGAGCCCTGCTCTTAGTAAAAACAACAGACGAAGCACAATGAAGACGACGGGGACATCTTCCTGAACAACTTGTGGACCATGCCATTCCCATCATTTATTTTTAACACATTAACTGCCATGTGAGTTGTATTTAACTCACACTAGTTTTGACCCCAGGGCCTCATGAAGAAAAACCCTGCTGTTGGTTCATGAAAATCTTACTTGTTGATGTTCTTATTGTTACAATTAATATTGACAATTTAATTCTAAAAACATAAATGGCATTGCATATAACTCATGCACAGAAAGCAATAAAAAATAAATTTTTCATTAAATTAGAAAGGATCATTTTGTTTTCCAAGTTTTTATTCCATTTTTGTAACAAAACACCGTGGCCCCAAGGAAAAAAAAAATTTTTCCTACTGTGGCAGTCGATGTGTTAACAATTCACCAAATCAAGATTCAAATCCAGTATCTTTTGGTTTCAAAACTCCTCAAGTTCCCATTACCTAGAAAACTTGATAATAGATACTAGTTTTGTATATAGTTACTGTTTATCTACTTTTATATGATTATGCCATTCTTCTTGTTAAAATGTTAGAAAAGAAATTAAGGGAAAAAAAATGCAAGGAACATTATTTCAAGTTCTGCAAAGATCACACTCTCACTTCTTTCTCCAACTAATATTTATTACACACTGCTCAGCAGTGAAGCCCTCAAAGACTGAATGGCTAACAGGCTGGACCCGGAAGCTGAGGGGCTCACAGAGCAGGGGGGGACAGTCACATATAGAGCAGACGACAGCACTGTGCCCCTGCTCCAGACTGGGGAGGGCCTATGGGAGGGGGAGGGGGATCTGCAGGCTTCTGGAAGGAACGACAAGTTGAGTCTCAGAGAAGAATCAGATGACAGGGAGAAGACGGAGTACAGGAGGCATAGCAAAGTGAGCACAGGATGGAGGGGAAACAGCGAGGGAGAAGTTGGAGAAGCAGAGGTGGTTGGTTCACTAAGAAGAGACTTCAGAGGGTTCACACGGCCACGTATGTATCTAAATCTGCCACTTTCTCAGTGTGTGACCTTGAGGGAACATCTAGTTTCACTTCTGGGCCTCAGTTTCTTTCTCTCTAAAATAAAGATACAGGCTGAGCATCCCTAATCCAAAAACCCCAAATCTGAAACTTTCTGAACACCAACAGGATGCTCAAAGGTCGTACTCATTGGAGCATTTCCAGTTTCAGATTTTCAGATGTGGGATTTTCAACTAGTATAATGCAAATATTCCAAATCTTGAAGGAATCGAAATCTGAAACACTCCTGGGTCCCAAGCATTTCGGGTAAGGGAGACCAAAGACTTGTACTTATTCTTACCACACATGGTGGTTATAAGCATCGGATAACAATACTCATTTTCATTGCTGTGTTCTGGGCACTGTCTCGGTGCCAAGCCCTTCATTTACATTAACTCATTTCATCCTCACCCTACTCCATCAGGAAAGGTCTGTTATTGCTCCCATTTTACACATGGTGAAAATGAGGATACAAAGCTAAGATTCAAACTGAGGATGTTTGGCTGCAAATTCCAAGTGCCAATCACTAGGCTACGTGCCCATCCAATGAGACAGCAGTGTGTCTTCTGCTCAGTGCAAGAGATGTAGGGGAGTATGATGATAAGTCCTCCCTGAGCTGCCCATACAAGTTGAATTGTTGCATCTTGCATAGGTAGTATATCAATCTTTAGCCATTAACAATAGCTAGCATTTATTAAATGTGTACTAGTTGCCAGGCACTATATTCAATCTTTTGCATGTCTTGCCCAACTCAGTTCTCAAATTATCACCATGATGGTCCCCATTCAATCAATAAGAACGCAGAGGTTCAGAGAGGCCAAGTTATTTTCCTAAGGACACACAGCTAGGAAATGGTCGATTTTTTATAGGAACCAGGCAGGGAACTAGAGTGCACATACTGAACCACTTAAATACACATGGTCTGGAGGCAAGTAGGCTGAGGAGGGAAGGCTTTGGTTGGGCAGGTGTGGAGGCTAAGGGAGATAAGAGACTCATCCTTGCCCAGCACAGACGCAAGCCTCATCATAACCAGATGGAATGCAAAAGTCTTCTCTCCCAGTCATGCCAGCAGGAGAGCGAGGGTACATGGTGCCTGGGGACAATGCATCATGCTTACACCCCCTCTAGCCACATGCCGCTGCAGAATTTGCAAAGACAAGCATGTTCCCATAGATGTGGCATTCCCACAGGCCAGGGCCTGGAAACCACATGGCCCTCAAAGGCTTTCTTGTGCTGAGCCTGGTCTGGCCGCTGGGTGCCCAGGTCTGACTCAACCCCAGGCACTGGCTGCATTTGCCACGTTCTGCAGTTGCCAGTGTCAGACCCCTATGGTGCATCCCCCCACCACCACCAGAAGAGAGGATGGGACAACAAGAAGGACAGACGTTTTGTTGAGTGCCTTCTATGTGCCATTTGCCCTGCTGAGCTTCGAGTTAATCCAATATAAATGGGGGAGAATCATGTTTCACAGGGTTCTTAATAATGAAGATAATGATACCAACACCAATAACAACGAACACTGAACAACTGCGAAACATCCTGCATGCCACATGCTAAGTGCTTTCTGTGCACCCCCTCACCCGAACCCTACAACATCCTGTGGGGATAAGGTACCATCTTACTGATGAAAAGACTGAAGAACAGAGAGGTTTAGGGAACTGCTCAAGATTCCAGAGCTTCTGAAAGTCACAGACGCTATTTCGTACTTGGGTGGTTTGCCTTCCGGAGCCTCTAAGCTTAACTCTGTGGTGCCGGCTTGCTATTACATGGGCATCACAACATCCCATTACTTGGGGTAATGCAGCAAAATGCACGGTACTGCCTTCCCACTCGGAGGCAGCACCATAAACAGAGACTAATGCTTCATCTCACTGGGGAGGGCAGAGAAGGCTTCCTGGAGGAGGTGACCGCTCTGGTACCTTGCTTTCCCTGTGAGCAGCCCTGCAGGCCCAGCCTCAGCTTCATAGGGGGAGACGGATGCAGGTGCCAGATAGAACAAGTGCTTCTGTCTGTTCTCGTGAAGCTAACAGAGAGAAGTGCAGAGAGAAAACACAGGTGCCCTTTCCCAGCTCCCAGAACCTGCAGGTTGACTTTCAAACAGGTTGTGCCCATTCAGGGCTGTGCCTGAAGGAAGGAATTGTGGACCCTGTGCAAGCACTTTCAGAGAAGCTTGAGAAGATGATGACCCTTTACACAAAACGGTTTTCCAGACAATGACATCCCTGAGTCAGGCCCCCATACCCGTGAAGGCTGTGGTGTTTGGGTCTCCTAGGATAGCTCCTAGGTGGATATTCTATAGACGAGCAGTCCCCAACCTTTTGGGCACCACATACTGCTTTCATGGAAGACAATTTTTCCACAAATGGGGCTGGGGGGAGGCGGTGATGTGAGCGATGGGGAGCAGCTGTAAATGCAAATGAAGCTTCCCTGGCTCTGGCTCACCTGCCGTTCACCTCCTGCTGTGCAGCTCCCAGTTCCTAAGTTTCATGAAGACAATTTTTCCATGTACAGGGGTGGGGGTGGGGGTGGCAGAGCTCTGCACCCTGATCTCTAACCACAGCCCAGTGTTGGTCCACGGCCGGGAGGTTGGGGACCGCAGCTATAGACTACACAGAGATAGGTATATATTGAAAAAGACCAACTCAGAATGAACCTCTCTCTGATAACTGTTGACAAAGCCCCTTTTATTAATAGCAAATCCCTTGGTCTCTGCCTTGCCTCTGCCGAAAAAAAAAATTAAAATGAGAATAAGAATACCTGTTGGCTTTCATTCAAATGTATTTTATTTTAAAAAAAAATACCTAGGATTGCCTTTTTTTTTTATCCAAGTAATGACTTTCAGACAGATTATGGGACCTTGTATGAAATTAAGCAAAAGATTAGGAGAATGAGGACATAGCCTGAAAACATGCACTGCCTCTTTAATATCTCAGGTTTTCTTTAAACATAAAATTATAGCACAATGCACGAAAGGACGGCGGCATTATCCTTTATCACAATACCCAGCCAACTTTAACTCGTCTCAAGTGTTATTATAAGAAACAGAATTTACTGCGATGGACTTCTCTTCAATACTACTCCTTTCCTGGTTAATGAAATGTCATTATTCCAATATAAACCCTTTCTTTTTGCAGCCTGTTCCCCCCCCCCAACCCAACCACTATACTTCATTTCCTGCAGTTACGTGATATTATTGCCTTTTTTCCACAGCTATTGATTTAGGTGTGTATGGTTATTACAATGCAAAATAAAACAGCTCCCCCATCCATTCTACCTTGTACCATTGAACATTAACTTAATTTGTTTCAAATCTGCATTTGATTTGGCAAGGAAACCATTTATCTTTATGAAGAAAGCCCTCATAAAGTAGAGAGTTTAGGAGATCACTGCTTTAAAAATTTAATAGCCTTGTGTCTTATACACTAGAAAAATGAATTAAACCTTCAAATAGTATATGTCTCAATGTAACCTTTTTGCATTTCATACTATGTTTAATTTATTATATTCCACAGGAGGAAAAAAAAAATCAGAGGACAGATCGCAGGATGTGGCTTGCTTTTGCATTGCGTGAATAAAGTTGAGGTCTACCGCCCATGAGCGTCATGATTTGTTGCATATCCTCGTTCAGCTCATGCTGTTGAGATTGTGATTCCAGGTGCGGCAGGTATTGGTGTTGCCCAGGGTTTCCCCATGGTAGGAGAAGGGGCTCCCTCCCTGCAACCCTCAAGGTGCAGCCTGGGTGGGGGTAGAGGGAAGGAAGGGGTTGGTACAGCTCATGGAGGGGTAATGACACTCTTCAAAGATTCAGAAATAAGCAAATGTTTTCACTCAGAAGTAACAGCGAACTTCAAAGAAGGTAAAAAGTATCTGAGCTTATATCTCAGACAGGACCAGAAGATATTGGTATCAATGGCAAAAATAGTCTCTTATAAAAAGGGAGGGCGGAGGCTCCTGCCCTTGGTGTCTCTCTTCATTGTGAACCTTCTTCTTTCTTGTCAACTCAAACTGTGATATGTGTGGGCAACACAGAACACGGGTCCGTGGGAGATGAAGTCTGAAGAATAGAAGACTATGAACTTCTCGATCTTCGGCTAGATGAAAATATGGTTCGATTTATATTTGTTCAAGGTCAGTCCGCATATTGATATATGGTTTTCATTTCCTCTGTCCTCGCCACCATCATCATCACCACCACCACAAAGCCGGAGATACTGCTATATATCCAATATGCTAAATCTTTTACACATACTCCCCCTTTCAAAAATAAACAACGTCAAATCATAGGTATCCATCCTTTTTGCCAGAAAACCCAGGAAGGTGCAGGGATGTGAAGTTGACTTGCTCAGTGTCACAAAGCAAGAGAAGCCGAGATTTGATTCCAGGAATTTCTCAGTCCCAAACTGTGTTGCATTTTTGGTATGTTTTCCCCAAACAGCTTCAGCTCACAATAACCTCTCATTATTTGAAACTACTTTTCTTTTCCAAAAAGATTCAGTTATTTCTTATAGCTGAGTAATACTCCATGGTATACAAATACCACATTTTACTAATCCATTCATGAATTGATGGACATGTGGGTTGTTTCCACATCTTAGCAATTGTGAATTGTACTGCTATAAACATTTGGGTGCAGGTTCTCCTGGATAGAGTTGGAACCCATTCTATTAAGTGAAGCATCCCAAGAATGGAAAAATAAGCACCACATGTACTCACC
>CM052442.1:116709143-116741797 GCA_028533085.1 Varecia variegata | reverse complement strand
AGCACCACCTGTGTCTACTTTTAGCTACATCTTCACAGTAAAGCTCAATCTGCATTAAATTCTGAGTAATGCCAACATTACCTACTAAGGGAGAGTGAATTCTTTAAACATGGCAAGGGAGGAATGTGTACACATCAAAGGTGCTATACAGTGGGAGTAACTCCCAAAGGTGCTTAAATTCTAAATCAAATCACCTTCCAGATGCCAGCGAGCATCTGAAACACTTACTTCATCAATCAATATCAGATTTTTCTGCGCTCAAAATCGTCTCCTTTCGAGTCCTTACTCAGGAAGAAACACGGAGTTTTTAGCATGAACATCAATAGTGCTTCATGAGATAACATAAAAGGATAAATCAATTTGTTTTTTTTCCACGGGGCAAAGTGGTCTTACAGGAAATTTGCTGTCAGTTGCATCCTATGAAACAAGGTCATTCACCAGGAAAGTCAAATAAAGTCAACGACAGCAACAAATAAACATTCTTCTAATTACCTGGCTTTAGGGCTAAGCGCCATTGTAGTGAGGCCAGAGTGGTCACTAAGGTTTCTTCTATCAGAAATGCTTTATTTCATGTCCTTGGTCTTTATCAGGTACCAAAACAAATTTTCATATATTTAGTTTCCAAAACAGGATTCAAGAAATCTCTTGTATTTTCCTGGGAAGAGTTGGAACCCATTCTACTAAGTGAAGTATCCCAAGAATGGAAAAATAAGCACCACATGTACTCAGCATCAAATTGGTTTCACTGATCATCACCTAAGAGCACATTTAGGAATAACATTGATCAGGTGTCGGGCAGATGTGGGTGGGGGAGGGGATGGGTGTATACCTACATAATGAGTGCGATGCGCACTGTCTGGGGAATGGACACGCTTGAAGCTCTGACTTGGGGGGTGGGGGGCAAGGGCAATATACATAACCTAAACTTTTGTACCCCCACAATATGCTGAAATAAGAATAAAAAGAAATCAGATTATTTGGGCTGGAAACATCAATAATTTGAAAGCAAAACCCAACCTCCTGGTTTTACAGATGAGGACACTGAAGCCCAGAGAGTCAGGGGTTTCTCCAACATCTCTTTCCTTTCATTCAGTAAATATCTGCAATATGCTACACACGTCACTGCATTCCTGCCACATCTTTGGGTAGCAGTTATGCTAATTTTAAATGGGAAAAAAATGAGACTACAAATTCTGAGAAGTGTCTAAGCTATGAAGTGCCAGCACTGGGCTTCAAACCCAGATCTTAAGAGACTCAGTCCAGTGGTCTCTCCAGCATGACCCTAGCTGATGTCAGAAATGTTACGACTCATAGCCCAGGTTTTTAAACCTTTTCTCTCAGTAAAACAGAAGGACTTGACAAGACTGAAGCCATGGAAATCATTTTGCCACGGCTAATCCTAAGACTTCCTCCGCTTACCAGCGAGCCCTGGCTAGGGTCTTGGGCCATGGGTAATGACGCTGTTGTCATGCCTTCAACTCTTGGCTATAATCCCTTCTAGATGTGTTCTTACTGGGACCCCATTCCACTACTCGCAGAAGTGGAATAAATGGAGCACAGAAGGCGTTCTTGGAAGCAAAGGTCAAAAATCAAAGGGTGTGGCTGGTTAGAGATTGTTTCAATGGGAAAACGGAGATTGTATCTGGAGTCCCATCAGCCTTGTAAATGTATCAGAGAACAAACAAGTCACCCACTATAAGTAGAAAGATCTTCCCAATAATGCATATCTGGTCACACAGTTCTTCTCCTTAGCCCTCAAGATAAAGTCCTCATTCATTGATGGCTTTGCAAAGCTCTTTGAGATATAAACCATCTTCCTCCATCCCCAATCTTCCTCCACAACCTGATCGACTGCTCCTTTTTCTTCACACATGCATACCCACTTTTCCATTCTCAGCCTCCCTGAACTCCCCTCTCACTCGCAGACCCTTGCACAAGCTATTCCTTCAGCCAGTGAAACTGCCCTTGATCCTCAGGCCTCAACTCAGATGGAATTCTCTCTGATAAGCCTTGCCTATGCCCTCAGCCCTGTAATAAATGTACCTAGGCTGGTTCTCCTACTCTCTCCATATGATAGCCCTTATCACACTATCATGGAATAGCCTGTTTAATTTGTCTACCCACCACTGTATCGTAAGCTCCCAGCTCACCGTTGCACCCAATGCCAGGCTTAATGTCTGGTGCACAGTAGACATGCAATAATCATGTCAAATAAATGAGTGAATGAATGAATGAATAAATAGATAAGTAACATCCTAACTTGGCCTATAAGAAGTTATACAAGAATTGCTTCGATTGAAGGCAACAGAAAATGATTGAAAGCTTAGACCTGTCTTTCCAAGTGATTTTTTGGAGAGTTCATGGGGTCAGTACGAGGAAGTAACCTGTATCCAAAAGACCACACAGAGGCCGTAGAAAATGCATATTTGTCTCATACACTTGAAAGGCTCCAGCCTGCTCTAAAGAATTTGTCCACAAAGGAGGTGACTCTAAAAGCAAACGCACACTGTCTGCTCCAGGATGTCTGCTTCATTGATACCGAAATGGAACCTGAGACAGACAGAGGCTTAATAAGCGAAGACTCCAGAGGAGGCAGGCTGTCCGTGGGTAAAATGAAATCACTCCCGATTACCTCCGATGGACAGCAGCTATGAGCTCCTGTACACAATTTAAAGGTAATCTTGTAATTTAAAAAGGAAAAAAAAATTGCCAATTGAACCTAATGGCAAGTGACATCTTGGCTCAGCCGCGATTAGAATCAGGCAGCTTTGCTCCGGTGGTTCAGGAGCGGTGGCTTCCCTGCATTCACAGAGGGTTAATTCTGTGAGCCTGGGGGATGCCTTAATGGCCCTGGTTATCCAAACCTTGATTCAGAGCAGAGGCCACAGATTATGTTTTCTCGGCACATCCACAGACGTATTAGGACATGAAGTGGAGATGACAGGAGGAGAATATTTCCTTTCTCCTCGGAAACGCCCCAGGAGAGTTTTCAACTGCGACCTGCTCAGACCCTGGCCTTGCATTAGAGTTATTGTCCCGCAAGAAGATTCGGTTAGAGCCTCTGATTCATTTCTTATAGTGCTCTCTTGTTTACTGTTGGTGGCAGCTAACTTGTAAAATTTTATTATGAATTTTTTTCTTGGTTTGTGTCATGGAAGGGCTTAAAAAAATGATTCTATCATCAGTCCTAAATGCAGTTGTATAAATCCACACCAAGGCCGTGTGTCTACAGGGAAAATGCAAGATAACAGGTTGTTCTCTTCCCAAAAGTGGTCATTTTCTGGGTTTAGATTTCGTGTTTCTAACAGCCCAGAAGACAGAGGGAGGGAGGGAGGGAGGCACGAGGCTTGTGGGTACCACTGGCATAGCGGTCACGCTAACTTGGATTCCAAATTCCACCCCCTTCTCCATACCATAGTAGGGCAGCCTTATCAAGCACAATATGATTCGGTTACCACCAACATGAATCAGTGATGCACCAAAACTACCATGACTCACTGTCATTGTCATATTGAGGGTTTTCCAGATTCCATTGCCCCCAATGTCAAGCTCTATATGCCAATTAAGCTAAATACAAAGTATCCATTGTAGATTCACTGTTTCGTGCCTCTCTGGCTGGTCCCTCCATTAGAACATCTTCTATTTTCTCCCTCCATGCTTTTTCTCTTAACTGCTACCTATCTGTCCAGAATTAATGCAGACGTCATCTCTACCAAGCTGATTCCATAAATGCCCTACTGAAATTAATCAACCTATTAAAATAATCCATTATCTTTACTCCTTGTCAAAATTACACTCTACCCGAGTATTCAGACCGTGATCTATATATATATCCTTACATTTCCAAAACCTAGCACAGTGCTTAGTGCAGGGGGCTATTCAATCCATCTTCACTGAACCGTGCATGTTCTAGCCTAGATGCCATTACCTCCAAGAGGCGATATCCTTCAAAGCTTGGTGGTCATTCCTTATTTGTTCACGTAACACACTATATAATCCCACGTGCAACGTTCAGTAGCATTTCCTGAAATTTCCCACTTACCTGTCTATTTCTCCTTCTGGATCAGAAACTTCTCAAGGGCAGAAAGTACATCCTTTTTGTTCACCAGCACATGTATGGAGCCACACGCAATGCCTAGAACAAAACAGAGGAAAATCATGCTGAATAAATAAATGAATGAATGAGGTATACCAAGAAATGTTCCCCTTTACAACCCTCTAAAGTTCAATCAAGTTTGAAATGCCTTGATTGTCCCTTAAAATGTAAATATATATATATCTCTTCATGTATATTATTCATATAAATATATATGCATATAAAAGACAGGAATGAATGAGTATAAAAAAGAGGAAAGAAAGAAAACTGATATCTTCCAAGAACTGACTGTGCATAGACCCTGCTGGCCATTTTGGGGGGAGGGTGTGACTTTATTTAACCTCCACAACTCTCTGTGGCAGGGAATGAATTCTGTTTCTATTTAGAAGTGATGAGAAAGGCCCTGCAAAACAGAGCATGGGGTCAGTATGGGAAGCAAACACTGAAGAAAGTATCCAGTGACCAAGGGAAAGTCTGTGTTTTTTTTTTTTTTTGGGGGGGGGGTTCACCAGCCCTTGGTCTTTCACTGCCCTCCCCTTCTTCCCTGCTTCTCTCGTCTAACTAAAAACCACTATGAAAGTCAGACAATTCCTCATTGTATGTGTGCAAATCCAAATTTCCACTAATGACACGAGGTATGGCTATTCCTACTGAACATCCCATCTTGTGACCACCTCCCAGCATTCTTGGAACTATCTGAAATATGGGCCAGGCACTCTGGCATCTGAGTACCACCGAGCTAGATTAATTCATTCATGCATTTCATTAACAAGAAGCCCGATTTCATATTCACTGGCTGGCTAACAATGCTGTCAATCAATTTTCCTCCCACCCTGCCAAAATCCTGACTGTCTGTTTGCATGACATTCTCAGTGTGTTTATAGAACTGAGGAGTCCTCCCACTGAGATTTCTTCCTAGCGTCAACACATCTTTAATTCCTTTAGGATTGGGCAGCCAAGTCCCTCCCTTTGGGATCCATAACCTGGGTTTCCCGGATTTCCATTGGCTGGGTTGGCACTCCCTAATCTGACATTCCTGACCGAAACACCTGGTCCTGGCCAGTTTCCCTAGTGAGGCAGAGAATGAATTCCCCTCTCCTTTGTCTCCATTCATCTCCTTCTATGCACCCAGCACCTTTCCTGTTTCTTCTTGTTAAAGAATGGCTCCCAGTCCCCTTTGGGTGCTCCCCCCTTCCCTGCCCTCTGGATCACATCCCTGAATCATCATAAACTCCCGCAAGGTCCGCAGTGAGACTGAGAAATGAAGATCGTAGTTCCTGGAAGGCAACGTGGGCTTCAGTATCCCCACAGAAACTGCACAGGTAGCTGGAGCAGCTGGGAAGTCTGTACAATGTATAAGAAACCTACAGTGGTGAGTTCTGTTGTTCCTGGGCCCCCAGAGATGAGGTGCCCACAAAGCTCCCACCCTGTGCTTCAGGGATAATGTGAATCCCACACTTGAGAGTGAGCTTGAGAAATCAAGGGCATCATTACTATGCCGTCTTGTTCTGCACGTCTGAGGCCGATGAAACAACACAAACGGCAGACTATGACCAGGACACAAAAAATGTTGATGGAATCAATAGTCACATTTAGCTCTCTGGGCAAATCATATAGCACAGGCCATCACTTAAGAGATTTTTTAGTTTAAATACACTTCAGATCAGGTGCCATTATTTATCCTTATTAATAATTTGTAATGCTAATGTTAATGAAAGTAACTATCTTATGTTGATCACACACAAATCTGAATAATCTGCAACGCACTCACCTCAAACCTGCTCAACCTGAATATGGATTAATGTCTCCAAAACTCCAAACAAGAACCTTAGAATTATCCTTCATGTCTGAATCATCTTCCTCCCTCTCTCTCTTACTCTGTGTCTCTTCTCTATTTTTGTTGTAATCTCTGGAATTCATTTCTTTTTCTTTATCTTTATTGGCACTGCCTTCATCCAGTCATTCTCAACCTTTTTGACATTATCATCTTCCTAAAAAGCCTTTTAAAACATTTTTTCCTAATCTCCCCAAAGAAATTTGAACGTCATGGATACACGGTATATCTGTTTATATGCTGTATGTACAGCTGTGCTTTATACATTTAGAAGGTAAGATTTTTATCACCCCTCGAGAATCAAATTTGGGCCACCTTTGGGGTGATACCACTCTGTTGAGAAGACACCTGTGTCCAATTCACTGCCGTCTTATCCTTGTCTAGCCCCATGTCATCCAGACGACTCCTGTACCCCCAGACTCCAAATCCCTCAGCAAGTTTTCTGCTCATTTCCCATGGCTCACAGCCACCTGCAGTCCCGGCTGGTGACTTTGATCTGTCTCACCATGAAAAGTAATTCTGCCCTTTCAAGAGTGTCCACTCCCCTGAGTCATGTGTGAGCTTAAATTGGAGGCTTGGAGAAGCAGCCAGGAGAAGAAAAATCCTATTTTACTTAGCCACCCTCCGCTCCTTGTGCCTGTCTTCTTTTCCCTCTCTTCCCTTCTCCTTCTGTCTGAACCAAACATTTCTCTCCTCACTCAGTTGACATAGATACTCTCATGACCTAAGCTGCACTCCAATAGGACTCATCAAGAATGCCATCCAAACACACAGAATGACCCCAGAAAGGAGTTCTGACAAATGCAATTGCCTCCAATTTCTTACACCTGAGCTCTTGCAACTCCTTGTAGCTCTCCTCTGACTTTCCCTTTCCAAAATAAACATCTTATCATTACACTCTTCAGTAGCCAAGATGCTCTTTCTAAAATAAAAATCTTATTTCACTCTTGTTGAATGGCTACCTTTTGCCATCAAGAGAAAGTTTAACAGTGATAATAATAATATTAGCATCATGTACAAGAACTGTCAGGATACGGCTGCTGCTGTCGTCTGAGCCCCACTGCTCATCTCATTCTGTCCTTTTCCAAGTTTCCCAGGTGCACCCACATTTTTCAGGTTCCCTTTGCATTTTCAAGAAATCTCCTCTTCATCCTTCAAAACCCAGCTGAAATGGAACCATAAACGGGGCCAAGGTCCCAAACTCTGTGCTTCTGTGGCATTCCAAGTAAACTTTTATATAACATCAACAGTCAGCTGGTGCCTGGTAATTGATGCTACTTATAGTTTCTTCTATCCGGTAGAGTTTATGTAAATACCCAGCACTTGGTCCAGTGCTTGGCACACAGTGGCTGCTCATTAATTATTTGCTGAACTAACCTGCACTATCTTATGAGCATGCATGATCTAAAAAGAATGCCATTGTTTAAGAATCTAACAGATCTCTAAAGTGACCTCTGATGAGGACACCCACTGGATCTTTGAAAACCATGGTCCCACAAGCATGGCTTCTAGGACAGGAACAGATGAGAGAGAAGCCCATTCCAGTAAGTGTATTGTACTCCAGTCCTGTGGCTGCTGTAAAGCCCAGAACGCCAAACTGTCATAACATGATGACAGATGCATACTGCAAAATTAAATTCAAGCTCATCTTACAATGTTGTGTTTAGCCTTCTGTTGCCAGCTAGGAGGTACTTATCCAACAGCTTGAGGGTTTACCGCTAATCCCTTCCTTATGACAACATTGTCTTTTGGCAGTCAGGGCTCTACCAAATTGCAGGTTTGGGTGGCAGGTTTGTTAAGGGCAGAAAAAAGAAACAATGGGATTAATCTTTCAGCTGTTAGTTCACTGTAGCTGGGCTGGGAACAATGATTTTAGGGCTTTATCCTGGCTCCAAATGAAATGGATGGAAACATCCCCAGAAAGGGCTCTCCATGTCTTTCCCTCAATCCTCCACAGATCTTGGGTCTACATTTGATGCCAAGGAAGAGAACTGTCTTACCAAGCTAGTACTAGCGTGAACTGTAGTTGGACAATTCTTTCAAATTTGCTAAAAATGTCTACCTAAAACCATGACTCTAAAAACACCCATCTTAATGGATGGGTTGCATCAATGAAGTGGGAAGAACAAACTGGACTGTTTAAGGGTGAGGATGGACTTTGCTTTAATGTGGTTGGGGAAGAGGTGAACGCTAGGTGATGACAGACAGGGCTCTGGAATCAGTCTGATGTGAACCTATAATTTATACTTTTGCAAGATCTTTATTCAATTAGACTTTTAATTGAAATGTAACATATATAAAGCAATAACCAAAATTGTAAGTGCAGCTGGATGACTCTTTAAAAACTGAACACACTTATATAGCTAGCACCCAGATAAACGGATATGACACTAAGCACAGAAGTGCTGCTTATGTTCCCTCTTGGTCACTACCAAACTTCGAGTTAACTGTTAAGCTGCCTTCTACCCTCCCACATTAATTTTGCTTACTTTGCATCATGCGGTATGGAATGACAATATGAACTCTTCTGTGTCTGGTTTCCTTTCCTCAATATGATAGTTGTGAGATCCATCTGTGTTTGTACATACCCATAATTTATTCATTCTCAGCACCATATAGTATTCCATGGGGTTAATAAACCACAATCAATTTATCAGTGAATACTGGATTGTTTCCACCTTAGGGCTATTATAATACAAAGAGGGCTTCTATGAACTTGCCTTTTGATGAACACATGTGCATTTTTCTCAAAAAGTACTTAGGATCCAACTGCTGAGTCACAGAGTATCTTCATTGAGCTTTATATGACGTAAATTTCAAATTCACCCTCCCAATTTTCCTTGAGTGACATTAAACAAATCATTTAAGATCCTTTAGTCTATTTCCCCAACAGTGAATGGGGAGATTTCACATCACAAGGTTTTTTTTTTAAAGAAAAAGCAAGTAATGTGAAGTATGCAGCACAGTTCTGATGTGTAAGTAATATTTGTCCTAAAGATGTTTCAAGCTCACCAAATAGTCCACCTGCTCCTTTATGTTTCAGGCTTTGTTGCAGATTGACTGGAACATATAATTTGAGTTCTGGCCAGTGGTGTATGAGGTGTGCCCCTTCTGGGCCACCAATCTACCCTTCCATTCTGCCTTCCCTTGCTGCAGAACCCTGGACAGCAACTGTTGATGTGGTGGCATCACAAGAGGATAGGGTCCCCCGAGGGTCCCTGAGTCACTGCATGGAACACAAACTTCACCAACTGGCATTGGACGGATAGTATAGACAAGAAAGAAATGTTTGCAGTGTTAAGTCACTGATATTTCTAGGTTACATTGTTACTGCAGCATGCCATAGACTGCCCTTATAACTATAGTACTCAAAGGTTAGATATGGCTCCACCCCTATGAAACTACCAGAATTTCCCTTTGAAGAGTTACGTGACTCAGGTTCAACACAGACATTACATATTATTTCATTTTTGAATGACGAAGAAAATCTTTTCTTGCTGTGACTAAAAAGTTGGAAACTAATTTTCTTTTTTCTGGAATATGTTAACTGGAGAATCTCTCTCCTCTGTTGAGAAACCAGACCGTAATTCCAAAATTGTGTCTGATGTACCCCAAACATAGCATTGCCTCCCAAAGAGAAGGCCCTTGGTGATTATTAGTTTAAAAAAATAAAATCCTCTCCCACCAGGTTCAAAGCCAGCCTCATTCTTTTGTTCCTGTAAAGACTTTCTTTCTTCATGTTCCCTGGTGTCTACATGGCCTATGAGCTTTCTCCTAATGATTAAACTCCTAAAAATACTACAAAGAATGCTTAATAAGGCTTTTGTGTTTTTCTGGTTGCTATAGAGACTATTTAGTATAGGACTGTAAGTACGTGTAAATATGTATTTTGGACAGTGTTTAAAAACACGTATAATTTACCCAGCCATAATAGGTACTTCAGAGTGTTGCAGTTCAGTGAGATAAGGCATATGTAAAGCATTTTATAGTGCGTTATTTATAGTTATTTACTTAATAGCCTACAACAGCTTCTTCCATTGTGTAAAGGAAATAGGCATTTACCCTATTTTAACAATGAATATCATTTACTCCATTGTAGCAATTGATAGTCTTGGGTACCATGCAGGCTGGTAAATAAGGAATTGATACAGTGTTGATGCAGGAAAGAAACCATGTTGACAGAGAGTTAACTAGGAAAACAAAGGGTCCTGCTGATGAAGTCTTAAGCTCATTAGGGAAGCTGTTGACTGAGCTACTCTGGCAGGATAGAAACCCCCTGGAAAGAGGCCACGATCTGCTTTGAAGTTACCCCCAAGGATGTACCCACGGGTGAAATAACAGAGATAATAATAGGAACAACTACTAATAATTACTGAGCAAACTTGACTCTGAGCAACAGGCATGGTGCTAAGTGTTTTACATTCACTATCTCATTTAATCCTCACAACACCATAGCTCTGTGAGACAGGTACTATTATTGTCTTCATGTGTTAGATCAGGAAACTGAGGTAGAAAGGGTGCACAACTTGCCCAAGGTCATTGCAGGTAGGTGGTGGATCTAGTAGTCAAATCCAGTCTGTGTTACTCAAAAGCTTGTGCTTCTCAGTGTTGCTCTATATCACTCATGTTCTGCCTGTATAATGCTTAAGTCGAGGCTTTTAGTGTGCTTGTCACCAGAATAGCGTTCATTGTACCAGATATGTAAGTTTTTAACTCTCACCCCTTCTCATTCTCCCCACTTCTTGGTTTCCAGTGTCCTTTACATCTCTATGTGCCTGTGTATGCCCATGATTTAGCTCCCATTTATTAGTGAGAACTGGCGGTGTTTGTTTACCCATTCCTGAGATACTTCACTTGGCATAATGGTTTCCAGTTTCATCCAAGTTGCTGCAAAAGACATTATTTCATTCCTTTTTATGGCTGAGTAGTACTCCATGGTGCGGATATATCTCACGTTTTCTCTACCCACTCGTGAACTGAAGGGCACTTAGGTTGATTCCATATCTTTGCAACTGTGAATTGTGCTGTGATAAACATTCAAGTGCAGTTGTCTTTTTGATAAAATGACTTTTTTTTCCTTCAGGTAGATACCCAGGAGTTGGGTTGCTGGATCGAATGGTAAGTTTGTATTTCTTTCTTTGAGGAATCTCCATACTGTTTTCCATAGAGGTTGTACTGGTTTGCAGTCCCACCAGCAGTGTATAAACATTCCTTTCTCTCTGCATTCATGCCAGCATTTATTGTTTTCGGACTTCTTAGTAATGGCCATTCTGACAGGGATAAGATGGTATCCCATTGTGGTTTTAATTTGCATTTCTCTTTTGATTAGTGATGTTGAGCATTTTTTCATATGTTTGTTGGCCATTTGTCTATGCTCTTTTGAAAAACTTCTGCTCATATCTTTTGCTCACTTTTAAATGGGGTTGTTTGTTTTTCCTTGCTGATTTGTTTGAGTTCTTTGTAGATTCTGGATATTAGTCCCTTATCAGAAGTATAGTTTGCACATATTTTCTCCCATTTGTAGGTTGTCTGTTTACTCTGTTGATTATTTCCTTTGCTGTGAAAAAGCCTTTTAATTTAATTAAGTCTCATTGATTTATTTTTGTTATCACTGTATTTGCCTTTGGGGTCTTAGTCATAAAATCTTTGCCTAGGCTGATGTCAAAGGCCAGTGGAACAGAACAGAGAACCCAGAAATAAAACCATCTATCTACAAGCAACTGATCTTCAACAAAGCAGGCAGCAGCATACACTGGGGACAGGAAACCCTATTCAATAAATGATGCTTGGAAAACTGGATAGCCACATGCAGAAGAATGAAAGAGAACCCCTCTCTCTTGCCATACACAAAAATTAATTCAAGATGGACAAGACTTAAATGTAAGGCATGAAATCATACGTCATATTTTAAACCTCACCACAACTTCAGGTCATAGACTTTATCACCCACTTTGTTCAGATGAGGAACTGCCTCTCAGGACAGGCCTGCCAAACATCACATAGCTTGTGTGTAGCAGAGCCAATCCTCAGTATCAGATAAGGTATAACTCAAAAAGCTTTTCATTATTAAAAAGTGTAGATACACATAATGCAGTGTTTCTCTATCGTGGGGGCAACTTTCCCCCCAGGGGATATTTGATAATGCCTGGAGACATTTTTGGTTACCACAGTGCGGGTAATACTACTGGCATCCAGTAGTCAGACGCCAAGGATTCTGCTAAACAGCCTCCAACGTACAGGACAGCCTCCCACAACGAAGAATGATCCATCCCCAAATGTCAATAGTGGCGAGGTTAAGAAACGCTGACTTAATGTAATTAAATACAGTCTAAGATGGAATGGGCAACATTATATCAGTTGAAGTTAAATGGAGATGATGCCGGTTGCTCATTTATCTGCTTGGTTGGAAAAATGGATTTCAAGAGTTAGGATTTTAAAACTTTGAATAGTCAACTCATCATCTGTGTACACACTTGTTTCAGAAAGGCATCTAAAATGTCCTCACATCCCAAAAGATGTTCAGTGAAATTTGTCCTGACTATGGGCCCTTCCAACATCTGGAATGCAATGGTGAGAGGCTCTGAGCTCATCCGACACAGGGAAGAGCTGGAAAGAATGTTCAGCTGGACCTTAAGCATGATGAAGGCAGGAATTGTCTGTCTGGTTACTGCTTTATTTGTCTTTCCGATTATACTAGTTAGCACATGGTTAATGCCCAAAGTCAACCTTGTTCACTCACTCTTGGTCACTACATAGTGGAGTGAGTGACTGGTTCCCAGGAAGAACTATGAAATGGCTCCAGGTGGATCCACCCTTTCCACCTCTCCTCTCCCATCTTTTCCTAGTATGCCTTACAAGTGTGTATTCATTGAGTCAGCCATGCAGCCAATAAATATCCAGTGTATATGCATTCTCACTAGGCTCTCCACTGGGCTGGAACTTATTCTAGTCACTATCTTGATTCTCAACCAAGTGAAAAATCTAGTATCACTTTTGCAAAATACCTTTAAGCTCCATAATGACAGGACCCTTCTCTGGCTTGTTCAGAGATGTATCCTTGGATGTGTCCTTTTCTAGAATAGTGACTGGCATACAGGAGATGCTCACTACATATTTTGTTTTTGTTTTTCTTCTTTTTTTCTTTTTCTTTTTTTTTCATATTGTTGACTAACTTAATAAATGAAATTACCATTATTTTATGATGATGAAAAAACTCAGAATACAGGAATAAAATCCAAGATGATCCTGACTACTTGGAAAATACAAACATCAGAGTGAAACCAGGTCTAGGGAAAGTGTTGGATAGTTATACACAGGTGCAAGCCATATCCACAGCAGGGAGACTGGAAAGGTATTATAGAAGAGGAAGAAGAGGAGTGGAGACACCCGAGAGATGCCCTTTCGGCTAGATCCATGGTCCACTTGCTCCCACAACAGGGGCTACCTTGAGGGTTACAAGCCTTGTGTTTTAGCTACTTATACTTTATCTCCTACTGGACTCAACCTTCTCTGAGCTGTTACTGATACGGGCTTGGATTCACAGAAGCCCTTCGCTGGACTTTAAGATTCAACCTTTAGAAGTAAAAATAAAAAGAACAATCCTTTACAGAGCGTTTTCCACGTGTCAGATCCTGAGTCAGGCAGTTTACCTCTATTATATTACAACTTAATCTTAATTAAAACCCCACCTGGAAGGTTCAACTATTCCCATTTTGCAGTTGAGGAAACTGAGATTAGACACTTTGCGTGATGGTTAATTGCTTTTCACTTTAAAAAAAAAAAAGGCATTCTAAGGAGAGAAGGTAGAGTTTCTGGGTGGGAACTCAAGCTAAGAGACTGGTGATGATCTTATAATACAGTGTTGGTACTTCATGTCATCACTGGCCTAGCTCAGCTTTAATCATAATCATGCAGCTTTGCTGGGATTTCCAAGTAAGGAAGCAGGAAGGTGCTAAGAGGTTTGGGAAAAATTAGCCAAACCAGAAGAGCTGCAATTTCAGAAAGGTCAGCAGTGCCCATCACTGAGTCCAACAATATCCAGCTTTTCTGGATCAAGGGCATGAGATGGGAGCAGTGTAGTAGTCAATGGTAGGAGGACCTCAAGTAAGACAGGTACACATGCCTTAGGATAAAGTTTACCCAAGTCAAGGAAAGGGCTGCAGGACACATGGTCCAGCCCAGGACACCTGGGATGTCTTGAATTAGCTGAGGGGTCTATATTGCAGCCCCTGGAATAGAGGCAGGTCTAAGCTCTATGCACAGCATCAAGCTGAAGGAACATCAGGCAAATCTCCACACACACACATCCATGGAAAAGGAGGGCTGGGCACAGTAGCCGACACCTATAATCCCAGCTACTTGGGAGGCTGAGGTGGGAGGATCACTTGAGGCCAAGAGTTTGAGACCAGCCTGGGCAACATAGTAAGATCCCATCTCAAAAAAGAAAAAAAAAAAGGGGAGCATTCAGGACTCCATCTGACAAATGTTTATTGAGATTTTTGTATGTGCCTGGCACTGGGGATATAGTTATGGGCAAGAAACAAGTTCTATCTCCACCAAGTTCATAGTCCAGCAAGATAGACAAATAAGATATAAGTGAGCCTCTGCTCAGCCCTGCTACAAAAGTCACCGATGGAGAAGGTACTGCCAATCTGCTACGATCTTGCCACTCAAGACATATCCACAAACCAGCTGTGTCAGCATCACTCAGGAGCTTATTAGAAAAAAAGAATCTCAGTCCTCACCCAAGACCCCCTGAGTCAGATTCTACATTTTGACAAGATCCCAGAGGACCCATATTCTCCTTAAAGCTTGAGAAGCATGGTCTGCAAGCTTTCCTTCCAGAGCTGGGTCTTTGGTATATTCCACCAGCACACGGGGGCTGTCACTTCCTGCCACAGATGTCCTCAGAGATAGGAAGGTTACATCAGATTCAGCAAAGAACAGGCAAAGGGGAAGCAAAGTGTATTCTCAGGAGCTCCTGGAAATAATTACCGTTCTCTTAATAATAAATGAATAGGCTGCAGTCCCAGAACACACTGAGAACAAAGCAAAACATGTCAATATGAAATCCAGCAAATAAAACAATCAATTTAAAATAGATTTCTCTAAATGGTTTGCCTGCCTGGGCTAAGTGCCCCGCCTCTGGGCTCCCGTCGCACACTGTACTTATTCCTGCCTCGGCTCTCACTTTTTGATCTTAAACTTCTCTGTTTATGTGTCTGCTTCCCATTTGACGGTAAGTTCTTTGAGGACCCCTTTTCCTGAGAAGACAAGGGAGGGGTCCTGGCCCTGAAAAGAAGGATTAGAAGTATTTTTAAAAGACTAGAAGAACAGTTCCCTGTGTGAAATGTGTTGAAAAGAAGAGTAAGGCATGTAGCTCCAAATTGCTTCACAAATATGGGATGAGAGGTCCACTCCCCCTACCCACTCCCTAACCCCATTCCCCAGGACTCCCCCTTAGAATATTCTAGACTCTCAGTGTCTCACATCAGCAATTAGCATTTGTCAACCCAGTGAGCGACCTCTGTTCTAAGACTTTCTGAATGTTCACCAAAGACAATGGAAGATACTCATGTATCTATGCCTTTCATTGGTGCCTTCCCATACGGAGCCTGGGCTTGTCCACGCACCTTGCTTCAGTGGATAGGACAGGAGAAAACTCAATACAAGCAGAAGTTTACAGAACCATTTCCACCTCCTCTCTCTTGTTTCCATGTCATCAGCACAAGAACAAGCCTGGACTTGCCCACTGGAGGATGAGAAAATGCAGGAAGCAGAGTCCAGACCACGTAGGACAGCCCAGTTAAGATCAGCAAAGCTGCCTAACCAACCTATACCTGACCAGACAGGAATGGGTAGGCTCTACCAAGGCCAGCTCTGTCCAGCAGGAATGCCTATCCATCTGAAAATTCAGAGCTAAATTAATGCTTACCACTTGAAATCACTGGGCACAGGGCACAGGGTTGTTTTGTTATACAGCACTAGCTAACTGCTATAAGCTACCAAGTAGAAGCTTCCGTTCGGAGATTATCTAATTCCTTTTACAAAAACAAGCAAACAAACAAACAAAACACTCTCTTTGCATTTTCATTCCTTGCTAATGCTGAGTGAGCTTTAGGGTATGGTTCAAAGAAAAAAGAAATCATATAAACAGACCCTGCCTTCCCAAATGCTCACATTTTGGTGACACCTAGAAAGTCACATAGAAACTACTTTGAGTCAAGAAATGATCCCCCATGGTACCACTGTAATTTTATGTTCCTCTCATGTCTGTTTTGCCTTCAGATAAACACAATTTATCTCATGGAACAAGGGGGAAAGAAACACAGGTGGGATGGAAATACCCAAAAATGGGTAGTTCATAAACTCAGGAGCTCTGTCCCTGACCTGCTGTGTGACTTTCTAAAAGTGACTTCACTTCTCAGAGCATTAATTTTCGGAGCTATTCAATTCGCAGCAGAGATTGCAAACTCTGCCTTGGGTAGTGGCTTTGAAGAATCTGTAAAGCTCTAGGTAAAGGCAAGTTCTTTTTTTTTTTTCTTTTCTTTTTTCTTTCAGCATATTATGGGGGTATACAAATGTTTAGGTGACATGTATTGTCCTTGCCCCACCCGAGTCAGGGCTTCAAGCATGTGCATCCCCCACACGGTGCGCACCGCATTCATTATGTGTGTGTGTGTTCTAATTCAATGACGATGACTGTCACTGCTTCCACTGCTGCTACGGTTACTGCAAATGATAACAACAAAGACACCTGATGTGGGGCTCAGCATTCAACAAGGCTCAGCTCGGTGGATAATAAACAAGCCAGGGACCCACGGACGCCAAGTGTCCCTTTCAATGCCTTTGAACCCTGCTCAGGAGCCTGAAGTCTGACAAGCTGGCTGTGCTGTCCCCATTTCTGTCTTGGTGTTCTCTTTGCATGTGTGTGTGCACCTCTGACTTGATTTCTCTGCCTCTTTCTCTTTCCCTCTCTTTGTTGTGTGGTCTGCCTGTCTTCCATCCTCCCCCAGTTTCTTCCTCTGCCCCACTGCCCAGACCCCCGTCTAGCTCCCTTCCTCCTCCTTTCGCTCTCACTCCCTGGCGGCCTTGGCACTCCCAAGACAGACTCCCCCACCTCGCTTCGGCTGCCCCACCCAGCCCGCCCTGTGTGCTTCCTTTTCCCTGTCACAAACAGCTGTGCCCTGTCTTGACAGCTTAACCAAACAAATTAAACAAAAAAAAAAATAAAAGAAGAGGCAGCTCATGCCAACCTCTGGGTGCTGAAGCCAACACAGTGCAGCCGATCCCCTGCAAGGGGCGGGTCCATCGGGCTCGCCAACTCCGAGGCCCGTGTGGGCACAAAGGCACCAAAGGGGTCACCTGGCTGCTGTCATCCTGCCAAAGGCCCCCTCCACCCCCCAGAAACCCGAGGAGCGGAGACGCTAAAGCAGGCACCCTGGTCTTCGTCAGCGCTGGGCCGTCGGGGGAGTTTCCAGGCTCGGCTTTGATGAAACTGAAAAGGTTGAATCATTAAATGCTCAGAGAATGTGAAGCTGGCGCCCGGCCCTGTGTTTTCTGTAATATCAATTATTCCCGGAGAGCACGGCTGCCTGTTGGGCTGGGAGGTACCAGCAAGAGGGACGCTTCGCCGGCTCACCGCTGAGCTGCAGGAATGACCTCGCCAGTGGGAGGGACCATGAGGGTATTCGTGAGAAAGATTGAAGGGACAGACAGGCTGGCAGGGGCCACACTGAGTACGGGGCAGGTAACCCACATGAGAGCTGTTGATGGCGCCTCGTGACCGATTAGACATCCAAGAAGCACTTACTCTGTGAGTGGAGCTCACTTATAAATTGCTGTGCTGTTCTCATAGCTCTGGGAAAAGAGCATAATCATTACACTATTTTTGCCCCGGGAAATTCCGACCCTGTGCACACCCTCAATTCCCATTTGTTTACACATGTATGCCGTCGGTGGGTCTCCACGTCCGCCCTCCCCTCGGAATTCCGGAATTCCAGAATTCCGCCTCCCTGTCACCTTCTTGCCGTCTCCTCCCTGCGCACCAAAGGGGCTTCAGACTCAACATGCCCAAGACCAAACTCAGGTTCTCTGCACCCCAAACCTGGTCCCTTCCCTCCCTCAGGAAATGGTCTCTCCCACCTGTATGTTGTCCATACACCTTAAGAGAATTTTAAAGCATAATCAAGCTCATATATATGGAATAAATAAATATGTATATAAAAAAATAAGGATATATTATGTTTCCCCTGGTTTTACACAAAGGGTAGCACAATATGCATACAGATCTGCACATTACTTCTGTTTTGTACTTAACAATACACCTGGCTGGGCGCGCTCACGCCTGTAATCCTAAGCACTCTGGGAGGCTGAGGCAGGAGGATCGCTCGAGGTCAGGAGTTCGAGACCAGCCTGAGCAAGAGCGAGACCCTGTCTCTACTAAAAATAGAAAGAAATTATATGTACAAGTAAAAATATATATAGAAAAAATTAGCCAGGCATGGTGGTGCATGCCTGTAATCCCAGCTACTCGTGAGGCTGTAGGATTGCTTGAGCCCAGGAGTTATGAGGTTGCTGTGAGCTAGGCTGACACCACGGCACTGTAGCCTGGGCAACAGAGTGAGACTCTGTCTCAACAACAACAACAAGAAAAATACACCTTAGTGATTGTGCCATCTCAGTACACAATGATGCCTCACTTTGTACAGTGGCACAGTATTTATTCCATTCTGTGAATGTTTCATGATTTATGTAACCCAGTCCCTAAACAAAACCCTGTCCACTTCCATTTCCCTCAGTCAGTTCCTCCAATCAATTTCATCTCCTACGTATTTCTCCAGAACACCCCATCCCCACATCACCACGGCCACTCCACTTGGACCCAACAGCCTCTTGGCTGGGCTCTGGGCTGGACAAAGGCCACAGCTCCTTCCTGATCTCTCCCCAGCCAGCTCTCCGCATGACCAGAGGGAACCTTCCTAAACTGACCAAGGCACGCCTCCCTGCTCAGAACCTTGAACTTACTCTGAAAATAACCACCCAGAAATCTTCAAAAAGCCCCAGAAGCTATGCTCAGGCCAACCTCTTCTCTCTGCGCCAGCCCCTGAATCTCCATTTCCTGAAAATATCATGCTCCTTTTTGCACGTTATCCTTTCCATCTGGAAGACTCTTTGCACTCTCTGCAACTCTATCCTCTGGCCATAATTCATTTTTCATGTAACTTCCACACAGGCAATACATTCACATGATTCATAAATGGAAAGTCTACATGGAATAAATTCTCCATCCCAGTCTGCCCTCATCCACCCAGTCCCCTCCCTATACTATATCCCCACTTTCATAAACTTTAAGAGACTTTTAAGGCATATTCAAGCACATATTCAAACTTATTATTATATCTTCTCCCTGGTTGTACAGAAAGGGTAACCCAAGATACACACAGATCAGCACCCTATTTCCTCTTTTTTCTTAGTAATATACCTTAGTGATCATTCCGCGTCAGTACACAAACTGATGCTTCATTTTTCATAGCTGCATAGTATTCCATTTTATGGATACCTCATAATTTACCTAAATCTTCTGTTCATATCTTTTGCCCACTTTTTAATGGGGTTGTTTGATGTTTTCACACTGAGTTGCTTAATGGCCAATAAACATGATGAAAAAACGCTGTGTCTCTACTCATCAGGGAAATGCAAATCAAAACCATAATGAGATATCACCTAACTCCAGTGAGAATGGCTTTTGCCAAAAAGTCCCAAAACAACAGTTGCTGGTGTGGATGTGGACACAGAAAGGAACACTCATACATTGTTGGTGGGACTGCCAACTAGTACAATCCCTGCGGAAAGTAGCATGGAGACACCTCAAAGAACTAAATTCAAACTACCATTTGATCCTGTAATCCCACTACTGGGCATTTGCCCAAAGCGGAAAAAAAGACATTTCATAAAAAAGAAACTTCATTTGAATGCTTATAACAGCACAATTCACAATCATAAAGATGTGGAAACAACCCAAGTGCCCATCAATACATGAGTGGATTAATAAAATGTGGTATATGTATACCATGGAGTACTACTCAGCCATAAGAAATGAAGAACTAATACCTTTTGTAACAACCTGGATGGAACTGGAGACCATCCTTCTAAGTGAAGTATCACAAGAATGGAAAAACAAACACCACATGTACTCACTATTAAATTGGAACTAAATGATCAATACTCATGTGCACATATGGTAGTAAAATTCATCGGAAATCAAGCAGGTGGTATGGGGAAGAGGGGATGGGTTAATTCACACCTAACAGGTACAATGCACATTATTTGGGTGATGGACCCCCTTATAACTTTGACCAAACTGTACAAAAGTAATTCATGTAACCAAAACTTTTGTACTCCCATAATATTCTGCAATTAAAAAAATAATAATTTACCTAAACCATTCCCAAAGTGATATGCAGTTTCTCTTTTCTTTTTCTTGCTATTTCAAATGATACTACAGGAAATAATATTATATATTTCATTGCGAACAAGTATAGCTATAGGAAAAATCCAAGAAGAGGAATATCTACGTCTAAATGTTTATACATTTGCAATTGTGATAAACATTGCTAAATTGCCCTCCGTAAGCGTTTTAAATGACACTTTCACTTTAAAGAGTACGTGTTCTACCACCTCACTAACAGATTGTTTTCCTTCTCAATCTGGTAGGTGAAAAATGGATTCTACCAGACATTTTTAAATGCCATAAAGACTTGGCAATTAGCCAGCGTGATGCCTGCACATGATGAAATCTGAGTGGCACGGGGCGGGTATGCAGATGGGGCTGCCCATGGCCAGAGGCAGCTGGACAGAGGGATACCTAGACACTCCCTGGCCAAGGACATCAATGTCCCAGCAAACCTGTCTGTCATACCCATCAGGAAACTCCAATTGTACAGAAAAACAAAATAACGGTTTTTATTCCACTTTTATTATTTAAAAGCAGGCCCTTAATCTAATGAACACAAAGGCATATTTGAGAACAGGTGAATTAGCTGGAGTGACAAAAGAACACAGAGAGTGAAGGGGACACTTAGGCCTGTGCTACAAAGCAAAAGCCCCCCTGTGCTGTGTGTGCACAGGTACAGCCTTGTACTCGCTGCTTGTGTCAAAGGCACCCTGGGGTGGTCACCTGACAAGATACGTGCAGGCAAGACGTCTGGGGCCTGTAGGAAAGAAGTGCACAGACTGGAGACTCAGACAGTTCTAGAACAAACCTCCCTTCTAGCACTCCCTGTGCAGCCTCTTAGACGTGACTTGACCTGTCTGCATGACTCAGTTTCTCCATTTGCAATACAGCGGATAATAACATAGAGTCATTAGGAGAATTAAATTAGAGAAACTGTGGAGAGCACCGCACTGTGCCCAGCACACTGGAAACACGAATGAATGGTATTTTTTTCATGATAATTCCATTATAATTATAATTCTTATTATTGTATAGCATTAGAACACGAGCACAGCTCACTCATCAGTGTACACTGCGTGGGCCTTGGGTCAGACAGAATTGGGTCCCTTTCCAGGGCCTGATTGCTCTATCAGGGTGAGTTTAATTCCATTTTCTCACCTATCAAATGGGGGCTTTAACAGAAAACTCACTTGATTTTTACAAGAATGACGTGAAGTCCCATAAAGAGTGCTCAGCACAGGAGAGACTCCTCAAGGCGTCGTCGCTATCATTTTAAACCTCGGTCTTCAGCAGAAAGCTAGGCCCAGAGGAAGGGTTAGGAAATGTTGTTTTGTTTGTTAGTTGTTCTCCTCCCCCCTCGGAGAACCTCTGATTTTTCTTCTGCGGCGTGGACTCAGACACGCCCTCCCACGGGAGCGAGATCTGCGGCTTCCTCGCCAGTGCTCAGGCCAGGCGGAGTCTGCGGCCCTGGGCCCCCAGCCCGCCCCAGCGCGCTCCGCAAGTCAAAGCTCTAATTCACTCTGAAAGGGCTTCAGCACCACCCCTGTGAGGTCCTTAAATGTTTTATGAGCTCCCTGAAATGCTCAGATAATTAAAAACACTTTCTTAATTTAATAGCTTGGCTTAATGAAACCAGGACTTTATGTTTTATTTGGAAAGGGGTGAACATCCCAGGCACACTTATTAATATTTTCAAGAGCATGCCCGATTGTGTCCAGGGATGGAGAGAAATCATCGCTGGGAGGGCGGAAACGGGCTTTCCTGAGTCTCTGACAAGTCTCGGGCTTATTAGAGCTCATTACATTCAGGGAGCCTGAAAACCTAAATTAGCAATCATCACATATGACGTGGCAGGCCATTATTAAGGAAGCCACTTATTATAGAAACATGGAATTATCAATTAAAAAGTAGTGCACCTGGGCCCCAAAGGTGCAATAGGATTACCTGTGCCACGCAGGCAGTCACTTCGAAGGCAAGCTGGAGAGCTCACTCTCCTCCGAGACCAGCTTTTTCTGTCAAGTCAAATAAACACGATCCTCGTTGGAGGAAAATGCCCTAATTCAAACAGGTCAACTGTAAACCCAACCGGTTTGGGGGGATGGAGGTACCAGCAAGAGGCAAGGGTTCCAGACTGTAGTGGTCACATGGTCCCCAGAAAGTGGACGTTGTTTAGAGGGGCTCAGCTCTTTCCAGGAGTGGCCCCGTGGGACAGTGGGATGGGCTGCCAGGCCAGGTGTCGTGGGGCCGGCTTGTTCCAGCTCAAGGAGAGCAGGTCTGCAGTCAATGACAGCAGGTTGGTAGCTTGAAATCAGCCACGACAGGAATATTTACACTATGGAAATAGGCAAACGCTACAAACCCGTGCTTTATTTTGTCTTTGCAGAGACAGTTGTTAAATATAACCCAGCATAACACTGGATGTAGGTTCAAACCCTGTTTGGCCAATTGTGAATATAATCACGGACACTTTAACTTTCCTGAGCCTTTGTTTTCCCGATTATTAAAAACACTTTCCATACAATGCAGATTTGCTTTTGTTTTTTCTCCAAGGCACTGATCCCTACCTGACATTATCATAAATCTATGTCAGCCGATGTCATTGTCATGGTGCTATTGTTATGCCTTTCTCCATAAAGCTCCCTCATCCTTTCAAAAATGTGTATTGAGCACCTAGAGTGTCCCAGATGCTATTTTGTGTACTGGGATCCAGCAGTGAACAAAACACACCAAAATCTCTACCCGCATGGACTATACCAACAGTACATAATTATGTGTAAAAGGTGTGTATGTCAAAAGGTGGTAAGTGTTATGGAGAAAAATAAATAAGGCAAGGTGGGGAGTAGGGCATGTTAGGGTCAGAAGTGGGCTTTGCAACTGGAACTAGGGAAGCCCCGAGGGCATCTCTGAGAAGGTGACATTGGAGGAAAGAACTGCCCCTGGTGAGGGAGTGAGCCAGGTGACCACGCGGGGAAGAGCATCCCAGAGAGAGGAAAGGGTGGACAGACAGGTAGGACTGAGAACACACAGAGGGCACATGGTTGGAGCAGAGGGAGAATGAGCAAGAGCAGAAGATGAGCAAGAGAGGCAACGGAGCCAAGATCTTTATAGGGCTTTATAAAACCAATAGAACTTTCCGTGGAATGGAATTGATTTACGTCGCCGTGACCGACATGCAGCTATGGGGCACCTGACATGTGGCTAGTGCAATGGAGGAACGAAATTCTTAATTTTATTTAATTTTAAATAATCTGAACTGAAAAAGCCACATGTGGCCAGTGGCTGCTGTCAGGACAGTGCAGTCACAGATCATTGTAAAGACTGTTGTTGGCTTTCGCCCCGCATGAGATGAGGAGCTGTTGGGGAAACCGAACAAAGCGGCTCTAAAATCTGCCCGAGGTTTCCAGGTTCACTCTGGCTGCTCCGTGAGAACAAACTACAGGGCAAGGCCAGCAAGGAAGATGTTACAACCACCCAGCAGGACATGCTGGTGGCTCTGTGATGGGAGGGCCTGGGTTCTGTTCTCTTCGCTGTTCCCAGCACCTAGAACATCGTAGGTATTTAATGGTATTTAGGGAGTCAAATTGAATTAAGAAAATAAGTTCATTATTTGCTCACTCAATGTAATTCTTTATGTTTTGCCTACATTCTGTGGCTTTGCAATGACATATGAACCCTCTTATCTGTTGAGTATGTTGATAAGAGTTTTGCTGAGTCTGAATATCATTGGATACAATCAGGTTATCCTGAAGTTTATTCCTTAGACATGGGCTTCATGGGATGTTAATAGGCACTAAACGTTAAAAGACAGACAAATAAGTTCTATGACCAAAAAACTTGGGAAATGCCAGCTTATGCAAAATATTAATAAAAAATGTCCTTACTGCAGTAATATCAATGCCTTTAATCTGTAAATATAAATCGTGTCACTCCAACAGTGGGCAAACACATAGGACGTATTTTCCAGCTGTTTTTGCCAATAGACTCCCTTGTTTTTCTTTAGTTGAGCATCTGGCCCAGTGGCTGTTCAGCAGAGAGCTCCTTAGGAAATACTGTATTTGACGGCTGAGTCACAGAAAGAGAAGGTGGCATGCAGGCTGACACCAACACCCAGACATTCTCTAACATAGCACCCTGCTGTATTGTCTCTGTGGGATTTAACACCGTCCCAAACTATCATCGTCATTTATGTGTTGACCTGCTAATTTGACCATAATTTATGTGAGCAGGAAACCTAAGAGAGTTGAGGGTTCTTGTCTCTCTGCTCCCAGAGGCACTCAGTCCCTAGCACGGTGGACGGTGCCAGCAAACACATCAAGTGAAAAAAACCACCTGGAATCCATGATGAGTAAGTTCCCAGGATTTTGTGGGACAACCTTCTCCATGCTCTGAGAGTACAAAGGAGAATCCGGCACAATTCCTACCATCGCACTTCTCAGGATGGGGCTGAGATTAATACAGACACTGGAGAAACCAAATGGTGGTAAAGGATACGCTAGGACAATTAGGGACTGCAGATAAACACTCCAGGAATCCAGTCCTTGGAATCCTTGGAGCTGGGGGTTCAGAGGAGTCTTGAAAAAGAGGAGGCTCAAGCCAGTGCTGGCTGTGAGGGTCAGAGTGCCTCAGAGAGGCTGAACAAGGCATGCTATGCACAACAAATGGTGTTTGCCCAGTGCAGAGCTGGGAATGTGCACAGCAGACAGAGACCCGTCTCCATGGGATGGTGAACTGTAAGCTCCAAGTCACATCGGACCATGCTCAGCAATCTCTGCACAGAATAGGTGGTCAAAGGGAGTCTGGGGTAGTTGAATGGACAACAGTTCTAATAGCTAACATGAGGTGAGTGCGTGTACTAGGCATTGAACCAGGATCATCAATCTCATTTAACTCTCCCAGCAATCCAAGGGATGGATGTTATCCCCTCTCTTTTGATGAGGAAGCTTAGCCTGGATTAGGAGTTTGAGAGTCTTAACTACCATGCAGTGTTGCCACTCAAATAATTACATGTCTTGAGTGGAGACAGATACTCAAACAATCCCAGAGTTGGGACCTCAGAGGTAGGAGGACCACTCTGTGCTTGGCAGGGGTGGGCGGGGTTCAGGGAAGGTGGGGTTTGGGCAGCATAGTAGAAAAGTCTCTCTTCACTTGGGAAGTGGGGAGGAAAAGAGGGCGGCGTGAGCAGAGTGTGCAGCACGGGCACAGGCAGGGGGCACACGGAGGCACGTGTGTTCAGAACCACAGGCAGAGACCAACTCCAGTCTGAGTTAACGTTTGAATATTCAAATCAATGTTTGAGAAAGCAGTGACTGCCAGACCCCTCACGGGTCATAAAAAAATTATTTCATCAGAGTGTCCTGGCAACAAAGAGCCAATTAAAGCCCTGGGAGTCGGTGACTGAGCACACAAAGACCAAATCCTTCCGAGGCCACAGCTCTTCTCTTCTGGTCCTTTCTTTGCATTGATCGTATTTAATTGGAAGAAGTGGCCATGGGTACAGCGACTGAGAGAGCAAGTATCTCACTTCAAATGGGCCCCATAATAATTATTGACTGTACCTTCTATAATAAGCCCTATAATTTATTGCTCCAGCTTTGCTTCCTGGGCCTCCTATCAATATCACTCATGTGCAGTGGTAGTAGGGGAATAAGTGTCACGCACAGAGCACAGACTTATTTAACACTTTACCCCCTAAATTCACTCTCAATGCAATGTATTAGCCATAATAAGGAGACTAAACAGATTCGGTCAGGATAAAACATGGCACGGGATTGAGGAGAGGGACAGAGCCTTGGTGTCAGGCTGACCTGTCTTTGGATACTGGTTCTCCCACTTATTAACACGCCTTGGCTTTATTTTTCTGTCTTTAAAATGTGAGCCCTATCTTTCAGGGTTGCTGAGAAAATAAAAACTAATAATCAATAACTAATAACTAGTAAAGAACCTGACTCAAGACCTAGCATACAGTAAGCATTCAATATATACTTGTTTCTTTTAAACCTTTAGACATTTATGTCATTGTGGCTGGGGCTGGATCACCCTTGATCCTTGTAGAGGGCCTGTCCCATGTTCTGCTCTGGGATGGACAAGACGAAGTACACACAAATAGAGAAGTTGTACCTTTGGCGACAGGGAGCTTATGGTTTAGTACATGATAGAACCAGAGAGGGAGGATGGTTCTCATTCAAAATAGGCTTCTAGGGTTGTCACCGTGCTAAAGTCATTCAAAAGATGTGTGTTGGAAGGTTACCACAAGGAGAAGAAACTTAAAGGATCACTAGGATTTGGGTATGTAGAAAGTAGGGAAAGTAAACACTATGAACAAAGATCCCAAGTTGCAATGGTTTTCAAATGGTTAAGAAAATTTAATTATTGAACTGTTAATATTCAAGCATTTGTCCTCAATTTAGAAACAAAGTAGGCTCCAGAAAATTCTAGGAAAGCACAGATCTGAAAATGTAAACTTATGATTCCTCAGACATCAAGGTGGTGTTCTGTTGCTGCTTGGAACTCTCTTGATTGTAGATGCATGTGCATGGCTCTCAGAGATGATGCAATTAACCTTTGCATCTGCACATAAACATTAGTCATTTTAATGAGGCAAAACCTAAGTATGTTCCCTGGCTTCATTTCAAAGTGATGCTCCAGCCCACACTGGGGAAAGGGAAATTTCCCCCAAACTACTAATCATTTCAATGTTTCTTAATGCCCCCAAAGACCTGTCTGTATTTAGAAAAATTGTGCCTGGGATTTTATGACAAAGTGCATGCGGAAGTTACTCATATCGTAAGTTTATCTTCTTTCATGGCTTTGCATGACTCCGAGAAGAACGCGTGTTGGAGCAGAGAAGCCGTCAAGTGCTTCTGTGGTTTGGGTTTATGCTGAATGCAATGCTTAGTGAGAAACCACTCTGAGAAGATGAGGTTGTAGAGACCAATTTACATGGGACATGAGCAGTAAAATATCATTAAGTCATAATCAGTTTATGTGGAACGACTGCCAAGTCAAAGCAAGAGCTGTTCTCTTTTTTTCTACCCGAGCAGTCTGCATAGATCCATGCCAGCTAAATTCAGATCTGTTTCTCTTGTTCTTGAGAGTCTCTTTTAACAGGACATTACCCCACAACTCACTCTTATGCCTGCTCTTTGCAAGCAACCAACTTCTAGCCTTAACATCCATTCTTGTTTAGTTGGGGTATAACCAGTGGCCACGTAGACACTTATCCCCACTGCCTACCCACCCTCATTTCTCACAATCAGTTCTGTTACATCACTCTACTCTAAGGCTTGAATTATCAAGCCATTCAAAAAAAATTGCATTAAAACAACCATTGAACTATACATCACAAAGAGTGAATATTAATGTATTAATACTAAAGTCAAAATAAAACAGGATGTTGGGGAGTCAAGAAGTAATGTAGATGGTGACAAATGACTCTAACTATATGACAAATGTGAAATGTAATCACACTGAAGGGGGTAGGAGAAAAAAGAAACTGACCTCAGTAACTTTGGAAAATGATATTTTGACTGGAAACTAAAGCTGAAAACAAAATGAACTGTACAAACAAAAAAATTCCAATGCCAGCCACAACAATACATGTTCTGGACAGAAAGGCCCAATCAGAGGTTCAGAAAATATTTATCGAGAAGCTACTGCATGCAAATCCCTCTCTTGGGGATGCAAAAATAAGGCAAGGTTTCTGGCTTCAAGAAGTTCAATGTATTAAATCATAAGACATATCTCCCATGTCCTCCACGGACCCAACTGGAGAATTTTTGTTTATCATTGAATTATTTGAAAGCAGAGTTGAATTTACTGAATGCCCATCTCCACTGTGAGGTCTCAATACAATGACCTGGTTCTTATTTTTATTCTTTTCCCACCTAGCAAACTCCCAATCACTTATCCTTCAAGAAGGAGCACAAAGATTTTACTCAGCTTGGTTAGATCAGAAAAGCCTTACTCCCTCTTTTATGTTGCTTCCTTACTGAGTACCCTTAATCTCCCCACAGTAAACTATTTTATAGATGCATCTGTACTCTTTGATAGACTTCAGATCCTTGAATGCTGGACCTTGACTTTTTCATCTCTACATTCTGGCATCTAGTTCAGTGCCTGACTCAACACACACCTGCCACCAGAGTAAACTGAATAAGGGAGGTTGTTGTTATAATATGTAGATGTTCCTCTCAATGGAAAGAGGTATTTGCTCCCTTCTTCTAATTCAGTTCCCAATCTTTATTCAGGTCCGGCTTAAAACTCATTGTTTAGATAGAACTTTGACCATACCCACTCCATTTGGGTATTTTTTTGGAATTCCAAGGGAGACATAAAGTAAGGAAGCACATAGACCAAATCATTCATATAGATATAGCTGTTTGCATGTATCTCTGGAATTTGTCCTTTGTCATTGCACATTTATCTATCCTATCTCTTTGAAACAATGTTCTTCTTACTGCAAAAGCTGTTGTTGTTGTTGTTATTATTCTTTTGCCCAATGAACCCATCTTCTATTTTACCTGCTTTAAGTATAGCTACTCCTGCTCTCCTTTGGTGTCCATTTGCATGGAGTATTTTTATCCCTTCACTTTCCATCTGTGTGTGTCCTTACAGGTGAAATGAGTCTCTTGGAGGCAGAATATAATTGGGTCTTCATTTTTATCCATTCAGCCAGTCTATGCCTTTTGATTAGAATATTTAATCCATTTACATTCAAGGTAATTACTGATAAGTAAAGACTTACTTCTGACATTTGGTTGTTTCTAGTTCTTTTTTTAGATCCTTTAAATGAACACATGTTCTAAACTTCTGTTTGTTTACTTGCTTGTTTGAAAGTCAAACCTGCCTTTGTTAAATAAATACTTCCTTTTTCTGACTGATACTATGATCAGCAAAAATAATGAAGATTACCGCTCTAGGTTCATAAAATTCCAATCCTAACAAAGAAAAGAAAATTGACATGTTTTGTTAGGTTGTGCCACCTTTTCATAGGTAAGTGTATGAGTTATTTGTGTGTTTGAAATGATAGAAATGCTTTTAGAGACCCCAATAACACTTTTGCAGACCCCTAGAAACATGCAGACAATGTATACCCAACCATATCCTGTAAAAAAGTTGGTAATCATGAATAACAGCGATTGCCTGAGTAATCATGAGTAATAATACTCACGAGTAACATGATTGTCAGCCACATGCCAGGTACTTTTCTTGTCCCAGTTCTGCCACTGATACTTATGTGACCTTACAAAAGGTCACATATATATATATATATATGTGGTCACTTATATATCTCTCCATGTCTCAGTGCCCTATGGATAGAGACAGTATTCTCCTCTTTCAAGAGTTGTAGATATCTAAGGAGATAATGAATAAAGTCCTTACCTAAAGTACCCAGTGCATACTTTGGTCCAGCCCAGTCATTGTTAAGTAGTTGTTACTATACTTCAGACTTTCTTTAGCCTGCTCTCTTTTCCAACTGTCTTGCTGCATAACAACCCATGGCATTTCTTAAGGAAGAAATTTAATAGGACTGTGTGGCCAGGAGAGGGAAGAATTAAGGCAGGTAAGCCTGTGAGTTTCCATAAATCATGTAGATTTTAATTGGAAGCAGTGGTGTTTTCTATGGCTGGAAGATAAGAGGAGGAGGCAGTTCATTACATGAATATGTCACCCCTGATCAGGTGGTACTGAGAACTTGGAGAGAGGGCCAGCAGAGACTGAGCATCCATGACTTAGACCTAAGTAAATCAATTAGCTGTTGATGAAGGCTCATGAGGAATCTATCCCAGGCTGTGTTCATAATCAGGATTATTGGTTAAGGTGGAACTGCTAAGGTGAGTTTGGAGTGATTTTCCCAATGAAATGCAATATTCCAGCTTTCTTGGGCTCTGAGAGAGAGAGAGAGAGAGAGAGAGAGAGAGATTGAAAGAGAGAGGGGAGAAAATTAAAAATCCAACAAATTAATACTTCACCAACCCAGGTTTGTAGAAGCCTTGAGGCAAAGAAGTCAGAGCCTACTTGGTTTGTTCTATTCCAAGTCTCCTGGCTGCATCATAAATGGAATTTATACTTGGCTCTAAGAAGTGATGAGCCCCCATCCATTCTGATTTTTGCCCTCACGATATTGTAGCTTCTCACCAGCCCCGTCCAACCTTGCCCCTCACTCACTCAATGCCTCCCTCCAGGAGGTCGGCAGCCCCCGGGTCACTGTTTTAGCACTCAGCCTTGGATTGTTTTCAATCATCTCATGGTCTGTGAATTGCCTGGGTTAGAAGCTGCAGGCAGCAGTGGTGAACAGTTTATACAAGGAGCAAAGACATGAGGGAAGTCTTTCCTCATGCACTGTTTGTTAGAACTCTGGGCCAGGAACTTCATGTGATTCTAAAATGAGAATATGATATAATGACATGTCAGTATGCACACAACACTTGTTAGCACTGACTATGAATGTCCTGGGGTGACCCATTCCATTGAGAATGAAGATTTCTTGCCCTGGATTGCTTTGTCATTCTGTTTCCAGTTTTAAGAACTGGCTTTAATTTCATTTTGTTAGGAATGTGGTCAGGACCTCTAGTACATTTCATATCTTTAAAGTCTTATTAATCCATGAAAATCTTTGCTAATGTATAACCAGTTTTAACATGTAACTAATTGCACCCACATCTGTGTCCTCAGGAATCATTATTTCCAAGTTATCCAACAGGCCTGAGAAAACAGAAGCCTTTTTTTTAAAACCATACATCTTCAGGGCAGACATGTATTATATTTATATAATGAAGTGGTTGTCTGACTAGCTATATAACAACTCAGGTGTTTTTAAATAAGTAGAAAAATGTAGCAGGGAAACTTAATTCTGCTCCTGGAGCAGGTTGATAAATCTAGCCAAACATCTTTATTTTTTTTACAGTGCATTAAGGGAACATTTTTATTTAGCACAGTCATAGATCTTCACATTATTGGGAAGTGTGTTCTTATATTGCTTTTTTGTCTTCAGAATTGCCTTAGGAAGACAATCTTTCGCCGGGAGTTCTATTGATGTTATTCTTGGGGAGAAACCTGTGCCCAAACTTGATTTGAATTAATTGAGGACTACAAAATGGTGCCCTTATGCCCCTCACTGCCAAAGGTTTTGTATGCAGAAGAGGAGTTTGGCTTTTAGAAAGGTAGCCAAGATTTTTGAAACTGGATGAATATATGGTTCGTCAAATTATTCTCTCAACTTTTGTGTACTTCGAAAATTTCCATAATGAGTAGTTCTTTCAAAGGAGCTGGCAACAAAAGGGGGAAAGGATATCTATGGGAAAACTATTAAAATTCATCTCCCGTAGATACATTAGCATTCACTGTATTCCAGACTCTGAGCTAAGGAGTATAGAGTGAAAACAAGAAACTGCCCTCAAGAAACTCATTCTCTAGATGAAGTGATAAAACCTTCAGGAGGTAATTAGGTGTCCTCATGAATGGAATTAGTGCCCTTATAAGAAGAGACAGGAGAGAGATGATCTCTCACTCTCCATCATTGAAGAAAGTGGCCATCTGTAAACCACGAAGAGAGCCCTCCCTAGACACTGAATCTGTTGGTGCCTTGATGTCGGACCTCCAGCCCCTAGAAAGAACTATGAGAGGTAAATATCTGCTGTTTAAGCCACCTGTCTGCCGCATTCTGTTACAGCAGCCTGAACTAAGACGATACAGTATATAGATCTGGAAAGAACACAGGCTGTCTTAAGTTAAATAGTGATACAACCAAATTGTTCTGGAAACAAAGTTAAAGGGGTGATTTATTTTAACTATGGGGCTCTGATAAAATTTCCTAGAGAAGGTGATCATTGAGTGGTTCAAGGAAGGTACGCTAGTCCACAGGACAGTATAAATACAGATAAAGAAAGATGGATATATACAGTGTTCCATGTTCCCTGACTCCCCCAGAAATGGTCTGGAGTGATTTCAGGGTTTGTTATTAGGAGGATTCAGATGGAAATGGGGCTAGAAGGCTTGGATAAAGCCATATTATATCTACAGCATTAAATCTCAGGATGAGGTATAAAAAAAATCAACCCCTGTGGAAAGCAATATGGAGATACCTTAAACAGATTCAAGTAGACCTACCATTCAATCCAGCAATCCCATTATTGGGCATCTACCCAAAAGAACAAAAGTCATTCTATAAAAAAGACACCTGTACCCGAATGTTTATAGCAGCACAATTCACAATTGCAAAGATGTGGAAACAACCCAAATGCCCATCAATTCATCAGTGGATTAGTAAA
>CM052442.1:116618319-116709043 GCA_028533085.1 Varecia variegata | reverse complement strand
CACGCTTGAAGCTCTGACTCGGGGGGATGGGTGGGACATGGGCAATATATATAACCTGAACTTTTGTACCCCCATGATAAGCTGAAATAAACAAACAAAAAAAAATTAACCTGGAGAATTTGAAACTCATTCAAGGGGTGGCCTAAAGGGCATGTCATGTTCCCAGTTTGATTTTAAAAGAATAATGTTGGTAGCAGTGTGAAATATGAATTGAAGAAGACAGACTTTGAAGATATTTATTCATGGAAATAAATATTTTTAATCTATTCACTTCTTCATCTAGATGCTAGCATCCATATCTCTTGCTTTGAAAGTAAGCCACAACCTCCTATCTGGTTTCTTGGTTTCTACTCTGACACTATACTCTGCCCCTCTATACTATACCCCATTTTGGCTGGTATAGTAAAGTATAACAATAGGCCTGTGTAGCCCAAAGTAGACATTGTTATATAAGAAAGAATTAAGGATGTGATTTTTGAGAGTTGGAGGAAACCACATCATGTGTTAGGAAACCCACACCATTTTAAGAGTGTTCATTAGTAACAACATTGTCAGCTTGGACCAAAAGAGATTAAGACAGTTCAACATGAAAACAGATCTCTGGATCCTACAGAACAAAGGTGTGCTGAAAGAGCTACTTAGCCACACCGAGTATTTCTCATGGAAAAACAAAGAGTTTTCAGAGGGTGAAGCCAGGAGCCCAGAACTAAAGGGGAACGAAGACCCATGGACCACTCCTAGAGAGAGTCAGGAGACCCAACTTAAAATAATTCTCACTCCCTAGGATTGGGTGAACTGGGAGCAGGTGCTTTGCTGGATTTCAGAGTCACTAGCTACCAGTGCCTCGGTCTGTCACTGGGCAAGACGCAGATCATGAGATACTTGGCACTGAGGCTAGTGCGGTAACTGCATGAGGTCTGAAATGTTTTGAGAGGAGTTGGGTATAATTTGCTTATGGGATCAATATAAATAGTTTTGTCCTGAAGGTAGATCATCATAGATTAAATATGGCACAAATATTTGCAACTACTTCCAACAAGAAGTGGATTTATTTCTTTCCTTTTTTTTTTTTTTTTGGTAAATGCAACTATGACCACCTTACACATTGGTTTACTTCCCTTTCATTCATGAATCCATTCTAAAAATAAATGTGGAGTCTCTACTATTGCCTGGCACTATCCTAGATCCTGGGGATAAAAAACAAATGAACAAAATTCATGCCCTCATAGGACTTACATTCAAATGGAGGAGTAAGATAAATAACAAAAAACAAATAACACAGAAATAGGTAGGATGTTAGGATTGGGAATAAGAGGGTCTCATTTTTATAGGTGGCAGAGAAGAATAACGACTCTGAAGATCAGCCGCGTTAGCAGAGATCTGAAAGTAGCATCAGCAAGAATCATGAACATCAGAAAAAGGTGGCACAAGAAGGAACAGTGAGGCAGAAATAAACTGGACCTTTTTAAAGAAAAGCAAGAATACTTATAATCTGGATCAGAATAAACAAAGGGGAGAACATGAGACAGGTAGATGTGGGAACAGGCTCAGATTACACAACGATTCCACTGTTGACCACTGTGGTAGAGCAGATCATTTTGCAAACATCACTGGCCTTCCCTGGGGTGCCAGCCTTTTAAATGTAGGGATGGGCGTTTGACTCTACTGTGCTATCTGAATGTGGGTAGACGTGACTTCTGTAAGCAGTTCGTTGGCACAGCATCTTTACACTAGCGGCTAGTCTCATAGATAGAGAAACAACTCATAGAAACACAAGAACACGAAGAATCATAAGATCCAGAGCCAAGAAAGTTGACAACAAAAGACTGAGCTGAAGCCTTTTGTCTATTGAATCAGGATTTGCTAAGCTTGAGGAGCAAGATCCAAACACTGAGCAGTTTGCAAAGGTTTACCACGCAGTTAGTGAGAACATCAGTGGCTACAAGGCCATTTATGATGGAAAAAAGAAAAACACTGTGCAAACAATCCTAGACACCTTTTTCAAGGAACCAACTTCAGTGGTGAGCTCCCCTCCTCCAGCAACAGAAGCAAACCCTGATTCCCCAGCTCCCACCCCAACCTCTCCAGCACCACGTCCATCATCATCTTCCCATTAATGTGAGCCCACCCCATTGCCTCAAAAGTGCCCCTGCTGGTAAGCAAGACATTGATGCAGCATGAGGTGAGTGTTAAACTTTAATATTCTTTTCTGGAATTTCTCCTATCTAAACTTTTTGTATGAGTTTGTTCTTACGTTGTTTGTTTGAATTAAAAGAAAGAGCATGACCATTTCTGTAATTTATTATTACAGTACAGGGGTATTATTATTATTACAGTATTACAGTGTATTACTGCCACATATTAGCCATTATAGTATTGTAATTATTATTATTACCATTTATGTGCTATTCATCAGGGATCTGAGTTAAATACAAATCTGATCTAAAGATGTTCTCAGGAACATATTTCGTGCATAACCCAAGGTCTGCCTCTGTGTGTGTGTGTGTGTGTGTGTGTGTGTGTGTGTATATATACACATATATGTATATATATATATATATATATATATTTTTTTTTTTTTAAGAGACCATTCTGGCTTCCGGGTGGGTATAGAAGTTAAGAGTCAAAGCCAAAAGACCAATCAGAAGGTTAGTGCTGTGGTTCAAGGAAGAGAGAACTGAGGTTGGACCATTATGCTAGTTCAATTGCATCCAGTGGTTTTTAGGACAAAGTCTAAAATCTCTAACAGCATGCCAAGTACTGCTTGATCTAGACAAGGCCTTTCTCTCCAGCCTCATCCTTTGCTACTCTGTCACCTCCTCCCTTTCCTTAACAGCATTTACCATAATCTATAATATGCAGCCCTATTGCAGCACATTAGTGGAAGCTTAGGGTTATTATTTATTTTTTAGAATTGTGGCTTAGGGTTACTCTTCACTGCCATAGACCAGTTGTGTGTTTCTATATTAATGTGCATCAACATCTCCTTGCATTTTAAAAAAATTTAAATGCTATGATTAAAATAAAAAGAATCTCCATTCAGAACAGGAAGAAACAAACAGAAAACTGAATTTTTGTCTAAATGTATTTTAAGCAGAGAAATTCAGCACCCTGTCTCTTTCTGTCTCTAAGTGGCCAGCCGGAAGTACTCAGTCCGGCTGTGTGTGACAGAGGCCCTCAGAGTTGCAGCTGAGGCACCCAGTTACACTGTGTGGTGAGGGTCAAGTTCAAGAACTCTCCCTTGGTTGGAAAGAGTTCATTTCAACCAAAGAAGCTAGGGGTCGATGGCCTCTCAAATGAAACAGATAAGGCAAACAGAGGGTTCTTGTCAGAAACAAATGTTATGTCTCTCCCTCCTGAAAAGCTTACAGATGTTATCAGTAGGAGTCTAGTTGGTCCTAAAACGAGCTCCTGAGAAGTAATATTAACCAGACGCTTGGCAGATCGTTTATTTATCTCCCACTAAATTCAATAAATAGACCCATATATAAATAAGGGAAAATAATGTGACTGTTAGTAATTTATCACTGGATAGAAAGCCATTGTTGCCCTTATCTCTCCAACGATGTTCTATTTCCAACTCATAATGAACTACCGGGTTGCCACATTCCTCCCTGTGACAGGGCGGTGGGACCACGCTGGGTGCTGCAGCTCAAACCCCCTGTTCCAGAGACCCAGTGTCCACTACCTCGGGCCCATGGCCTCTGCCTCTGGACTCCTGTGCGGGCAGCCCAAGGACAAGGCCTGGAATGTTCCTCCTACTCTGGGAGAAAAAGACATTATTTCTAAGAAGCATTTATTCCTATCTTTTAGGTGCCTCTGTAGGAGGCATGGTTAAGGGCTCATTAACAAGGCAGCATTTTGTTCATTACTTTCAGGTATCCATTCATTTTGGCCATTTATTAAAGGAGTGTGTTCCACTTGACTTCTGAGAAGTGAGTGAGATAGTAAAATTGGGAATTTAGGAGAGTTGAAGGAAAAGAAATCAAAATGGCGGCTCAGTAGTTTGAGCGGGGTATTAATTTTACCAGTGGTAGTGGTGATGGTGATGATTATGTGTAGTATTTACTGCACACTTACCATATTCCAGGTATTATTTAAAGCACTTTATATGGGTCATTTCATTTTTTTCTTCCCATACACCTATGTGTGGGTTTTATTTTTAGATGACAGAGGAGGAAACTAAAGCCTGAGAGGGTAAACACCTTGCCCACCGTTGCAGAGCTTGTTATTGTAGGTGGAGACTCAAACCCAGGGGTCTGACTCCATTGTCTTTTGTGTGAGTTGAGCTGAACACACACAAAGATGTACCTTCTGGTTGATGTGCATGAGAAGGAAGAGCTTGAGGGGGAGTGAAGCCAAACCCACTGGTTGGCATCTTCAATAGCAGAATGGAGCCTACAGACTTCTTAGAGTTACTAGAGCCACTAACACTTTCAAGGAGGAAGATGGCATGGCCGGACTTAAACTTCAGGCATCCCAACCTCTGAGAGCATTACAGGAAATGGACTGGAGTGAGAACAAGGGGCCCATATATCACTGTGCCATTGAGTAGTTGAGGAAGGAGAGGATGAGGACTTTAAAGAAGATGATATCCCTGGGGGTGGAGAGGAGGGCACATGTCAAGGGACTAGCTGATGGGATGTTCTGACAGCGTGCATTAACTGTCCAGCCCACAAGGCCACGTTCTGAGTCCCCTGTCTTAGTTGCATCTTTCATTAGCCTCCTAAGAAAGTGTATCCTGGATGCTCTGTTGGGATATTTGGATCCTTTCTCAACCATTTCTGGTGTTCCCAAGGCAGGAGAGAGCCATTTGAACCATTAGTATCATGGCTAGAATCGCCACCAATTGAGCTATATGTTTAGTGTCTCTCCTGGGAGCTGTCCTTCCTCACACCCCCTATGCATCTGGGCTCTGGCTGAGATGGACTAGAAGGCAGGTGGTATCTGACCCAAAGAAGGCTAAAGTCTCTTTCCTAGGAATATAGAATAGATACCAAGAGACCCCAGCTTTGGGCCACCTGGTTTCCAGAGTATACGTACAAGTGGGCATTTTTAGTCATGTGACCTGGTAAAGAAAGTCAGACTATAGCAAGAAAGAGAATGGACTAGATACAGAGACAAGAGTGAGAATAAGAGATGAAGAAAAGTCCTGATGACATGTCAGCTTCAAATCTGAACCTGATGGTGGCCCCTTCCCTGTCCTTGAGAACCATGAAATATCCCTGTAGCTTCATAATACAAATGCCCCCTGTCCCAGTTCTTCTAGTTTAAGCTGATTTTAGTTGCTCAGAGCCAAAATACTCCTGAGTAAAAAGACCCCAGTGTCTAACTTGTTCTATAGGAACATTGACATCTTCATAATTTTTTCCCCAGTTTCTTCCCTGGGCCTCACCAGTGAACCACCTTATTTGAAATGGAACAGGAAGAATAACAGAAAGTACATCCTCTGGGATAGTGTTATGTCCTGTAGGCAAAGTTAAAGGGAATTCACAATTAATGAGCATCTACTATACTCAGGCATATTACCAGATTCAAGTACTAGGTCTGAATCATACATATGATGGGCTTTAAGATAATCAGAAAGCATAAATTGTGCTTTTGTAGACTAACCTACAAAGGCTTGGTCCATCTCCATAAAAGCTATGACTACATAAGTCCACACCGTCAAAGAAAAAGCCCCCACACCTTCTCTGAGGCACGCCATCATGACTGTGCCTACCAGACACTGGACCCTGTCCAGACCAGACAAGTAGAACCCAGCACTTCTTGGGGACCCAGAGACTGCTGAATGCAATACACCCACCTTCCCTGGCACCTTCATTCTCCTGCCTAGCGTGCTGAGAATTGTAACTTATCACTGAGCTGGGAACCCTCTTCTTTCTAGCCCTCTGGGTGGTGGGAGGTGTCACTAAATTTTGCTTTGATTTTTGGATATCCAATGAGTCCCTTTTTTCTTTATTTAAAGACTCACTCACAGACAAAATACCTGTTCATATTTATTTCTACCTTCAAAGCTAGCAAATTTGACATTACATAGATACAAACAAGGAATATCTACAAATGGTTCCTCTCCACCCAGCACAGCCAAGGAGGCAGATTGAGAAGACCCAGCTTCTGGTCCGATAGTGGGCTTTCCCCCGCAGCTGTTGCTTGTCTTCATGTTCCAACGCCATATGATTTTAAGAGGCCATGTCACAGACTGACCTCATAAAAATAATAAGGAAGAATAGAGTGTAATTTATCCTGACCCAGAGAGGGGGACATGAGAAGTGTTCATAATTCAGCTGTCACTTTGGGCTAAGTAGAATGACCTTGTTGTTCCGGGTTCTGCGAGGCATGTGCTCCAGGTCCTAATTGATACATGGCCTTGAAGAACTGAGACACCTCTATGACTCATACAGCCCTCTGAGATCCTCAGCACCTATTTCCTCTACCCCACAATCTGGGTGGAGTGCTATTTAAATAGCACTCTGAAGATGGTCACTCCATATAATTGTAGTTAATACCTCTCGAGCGCTGACTGTATTCTACAATACTGTGCTAAGCACTTTGTACAGATTATCCCATTTCTCACAACAACCTTATGGGTTAATTCAGTATTTTACCTACAAAGAAACTGAAGCACAGAGAGATTAAATAAAACTTGTCCCATACAAGACATCGACTCCAAGAGCCTAACTCCAGAAACTGTGTCCTTAGCCACTACTTAGTTTTTCCCTGCGGATATCCATACACCAGCCAGGAGAGGACAACGTTTGTGCCTGGACAAAGGAGCGAGGAAAAGGAACTAATTATCTGCCAGACACTACTTTATTTATTAGCTGCTTTATGTACATTATTTTGCTTAATTGTTAAAATAATCCTGTGAATCTCTGAGATTGAGTGACTTGCTCATGTGGCTAAAAAGAGCCCGTACTCAAACCCGCATCTTCTGGACTTCAAAGTGGGGGTTATTTCTGCTACTCTTCAATGTTTTCTTACTTTTGTCAAACAATACACTGTTAGATGCATCCTTTGGGGGAAGAGAAAAGTGATTAAAACAGAACGCCACACACTTTCTATTTCTCTGTTGAAATTCCCCATGATTTTATTCATTATGTTCATCTTTTCCCTTATGTCCTTAAACCTATTGAAAACTATCTTAACTCTTTGGGTGCTAAATTCTAATATTTTTGGTCATCTTGAAATCTGTTTCCATTTATTGCTTTCTTCTTTACTGAATCACAGGTTTTTGCTCCTTCAGAATTTTTTTTCTTTTATATACAGATATTGTGGATGATACATTGGAGTTACTATGTATTACATTCTCTTTCTTTAAAGAGTGCTACCTTTAATACGGGCAGACAGGGATACTACTGGCATATCCTTTTGATTCTGTCAGGCTTGGTTTTATTCTTTGTTGACAAGTCAATTGTGTGGGGTTTTTTTTTTGTTTGTTTGTCTGGTTTTTTTTAACCCTTGAATGTAGTTCTTCCTGTAGCGAGTAGCTTTTATTTCTTTGGTCCCAAGAAATACTAAGATGCTCAGTGAGACCTGACCCTCTGACTGGGCTGGAGCTCGACTGCCTCCTAGCACTGTATGACCTCTGCTAATGTCCTGTCAGCTCTTAACCACTTTCTGCTACACCTTGAGAGTGTCGCCCTTCACATGCACACCCCAAACCAAGGACCCATGGAAAAACTGTACATAGACATCTCGAGTCCTCTCTCTGAGCCCCTCCCTTCCTTTACCCTCTCTTGTAAATTCCAGTCTCTTCACTAGCCCCTGAGTCTGACCTCTGCCCCACACCACCAGCTCACCGAGACCACCCTGCTCCACTGAGGCTCTACTGCCTGCACTACGCTGCAAACAGTGCTCTCAGGCAGCTCGCTGGGGAAAACACAGAGCTCACCTTTAAGGCGTTTCCTTTCCAGAAAGATCACAGTCCTGCGCAGTCTGTTGTCCAATAACTAGAGTCACCTTACATATTTTATTGATTTTTCTAGTTATTTATGATAGGGAGGCAAGCCCAGTGCCGTAATGACCGAAAGCAGAGCTCTATGCTTTTCAAAAGAAACAAGTAATTTAAAGTTTAATTACATGAGGTTTAATTGTATTCTTCTGTAAAACTTTAGTTTTATGGAAGTTCTACATGCTCATTGTGGAAGATTTAGAAAATATAGGGAATGAATGGACAAAAAAGTGGTACGTCTAGGAGAAAATAAAGGGACCCGGTATCCCGTAATAGCAGGACTTCTCACTATTCAGAGCTAATATGGCCAACATGTTGGTCAGTCTCTTCTCTTCTAGATACACACACATACACATAATTTAACATAATTCTTATGATACTGTACATACACATGTTTATCTTGCTCTTTTTTTAACTTAACATTATAAGAGGTAAATTTTCCATGACATTCAAAATCTTTTGAAAACATTATTTTTTTGGCTGCATATGTTCTACCATTCCTATTTAACATAATTTATTTTACCCATTTTTGGCATGCATTCCATTCCCACATTTTTGCTATTTATAAATAATGTTGCAATGCACTTATTTGTGTATAAATATTCATATCCATGTCTGACTTTTCCCCAAGAAGAAAAATTATTGTGTCAAAGGGTATGAACTTTACTTAGACTCTCTATATATTCTGCCAAATTACTTTCCACATTGATTATATAACTTAAACCCCCCTCCAGTACTTTCTATGAATGTTTGTTTTTCTGCATTCTTGCCAAACCTGAATATGACCATTTTTAAATCTTTGCTAATTTTATAGCTAAAACATGTCTTTATTTATATTCTAATTTGCTTTAATTCATTTTCCAGGAAGGCTGAAGATTTTTGCATATAGTTATTTGCATTCCTTCTGTGTCCTGTCTTGCTTGTGTCTTTAGCCCAAGATGCTCTTAAGAGTGTAGTGATTTTTTTTATTAAAGATTCATATGTATAAGCCTTCTCAGTAATTAATTGCAAAAAAAGTCTTTTGTCAGATGAAGAGTTCTAATATTTATTTGTTAAGTTCAATATATAGATAGATAGATAGATAGATAGAGAGTTCCCCTTCTCAGGGAACTCATGATAAAACAGGAGAGTCAATATTGCCAGCAAATAACTGCTGTGCCCACAAAGAATAATAAATACTCTAAGGGAATTCAAATGAACGGCTATGGCTATTCAGATAAGGAAGAGAACATTTCCAGCTAAGAGAAGCAGGAAATGCTGCAAAAGCTATGTTGCTTTGTAGCTGTGCCTTTATGTATGAATTATACGGCGAGTCACAAACGTTAAAGTCCATCAGTATGACCTGCTGGGCTTGTCAAAACAGATTGCTGGTCTGAAATGGGGCCTGAGAATCTGCATTTCTAACCAACCCCCACCACCACCACCACCACCACCACCCCCGACCCCAGTTAATGTGGTGCCGCTGTCAAGGGCCCATACTTTGAGAACAATTAAACTAAGAAAACTTGGGAAGCAAGCATAATCAGTGAAAGAGAAAAAGAAAATTCCTAGTGAGAAAACAGTCTGAACAAACATTTGAATTTTTTTTTTCCACCCAGGAGTTGCAGTCTCATTGGATTCTGAGATAAGCGAAAAAGAGGTGGCAATTTGAGATTCTTCTCCCTTTCTAAGTTATAGACATCCACAGAGAGCAAAGGAATTCTTCAAACATATCTGTAAGTATTATATTTTATTCCAGGTTTATATATAGCCTAAGTCTAATGACAACAAAAGGAAAGCAATAGTGTACTAACATTAAACTATGTTAAATCTATCTACTTTTTAGTTTTGAACTTGCATTTATTTTAAAATTAGCTTTACTTCCAAATGAACCACTCTAGATACATAACTGATGTTATCTGCCTTGAATTAAAAGGTGTCTATAAAAATAAATACCACAAAACAAAAGCTTATTATTAAATTTTAATTACACATCGTTGTCAGTAGGTTCCCAGCCTGAAGTCTGCCCAATCTTTGGTGACTGGGGAGACAGTAGGAGAAATCAGAAAGGGGTAATATATGGAATACCCAGTTAAATTTTAATTTCATATAAACAAGTACTTTTTATGTATAAGTATGTACCATGCATTCTTTGGGACATACTTATATTAAAAATGTATTTATTATTTATCTGAAATTCAAATTTAACCAGATGTCCTGTATTTTTACTTGCTAAATTTGGCAAACCTAGAAAGGGGCTAATACTTTGTATCAGTATGATCTTTTCTCCTAGACATATTCAGAAATATTGGAAGAGAATCAAAGAGGAAATCACTGTCTTAGGATGTGTCCCAGTATTATTTGATGCCTCATCTGTGTACTGACTAAACAAAAGTTACCACCGGTGGGAAAGGTACCTCCAGGGGTAAGGGTCCTTTACTTTGCAAAATGCTGTTATGAAACATGGATGGAAAACAGATTGGCAAGAGATTTTTCAGACCATCTTGGACTTTCGGCTGCCAAGACTCACATCTCTGCTTTGAAACCATCAATTGCTCTAACTTTTGCACAGCAGAGGAGAATCTGAATCCCGAGGAGGACTACAAAGAGGGCTTCAGGCAAGAAGAAAGTGTGAGATTAGTAGGCAAGTCCTCAAACAATTAGCTTGACTAATGGGAAAAGTCTACATACAAATGGCTGGGCTTTCAAACCAGCTTTCTTTGAGATAACCATCAAATCCCTAGATGTTAATAGAACATTCTAGGGTTTCCGTTTTCCTGCAAAATGTTTTCCTTTCTGGGTTAATATTAATTCCTTATAATCTAAATGCCTGCTAATAAATACTTTCTCATAAATGCCATAAGATTATATTCTGATTTATATCTTACGTTGTTGTGTCTGAGTGGTGGTGAGCCTCCAATCACACACTGAGATTCGTGCGTGCTTTCTCCCACCATGTGTGAAGAAAAGCATGGTGCCTGCTACAGCGGATGGCAGGAGTGAAGATTACAAGGTATGTCCAATCTCTAGGAACCCAGAATGTTGACTCTTCTAGAGCCATTGGATCTCTGTACCTCCTCTGCTGAATTGTCCCACCCTTCAACCTCAGCCATAGCTCTGGGAAGTCTAAGCCTGTCTTAGGATTGAGAACCAAATGACGGGGACATGGACAGACTGTCACCAAGTACTAAAAGCACTTCAGTGAAAAGTTGAAGGCCAAGGGTCCCTTTCAAGGGACTGAACAGCCCATGATCGAAGCAAGAACTTAAAACTAATAGATCATGTAACCATACATAAACACACAAAAAAGTGGTAAAGACGATGGTCTTGGTGACAGCACTGTAGTGTGTCAGGTGTTTTACATATATCAGCATAGGTAGACGCTACCTCATTCCCCCTTTACAGGTGATGAAACTGAGGCAAAGAAAACCTAAGTGACTTACCCCAGCTCCACTGTCACCAAATGCTGCAGCACAGTAAACAGAAAGGAAAGACAAGACAGTTTCTGGCCCCAGGCTGTCTCCAACATCCAGACTGCTTGGCCACTCTCTCCTCATAGTGGGGACAGGAGGCTAAACTCGAAGACACCAGCTACGTCAATTACTCAGTTTGCTTTGCTCTCACGGCGCACTCAACAAGCAATCTTCTGATTGCAATTTGGCTTCTCCTGCAACCATGCAAGAGCTAGAAATTGGACCACTGTGCCAACATGAACCTTTCAGTCTGCAAAGCAGAGATAATTCTGAGCCTGCAACAATGAAGCCTAGAGCTTGTATCCTGATGATTTTATGAAGGTTCTGCCAAGGAGCGGCCTTTGTGAGCTGGTTTCTCCTCTTCCTGGTCCTCCCTGTGAACACACGGGCATGCTTATTTTCTTGCTCACTCATTTGTCTTTCCTCGTCCCCTGTCTTTGCAGATCGGGAAGCCTGAGGAATGGATTTGTGAGTGGGAAAGAGCCTTGTTTTTGGCCCAGCAGACCCAAGTGCACCTTCACCCTCGTGGTGGTTAATTTCCTGGAAGGAATCAGCTTGTAATAGGCTTCTAAAGGCTCCTTACCCCCTTTCCTTTCAGACTCCAGATCATGATACCCCTATGCGTATCAAAGGAGCACAAAGACCATGAATATTCTGTGTCTGCCTGAAACCTTTACCAAGCAGAGGTCAAGAACAGCTCTTTGCTTTTCAAAATTCAAGGCAAGTGTCCCAAATTTTCATCTATGTGACTTTTTGAAGCAACAAAATTGAGACTATTTTACCACTTAGAATTTCATAGTTATTTATTTATTCCCTTACTTTTATGAGCAGTTGCTCCAATACTTTATAAGAGAATTGGAGCTGAATTAAGAATATCAGACCATGCATTATATTTATGGGAGGCAGGATTAGTGGCTTAAATTTTTTTTCTTACTTTTGCTTATTAGTATTTTTTAAAAATTATCCCTAATCAACAAGTATTATAATATTCTAAAGTATTCAAAAGCATAAATAAGAATGGAAAGAAGCCCCAGGCAGCTTCTTGCATTACATCTGGGCAACCGCTGACATTCTAGGATCAAAAATTGAAACTCCTATGTCGACTTGGTCTGGCGGGAGACAAGGCAGCCTTCATTCCAACTTCTGACCGACAACAGGAAAGGGGAGTTTACTTTTGGTCTGAGGGGACTGCCCCGAGATCAAACTGATCCCCAGCTGGCTCTGCATTCAGATTACCACTGTGTGAAGGGTTAGAAGGTCAACCCCAAGGTCAGACCAGGTGGTGACAAATAAGTGAGTTCCTCTAGGGAGGTAAAACCAATCCAGCACGTCCCTCTCTCCAACCCAGGGGGCCTGGCCAGACTTTTGCTGGGGTCCAAGCCAGCGTCTCCAGAGAGCCAGACAGTCTGTCCTTTGTGTCAATCAACCCTTCTCTCAAGCTAATGTTCGTCTGCGGGATGCCAGCCAGGAAGAAATCTCTGACTGAGTTTAGGGCCTATCTCAGGACTAACCTTGAGGACAGGCCGTCTCCAGGCTTTGAGGGATTTTCCTATAAATCACGTGGATAACAAACACAAAAACATCCAGCTTTGGGTTGGAAAAATAACAACAATTTTTTTTTTTTTCCCTGCTTGGTTAGGAATTTTGCTAGGGGAGTTGTACATGCTAGTTTATTAATACTCACAATGACATCTTGAGCTAATACTATAATGGCCATCTTACAGGAGGGGGAACAAAGTCTTACACTAAATAATGCCAGGGACACAAAGCTAGAATTTGACACTTTAACTACCACGGACCCTAAGCTGTCAGTCCTGGTCTAAAGCTTTGTGACCCCGAAGATTCCATCCCCAGAGGGTCTGAGCAGAAATCAACATACGAAATGGTCACATCCTTCTGTTCCTGTTTCTAGTTCAGCCCTTTGTTTTCTTCTAGTTCCTCTCCTCTGTAGTGTGATCTTGAGCAAGCCTCTTGTCTGACTTTCACTTTCCTCTACAGCACAACTATAGCGCTTATCCACAGCACAGGATCTTAAAAAGGGAATGACTGTGCCCAGATGCGAGGGGCAGCTGAACCTTGTGTGGCTAAGAGTTCCCACGACCCTGGGGCAGACCGGCAGCACTGGAATCCCAGCTTCATGAACCTGGGCAAGTGACCTAACTTCGGTCCTCAGTGGAGAAAGCGAATCTGGACCTCACAGGGTTGTTGTGGCTTTTACACAAGTTACTGTACGAAAAGGGGCTTGAAATAGTATCATACCTTCCATGCTCTTTCTGTGTTAAGTGGCTATAATTTTGTTCTAAATAAAATCACGTTAGCATAATAAACCACAAGCATTAGATGCTCAATAATGGGGAGTGATGCCCCTGGTCTTTTATTTGCAAAAAAAAAAAAAAAAAAGATCAGACCACCGTTTCCTGGGCCGTGTGCTGATCTGAAATTCATACCAAACATAGTACAACATGACTTTGGGAAGCCAATGCAATGGTGACTCCAGACACATACTTCAGTGCCTTGTAGTAATCCCTCCCACCCTTCCAGAGCCTCCGCAGGAAGCTTAGCCTGGCTGCAGGCAGGGCCAGCACTGGAGGGAAGCAAAGCCGGAGCTTCCACCTTGCAGGTCAGGTCTCCTGGACAAGCCACGCCCCCCACCCCACGCCCTAGGGGCAAACTCAAAAACAACTTTGCACAAAAAAACCAATTTACTTAGCCAGTCATTTTCTAGATTTACTCAGCAATTATTTCAGCCATTTGTGTCTAAATGAGAGTTTTCTCCGTCTCTGCCCAATGTCTTTCTCTGCTTCATCAGGTAGGGAAGCCTCGGCAGCAATTTCCCGCCTGGTAGCTGAACTTCCATCAGCGCAGAGCCTGGGGGCGGGGGGTGGCTTAGGGAAAGCAAAAGTTGCAGGTCCTGAGAGTCTCTGGGACTCCCAGGCCTGTGGTTAAAAAATGTAGAATGAGCAGCAGAATCACCTGGGTGGGAGCTTAGTAAGCATGGATATTTGGGGCTCTTCTGCTGGAGTTTCCGACTCAGTAGGCTTGGGCGGGGGTAGTGGTATGCGAGCAAATGCTTAGGCAACCAACTCTCAGGGAAAATAAATTAATAGCCCTGATGGCAGAATTTTCGGATTTCCTGGTGTCAATAACCCCACCATCGGCCAGGCGCAGTGGCTCACGCCTGTAATCCTAGCACTCTGGGAGACCGAGGCGAGAGGATCGCTCGAGGTCAGGAGTTCGAGACCAGCCTGAGCAAGAGTGAGATTCCCATCTCTACTAAAAATAGAAAGAAATGATTTGGACAGCTAAAAATCTATATTAAAAAAATTAGCCGGGCATGGTGGTGCATGCCTGTAGTCCCAGCTACTCGGGAGGCTGAGGCAGAAGGATTGCTTGAGCCCAGGAGTTTGAGGTTGCTGTGAGCTGGGCTGATGCCAAGGCACTCTAGCCCTGGCAACAGAGTGAGACTCTGTCTCAAAAAAATAAAATAAAATAATAAAAAAAATAACCCCACCACGGCCAGTTTCAAGCTACTAATTTGATGTCACTGAACAGAGCTGGGAAGAGATGTGTACAGTCAGCTCTTGTGAGCTGGTAAGAGCTGGGTCCAGGACGCCACTGGGTCAGAGCCAGGAATCTGCATGTTGATTAGGTTCTCCTGGATGATTCTGACACAGGGAATCCTGTACTAGCTTTTCAGGATGAGCAGAAACAGAGATAGAAAAGCACTATAATTTTGAGCCTAGAGCCAAGATTAATTAGTTTTGGGGAGGCAACACTCTACAAATATTCATCTACCACCCTCAATGTATATGTCATATCCATGTATATTGTATACCTTTTGTTGCTATTTTTAATCTACTCGTTATTTTATTCTTTTCCTTAATTGTATTGTATGAGAAACTTTAATCACTGCCTTAAGTGTAAAACTATTACTAATTTATATAAACAAAAAGCAAACATAAAGAAATTATAATAAAAGCCATATTGTTAAATTCTAGACATAGGCCAACTTCTATCTAAAGCTCTGAGCCTGAGGCCTACTTTCTCTTGTTAACAAGTGTTAGAGAGGCACTAAAGCCCTGTTAGCACCAAATGGTGACATTCTCCTTCAGATAATCAGGAGGATAGAAAAGTAGTTGGAGAGGAAATAAAGTCCTTTCTACAAGAAACAAGTCGTGTAAAGCAGAGTATTGGCACAACTTAAAAACGTTCCCCAGGGCAAGCCAAATGACACTGAGCCCGAACACACTGTGCTGTCTTGAAAATGGAAATAATCAAGGCTCGTGGTGATGAGGAGGAGGATGGTGATGGTGATGATGATGGCGGTGATGGTGACAATGGTGATAGTGATGATAATGCTGATGATTATGATGGTGATGATGGTGAAGGTGATGGTGATGTGGTGAAGATTAACAATCCATTGTTGACCTCTTAATATATAATAGACTCGGGCCAAGCACTCTACTTACAACACCTCTAATTGGCAGGTGAAGAAACTGAGATTTGGAGAACTTAGTTTACTTGGCATCAATCACATTTTGATCAAGGTGCCATGATTTCCTCCTAAATCAGCTGATTCCAGAGCCCATACTAAGAATATATATGTCAAATTTCCTCTCCTCATAGTTTTGTGGAAGGACTAAGTCATTTTACATATGCAAAGCTCCTGTCCCACGCCCAGCCCACCGTGGGTTGACCTGAGACGTTGGCATCCATATTTCACATGATAATGAATTTGCAACACGTTCAAATGTTTCACATCCCCTAGGCAGAGCCCCATAGCTAATTCCTACCTTAAAATTATTCCCAAAACAGAGGTCTCCTTGGCCTCCAAACCAAGGAAGGGCCCCTCTGTGATGTGCCAAGTGCCATGTACTAAACTAAGGTCTTCTTGTGACTCACACACCCTTCATCCCTCTGCTACCCCATCTAAGGGCAAAAATAAATGGAGAAACATTCCTTTGGCTTCCAGTTGATAAGATGTTTTTCCTTCTCATTGACCACCTCAAGATAGCAGTTTTGAACTTTTGATAAGGCATTTCTTTCTTCCCAGCCAGAGGCATTTCTGCAAGAAGGTTTCATGAGAAGTCACTGGCATCAAATTTTGAAGTTAGAAAAGAAGACAGAGCATACCTAAAGACATTTTGGGTTTTCTGCATGACTCATCTTACAGTGGGAAAGCGAGATGGAAAAAACATGCCAATCCCCACAGGCCCTTGGCCTTGAACTGAAGGGACTTTGCTGACAGTCTGTGTCCATGTCTACTTCATCTGGTTCCTGATCAGAAGACCTGCTCAGAGCCCCCAGACTTATAGCTGAGGGTGAATGACAGAATGATCCACTACTGGTGCCTGAAGTCACGGAAACAGTTGCCAGTGATGCAACACAGCCTCAGTGGGCACGTCTGCATCTCTAAAATGGGAGTGAAAACAAATACGTATTTTCCTACTTGTCAAATGAGAGTGATGATGGCACTAATTACAGTAATCATCATCCCATAAGTTTTAAAATTATTAAATGAGTTATATCTGAAAAATATCTTGATATTCTCTAAATAATTCTACCAGTGTTGGTTATTAATGTTACTCAACCTGGAGGGAGCTGTTGGAGACAAAAATGAGTTCTGGTTATTCACCTACAACTGAAGCATATTGAGCACCTTTTGTATGCCTGGCAGTTTCACATTCTCTTGCCCCCTCTCCCCTAATCAACCCTATGAGCTAAATATTATTTTTAACTCTCATTTTTCAAAAAAAGAAAACTGGGGCTCAGAAAGGTTAAATAACTTACTTATGGAGTAAGTTATATGACCAGTAAGTGGAAGAGATAGAATTCAGACTCAGGTGTTACAGACTGACTTGTGTTCCCTAGATTCATATATTGAAGTCCTCACCTTTGGTATCTCAGAATGCGACTGTATCTGGACACAGGGCCTTGAAGAGGTGATTAAGGTAAATGAGGTCAGATAAATGGAACTTAAACCAATATGACTGGTGTCCTTATAAAAAGAGATTAAGATACCAACACAGAGAGAGAAAAGGCTGCCATCTACAAGCCAATGAGAGAGGCCTTAGAGGAAAGCAACCCTGCTGGCACCCTGATCTTGGACTTCCAGTTTCCACAACTGTGAGACACAAATTTCTGTTGTTTAAGCCAGTACCAGATTGTGACACCTTGTTACAGCAGCCCTAGAAAATTAACGCAACTGGTCTCTCATTTCACGTCCGATGTACCTTCCACTATGCCACCCTACCATAGGGTGTGTGTGTGTGTTTGTGTGTATGTGCATGTGTGTGTTTGGTTACATTCTAGCATACGATTCCACTGCAAGTATCACACTTTATAGTTTCTCTGATCCAAAGAGTGCACACACCTCCAATCTCACTGATTTAGATTGCCAAATGTGTTTATGTGGATAAGTCAAATAATCCCCAGGTTTTGCTCCCAAAATTCACAGCTGTGATTTACTAAAATTTTCTGAGCAGCTTTCCAAGGTTGATGATTTTGTCAGTTCAGTATCTAAACAAGCAACTGAAGTTGCAACAGACTCCACGGTCATAGGTGTGCCCTTATCTCAAGGGAACTCAAGTTGTAGCACAAACTACTCCTAACTATGGCAGTCATCACCAGTTACTGATACTGTTCTTTCCCACGGAGCCCAGTGTTAGCCTCAGAATTCGTCTCAACACTAGACCACAGGGAGCTGCTGTAAGAACATGATACGGGGCACATGAGAATGAACACATATTCCCTTTAGTCCAGTCTGGAACTCTCAAAAGCTAGAGCCACTTCATTCATCTCTCTGTCCTAGTAATGGCATGGATTTCTCCAGTAAAACCCAACAAGGATTCTTCTCCAAGGACAACCACCCCAGGCATAAAAATCTGTACTCCTGCATTTCGTAAAGCCACTCCGAAGCTAGGAAATAATACCCAGGCAAAACACTAAATTGGAAAATTCGTTAACTGGATTGGCTGGATAGCAAGACATGAGGGGTCTGTGAAGATCAAGTGACATGGAATGGTGAACACACAGCCTAGATCCCTTTGCTCTTTTCTTCCTAGAATTAAATGCGCTGACTTTTAGAGTCTGGGACCCCAAGAACTAACCTTTCTGTTCAGCAAGTCTTCTAGTTACCTACTACTAGGTACCAAAGTACCCCAAAACTTAGTGGCTTTATATAAAAGGTCATTTTCTTTTGTTCACAATTTTGTGGATGGAGAATTTAGAGTGAGTTTAGCCGAGTGGTGGATCTGTGATCTGGAGCGATGACTGCCAGGTAACAGGCACTGGGGGGTCCCTGCCAACATGGCACCTTTGCTCACAAGCCTGGGCTGGGAAGGCTGGCTGTTGATGCTGCCCGCCAACCTGGAGTTTACCTGGGACTGTTAAACAGAACTTCTGCACGTGGTCTCTCCTTGGCAACTCAGCTTCTGGGTTCAATGAGGGACAGCTGAACCCAGTATCCCTGGAATGAGCTTTCTAAGAAGTCTGGGCTAAAGCTACAAGGTTTATATGACCTGACCTTAGATGTTTGCGAACAACACTTCTGTTGCCTTCTATTGGTTAAGCAAGTCACTAAGGCCACTCAGATCCAAGAGCAGGGGAATAAAACTCCACTTCTCCATGGGAGGAATAGCAAAGCACTTGCAGTCTTATCTTATCTATCATGCCAAACACACCCATGTATGTTTAGGAACAAGGTTCTCAAATGAAAAAAGAGGAGGACATGAACCTGATGCCCTGGGAAACAGATCCTGTGTAAGCTGTAGAGTTTCTAATGAGCATATAAACACTCAGATAGTTGCTTCGGTAACTGCAGAAAACCAGCAGGCTTCTTCAGAAAGTTCCCCAAGAGTTAAACCCAAGAGTCAGGAAGGCCCTAGACACCTTGGGTTATTTGGAGGCAGAATTTCATGCCAGACAACCATAGGATTTTCTTTTTTTTTTTTTTTCCACCCCAACTCCTCAGTTGGAGGGAAAGCGATGTTTCTGGTGGTAACCTAACCAGCATCTACCCAGCAAGCGAGAAACAGAAGGGGGGGGGGGGTTGCAGGAGCCAAGCAGGACACTAAATTAGAGGAATCTGGGTACAACATGAGCCTCGAATATAGAGCATGTCCGCCACGTGCTGCTCTGTGATCCTCGAGGAGAATCAGGATTCGCAGCGTGGCTGAGCATTACAGAACTCCGAGGCACGTCTTTAAAATGTAATCTGAGCAAACAAATCACAAGGGCAGCATGTTCGAACCCCCTAGGAATACCAGGCATGGGGAAGTGAGATACCTGGGGTCTTCCAGGCTGTCTCTGACCACGCTAGGTAAACACAGCATCAGTGACTGAGAAGCCTGCTCACCATAATTAGCAGCTTTCTTTTGAGTGTCTGAAAATCCTAAAGTGATTTGCTGTTGACTAAATAAACACCACTGAAACTATACGACACCCGGGCCTTGCCTTCTTTCAGTAGCACAGGAAGGAGGAGCGCCCCACAATTTCTGGGCTGACCCCATTTGTGGACTCGGCACAGTTCCCCCCGATAAGGTGTGGCCGCAGAGGCCAGGGGATCTGCCCTCACCCTGTCCCCCCGGCGGTGAAAGGAACGGATACTGATGACTCAGGACCCTGCGTATGAGCAGGAGAAGGTGGTGAGGGGGGCAATACGCCCTCCCTTGGAAACACAGAGTCAGATTAGAGGTGACGTGTGGGCCACTGGGAAAGCTCCAGGCCTTGTCAGAAGCGGGGGCACCGAGCTGACAGGTTGCAAGGCTGAACGATGTTGACACTTGGCAAGTGTCCTCTCCCCCTGACCCACGCGCCCCGGCCTGCCTCCCTGCCTCCCCGCAGCCACCTCCCTCCCCAGCCCTGTTCGCCAGACGCCAAAGTCTGCAGTAAGAGTAACCACAGCAACAGAACACGAGACAGCAGCTCACAACCCCACCCTGGCACCCAGTGGCATCGAATCACAGGACAAGGAGATGATCTTGCTTCTCTTCTTTCATGACCCTGAATCCTGTCTCAGGATTTTCTGCCACCAATCATTGAATGAAAAGTTGATTCAAAAAAAAAAAAAAAAAACAGTGATCAACTCAGAAAGGTTTCCTCTCATTATCTTTCTCCTTCCTTCCTGACTTGCACACACTCACGCATCAACAGCCCTTGTCGGCCAACTCAGCCCCACGTCAAAGAATAAGACCCTCCAGGAAGCAGCAATACTTTGATGCTGGCATAAAATCTGGACCTGAGGTAGCCGTGTAACAAGACCCACCCACGATCCTGCTTTCCATTCCCCTTCCTGGAGCCGAGGACCTCCCCACGTCTGTAGAGAAGAAAGAATATTTCAGGGAAGACAAGAACCTAACCACAGATGGAAGGAGAAAGCCCCAAGACCCCTGAAAAGCCCACGATTCTTCCAAAAAGGAAGTTTAAGTACCCCTATGGAGTGTTGCTCGGGTTAACAAATACGACAGAAAAGTGTGGTTTTCTGGAGTTATGTGGGTCTGTGTTCAAATCCTGTGTTTGTCACTGAGAAGTGTGAACCTAAAGCCAGTTACTTAACCCATAAGGTGGAGATCGGAGTGGTTACACCGTGAGGCTGACGAGGACTTGAATTAAACAGCACGCGGAGGAGTTCCACACGGTGACATTGGTCTCCATGACAAGCAATTTACACAGCAGGAGGTGCCATTGCACATCCACACCTACCTCCCGCTCCCAAAATGTTACAGCCAGGTGGCAGGTCCCCAGCTCTGCTATCCCTGAAACCTTGTGTATTCAATCACTCCACCTTCCCTTTTATTTCTTCCTTCCTTCCTTCCTTCGTTTGTCAGTATGTATTGAGTGCCAATTTTGGACCAGTTCTTCCTAAAAGACGGCAATAGAGACATCAATAAGAACAAATGCTAGTTTTGTTCTTCTCAGGGGATATGGATCTTCTGAAACAACAAGTAGCTGAAACCCGAGTAAGTTTTCCTATGACCTCATTCTTCCTTTATTGCCATTGGCAGCGTTTGCTACGTCGTAATCATTACCTAACGGAGCTCTATAGTGTTTCATAGCCCGTAATCTACTTTCACATTTCATAAAAGCACAGCCAGCCAGAGATTAAAGGTCCAACAAAGGGTGTATCACAAGCTCATCTTGCTTTGTTTCTGGTCAGTGACCTGTACCGGGGGCAGGACAATAGGGCAACAGGGGGTGCGTAGAGGCATTCTCTCTGCTGGGAGCAGGGCACAGAGTGCTGTTTTCCACAGAGTGCATCTGCGGCTTGTGCATTTGGGACTATTTTGAACAGCAGGTTTCAGACTCTGTAGCCTTTCCCAGCCAGGCCCATTGATTCAGCCATGCAGGTAGGTTATGCCGTGCACACGCTCCATTATGTGGACAACACCATCAATGGGGACGCTTGATGTTGTGCAGTGCACAGCCTGCACAGCTGTACCTAACATCCATGGTCACCCCTTATAATCAGGGGATAGGAATATAGTTCTTCAACTTTAAAACCTACAAACCAAATTTTGAGCCATATTGCCTCTCATTGAACAGAACTGATGTCAGACACTGCTTGATTTGGTTTTTCTTTGATCCTTTAACCTCTCCATAACTTAGATTTCTCATCCATAGAAGAGCGAAATACATTCAGAGGGCCTCACTGAGATAAGGTCTGGAGAACAGTAACCACACAAACCTGCTCTCTGAACATCTCAGCTCAACAAGGTGAGTCCAGAAAGAGAAAGAACCTGCTCTTTGGATGGAAACTTGCCTTTGAAACCTGGCTCCGCCTCTTTTGAGCCATGCCAACCTGTGCGTCCTTGGTTTTCTCATCTGTAAAATGGCTCTAATTATACTTCCTTAAAGGATTTTTGTGAGGACTCAATATACACATATACACAAACAACACAAGATACTGTGTTAAATCCTAGTTTCTTCTTACTCCTCCCCTCCCCGACAGCAGAATTAGGGGTTAGAGCAAGCTTTGGGGCCATGTTCAAAGCTCATGTCAGATTTATTGAGGCTGTGCTGTGTTTTAATGTTTTTAATAGGCTCTGTGGATACAGACATGCAGAAAACAAAGTTCTAGCTGTTAGGACCTGTACTTCTTAAATCATCGGGTGAAAAACCCAACATTCTTTTTCTTTTTTTTTATTCCCCAATTCATTGTATTTCCAATTAATAAAAAATTAATTACTAGAAAATGATGTGACTAAAACAATGAAATGCAAGATACAAGCCCAACTTTTTATGACTATTAGATTCCACAAACTTAAGAGGACAGTGTCAGCTTGTTCTAAAAGTTTCTAAATGCTCACTCTCAGTTTCTGTGCTTTTCTCACCACGGACAGGTAGCCAGTTTGCAGTTTGCACTGGACAAAGGGCCACGCTTTTAGCAGCTCTGATGGAAACCAAGCAGCGGGCAAGCGAGGGTTTGTCGTGAGCTAATGAACCATATTATCTCTGTCTGCACCCACTGAGCACTTTAATTTTTACTTTACTGTTTTTTTCTTTTCCAGGCACCAAGTCTCTTGGCAGAGACTGTAAATGCCACCCCTGGTCTGGAATAAATTCTTAATAAGTAGCCTCCAGTAAACACAATGAATGTCTGGGTGTAATGGGGGCATTTGAGGAAATAACTCATCCCAGCCCTCACTTGGCCCCCTCAACACTGCAAAGTTTACTCCGGACGGCTGGTATACATTAAACCCTTCAGATTGATCAAATGCCGCGCCCCATAGCACTTCTATGTCCCCATAGCCCCATGTACCCAGGAGAGGCAGAGCATGACTTTGCCACTCCTAGAAGTTCAGGTTTGCCATAGGGCAGAGCAAGCAGTTAGGGGAATTCAGAACAAAGGTTGTCTCAGCCCTGGGAGGCACCGACCCTCCACATCAGTAGGGAGTGTTTCCTTTAAAAAGAAATAATTGTGCTCTTCTGACCAGCATGATAAAAAAAAAAAAAAACACTACCTCTTTCTGAAAGGAAGCCAGTCACTGCTTTTAATAAACTCTTTGGCTACAAAGATGAAACAGGCAGACAACAACAACAAAGAAGATATTATTAACATAATTTCATATAATTGGATAGAGGGGTAATATTTATTTTAATATTACAGAGGAAATATCCCACAATGCAGACCCTGGATTAATTCTTTATATCTTCAGACTGCACTTATCAAATAAAATTGTACTTATGGAAAAAGCAAACACATAAATCTCGCCTCATTGTCAGCTGGCAACTCCCAGCAAGGGCTAATTGTATTATATATCTTCTGCAGCCCTGCCTGGTGGTTGCCAGGGCCAAATGCATTATTATTTATTACATGAACAAATGCAATTTTCTTCTTGGAATCTGAGTTTGGAATTCCATGAAGGCCTAAAATGTTCTCCCCTTTCCTATGCAGGAGGGAGAAGAAAGACTCCAAGGAGTGTAATCTGTTGCAAAATCTCCCATGAAGATAAACGTCTAAGTTCCCCTTGAGAGACACTGAATCAAAGCTACAAGGAGTGGCCTCTGAAATGCCATTAGGTTGGAGGTAAAGTTCTTCTAACCTTCCTCTTTGAAATGCTCCTTTCCTCCAGGAGGAAACTGTGCTCTGGATTTGCCCCAATCTGAACCAAATACTTGACTTGGCCCTGTTTGTTGGTAGGCAGGGTCACCATGCGCTCAACTGCCCGATGCATGCACTATTCCTTGTTATTGTTACTCTGCCTCTCCCTCTCTTTCTCTCCTCTGTCTTGCACATGGGACCAGGCTAAATAAATCCCACACTGAAGGCGGATGGGCGCCATCTCACCTTATCCATTTGTCAACCAGACCCGGAGCCACCACTCAGCTGCAGGCTGGAGGAGGCAGATTCTTTCTCACTCTCTGTTAACATTCTTCTAGGACTGGTGGGTGAGTTATATTGTTCCAGAACATGTTGAAGCCTAACCACATTACTAAAATGGATTTCTACATGTTCCATCTCACTATGTTTCCCTGCATTGAGGTTCAAGTACAAATACCAGTTATGATAAGTTTGGGTTTCTTTGTCACAATCAGAATGAAAGAAAAACATGCTTCTGTTGGCTAACCATAGTCTAGTTCCCAGACACAGCACATCCCACAAGAACCAATAGTACATTCTTTGGATGAAATTCACAGGTCGTGTCTGCAAAGTTTGCACTGAGAGAATTAGCAACTGAAGGACAACTGGTTCCATCAGTAAAGTGAGACCTAAGACTTCACAGCAAACCTGAAATCATGTCACCTTTTCAGGATCCCAGGGCCACAAGATTCAGAGAGCCCAGATGAGCCATGGCTGATTGTCACAGAACTGAAAAGGACCTTGGACCTTGCTTCCTTCCATTCATAAAAATGTTGTTATCAGTGAATGAGTTTACCACCCAATGTAATTGTGAGTTCTTTGGCACGTTAAGCTGAATCGTGGTTGAACTCAACTGTCCCCTTTGAACCCTGGGGAATATTAACATGTTCTCCCAGACCCAGGGAGGGACTCATATGTCCCTGACCCTCCCAAAAGGAGGAGGATGGAAATTCTCATTTATTAGCCAAGAACATTTGCTGGGTTGTTGATGTGCATGGAGGAAAGGTCAGAATCCTATCCTGAGAATCAGGACCGGCTCCATTATTTGCGGGACCCAAGGCAAAATCAAAATATGGGGCCTCTTGTTCAAAGATTGTTGAGAAGTTCTAAGACAGTGACAACCGAGCATTAAACCTGCTATGGGACCCTTCTGAGGGTGGGACCCTGTGCAGCTGACCAAGTCACACACCCATGGAACTGGCCCTGCCCAGGATCATCAACAAGCCAACGTCATAGATTTCTTAGAATGATCTGAAGAGGGGACATGTCAAGAAAATATATGTTCTTGATGAACAGGTGGTCTTTTGGGCCCTTCATGGTGTGGGAGAGCCACCAGGGTGGCCTGTGTCCCTCTGACCTAAGGAGCAAACTAACTCATATCTCCATAGAGCCCACACCATGGCCCTGGGGCTCTCTCATTTCTGCATTTAAAAGGAAGAAATGAGTGGTGTGTGTCAGGCAATTGGTGCAGCAAAAAGGAGAGAGAACCTATGGCTGAGGCTTGGGAAAAAAATGGAGCTAACCTCCTCCATCCAACAGGCAGTGAGTGAGGCACACAGAACCTAATCATTGCACCATACCATGGAGATACAGAGAGAGGGTGGTACAAGGAGAATTATTTCTGAAAAACATAAGGCATGGAATTTAAAATATCCAGGACATCCACAAGCCACACGTAAGCAGCAGCCTGCAGCATGGACACAATGAAATGTAACCAGCCCAGATCTGTGGCAGGGATCAAACTCTTCAGGAAAAAAATAAAAGTATGACAGACGTTCTAAGACTGAGACTCTTAAATCTAAATGTTTTCCCTGTGAATTTGGAAAAGACAATCATTTTTCTACTTCAGTAGCAGATATATGCCAAGGCTGAATAATCAAGTGCTTGAGCCTATTTATATTTTTACCTTGTATGTATTTACTATGTATCTTTTATATAAATACATAAATGGTAAGCTTTATGTAATAAAAATGGTCACTATAGAGGAGCTATAGCAGCAGTCCCCAAACCTTTTTGGCACCAGGGACTGGTTTCATGGAAGACAATTTTTCCATGGACTGGGGGTGGTGGGGGTGGTTTCAGGATGATTCAAGCACGTTACATTTACGGTGCAGACAAACCTCTCTGCTAATGATAATCTGTATTTGCAGCTGCTCCCCAGTGCTAGCATCACTGCCTCAGCTCCACCTCAGATCATCAAGCATAAGATTCTCATAAGGAGTGTGCAACCTAGATCCCTCACATGTGCAGTTTACAGCAGGGTTCAAGCTCCTATGAGAATCTAATCCTGCCCCTTATCTGACAGGAGGTGGACTACAGGGTGATGTGAGCAATGGGGAGTGGCTGTAAATACGGATGAAGCTTTGCTCACTCACCACCGCTCACCTCCTGCTGTGTAGCCCGGTTCCTAACAATCCAGGGACCAGTACTGGTCCACAGCCTGGGGGCTGGGGACTACAGGGCTGTAGGATTTATCTCAGAATCTTTAGCACTCAAACAGAACCAGAATACATAGGTATAAACATATCTAAGATTAAAAAAAAGAGCACGAAATATGCAAACATAAAGGAGAAATATTAAAATATTAGAGAAAAAAGATGAGGAACAAAACAATGGGGCCAATAATTGAGCCCAAGTCCTTCTGTCTTCTACAGGGTCCAGGTAGCAAAGGCAAATTTTTTTTTCTAGGGAATTTTCTCAACTCTCCCCTTAAGTTTGATTCTAAACTCAGATGTGCTGACATATTGTTGTCCCTTCTCCCAAGAGGGACATTTACCCAAGGTATCGTCCATTCAATTTCAAGCAGATGCTGAATATGATAGCCTCTGCATTTGTGTGAGAATAACATCTCACCCTTGATATTTACAGGGGTTGGGGGTGAAGGTTGTATTGCGGGAACTATTTTTTTCCCCAAAAAAAATGTATACTTTGACATTTAATCAAATTAACAAACATTAATTGCACATAAAACCCACTTTGCTGAATTGCAATGAGCCATTTAACCCTATGGACCAATCCACCCGAGAGTTTATAGGAGGAGAAGCAGAGTTGGCAGTTCTCAAACATAAAGACACTCAGCTGCCTACACTCAAGCTCCTCCGAGGTCAGAGAAAGCTATGTTGCAGAAAAAGAACGTGCGTCCAAATTAGCAATTTGGCAGCATTCTTCAAAAAGAAAAATGTAACCTCAGGACTTTCCCAGCACTCTCAATTCAGTCTGCCAGGACGCCTCGATGGATTGCAGTCTCATTTGTACCCAGGGCAAGGATGTCGCTCCCCTCAGCTTCCCCTTTCCTTGCATACGTATAAAATTAAGAAACTTTTTTTTTCCATCTTCATTTTTTTGGGGGGGAGGGGGCATGTCTCTCTCTGGCTAATTGCTGATTTTCTCTTAGCCCAAGGCTATGACACTTTCTGTCACGTCACTTTCCTCACCAGCCGTTCCTCATCACAAAAATCATCTCTCTGTACTGTCTTCTCCAAGATGTGAGAAAATCACAGTAATCCATCTGTACTTCCTCTCCGCACTGAGAGTGTGATTTTTGGAAACAGGTAGCCTACAACTGCAGCTTTCCTTGTTTCATCTTCCAGGGGGACAGGCTATCTGTCCCCTGAGGGAGAGAATGGGCCACATCTGTTTTATTCATCATTCTACTTTTAGGGCTAGGCTCCTCACAGATTCATATTAGATGCTCAATGAAAGTTTGATGAATGAATAATAGGTTACCACCCATTACTGAGGTTGGGTGATTTATGATTTCTTTTTTCCAAAAAAAACAGTCATCCAAAACACATTGAGTACCAAAGAAATAACATATGACCACCAGAGTCAGCCTGCACACAGATGTTGCCAATGCAGTATGTGCTTGTCCTGATAGTAATTTTTGTTTGGGTTATTTCCACCCCAAAGCGCTGCAGCACAACGCAGACCCCCAAATTCCAGGATATAAGAGACCGACTTTGAGAAGAGCAGTTGTTGAAATCCCCTTATCTCACCAACAGCATCTTCAGAAAGAACATAGGAGGGGATATATGATCCATCTTGCAAAATATGGAAACCACTGTTGAGTTTTGTCCCGCCTTCATTTCCCGATTCTATTATTAATAGAAAGTTTCAAAGACTGAGCATGAGGAGTTGGGGAAATGTTAGCAGAGGAGACCTCTCCTCCATCTCCAGGACAGAATCCTGGTATATGCCAGGCAATCTCAAAGGAATAGAAAGTAGGGAATGAAATTTAATGTCGGGTAGATAAAGTAGAATTAAAAATAAAATGCATTAAAGAGTATAAGCAACTGTTTCACTTTATATAGACAAAGGAATGATCTAAATATAATACAAAAGTCATGCAGTGCTATGGTCAAAATAATAGACCCAAAATATATAAAATCAAAATCATTAGAAAGTAGAAATTGACTCCCCCAAAATCTAGGAGTTATGAATTCACCACCGTTGGTATTTGTCTAGAGCCACAAATTCCTCCTAGAAACAAACCAAGCAGCCTAGCCATCTCAGTCTGACAAATGACTCACCAAATAGGTGACTATATGAAACAACATAAACTAGCAATTTTTGAAAGATTAGGGAGATAATAATTTAATTAAGATATGTAACATTTTAATTAATATGTAAGACTGATTTAAAAGGTATATAATAATTTTGTACCGTACTTATAGAGAATAACTTTTTGTTTTCAAATGTCCCTGGCATAGCTACAAATACTGATCATCTAAATAAAGTTCTGAAAACACAAGTCCTCCGAGCACCATGGTTTAGTCAAAAAGCAAAGAGATTAGAAATGTAGATCAAAAGATTAAAGCAAAACTTGCAATCATTTTGAGTAAGCACACCTTAAATATTTCATGGGTCAAAGATCAAAAGTGAAATTTGCATGTATACTTTTAAATAAATAGGGTTTATAGAATGCATAAAAAGTCAATAAATTCATGTAAGTTGTGTTAAATGCTGTAGTCAGAAGCAAATTCATAGCTTTAAGTGTTTTATACATGTATATATATGTGTGTGAAGTATGTTTAAATATTAGGTCTGAAAATTTTTTAAACTTTAAATATTATATATATGTATATTGTATTTCTTATGTGTGTGTGTTTAAATGTATATTATCTTTTTTCACTTATGTTGAAAAATAAAGCCTGTGAGAATCACAGTGAAGACATGGGAAGAGAAAAATATAGGTCACAGTAACTTAGTGAATTAAGAAACAGAAAAAGCACACAGATAATCAACATATCTAAGAGTTGATACTTTTGTATGGCAAAGCAGAAAATAAAACAGACTCTGGGAAGTCAAATAATTCACCCCAAAAATGGGAGTAAAAAAAGAAAAGGAAACACAAAAGCACATTTTGTATGTAGCAAATGTATGTAGAAGGGGTAGGGCAGAGTTTTTAAAGCAGAATACTCAGTGAAATTCTACTAATTAATTTGAAGAATCATACTGAAATGTTAAAACATTTTCTAGAAGGCTATTAAAATTGATTCCTCTGCCTAGATCAATAGCTGTTTATTTGAATAGAATTGGAAAAAAAAGTCTCATACCATCACTTATATAAAATGGCCCTGGGTCCAGTTGATTAATAGGCAAGTGATTTCAAGTATTAACTAATTTTCACAATATATAACCTTATGCAGAACATAAAAAACGGACAATTCCCCAACTTGTTTTAAAAAGCTGACGTGACTGTGTAGCAGAGTTGAAATGCTCCTAGCGACAAACTACAGTTCACTCTCGTTTAAGAACATAGATGTAAAAATTCTAAATAATATGTTCAAATTTAATTCATCAATGTATTTAAATAACACTACACACCAAAGAGAGCTTGATACCATCATAAAAATATCAATTAACCATAGGGAGTCCATTTATAGATGGATCCTCTTGAATCTGTCCAAGAAAAAACATTTTTTTAACCTCAAAGAAGCCAAAAGCTATTTAATAAAAATGCATCAAATGCTGATAGCATTTTACCCAAATACTTGCTTAACACCATAAATAACATCCACCTTTAATGGGTTGAACAGTGTCCCCCCCCGCCCAAAAAAAGTTTATGCCCATCTGGAACCTCAGAATACCACCTATTTGGAAATAAGGTCTTTTTTTAATTTAAATATTTTCAAATTGTATTACTTATTTTATTCTATTTTTAAATTTATTTGTTAATTGTTTAAATTTTTTTCTTTGTTTACTCTTTTTTCTAGCTTTTATTCTTTTTTCTATTTACTTATATTTCTACTTTTTTTTTTTCTGTAAGGACTTTAGGAAATAGAGTCTTTGCAGGTATAATTCAGGTAAGGATAGAGATGAGACCATACTGGGTTAGGGTGGACCCTACATCCAATGAGAGTGCCTTAACAACAGGCAGAAATGGGCAGAGACACAGAGAAGACGGTGATGTGAAGACGGAGGCAGAGATGGAAGCAACACATCTGCAAGACAAGGACTGCCAGCCACCACTAGAAGCTGGGAGAAAGGCCTGCTACAGTTTCTCCATCAGAGCCTCCAGAAGGGACTCACCCTGCAGACACCTCGATTTCAAACTTCTGGCCTCCAAGACCATGAGAGAATAAATTTTTGTTGTTTTAAGATACCCAGTTTGTTGCACTTGTTATGCAGCCCTAGGAAACACCCTCTGAAACTGTAAGCCAATGTCACACACAACCGTGAAACACCAGAAACGGCCCCATGAAAGCCAGCGACAAGATAATAATTCCCGAAAGGCCATCACCGTTGAGAGTGTGGCTTCCTGGAGAGAAGGCGCATGGTGAGCTTTGATTCAATTTAACCGGCTTGTGCAGTGCCTGAGACGAGGTGTGCCCGCTAGGAGGAGAGGGAGGGGACATTTACTAGTGAAACAGCAACAGCACGAGGTGTTTGATGATGGTCAGTGTATTTACTCCTCTAACCACCCCTTCTGCAGATGAGGAAACTGACGCTTGAGAACTTGTTCATGGTAGGGCTGGCCAAATGCTGGGAGAGCAGCCAGGATTCAGCTCAAGTCTGCCTGGCTCTGGTGCTGTGGTCTTCCCACCCCACCCCGGCTCCCACCCTGGCCTGAGTTAGATGCCTCTTTCCAGGTTTTCTGTTAATGATCATTTACTTCCTACCCACAACAGTAACTGTGAACTCCCTCTGTACCCACAGCAGTTATCACAGTAAATTTATTTCATTCCGCAACAAACGTAAGGCTGGCCGAATGAATGAGGGAAGGAAGGAATGATAAGAATGATGCAAATCAGGACTGAACGCAGGGTCAACCCACACTCCCACAGAGAGCAGCTCGGGCTGAAGGCTTTTTCCTTGTGATCGGTTAGCACGGCCTGTGCTGGGCTGAATAATGACCCCTAAAGATGTCCACATTCTAATCCCTGAAACCTGTGGATAGTCACCTTACACAGCAAAAGGGACTTTGCAGATGTGATTAAGAATCTTGCGGCCGTAATCCTAGCACTTGGGAGGCCGAGGGGGGGCGGATTGTTTGAGCTCAGGAGTTCGAGACCAGCCTGAGCAAGAGCGAGACCCCGTCTCTACTAAAAATAGAAAGAAATTATCTGGCCAACTAAAAATATATATAGAAAAAATTAGCCGGGCATGGTGGCGCATGCCTGTAGTCCCAGTTACCCGGGGGGCTGAGGCAGTAGGATCGCTTAAGCCCAGGAGTTTGAGGTTGCTGTGAGCTAGGCTGACGCCACGGCACTCACTCTAGCCCAGGCAACAAAGCGAGACTCTGTCTCAAAAAAAAAAAAAGAATCTTGCAATTGGGAAATTATATTGGATTATTTGAGTGGGCCCAATGTAATCACAGGGGTCCTTAAAAGAGGGAGAAAAGGGGAGACTTGACTATGCAGAAGAGAAGGCAATGTTACCATGGAAGCAGAGATTTGAGTGCTGTGACCACAAGCCAAGGAATGCTGGCTACCAGAGCTGGAAGAGACAGACCCTCTCCTAGAGCCTCCGGAGGAGCTTGGTGCTGCCAGAACTTTGATTCCAGCCCAGTGATACAGATTTCAAACATCCAACTTTCCAATCTTAAGAGAATCATGCGTGTTGTATTAATCCCTTGTTTGCCATAATCTGTTACAGCAGCCATAAGAAACTAATGCATGCCCTAACTAACCAGTCAAAGAAACACCAGGTCCTAGTTAAATAGAGCCCTGGATGCAGACTGAATTCAGAGCCATCAGGAACTGTAAAGACATATTAACAATAAACATGAATAAGTAAGCAAAGAATTGATTGACTGATACTTTACAAAGCTCTTTAATATATATTATCATTTGATTTAACCCTTAAAGTACTGTAAAGTAGTTCCTGGAATAATCTCCCCAATTTACAAATGAAACAGCAAAAGTTCTGGGAAGTAGCTCACTCAAGAAAAAAATAAAACTTGATTATTTATTGAGTACCTACTGTAGGCAAAGTATGTACTCTTTTCTTTCTAAACAGCATCTACTGCAATCCTTAAAACAACTCTCTATATAGGTAATTGCTATGATGAATTCCATCTTCCATTTTAGTAATTCAGGCTAGAAAATTAAGTTACTTGCCTGAAATCACATAGCTGGTGACAGACAGAGGCAGGACTCAGATATGTCTTCTGGGTCCGGAGCCCACACTCCTAACCCTTAAACCAGACTCATGCAGAAACTGACAAGAGTCAGGGACTGGTCTCAAAGCTGACTCTGACCTCTTGGTGCCGGTCCTGAAACCACAGCCCCTACTCAAATCAAAAATATCAGGCAGACCTCAGTTTGCATTCTTGAATCCTGCTTCTTCTATTTCTAGTGTAAGTATGAAAAAGTTACTTAGCTCTCCTGAGATGCCTTCCTCTGACCTGTAAGACAGACATAAAATTTTCACTACAAACTTATCACGAAGATTAAATGAGAATGCAACAGAAAGGCACATAACACATATACCTGGCACACAATAGGTGCTCAATAAATGTTGGTTTCTTTCTTTTCTGGAAATATTGACATATCGTGAGTGAGCCTCAGAGATGAGAACTATATTTGGTCAATTACGCTATTCATATTTTCCCAACTGTGGTAAAATTATAGATTTAAAAATCTCTTTGTAGATCAATTTCTCTAAGACTATTGAATCATAGAGACGCAACTCACATACTGCAGCAAAAGGAAAGAAAGAATGTGGTGGGTGGGAGCTTTTCTAAATTGGCCCACAAGGAAGAATTATGGAGGCGTAGGCGATGTTTCATCACCCCTTTCTCTCTGATTATAAAGACAGTTGTGGCCAAAAGGTCTAAACCCATATTCACCAATGGGGGAAATTGAGCTTTATGTACCAAGAGCGGTTGATTTCATAGGTTGTTTAATGCACAGGCAGTTTTTAATTTAATATTTTTCCCGGAGGCCTTTAAAAGTATTGGGTGTGTGCAATAAGTCTAATAAGTATTTGTCATTTTATAGAAGGCCATCATTTTTTGTTTGTTTGTGGTTTTTCTTCTTCTCTCAAACACAAATCAAGTGAAATATTTAAAGTCTGATCCAAGCGCCCAGGAGCTTATTAGAAATGAGTCCAAAAGAATTCACTGGCAAATGCTGGGAGTATGGAAATGAGGCAACATTTAAGAATCCCTGAGTGGGCTGGGGAAGGAATGCTATGCACAGTGCCCTATGGGGGAGGCTAGGACTGGAAACCTGAGTAGCTGAGAATTAGCCCAGAGAGACGGGCAGGAGCGGGGGCGGGCCAGGGGAGAGGCACCTCAAAGGTTGGAGGTCAGGGAGCGTGAATGATTGAAGACTGAGTGTGTGCAAGCTGTGAGCAACAGTCTGCCACCCCCACAACCCACCTCCACCACACACACACACACACAAGCGCACACACACGCACTCACACACTCACTCACTTCGAGTCAGTTATCTGATCAACAGAGCAGATCCAGTTCAGGATATCCGGTTAAGACTAACTTCATGGAAAGCTCCCTTCCTGCTCTCCAACCCGTTGCAGAATATTTATTTGTACGTGTCCCAGTCACCAAGTTCCATCAACCCTATTTTTTAACATCAGAAAAACACTTCTGTCATGCATATATACGTGTGTGTGTGTGTGTATATATATATATATAGAGAGAGAGAGAGAGAACAGATATCACTATTATCTATATCTATCTATCTAGAGAGAGACAGTGGGGGGAGGGAGAAGGGGAGAGAGAGAGACACTGGCTGACCCTTTGCAGATCTGGGGTAGCATGGTCAGCAAACGTCGGCATGGTCCTCCCTCACTGAACTCAGTGTTCAGCGGATTTCCGCCCATCCATTCTGGTCCTCACTGTCTTAATTGGGAACATGAGCACTCCTCTCATGAACCATCCAATACCCCTCCACACTCCAGCCCTGGGAGACATAAGCCCGATCACATCGCTCTACCTAGAAACCCACAACTCACCTACAGAACCAAGTCCCAAGTCCTCAGTAGAACGTAGAAGGGTCTGGCACAGATTTTCATGGTTTCCCTCCAGCCTCATCTTTAAGCTCTGCCCCTGCTTGAACTTGAATAGATGCTTCTGCCCCAAAACACTATGTTGGAGAACATACCCTCACCTTGATGCTTCTAAATTAAAATGCACCCAGCGTGATTGTGATATCTCCCCAGATTTCTACCTGTTTCATGGGCCCTCTGTCTGGTTGATCCTACATATTGTAAACTCTATAAAAATCATCTTTTAATAGATGACACCGTGTTGGAAATATTCCAAATGCAATCTACACGTTGCAAAGTGTATCCTTCGGTTTGAGCAAATATTTACTGACCAAGACCTGAGCTGTGCCAGGTTCTGTGCTCGGTTTGGGTGATACAGAGATGAGTAAGACATGACCCTTGACCTCAGGGAGCTCACTGTCAAGTTCAGGGGATACAGATAGGAAAATTGAGGCCGAGAAGTGTGATGTATTAGATGACACGGCATCACATGATATGACTAAAATTACATGTTCATAGGAATGAGTGGTTTCTTTTGACTCAGGGCTAAGAGGACTCTCAAAGAATAACTGATTCCTGAGCAAGATTTTAATAGATTGTGGTAAACCGAATAGAGTCCCCAAAGATGTCAACGTTCTAATCCCTGAAACCTAGGAACATCCCTGCGTGGCCAAAAAAAAGAAAAGAAAAGAAAATTCAGATGTTATTAAGGATCTAGGGCTAGGGAGATTATCCTGGATTATGTGGATGAGCCCAACATAAACACAAATGTCCCAAGAGGGTCAGAGTCGGAGATAAAGATTCTAAGATGCTCCCCTGCTGGCCTTCAAGATGGAGAAGGGGCCATGAGCTGTGGAATGCGGGTGGCCTCTAGAAACTGGGCAAGGGAACAGGGTCTCCCCTAGAGCCTCCAGAAGAAACGCAGCCCTGCCAATACCTTGATTTTAGACCCATTTGGGCCTCCTGACCTTCAGAACCATAAGAGAATAAATTTGTGTTGTTTTAAGCCACTAAGTTTGTGGCAAGTTATTATAGCATCAATCAGAAACTAAAATACAAACATACAGAGATATATCAGGAATGCACTAGAAGAACGTGTGCCAAGGAAAATGTCCTAGACCACTGTGCAGTCTAAGACGAGCTTGGCAGGGTCCTTGGAGAGTCCTCAAACCAGAGCCACCTGTCAGAGGAGTCCTGTGTCTCTGCAGCGAGCCTGCCACACTCTGTCGTGGGAAGAGAGCCCGGCACAAAGGCAGCGATGGCCTTGGAGCACAGCAACTGGGGCTTGATCCGTCTCCCTCCCTGGAGTTAGAGGTCTGCAGTGCAGACTCTCACCTGTGCCACTGTCATTGCACCTGCTGGAAACTGCAGCCCCTGCCCCTTACCAGCTTGCGGTGAACCGGCCTCTCACGGGGGCCCTCAGGATGCTGGGATGAGGCAGGCTGCACCTCTCTTCTCAGTCAATACCCCTGGGATGGGGAGAATGGTCACCCCTACTCTCCCAGGGCTGGGGTCCTCCCTTCCCTTTCCATCTTGTTTCCGCTTTATTGACACCTGGCAGGTGAGTCCTTGGTCTCTGTGTAAGTGTCCTTTTCTATTTGAGGAAAAGAACTACCTTTTAGTTCTCCCTTAAAAACTACAGAATTAGTCTTTAATTAAATTAAAAACATTCTGCCTTGTGGTTCATCTCGGTCTTCCCGAGTTCTCAGAAGCTGGAGATCCTGATGCCCACTCTCCCCAAAAGGCCCACCCCGCCCTCGGCGCAGAGATAAATCACCCGGCACCAACATCAGAGAGAACTTGGAATTGAACTTGGAATTGAACGGGGCACCTGCTGTTGGGAGCTGCTTCACACCCATTCTCTCTGCTGCTGGTAACCGGACACTTTCCTGCAGGGAACCCACTCTGTGGGGTTTAGGTGGGTGGGATTGAGCCACAACTCCCCAAAACATAATTAAGCAGGTGATCCAACCTGACAAATCACCTTACTTCATTCTCCCAGCTGAAGTGACAGGCTCAGGGTGGTCCAGAAATAGAAGGGATCTATTGGATGCTACAACCCCACATTAGGCTAAGATATATAAAAAGTAAATGTTCACCAGTTGTCCTTTTCCTCCCATAACTTTATCCATAACTTTTGGATATAGTCAGATCTCCTGATGTAGATGTCCACTCAATCTAATTTAAAAAGTCACCTCTCATTCCTGAGATTCAACTTCCTAGGCCAAAATCACGCTAGATTTTCCCATCATTTGGACAGAGCGCTGTGGTCTGCTTGGCTGAACTTTCTTGGGCTGATTTTGAGGCCATCCAATCCCTTACTGAGATAGATCCTAACTGGCCTTCCTCCTCCTCCTCCACTTCCTCCTCCTCCCATCCCCAGGAGGTCCCAGCAAGCCAGCTGCCCTGGCCTACAATGAAACTGTTTGCTCCATAGAATGCTAAGTACAAATCCACTGGGCACCTTGAGTGTGGTTGACCCAGGGCCAACAGCAGAGGCAGCCTTGAGGCAGAATCTGCCACTCAAACTGTGTTCAGGAAATTCCACCTTCGTGGCCTCTGCCCTGGACCAGGTCACCTCTGCAGGTGACCAGCCCCGCCTGCGTGGGGAGAGAAAACAAAAGGCCTTGTAGACAACTCCAGTATGTGTGGAAAAGTAAAAATCACAAAAATTAATCATAAAAGACCCAAATATTTCCTGCTGTTGAATCCAAGGCATGTATATGTGCAGTGGGAATAAAGTTATTAAAAACATTTTTTCACTGTTTACGTATGACCTATCGCCTGGCTTGGCTCTTTACGGGGAGAAATGGAAAGAGGAACTGATCATCTTATGGGAGACAAGGGCCAGGAAAGTGGTGTAGGATAAACACCGCAACAGCTGCTGACCCTGAAGAAGCTTGGGTCTCCACACGTGTCTGATGTGTCCATGGCTTCTGTCTGTCTGTCTGCAAGAGCAAGAGGACATTCAACCAGGTTTCTTGACAGTAGCGTAGTAAGGGACATTGAGGAAATACAGCCTCTACATAATCTGCTTTTCAAACAATTATTCTCTTTTAAATGCAATTGCATCATTCCATCAGCTTCCATTAGGTGGGATATCGGTAGAGTTCTAGGCTTATTGTCAGACCTACATTGGAATCTCAATTCTGCCACAAACTTGCTGTACCATCCTAGGCAGTGTTCCTAACCTCTCTGAACCCCGACATCCCCAACTGTAAAGCGGAAACCATGAACATGCAGGGTCCTCGGGAGGAAGCCTGGTTCACCGCGGGTGCTCTGTGGACGTCAGCGGTGATGACACAGATGAAGATGATGATGGCTGTTCTTCCTAACTGTGCTTCCCCCTGCTCTGCTTGCATACGAGAGCTCAGTGATGTGTCCCCAGTTAGGCTTGTTGAATAAAGGCCACCTAGACCCAAGAGGAGGCACCAGAATGCTCTCTGATGTCAGGGAAGATCATGAAAAAAAATCGATTTCCCCAGCAATGGTGACAAACGATAGCGTGTGACCCTCTAAAGAGCTGGTAGCTCTCTGTAGTTCGATCGGCAGGTAAAAGTTCAGCCACTCGACACCAAGCCTTGCGCGAGCCCCTCTCCCTTGGGACTACAGATTCAGATGGGAAATCTCGGGAGGTGAGACTCTCAGGAGATCTGGGGTTCTTCCTATTTCGGGTGAGGCCAGAAATACCCCAGGCAGAGCTGACTTCCGGCAGGACATCCCCCCCAGCTGGCCACGAGCAGAGATGAGAAGTAGATGGCAGAGTCACGTAAGACCAATAGGGGAGAAGCAGGGTGAACTCTTTTAAAGTTCAAACATTTAATTTGTCCTGATTTTGTTCAAGGCTAAGGGGTCAAGTCACTTCTCATTTTGCCCAAATCAGCTCAGCAAACCTCTAGAGAGAAGACAAGGGTGCTGCTATAATATTTCCCAAGCCCTCAACTAAATCAATGTCTTTACTCTGCCCTGAGACACCTAAAATGTCGCTCGAAGTTAGAAACTTTAGAAGCTTAAAATAAGAGCCTTACGTCTCCCAGGTTCAACAATAAATACATGGGCAGGGGGAGATTCTGGTATCACATGATACGTGTGTCAGCTGGTCTGACCCATTGAGTTGTTTTATGAAAAGGTTGGGTTTGATTGGATGCAGACGTGTCCTGAGACCGAGGACTCTCTCCAACAGTTGTTTTGACAGGGAAGCTCCATCTCAAACGCTTGCTTCAAGGTTGCATGAACACCACCCTGGACTCTGGAACCAGCTCAGGTGTTCTCACGGGGAGTCATAGCAAAGGTTTCTCCCAGGAGGTGCTCTCTCATATTTCATAAAACAGTGGAGAAACTGGAAAGGACTCTCAGATTCTCAGAAGGCTTTCCATCTGGGACAAAGGTCCAGTTGTCGCCTCTGAGGAAGTGACATTTGAGTGGAGATAGGAAGGATGAGTGGACACTACCTAGGCGAGGAAGGGGTGTGCGTCCCAGCCAACAGCACATCAGAGAACCCGGTGCGAGGACCACTGGTGCGCTAGAGCCAGCCGTGTGCAACTCCTCCCAACTCTGTCCAGTGCCAGCATGTTTGTAGCTGAAAACTGACTTTCCAGGGAGCATTTACACCACAGAGATCTACAAATGCTACGAATCAGGACTTTTTTTTATTTAAGCACAAGAATCTCATCTTCTTCCTTGTACTCTTGTCCCTAGCAGTCTGCATGGCAGATTATAGAAATTCAGTAAATGTGAATTTTCTGGGAGGTGAGTTATTGATAGTCAGAGAATTCAGTAACCTACCGACTCAACCAGCTATCTAACCCACAACGTGGGGGAAAGAAACAAAACCTGGGCTGACAGCCTGAACGTCTCGTTTTCCTGACTGGTTTCTCAGAGAAACTGATTCCTATCTGCCCTGAGCAGCAATTCTTCCACCTGCTGAGAACTGGGACAATCACATATCTGTTTCCCTTTCTCCATAACATTGATACTTGGTCTCAGTTAGGATACAACGTTTGATTCAAAGTCTGAGTATAATTTGTACTGGGTTTTACTTATCCCAGTGCCACCAAAGGACTCACAAGGACTCAGAATGTCCCCAGTTTGTCTACCTGCTTTGAGGAAGAAGAGGGGATCTACATCCAACCTTTCCTGCAAAAGCAATAATGCATGTGGATACATATTATTAACAAGGGCTTCATTTTAAGAGCAGGAGCTCTGGAGTAATATCGAGATTCAAATCTTGATTCCATCACTACTTTTTGTGAGGGGGCAGCTTCTCTGTGCACAGGTGTCTGTATTTACATAGATTTTGGTAGTACCTGCCCCCTAAAGTTGTGAAGATTTCGTGAGATAATGCAAATGTAATCCTTGCTCTAGTGCCTAGTATGTAATAAGTTCCCCATAAATAGTAGTTAAAGGTTTATGAAAACCTGGAATTACAGAGCAGAAGGGGATCTGGAGATTATTTAACTCAAACATTCCTCATGGTAGAGCTACCTCTTACTGGGAACTACCGTGTGCCAACTTGCTTTCTAAATGTATGTTATTTATTATTTACAGTTCTTAAGGAGCCCTACAATTATTATCTTCATTTTCCCGAGGAAGCACTTGAGGGTAAAACAGGTTAAGTGACTTGCTTAAGGCCACAGTTACTGTGTGGCTAAAACAGAATTGCAGTCAAGGTTTGCCTGTCTTCAAACCCTACGCTGCGCTGCCTCTACAGGTAATAAAGTCCAGAAATAGGGGCTAATTTGCCCAAGGTTAAAAAAAATTAATAGTCCAACCACAATTCAAGTCTTTGAATCCTGTGCTAGTATAGTTGCCACCAACTCTTACTCTCTCACCCAGCATCACACAAATGGATTTAGGTCAGCTCCACTCAGAACATTTGTGTGTCAAAATGAACTACATGTTCTGTGCTGACCAATAATACGATTTGAATAATAAGATCCTGTTCATAGGTGGAAACAGGGGGCAGTAATGCTCTTTTGATTATCCAAGGGTATAAATTGCAAGTTTGCTTTTTCCCTACTAACCCCACGACTACGCTTCCAGGCATTGAAGCCCACTGGATTTGTGCTTAGCTTCCATATTTTGGAAAGAGAAATCAGAAGAATTCACAGTGCCATTGTGAGAATTAAGTCACCTGAAAGCACTAAGTGTAATTCTACACACACAATGGGTAGCCATCGACATGGAGGCTCCTCTCTCTTCCTGAAACGCAACTTTGTCATCCAGCCATGTCCTAATCTCAGCCTTGGGGAGGATGTGATATCCTATAAGGTATGCCCTGAACTATGTAACCCTAGTCCTTGTTTACAGGGAAAGAGATTCCTCTATCAGCGACTCTTTGCCAATGATGGGTGGTAGAGACAAGGAGTCAAAGTGCAGTGTTGGGACATTCAGCAAACATTAACTACTTCATTAGTGATTATTCCACATTGAGCTCCATTACATGCCAATTCACCACTCCCCCGGAGCCATGACCATGGGCAGCCAAGTCACGAAGGATGAGCGAGCACCACACTCAGGTGCTTTCAGAAATGAGTCATGTGGGCTGGGTGCAGTGGCTCATGTCTGTAATCCCAGAACTTTGGGAGGCCAAGGCAGGAGGATCACTTGAGGCCAGGAGTTTGAGACCAGTCTGGGCAACAGAGGGAGACCCTATCTCTACAAAATAGTAATATTTAAAAAAAAATAGCCAGGTGTGGTGGTGCACACCTGTAGTCCCAGCTACTGGGGAGGCAGAGGTGGGAGGATCACTTGAGCCTAGGAGTTCGAGGTTACAGTGAGCTATGATTGTGTCACTGCACTCTGGCCTGGGTCACAGAGCAAGACAAGGGAAGGAGGAAAGGAAGAAGGCAGGAAGGGAGGGAGGGAAGATGGGAGGGAGGGAGGAAGGCAGGAAGGGAGGGAGGGAAGATGGGAGGGAGGGAGTGAGAGAAGGAGGGAGGAAATAAGTCATATGGAAGAGGCAGGAGGGCACGTTTGGCATCCCTATCTCCGGATGAGTCTGTGTTTACATCCGGATCTCTTTATTTGCTTTCCAGAAAACATATATGGAGAATGAGAACTGAATTCCAGCACTCTCTGCTGGTAACTAACGGTGTGACCTTGAGTGAGGCTCTATGCTGACCGTATTTACAGAGAAAGAGGGTGGACACAGTCAGAAAGACCTCATTTTGGGTTCCAGCAGCTGCACTTCCTAAACTGCACGGTCCTGACTTCACAATGCTGCATGTTGCTCTATTCTCCGCAGTAGGGCTATACCTATTTGAATGCTCATGATGGTGTTTTGGTCAACTTGTTTGCCATGAAAAATCATTTGGTCTGACTCCTGTTTCTATAACAAATGAGCACATAATTAGTGGCTTAAACCAACATAAGTTTAGTGGCTTAAAACCCAGTCAATGCCTTAGAGCTCTTGAGGTCGAAAGTTCAACATGGGTCTCTCTGGAATAAACTTGTATCATTAGCAGGACTGGGTTCCTTCTGGAGGCTCCAGGGTAGAATTGATTTCCTCACCTTTTCCAGCTCCTAGAGGCCACCTGCATTCCTTGGCTCCGGCCTCTTGCTCCATCCTCAAGTGCGTCATGCCAATATTTGCTTGGTTCTCGTACCTCCTTCTCTGACTTTTAAAGAGGACTCTTGTGGTTACATTAGGTCTGTTCAGAAATCCAGAATAAACTTCCCAACTCAAGATCATTACCTTAATTACATCTGCAAAGTCTCCTTTGCCATGTAAGGTAACATATTCACAGGTCCTGGGATTAGAACATGGGCATCTTTTGGTGGGATGGGGGTGGGGCATTATTCTGCCCACCACACTCTCTTACAGTCAGTCAGATTAAAATTACGTTACAGTCACCCAGGAGAAAGCATTACAACCTTCACTGGAAAATTGCTTTGATGGCAACAAGAAAATGGAAAGGAAAGAAAGAAGCTGGAATCCTAGGAAATTCTCATTAAGCTGGGCTAACGTAAGCAAGTTGAACCAATCTGTGCTCAGTTTTCACCTGTGAAGTGAGGATTATAATATTACCAACCACGTGGATTTGTTGTGGGAATTACACGAGATAGTATTCACAAAGCATTTGGTACAGTGTCCAAAACATCATGGAGATACCAAGAATTCGAACCATGGTGTCCCACCTTCTTTGCAATTACTACACCTTTCATGCAAGAAGAAAAGGGCCAGCTGACAAGTGCTCAAGGAGAAGTGTCATTGTGACTTTCTGACACTGCATGGCATCTCCAATTAACTCTCAGAGAAGACCTTGCAGATTTCTCTTGCCAGCCTTAATCATACTCCTTCAGATTTTAAAAGTGGGAAGAAACACGGATGGCAATTTAGAATCTACATTTCCAGGTTTACATTTCTAGGGGCATTTTCCCCCTTCATCTTCACGGTAACTCTCTACCTAAATGCGTTAATCCTTTCTTTCCATGGGAGGAGCCTGAGGCTCAGAGTGGTCACGCCCAGAGTCAAGTCACTTAGGAAGCACAAAGTGGTCCTCGTCTTGTTTTCCAGCTCCAAACCTCATCCCTTGCCACTGCATCATGCTGCCTGCAGATTTTTTTGTCATGTGTCACAGTCATGCATTATGGCTTGGAAAGCAAGGACAAAGGAATTCAACAGACATTAACAGATGACCCAGCTTCAAAACAGTTGGGAATCATATATTGATGATACATTTTTTTCGAGTATGTTCTTGAGCTCAAAATACTGGAATTGGGCTGACCTGGGTTTAAATCCTGGTTCTGACTTTACGGTGATGATTGGTCACTTAACCTCTGCAAGTCTCAGCACCAGCTCCTGCTTGGGTAAAGCCCCACGTTGCCATTTTGTGGGCACAAATGTGAAAGTGAATCTAACTGTCGTGTGACAGATTGGTGGAGTTGGACTCTATGTATGGAAACATTCCAAGAAAGATTTGATTGAATCAATCCTTCTAGTACCCTTGCTATTAAGTGGAAGCAAAGCTAGAGGCTGACAGGCTTAGTGAAGGTGAGCCTGGCCTTCCTTCCGTCCGTCTTGCCCAAATTTTCTAGGGGGACTTATTTAGGAAGATAAATATTTAGGTTTCAAGAAATCATACTCAGTTTCTCTGGAGGCTTCTCACTTCAGCTGGATATGACAAGAGTTACAGTTTGGAAGGTGCATCATGAATGCAGGGGCAGCTATTCTGGAACTGATTGGAGACACTTTCAAGCCTAATTAAAGTGGTTTCCCTTTTTGAATTTGCTCCAGGTGTCCATTTATTGCCTGGACTAGAAACTAATTTATAGCAAGATTTGGGATCTGGGCCCTTATGCTGGGAAGTTTGTGATATGTGATTAAGCTAAACCATTTAGTTTAATAACAAAGAATTAATTTGAAATGAAAGAAATTGCATTCCATATTCAAAATATGAAATAAAATACCTTTCTAAGTAAAAACAGAATTAAACTGCATAAAAATATACTTTTGGAAATCAAGTATCAGGTATTTTCTGAACATGGACTTAGAAATATTTGCCTTGGAATCATAACCCTTAATATGTAAACCTAGTGCCTACCCCCTGTCTGTGCACTGCCTTTTTAATTTTCTCTTCCTTTCTAATCTCATACTGACCTCCTTCCATTGCAGTGTCATTGTAAGGAACAATTAAGATACTGTAAATTACTTAGCACTGTACCTGGCACATAGAAAGCACCTACTAAATCATAGCCAACATCAACATCCATAGTCAACATAATCATCACTATCATCATCATCATCCTCATTGTCATCAATACCAACACCTTCTGTCCTGAAACCCTCTCTTCTGGTTAGAAGGGTAGAAGAAGGTGCCAGCTGGAAACCAGAGAGAGGATCACTACTGACAGATCTAATCTGTGCGTAGCAATAGCTTTCACTGAGTCCCCAAAGCCACTGTTATCTGGATCTGGCTAACTCCATGGTACAAAGGAAGAACTGATACATAGATATTAATATATTAGCAATATTGCTCATTAGTAACTACTGAACTCTCAGTCAACTTGCACATCTCAGCTCAACCATCACCTCCTCAGAGAAACCATCCTGGAACTCCTGGATAAAGTCAAATCTCCCTGGTGTAAAATCTGTCAGCATCATCCACTCCTCCCCCCTTGTAATTCTCCTCACAATTGCATGTTTATTTTTATTTCTATTGTCATTTGATTACTGTCTGTCTCTGCCATAACACCGTAGGCTCATTATGTGAGTTTGCTTGCTGTTATGCAACATTCCTAGCATACACAAGTACTCAGTAATTCAGTGTTCATAAATGAAATAAATGAATGAGTCAAAAAGACCAACAATAACAAGTGTTGATGAGGGTATGGAGACATTGAAACCTTTATACATTGCTGGTGGAATTGTACAATGGTGCAGCCACTTTAGAGAACAGTTTGGTCATTCTTTAAAATGTTAAACACAGAGTCACCATATGATCCAACAATTCTAAGTATAAATCCAAGAGAAGTGAAAACATACGTCCCCACAAAAACCTCAGCCAAAAAACTGGAAAACAATCCAAATATTCATCAACTAATGGGTGGATAAACAAAGCGTGTTACATTCATACAATGGAATATTATTTGACAATGAAAAATAAGGAAAAACAGATACAAGCTACAACATGGATGAACCTTGAAAACATTATGCTAAGTGAAATATCCAGTCACAAAAAGCTCTATACTGTACGATTCCATGTATTTGAAATGCCCAGAAGAGATGGATCCGTGTAGACAGACAGCAGATTAGTGGTTGCCAGGGGTGTGGGGAAGAGAAAGTGGGGAGTGGCTGGGAAGGGATATAGGGTTTCCCTTTGAGCTGATAAAAATGTTCTGGAATTAGATAGTGGTGATGGTTGTGCAACCATGACAATACTCTAATTGTATGCTTTAAAAAGATGAATTTGAGCACAGAAAATTTTTAGGACAGTAGAAATACAATGGCGGATGTGTGTCATGACACGTTTGTCCAAACCCACAGAATATACGAGAAGAGTGAACCCTAATGTAAAGTATGGACTCTGGGTGATTACAATGTGTCAATGTAGTTCCTCAACTGTAAAGAACGTCCCCCTCTGGGGCGACTGTTGATAACGGGGTGCGGTGCTTGTGTGGGGCCAGGAGGCACGTGGGCACTCCCTGTACCTTCCACTCAGTTTTGCTGTGAACCTAAAACTGCTCTGAAAACATGCAGCCACCTTAAAAAAAATGGTGAATGTTATGGTATGTGGACAAGAGCTCTTTAAAGTTGTTACTTTTTAAAAAAAATGCACAGTGTGATGGGGTGTGACTGTCTGACTCCAGTACTCAGATCCCTGCACTGGGCTGCCTTGATTAGGCACCAGGACCTCTGTGGGGGCCACCAGCCCATGGCTGCTCACCCGTCTCCTCTTCTGGGAGCTGGGAAGTCTATGGGGAACAAATTACACCCTACTAATTCCTGCCACAAATTCATCCAGAAGGTCTCGTTAAGAAAGTTCAGCTTTGAACACTTTGGTAATGAGTCTGTCTGGGTTCTGAGCCCCAAACTAAATATTGCACCTTCAACAATATCTGTGTTGCAACTTACAGAGTTGCTCCACACTACAGCTTTTGTAGTGTATACATTTTTAAGTGACAGAATCATGCCTTGTCCTAGCTCATCCCTGATTACTTCTTGTCAAGGCCAAAAAAAAAAAAAAAAACCCACAAAGCTTGTTTCTCACTAAAAAATGCATCACAGACTTTATCCAGCCTCCCACCCACCTTTCGTAGCCAGCTTTCCCAACATCTCTGCAGACTTAGAAAGTCGCAGGTAAAGGACATGTAGGGGTCCTCCTATTAGAAAGGAAGTGGAGAAAGCGGTGTTTGCCGAGAACTTACAGGGAATTCTATAAAACCACGGGCTCTCTCATGGATCTTTCTATAGAATTTGCCGTTGGAAGGAGTCACGAATCTGACTTTGAAAGTTTATATGAAAGAATTAGCTATTAGACTTTTTTTATCTTTAGTTATTTCTACTTCTCCCCAAAGTTCCACAGCAGCCAAGACACCATCATATCCTCAACTCAGGTCCCCTCCCTGCACCCAAACTCAGCCCTGGAAGATGTGGTAGAATCTGCTTTCTGAGCCACTTCCCAGCTCAGTCATTTATGTATGTGTGTGTGTATATATATATATTCCTCATTTAATCTACATGAAAGCTTTCTAATATACATATTATTACACTTATATTTTACTAAGGCTCGGAGCAGTAGTAGTAAAGTGATTTGCCAAAGGTTACATAGTTAATAAGTAGAAGCACAGGGGCTATAATTCATCACTGTTGGATGAGTCTCTAATATCTCTTTGTGCAACAATGTTTCCTTCTTACCAATCTCTTTTAGCCTGAATTCCTCATTTTGCAGTATGGGCAAACTGATGTTGGTTGATATTTTTCCAGACTAAAATCCACAGTGTAGCCTTTACCCATGCCCCACCCTGCAAAACCACGGAGTGGGATGGAGGCAAACCTATAACCACCTTTTCCATACCCGATGACAGAAAGTATCACATAAATGAGAGACTTGGCAACCTCACTTCTTTTGGGTGGACACAAAAAGATCTGTTAAAATTATTGGAAAACATAAGGTGATCTTTAGCCAAATGTTCAAGGGAGGGGCTACTAATCAAGTCCTGACCTATGAACAGTACTTGGAACGGTACCTGGGTTACCAACAGATAAACCAAACACTGCACCACTGAACTTTGTCATTTCTGCCAAGTACATTTTCTTCTTCCTTACGTGGACTGCAGTAGAGGGAGGTTGAATTTCTGCTTCTCTTTGCAAAGCAGGGGAAGGGGTTGTGTCAGCTTTCTTTCTGTGGAAGTGGATCAAACCTCCGACCCTCCTTTCCTCAACTATTCCCCTTCAGAGGATGACTTTCTACGCTGATTGTCCAGATTAGAAGATATTCACTGGGCTGCGTGTCCCCAGTTCCAAGGTCTCAAAGGCGGGAACCAGCCTCACCCCTTACAGTGACCTTAGAGCAGCGGTTCTCAACTGGGGAGAGGGAGGATTCTGGTCCCAGGTGACATTTGGTAATGGCTGGAAACATTTTGGGTTGTCTTAATTTGGGGCAAGGGGTGAGTGTTCTACTGGTTCTACGAGTAGGTAGAAGTCCTAAACATCCTAAACATCCTACAATACACAGGGACAGCCTTCCACGACAAAGAATTATCTAACCCCAAATTAAATAGTGCTGAGACCAAGAAACCCTGCCCAGAATGGACCTACCCTTTGCTGTTCTTCCTGCCTAGGCCAAGCACTATTTCCCACGTGGGAGGAGAATCAGCCTTCCTAGCTTCATTTTACCTTCTCCCTTCTCCAGTTATAGACCAAGAGACCTGGACCATCAGGGATTGTGTCAGCAAGCCAGCTCCTTGTTAGTATCTGTAGAAAAACAGCCAGTTGTTTTGGCCAGAGTGACACCATCTTGCAGTGAAACCTCTGGGATGCCTGATGTTTGACTCCTGCATACCAAGGTGTTCTGCAGCAAGGTCTTTAAACAATGCCTGGAGCATAGATAACCCCTCATATAAAGATGCTTATCTAACCTCCCCAGTAGTCACAAATTTTAGCAAGAAAGTCTGAGAGGTGATCAGCTGCACGTGTCTCTATCCTTAAAGCTTGCTATAGAAAGGATACCTTCTGGCAGGCGGGCCCACTGTCTCGTGGCTGCCTGAGACATCACATCTATTTGTAAGTCCCTATGAAATATTTACTCCCTGAAAAACTGGACTTGTCAGCCTCTTTCTTCAGCCTCTCAGCTCCCTCAGTCTTTGGGGTAGATTTGCATATACCTGCTTGCCCTGGAACAACATCTGGGAGCATCGTGTCTAGCTATTCTCTTTATTTCACTTTAGTACTAGTTAGTGCACTTGAATTGGCTTTTTCTTGAATTACCATCCTACCATCCCTCTGATTGAGGAGTGGAGAGAGAAGTGTATAGAAGGAGAGAAGTGTGTATCTTCCCCAAAGCCATACCACCAAATCTCTATTTATCTTAGGATTCTTGCATTTCATGGTACATGGATTTCCACCCAAGATTTTCCTTGTTGTTTTCCATTCAGCTCTTGCTCCTGTTTATACAGCTCCCTTAACTCAGGAGACCAGATGAACAATAGGGAAGGCGGCAGGATTTAGGTGCTACAATCTGACACAGGACTCCAAAATGCTAACATAACGTTCAAGTCTTTGTTTGTCTTTCCAGCAAACTCATCACCTGTGAAATTCGGAATTGGGTGTCAGAGGAAATGGGGCAGAGATATTTCATTTGCACTGAAAATTCCAGATCCTCCCAAACTCAATGGCTGAGACGCATTTTCAAGAGGAACAGATGGGTGCCGGTAAGCATGGGGGCTGCAGACACTCAGGGGAGAAAGACGTTTCAGTCCAACCTCCTGGGGGAGTCCATCTGGCCCAGGCCATAACGACTTACCCCATGAGGAGGCTAGATGAGGCCTGGTGATGCCTGCAGCTCCGAGGGGGTGGGCTTGGGGAAGGCTCGACATTCTCATTGGCTAACCAGTCAGTGTAGGTCTCCATGGCGACCAATGGACCATCTCTGGGAAAGAAGAAAGAGGAGGCAGCTCCATCTGAGGAGGCAACTCCATAAATCTGTCCCACCCTTCATGGACGGTGGAGGAACCATGCATACAAGCCACATGTGGCCTGGCCCAGCTCCTACATAATGAGAAGTTGACAGTTCCAGGTCCTGTGAGTTCAGGGTGAAAGATGAACACATCCAAGGGCAACTCTCAGTGGGCATTCGATTCCCACAAGCTGGTTGGTATTATTTTTCACAGCATGACTTTTCATGCTGCAAGTCATTAAACTCCCCAAATCCCAAATTCCTTAGCCCTGCAAAACTTCAGCTAATATTGTAATGTGATCATTCTCTGAAATACAACACTCTCTGGGGTGGTACATGGTCACAGGTTAAAAACAAGAGTAGCACATCTCTCCAGGCACCGGAAAGTTCAAAAAGGTAACGATGGCGAAGGCTTAGCATGACAGCTCTCAAAATTTTGGTCATAGGACCCATTTATATACTCACAACCTATCAAGGTCCCAAAAGAGCTTTTGCTTATGTGGGTTATGTCTGTTGCTATTATTATTTTAGAAATTCATACCAATACAATTTTTAAATACTTATTTATCAATGTACTTAAACTAATGATAAATCTATTTTGTGTTAGCATAAATTAGTTTTATTTAAAAATAGCCATAGTTTCCAAAACAAAAAATAATTTAGCAAGATGACTGGTGTTAACATTTTTTGCAAATTCCTCTAATGTCTGATTTAATAGAAGACAGCTAGAGTTTCACATCTACTCCTGAATTTAATCTGTTATAATGTATTATTCTGGTTGAAGTATATAAAGAAAATCCAGTCTTACACAGACATGTAGGTAGAAAAGGGAGAAATATTTTAATAGCTTTTTCAGGTAGTTGTGGGTAGTATTCTTTGATACTACACCAAAACTCAACAAAGGTATTTTTCAAAGAGTAGTTGCAATGTAGAATCTGAAACCATATCAATAAACTTTGTTGTACTCTATTTAATTAAAATTCATGGATCCATCTTGTACTTTTAATGGATTGTAAGAGGAAGGCAGGAGGGTCAGACAGAGAAAAATAAGACGTGATCATGGAGCCAGAGGTTGGAGTGACCCACTTGGAAGAGGGAGGGAGGGTGCCCCGAGCCAAGGACTGCGATGGACCTCTGGACACTGGAGAAAGTAAGGAAACAAATTTTCCCCCGAAGACTTCAGAAAGAATGCAGCCCTGTGGACACCTTGACCTCAGCCTTCTGAGACTCGGTTCAGACTTCTGGCTTCCAGAACTGTAAATAAATTGGTGTGGGTTGAAGCCATGAAGTTCATGGTAACATGTAGCAGCGATAGGAGACTAATGCACCCTAACAGACTCGCTTCCAGTGTGGTGAGGAAAGGACAGAGATGCTGATAAAAATAGGCACTTCCTGGGCTGCCTCTCAGGGTCTTACTGCCACTCCCTTGCTGCCTCCCCCAGAAGAACACAGGGGAAGCCCCCCGCATCTGGGGGCCGAAACTGTGGCAACATGTTCCAGTCTCTGCCCCAAGTGCAATGCTTATTCTGTGTCCCTAACTAGGTAGGACTACGTGTACTGTCACAAACTGGGGTTTAAGATGCACTGCTGAATGACAGCAGTAAAACAAAGATCTGCATAGGTGGCATGATCCATTTTTATTTAAAATGTATATACATATGTGTGTGTGTATATATTCTACCCCATGTCCATCTGCCTATTTATCTACTTCACGTACATAGGAAATAATTTGGGAAAACTGTATCAAAATCCAAAGTCTTGACTGGGATTTTAGATGAGTTTTACTATCAATATCATGTATGCCTACACTGCTTTCTTTTTTACAATAAGCATACTCCTTCTGAAACAAAAATATAGGCTAATACAACAACTGGAGTCCTAGAAGACTCTATCTTAAGCCCTTCCAAGCCTAGGTAAGATCCTTGTCTCTGGCAGACTGCAATGAGTGAAGCTTCCGAGGACCTCACAGTTCACTGGATAAAGGGTCCTCCAAGTGTGATACATGGGCCCCAGGGAGGTCCCCAGGCTGTTTTGGGGGTCTCTGAGGTAAAAACTATTTTCTCAGTAATATGAAAATGCTATTTGCCTTTTTCACGGTGTTGACAGTCGCCCTGAGGGTGCAGAAGCAGGGGTGGGTTCCCTCCGGTGCCTTTGCAAGAATCAAAGCAGAAGCATCAAGTTGCACAAGTCGTCATTGCATTGTCCCTTATAAGCAGGTCCACCCGGATAATTCAGGGTACTGTCCCCATCTAAGATGCTTGATTTAATCATGTATTAAAAATGTTTTTTTGCCACATCAGGTAATATATTCGCAGGTTTCAGGGATTAGGCTGTGGACATCTTTGGGAGCCGTTATTCTTTCTCCCCAAATTCTCTGAGAGACCTGCAAAGCAGGTGGCTTAAGCAGCCACATACAGAGAGAGTCCCCAGGGCAAGAGAGCATCCAGAAAACAGGGACCAGGGAGTCAGGAATCCCAAATCAGACAAGAGGCTGCCTGGAGTCCACGTCCCCGTTACACCATGGCTTCTAACTCCTACTTACAACTCAAAAGATCACTCAGATGCCCCCCCTCCCATAGGATGTCACCCCCACCCAGGTTTCCTCTCTTCTCGTGTATGCCTATGGCTCATTCTGCACATCTATGGGTGAGAACTTTAGGCTTGGGTGTCAACACTTGAGTACAGGTCTTGGTTCTGTGTTTACAAACTGTGTGATCGTGGGCAAGTAATTCAGCCTCAGTGACCCTGAGATTCCTTACCTATAAAATGGGGATAACGATACTTCCCTCATAAGGGTGTAGTGAAAATTAAATAAAACATAGGCAAAATGTTTGCACATTGCCAGATATTTCACAGGCACTTGATACATGCAGCCACTCTCACTATTATTATTCAAAGTAACCACCAACACTTACGTTAGTTTATCTGTTTATGTTTCCACTTTTCAACACTAAGTTCCCTGAGGACAAGGACCTGATCAAAGAGTCCTGGTTCTGTACCCATTGCAAATGATATTAAAGATTGGAAATCCCTTCCCTGTCTTCAGGAACAGGAAAATGCACACGGGGCTCACGTATTCAGTCATCAAACCTCTACTGAGCCCCTGCAATCTGCTGGTCACTGTCCTTGGTGCTGGGGATACCGTGAGCCAATATTTGTCCTCCAGATGCTGAGAGGGATGTTTAATGTGCAACGTGAACATTGCTGTAACAGACACACGTGAGAGCTGCTTTAGAAGCCCAGTGGAGAAGAAAGCATCTGCCCTCTTTGGGAAGGAGGCAGGAAGGGGTATCCAGGAAGGCTTCACACAGGAGGGGATGCTGATGGTGAGTGTTGTTGGATGAGAATGGGTTGGCAACACAGAGGGAGGGAGGGAAAACAGCAGCTATGCAGGCATCACAGTAAGGGAGACAGCCCGGCATCCATCGGACAGGTGTAGTTGACACAGGTGTAGTTGATGGGTTTCAGGATGGCCCAGGGAAGGGAAGACTGGGAGGATGGAGGTAAGAGATAAAGTAGAAGAGGCAGTTAGGAGTCATATAATGGAAGGTCCTGGAGCACCATGATAAAGGGCGTGGCCTTTATACTGAGAGCAGTGTGGGGACAAAGGAAGGTGTCCCCGAGGCCAGGGAAGTCAGATGTCCTTCCAAGAATTCTCCCATTAGCCACAAAGTGGAGATGGCTTGAAGGGAAGCCAGTTGGAGTGAACAGAGGAAACCAACTGGGAGCTCACTGCATTCGTCTGGATGAGACGAGATGAGGTTTGAAGTAGGGCCGGGCACAGGGGTGGAGGGAAAGCTTAGGAGAGCCGCTCAGGGGCGATTGTGTTGACAATCCCGTGTCCACACCTCAACTCCTTCACCAGGCAGGTCATTAGAGCCGTAAATTACAAATTAATCTTAAAGAAAAAAAAAAGCAAGGGAGGAAAGTGTCGCACATGAATTCTTCCTCTGCCCTCTGTGTGTGTGTATTTGATGACTCTGGGTTTCCACTGCAAAAGTCAATGAAACAATTAAGTCTCTGCCCATTTTTCCTCATCCTGATCTCAAACAGTGTTAAAAAGGCTTGCACTACACTTTTCCCACCCAGGCTTGTTAATAATTCATGCACTTGCCTTCTTCAGTTCGTTTGTCTTTGCTGTTAAAACCCGGTGGAAACATGTAGGTTCTCTTTGGCTTTCCGAATGCCCCATACTTGCAAACATTCAAATAGTCACATCTTTAATGCCCAGGATTTGAGGCTTGTGAAATTCTCTTTATCTTCCACCAAAATCCCAATAAGGAATAAAAAATGATCTTTGCTCATTTTGTCAGCTCGCTTTCTGATGAATTCTGTTTCCCTTGGATCGTTTTGCCCAGGGTCACTATGGCTCAGCTAGAGAAGGGAATTCTGTTGCTACTCAGGGTGTCACCAGCAGAGTCAGCTTCACCCTGGAAAAGGGTTTCTCAACCTTGGCACTATTGACATTTGGGGCCAGAAAATTCTTCGTGGTGGGGGCCATCCTGGGCATCACAGAGTGATTAGCAGCATCCCTGGCCTCTACCCACCAGATACAATTAGCATTCCTGCTCACCAGACAACTAAAATATCTAAAAATATCTCCAGGCATCATCAAAAGCCTTCTGGGGCCAAAATCTCCCCAGCTGGAAACCACCCCCCAAGACCTTGGTTTAGATGTAAACTCTCCAGCCCTGTCACTTGTGCATTTCAACAAGCCCCCAGGTGATTCACAGGCACATTCAAGTGTGAGAAGTACTGGGCCAGAGAGCTGGTTCCCAAACTTTGGCTGCACTTTGGAATCACCTGGAAATATCTAAGACAGTTTCAGTGTCTGTGCCACACTCCCGGAGATTCTGATCCAGTTGGTATAGGCGCAACCTGCACATTGAGAATTTTAAGATCTCTCCAGGTGATTCTGATGAAGAAAAGTTTAAAACCACCATTGCTCACATAGTTTAGCCCTAATGCTCACATTTTGCAGATGAGGAAACCAAGGCACAGAAGGGTCCAGGAACTTCCCCATCTGGAAATCAGTAGAGCCAAGATTCATGCCACAGACTTGCCCTCAGAGACCAAGGATGAATCTGTCTGGCTCACCTTGCCTGCGTCTCTCCAATGCTTAGAACACCATCTTGCACATGGCAGACAAGCAACATCGGAGCAGGTGAATGGATGGACAAAATGAACAGACAACAGGATAAAGAACTGAACTTGCATCTTTCTGGTGCCAAAGTCCAATCCAATACACAATACTGAGAAGGTCAGGGAAACATTACAGGGGTTCCATCCATGGCTCAGTGCAGACAGATGCTCCTCCTGTCTGCTCACTGGCTGGCCTTTCAGGCTTGGTGGCTGCCAGCTGAGTCCTGGGGGGGGCAGGAGGGTGAGGGCCAGGTCTAGGCAGCAGCCAGAGCATCGGCATCTCCAAGAAGAGCCTCGACTGCACAGGCACAGCGAGCCTGGCAGTCCCCCTGCATGTCTCCCAGCTTCCCGCGTGGTCAGGCCAACTACATCTCTTTAGAGATAAGGATTCCAAAGTCCAGAGAAGTAGAGAACTACCAGTTCATAAGTGTTAGGGAAGCTAGAATTCAGAGGGACTCTGTGATCCCTGCCCCGCTGATAACCCCGCACAGAGGGACTCTCCCCAGGTGCCCTGGGCTCAGAGAAGCACTTTGGATCTTGGGCTCAGCTACGTCTCCAGCCTCATTTCTCACTTTTCTCCTCTCTCCTCCGACTCCTTTAACCCAATATAATTCTCTATCCACTCCAGCCACACTGACCCTCTTTTTACTTCCCTCTTGTCTCTGAGCCTCCGTGCATGTTGTTCCAGTGCCCTGTAAAACTCTCCCATGGCTCATCCTTCAACTCCTCCAGGAAGCCTTCCCAGATCACTCCTCACCAGGGAGGTGGGTGCCTGTCTCCCCTTCCCACGGCACTCTGATTCCAACCAGCGCACTCACAACACCGTCTGATGAGAATTTCTTACCTGTCATTCCTACGACATGGCGAGCTTTGGGAGGGCAGTGGCATGTTCACATGCTTCACCTTGTATTCTAACACCCAGAAGAATCCCTGGCACAGAGTGTGTGCTAAATAAACATTTATTCAAGGAACGAATAAACCAAATACTATTCATGGCACCCCAGCCAAGACTGGGGCTCACATGTTCCCTTTCAGCCGTATCTGAGACTAGAATTAAAATAAGAGGGTGGGGAGGAAAGAAAGGCGGGAGGGAGAGAAAGAGCTTGTTTTTGCTTGGATATTTGGAAAGTTACGTGATTTGTCAAGTGATCACAAAAGAATCAGTGATCAGATCCCTGCCTCCTTAGGGACCCCAGCCCTCACCAGACCTTCTGCATACAACCTGAGTGATCAAAGGAAACGGAGACACTGTTCAACAACAACCAAATCCTGACCACGTGTGAGAAGCAGGTTCACCCCAAGACAGGGAGTTAAGAGCCTGGATCAGCTGTGCTAAAGACAGGCAGGCAACTGGCCCCGTCAGGAGAGGGAATGCCCACCTGAGCCTGGCATTTGGCCCAGGGATTAAAGACTTTCTAGGACATGTGAATGCAAATATTTGCATGATTAAAACTTAGCAAACTGGAATGCACAGTCTCCTGGGCCAACTCTGCAGTACATGACTGCGTGTGTGGCTGTGAATTTCTGCTGGCAACACAGCAGTCGGAGAAAGGAGACGATCTGGGGGTCTCTGCCTCTGTCAACCCCCTAGTGTCACCTGAGGTCTTGGGGATGCAGCTTGAGCTTGAGAATTCTGGGTAGAAATGGTCACAGTCCTCTGAACCCAGGGAGGACTGAAAGAAGACTCTATTATCTAGAGATACTACAGGTAGCCTGACTCTGAGGGAAAGCAAAGTGGACCAGGCAGAGGGGACAATGTGGGGGCCACCACGCTTACGGCATGTTCAGGGATGGGGAGACCAATCTGTCACACACAGAACAGAGTCAGTGAGTCAGAGCATTGGGACACACTGAAGAGGGTTTTGAAAAATGATGATGATGATGCCTCAAATATACGTAGAGCCTTCGATTTAACACTATCTTCTTGTATTTGAGAAAATTCAAATGACGTCCTTTGTCCAGAGTCTGCCAGGACAAGTGCTCAATAGCTGTCAGCCGCATCTACTCCCATTTGATTCTCACCAAGCCCTGTGACAGACTGTCATTACCAGCATGCAGTAAAGGGAGAAACCAAAGGAAAAACAAAACCGAGTCCGTGTTAATAAACGCACTCGGGAGCTGGCCAGGATGACACGCTAGTGTCGGATGACACGCTGGTGTCAGGATGCGCTGCAGCATCCGACTGCGAGTCCAGGGTCCTCCCCAGCTTATCCCACCTGCCTCGGGAGTAGAGCTCTCCACCAAGGGTACGAGGACCCAGAAAGGATTGGAGGCTGTGCAATGTGACACAGTAAGGTGTTTTATTGAGATTCCTCTGGCAGTAGGGCAGGGGGTGGGTTGGAGATGGGGAACGCTGGGGCAGGGAGAAAGGACATTTTTAAATCTGGGGATGTGAAGGTCCTAGAGAAAGGTGGTGACAGCAAGACAGAAAAGCAAGTGGCAGGTTCAAGAGATTTGGGGGGCAAATCACTGCATGTAGTGGCAGGATAGAGAGAGAGAAAAAAAATGGAAGGATAACCACGTAGGTACAGGAGCCAGTTCCACTGGCTGTTTTGATGGAGGTGGGTGCTTAAGAATCCCACAGATGTATAGACCTCCAAGGCCCATGCCCTCCCCCCTCCTCAGCCTCCTTCTCATCTTGTTCCTTCTTTAGGACAGTTTATTGAGTTGAAATTCACAAAACATAAAATTAGCCATTTTCAAGTGAAAAATCCAGTGGCATTTAGCACACTCACAATGTTATGCAATCACTGCTTCCATCTAGTTCAGAAACATTTCCATCCCTCCAAAGTAAAACCCCCTACCCATTAAGCAGCCCTCCTCACTTCCCACTCCCCTCCAGCCCCCAGCACCCACCAGTCTGATTTCTGTCTCTAAAGATGTATCTCTTCTGTTATTTCATGTCAGTGCAATCATATGTGGTCCTTGTGGCTGACTTCCTTCACTTGGCATCATGTTCTTGAGGTTCGTCCATATTGTAGCATGTATTGGTCCTTCGTGACTTTCTATGGCTAAATTCTATCCCCTTGTGTTGACAAGCCACAGTCTGTTTGCCCATTCACCCACCCATGGGCATTTGTGTTGTTTCTACCTTTCACCTGACGTGAACAGCGCTGTGATGAACATGTGTGTACATGCACTTGTTTGAGTCCCTGTTTTCAACCCTTCTTGTTCTAGACCCAGGCACGGAATTGCTGGGCCACGTGGTAACTCCATGGCTGAGTCGTTGAGAAACCCTCACCTATGTTCCACAGTGGCTGCACCACTCTACTCTCACCTGCAATGTATGAGGGTTCCAGTTTCTCCAGTGCTGCTTCATCAATAATGTCCCTCTCCTTCCTGCCCAACCCTGGGAGATGTTCGTCGAGGTGCCCTTGAACTTGGCACAGACACTTTACTTCCAACTAGTAGCCCACTCTGCAAATCAACATTTCCTCCCAGCCTGCACTCATCATGACTGGTCAAGACCTCAGCCCCCAGTACCTTTTAAAGCATTCCCTGTTGGTCCCAATAAACCCATTAAACCCAATCACTCTGTACCCTCGCTCCTGAGCCCTCCTCACCAGGAAGTGCCGTCACTGCTCGGGACCATCCTCTTAGATTGGCTGGACTCTCAGGGTGGCGACAGCAAGTAGACTTCATCTTATAAACCAGCTCTATCAGCTTGGCTGTGTTGAGAAGGATTCTGAGACCGCAACTGTGCTGCAGAATGTGCTAGAATTACTATGGGTTGTGGGATTGGGAAGACGGCACACATGCCACGCCCCTCATCAGCTATCTGCACCCTGGTTTCATGCACTTGTCCCTTCTGTTTCTATCAGGCCCTGCCTGCTCACACATGCTCACCCCTCAATTCTGCCTCTGTGGTCCTCTCTGCCCCTAGGGCCACAGCCCAGTACAATTTTCCTTCAAGACTCTTCCTACATGTTATCGTTTCCCAGAACATTCTTAGACACTAGAACTCCTCAACACTGGCCAAAACTTGTCCCTTTAGGGCACTGCTTATGACAAGTAATAGCACAAGCTCTTCCAAGCAGAGGAACAAAATCAAGGACAAGGGCAAAGAAGAGCTCCCACATCCAGTATTTTGTCTCCAAATGTGTGACTGTACCCTGACGTTGTGAGCGGGAAGAGGGGGACTCCTTGGGTGGAACAGACCTGGGGGGAGTGTTGTTTTCTTTCCATATTTCCTGTTACCTCCCAGCACTGCAGCAACAGCTGGTGCACTGGCACAAGAGGTTGAGTCGCTAGATCTGGCTGCATCCTGATTTTGTCCTGATGCGGAACTGTCAAGCCCTCACATTTCAAAGGCACCGATTGTTTTGAATGCTCTCAGAGAGCAATAAACTCTTGCTCTCTGACTCGTTCTGTAAGCCCCACAGGGTTTTAGATTTTTTTTTCTTTTTCAATTTTTGGGTTTAGATCTTTGTAAAGCCAGCACGGCACAAAGCAGAAGTGTACGAGTGAATTCCCCCGATTAGGGCTCAGTGCACGGCCAACGATGAGCCTTACAGGGGCTGATTTGACAGTGTCTGTGTGGAACCCAGCACTACGTGGTCAAGTGCAGATCGTAGCCACCAGGGCTTTGCGTTTCCATCCAGAGCATGCTGGGAAGCAGAGCAGAGCTGGAAAGGCAGGTGCCTGAAAATGTGCACTCTTCTCACCTCGCTGCCCTGCGTTAGCCTCTGGCATCTCTCCCCCGGATGCTGGCACAGAGCTTCTCCCACCTCCACACTGCAGCCAGCAGCCTCTCCCCCGAAAGGGGACTGACCACTTCACTGTCAGCCTTAAAATCCTTCACTGGATCTCTAATCTCTCCGGCAGGGGTTTACTCTGGGTCTAGGTGCCCCCAGGCGCTCAGTGTTCTCTAGCCAGAGGCCAGCAAACCCTCCGCGGGCCCTCTCACAGTCTCTATCACAACCACTCAACTCTGCCCTTGGGCCAGAAAGCAGCCATAGGCAATGTGTAAACACATGGATGTGGGCTGTGTTCCAATAAAACTTTATTTATTTAAAAAACATGCCACTGGCCAGATTTGACCAACAGGCTGCTCTAAACTCTCTAAGTCTATATGCAAAATGATGTGCCATTATGCATTTCTGGGGGAGCAGGCCGGTAGCTTTCAGCAGATAGTCAAAGAGTGTGATGACCCCCAAGTGCTCATGCCCTGGGATTGTGTCACCCAGCCTTCTGACCCTTCAGTGGCTGCACCGGGTACCTTTCAGTTTTAGTGCACAACGAGGCTGTGTTCTCCATCTCTGTCTCTGCCCATGTTCAGCCCAGACTGCTTCTTATTGTCCAGTGCTTCGTTCAGTACCTGAGTACCCACTACCCACTGTACACGGCTAGTGACTGATGTAGTTTTTGCCCTCATGGAATTTATTGCCTAAAGCGGTAAGAGAGATATAAGACAACTGATGAGTTAAAGGAATTGCACATCTTATAACAGTTGTGCTGAATTGTTACAATTGCAACATCGTTATACTATTGTACTCAGCATAGAAAAAGAAAAGGAAAGATTGCTATGAGTCAGGTGGCCAGTCTTCCTAGGTAGGTTCCTAGGAAGTGGAACACTGAATGCTAAAACCAGGCAGTCCAGGTTAAGCAAGCTGAGTGTATAGGGTGACCCTGTATGCGTTTGAACCAGGGGATCCTAACTTAGCGTGGAAGTTCAGGGAAGCCTCTCGGAGCATGTGGCATTCCATTTCACCATCGTTTATATAATCCCAGATACTCTTGCCCCATTTTCCTGTATTAGTCAAGAGATCACATCCACATTGTGAATCTGCTGCAATAAACTCTTTGGGGCATAAATCGTTTTATGTCTATAATTGTAGCAAGAAAGATTTTGTTCGTGTTTTGTTATTTTTCAATGCAAATACATAAGTTACACAAAAGGTCCATCGCTTAAGTAGCACTATTAATATCAGTCTCTAATAAGACAGAAATAGCTCCTGGTGGAGTGCAGAGAGAAGATACAATAGGTATTTAGCAAAAAGTCATGACCAAACCTATTGGTAATGCCTTTTCATTTTAGATAAGTACAGCATACCCGTTTGAGCTAGAATTAAATATTCTAGGATATTAACACAGAGGAGTCCTGCAGTAACTGCATTTGCCTAGCCACAAATTGAATAAAATGAGCTGGCAAGTTATTATTTTATCTACTGGGTTGAACCACGTGGAATCAACATTTTTGTAGCACAAATACAAGTAAGCATTAGCCATGTCCTATACCTGACCAGTACTGCTAAGTTTTCAAACTTAATTTATCTTGGATACACCTGTAATGAATTCACTTTACGGAAAGAAGGTCCACGTATTGGTGTCATGTGTCTGAGTCCCAATCTAGGATCTACTACTTATCAGATAGAGTGTGAGCCAACTATGCATCTCTCTCAGCCTTAATTTCCTCACCAATAAAACATGTATAATGACATCTATGTCACTGGGCTGCCCAAACGATGGCAAAGAACTTACTGGCAAAGTACCTGTCCACCGCAGTGTCCATAGGAAGGCATTTGATCAAACAGATCTCACTTAATGGGCTCCTACTGAGAACCTCAGTCAAGGGATCACACACTTGGGATAATCTAGCACATCCCTTACTCCCCTCCCACCCTGTCCAGGAACACAGTGAACCCCAAATGGCCTACGCCGACCTCCTTCCCTCCTTCAGGTGAGGGAATCTGAGACCCTGAGAGTTGAAGTGATGTCTTAGTTCATTCAGGCTGCTATAACAATATACCTTAGACTCAGCGGCTTATCAACAACAGAAATTTATTTCTCACAATCCTGGAGGCTGAGAAGTCCAAGATCAAGGTGCTAGCAGCTTTGGTGTCCGATATGCACCTGCCACCTTGTTGTGTCCTCACATGGTGGAAGGGGCACATGAGCTCCCTTGGGCCTTTTTTGTAAGAGCATTAATCCTGTTCATGAGATCTTTGCCCATATGACCTAATCACCTCCCCAAAAGCCCTACCTCCTAATACCATCACTTTGGGGGTTAGGATTTCAGCATATGAATGGGGCAGGGGAACATTCAGGTTATAGCAAGAGGCTTCTCTAGTATCAAACTAATAAGTGCCTCTCTTTGAAGGTGAGCCATACTGTGCCTTTAGGTTGACATATGGTCGCCATATAGCACAGGCTCTGAAGACAAGCCTAAGATTCGGGTTTCTAGTCATGTGATTAAGTAGATATGAATTTACCAGTGGAGGGAGGAGGATCGCTCCTGTAGAGTGAGAAAAGTTACCACTATTGGACTTAACAAAGCCAATGAAACAGCTCTGAGGTCCAGATACTCAGTGTTCATCTTGAAAATGAAGCTTTGGCTGACAGCACAAAAGTCATTAAAAGACCCTCTCTGAGAGTGTCAGGGCATGTGCAAAGATGTTCCACTGAGTTGTATTAAAAATGGATACTGAAAGTTAAAATGCTTTTTCCCAGCATCACCAGTTACTTCTAAATGGGTAAATTCTTCTTCCCTGACATAGTGGATGGGTTTCTGCAGCCTCAGCCTTTTGGGAAACTAAGCACCACCGGAAGCCCCCGTGCAGATTTTATTGTGAATCAGGTGTAAAAATCAGATGGTGCTCTCCTTACCGCCTCCTGAAAACCTGCTGATTTATGGAAGCTGGGAGAGATTGCATTGCAAGGTTGAAATCGGTGGCACGAAACTCCCTCGCCCTTTCTTCTGTTCCCCATAACACTTTGCAGAACTCAGAGAATGGTCCCAGCATTATAAATGGGAAAATAAATAGCTCTGAGAGGGCATTTGAGAAAATCTAGCCATTTCCTCAACTGTGAAGATAATGGAAGAAAGAAAGAATAAATAATAATAAAAGTCTCAGCCCCACCTTTCTCTTTTAAGTTATGTGGTCTTGGACAAGAAGTCATACTAGGACTGAGGCAAGGCTGCCAGAGGCTTGCTAATATTCATTCTCTATTTCTCTTGCTAACAAATGTCACTCTGCTAACACACCATTTTCCCAGCCTCCCTTGGAGCTAGGTGTAGCCACATGACAATGAGCTATAAGTATGATAGCAAACTTCCAAAAATGACCTCTAAGAAGAAGTGGTATGCCCTTTCACTTCTGTTTTCTTGTGGCCTGGAATGCATACATAATGGCTGGAGCTTGAGCAGCTATATTGGACCATGAGACCACATGCTGAAAATAGCAGAGCAGCAAGCTAGAGCCTCTAGCCCTAAGAATTTCAGGAAGCTGCTATATCAGCCTTAGATTACCTACCTCTGATTATATTTTGTGTGTATGAGAATAAAACTGTATGTGTTTAAACCACTGTAGGAGAGTTTTTATTACATGAAGCCAAATAATAGTAATGATACAAATGCTAAATTCATAGGTTCGCTGTGGACTTTACAAAGCTAATGGGAGTGCAAAGTACCTGGAAGGAATACAGGAATATAAGACTCTCCCTTTCTTGCACTTAATTTCTCACATGCACACACACACACAGTATTTCAAGGTGAAAGTCTTCATCAAAACTTCATTGTATGTTAGAGAAAAATATGGAATTTTTTCTTACTTTGGATGAAGACTGAAAGAACAAACATTATTATACATGGGAGGGTTTGGACCTTGTCATGCTATGGGGTCATTTCAACTAGTTTGAGTTTTAAATCTTGACCTTTGAACTCCTAGAATGGAACAGCTGCTAGTCTAGAATGATATACAGAACTCCCCCCCACACACACACCATGACTTTTCCAATAGTATTTCTAAAACCCAAGGCCAAAACAAAACTCTTGGCTTATTTTTTTTAATATTAGCTTCTCCCTCAATGATCTTCATCCCTGGAAATGGCATCACCATCCACACTGTCATTCTGGGCCATCTCCCAAAGCCATCCTTGTTCCCTCTTTCCCTCCTGCCATCTGCTTCATCAGCAAGTCCTGTTGATGTTCTCTCCAAAGCCTCTCTCTCACCCACCCACTGTTCCCTCCATAACCCCCATCGACGGACACCAGATCCAAGGGCTTTTCCCCTTGACAGCTGCCGTGGCTCCATGGCTGGTGCACTTGGTGTTGTTCTTGCCTCCCCACAAAAGAATCAGAATGATCTTTAAAAAAATGAATATCAGATCATGGCATGCACGTGAAGAAAGCTGCCAATGGCTTCCCAACACAACTAATATCCTCACCCTCCCTACCTCGCCTGGATCTCCCTCTGCCTCTCTCCCCCTTGGTTCCTTGGCTTCAGTCACGTGGCTTTATTTCTGTTTTTTGTTTTTTTTTTTTTTTTTTTTGAGACAGAGTCTCACTCTGTTGCCAGGGCTAGAGTGAGTGCCTTGGCATCAGCCTAGCTCACAGCAACCTCAAACTCCTGGGCTCAAGCGATCCTCCTGCCTCAGCCTCCCAAGTAGCTGGGACTACAGGCATGCACCACCATGCCCAGCTAATTTTACTACATATATATTTTTAGCTGTCCATATAATTTCTTTCTATTTTTAGTAGAGACGGGGTCTTGCTCTTGCTCAGGCTGGTCTTCAACTCCTGAGCTCAAACAATCCGCCCACCTCGGCCTACCAGAGTGCTAGGATTACAGGCATGAGCCACCGCACCCGGCCTATTTCTGTTCTTTAAAAACACGAAGTTCATTCCTGCCTTGGGACATTTGCATCTGCTGTTCTCCTTTCCTGAGAAGTCCTTCTCCCACATCGTCGCAAGGTGTCATCCTCAACACTCAGGTTTGGGCTGTCACCCCCCACCCCATCCTCTCTAAAGATTTCCCCAACACCTGCCCCAGTCTCTATTGCTTCCCTGTGTTTTAGCATCATTATAACATATGTGGATGTCTGATGTATGGGGATTTGTTTATTTGTTTGAAACTCCCACTGGACTGAAGCAGCTTCTGTAGTACAGACCTTCTATATTGTATTCCTAGCTCCATCCTCTGTGCTTGGCACATATCAGGTACTCAATAATTATTTTTAAATGGGTGAGTTAATTGGCCACAGCAATCAAAGTATTAAAATCATCTGAGTTGATTTGACTCCGCTACCGAAGCTAGTATTACTATCATTAAATTCAAAGTGAGTACAAACAGAATCACTAATATTAATCCACTCACTGTTTATCCCAGATTTTAATGGACCCCCCCACCACCCCTGCTACTTCACACTGTAGCGCAGCACCCCAGCCAAAGGCTTTCCGTGGGACCACACAGCCATTTCTTTAGCTAAACAAGCTAAGAAGGGGCTAAATTGCTTGTCAATAGTAGGTGGGAGGTTTAGAGAGTAATAAAAATATTCCTCTGTTTCCATTCACACTTCTTCCCCTCTCTCTATCGGCAAATGATAAGAGCTGTTAAGAGATTATTGAACCACTTTAACCATCTGCAATTGATGGGCAAAGCTTTTTTCTAATTAAACAAATCCTAGATTTACAAGTCAGCTAAGGGAAGACTTGTTTCTACTGTCAGGCAGCCATAACTGAGACAAGCATTTCTCCAGCTTTTCTGGTCTTTGCCTGGGAACATGCCAAGTGCAGTCAATCATCATATCTGCAGGGTACCCCACTTGCTCACACACACCCCAGGTATTGAGCCTTTTAAGTGTAGCAAGTAGGAGCAGAGAAAAAGCCTGACTCCAAGCTTGACAAGACAGAATAATCAAAATGTGTTAATATCTTTATTGAACAGGAAAACTGGGAGTTAAATAGCAATTAAGTTAATAACTTGATTCTGATTTTCTTTACTAAATCAAGATCTCAGGTGAATATTTTATTGCTAACTGTTTATTTGTGCTTTTAAACAGCATTTTGACTGAAGCAAAACTGGCAATGCAGTGTAATCATTGCAAGATCCCTTTTTCAGAGGCCAGATAGAACTGGGTTTAAATCTCAACTTAACGTCTTGCAACGCACTTAGTTTTAGGTAAGTGCTATAGTTTGAGCATTTGTCCCCTCCAAATCTCATGTTGAAATCTGATCCCCAATGATGGAGGTGGGGCCTAATGGGGGGGTGTTTGGGTCATGAAGCCGGATATCTCATGAATGGTTTGGTGCTGTCCTCAAAATAACAAGTGAGTCTTCCCTCCCTTAGTTCCGGTGAGAACTGATTGTCAGAAAGAGCCTGCTCCTCCCACCCCTCCTGCTTTCTCTTACAGTGTGATCTCTGCATGTGCTGGTTCCTCTTAGCCTTCTGCCATGAGTGGAAGCAGCTTAGAGCCCTCACCAGATGAAGATGCCAGGTTTGAACTTCTCCAGACACCAGAATTTTGAGCCAAATAAACCCTTTTTCCTTAACAATGACCCAGCCTCAGGTATTCCTTTATAGCAACACAAACAGACTAAGACAGTAAATTACCCAAACTCCTTGATCTTCCATTTTCTCATCCCATAAAGCAGGGATGAGACACTATCCTGGCTTCATGCTTTGCTGAAAGGATTAAAGTGAGATGTTGCCAGGCATAGAGCATTTTGCCATACAGTTTGCCTAAAGAAAGCTCACAGTAAATGTCACTTCCTTTCCTTTCCTTCCTATCTTTATTATCATGAATCAAGCCTTTGTCAGCAATGATGATTATTTAGTCTAACAGCTATAGATACAACTGTGCTATAGTTATAGTTTAATAATTTCAGATGGTTAGACTCACTTGTGTAGGGTTTGCTTTCTCCATGTGGATTTAAACTTGTTTCTCCCTTTTAAAGTAAAATATAAGGTCCAAATGCCCATCACCCCTTTGTGCTCAATACTTCAAAAATTCAATGTCTTCTTTTATATTTCTTGAACATTTTCATGTTCCTCTGGACTTTGTATGTCTGGCTCCTTCTCTTTCTCCAGCCTCAAGCTCAAAGGTCAGCAGCTCACAGTGGGACAGTCGAGGATCGCTCGATGTAAATATCCTTCCATCAGTCTTCCCCATCACCCTGTCTATTTCCAGCAGGGCACACAGGTACCATCCAAATCTGTCCTTTTCATGTCTGTTTGCTGGTTTAGTATCTGTCTGCCCACCAAGGTGTGACCTCCCTCGGCCAGGGATTTTACCTGGTTCTCTGCCACCAGCTCTAGACAGGCTCCCAACAAGTATTTAATGAATAAGCAAGCAAACAAACTTGTTGGTACAGCAATTGTTTTGGTTTCCCCCAAAATAATTTGGGTGCAAGTGATTTACTCAGGAGGTGGTTTTAGGAAGAACCAGCAAGCAGTAAAAGAGTGAGAGAGGGAAGAGAAGGAAACTGGGAAAAGGTGGATTTTCAAGCTAACAACCACCACGGACAATTCAGGGTCTCGCTATGGAGTGCTAGGAGCAGGGAAGAAAAGTCATCTGGTTGTATACTCGCTCTACTCCCACGCTGGGAGAGATACGTCTGTACCCATCCACCAATTCACAAGAGTTATTGACTGAGAGCTAGTAAGTCCTAAATATTTCCAACTTACTCCAAAATGCAGGCAGAGTGGACTCCAGTGGCCACAGAAAGCACCTCCAAAAATGACAATGACTGGCAGTTGGAAACCAGGCAGGATGTACACAAAAGTACTAAGTTCCAAGGGTATAGGATACAAGAATCTTAACTGTTGACACAAAACTCAGAGCACACAGTCCAGCATTGAATTTTGCTGCAAACATACATACAGGGTACACAGAGTGGGCACATACATGATACACACACAGCAGCTAACTTTTCTCCTCTCTTCTCAAATGGTATCTTGAGCAGAGAATAACCCCCAAAATTAAAACCATTCTGATTTTATTCAATATTAAAGAACAAGAGTCATAGCAATGTATGGTTAAATACTACTCCTCAGGTTTCCATTCAAACATGTTGGGAGCCCCCAACAGTGGTTTGGATAATGCCTCTTGCTTGGAATTTGACATGATTTTGAAATAACCCATCTCACATGAACAAGGTTTATGCTGCAAATTCTCTGCAAAGAGCTATTAAAAGTCAGTGATGAGTGAAAATAGTCTTCAAAATTTCATGTCCACTTTCAAACCCTAGATTGAGTTTCTCCTTTCCAGTTCCATTCAAATAATTATGTTCCCTGGATTAAACGATACTTTTTAAATTCGATTGCATCCCATAGCCATATGTTTATTTTATCTGGATGAGGGAGAGAGGTATCTTAATTTCTCATAATAAGAGCTTTCGTGAAAGCTGGCACTTCAGTGGCATGGCAGTAATCAAAACTGAATTCTATACAAGAGGTAAATTATATTGCCTTCCAAATTAATTTGCAAATGGTCACAATACTAATAAAATGCAGGCAAGGCTGTGATTTCCCTTTTGCCAAAGTCCAGCTCTCCTCAATAACTAGAAGCAAACTTGCCGAGGAGCACTGTGTCAGCCACGTGCTATGTGCTGGGAAGTGTGGGTCTAGCTGGAGACGTGCAGGATGAATTCTGGAAGTTGGAGCATGACAGACTTGGAGGAAATTTGCCTCTTATTCTTGTTTTCAGTTTCCTTATGCTCTGGGGCTGATCTGGAAGATGCCAGCCCCAAACACTGGAATGAAGAAGGGACCTCACGGCCAGGCACGGTGGCTCATGCCTGTAATCCTAGCACTCTGGGAGGCCGAGGCGGGAGGATCGCTCAAGGTCAGGAGTTCGAGACCAGCCTGAGCAACAGCGAGACCCCATCTCTACTAAGAAAGAAATGATCTGGACAGCTAAAAATATATATAGGAAAAAATTAGTTGGGCATGGTGGCGCATGCCTGTAGTCCCAGCTACTTGGGAGGCTGAGGCAGGAGGATCACTTGAGCCCAGGAGTTTGAGGTTGCTGTTAGCTAGGCTGATGCCACAGCACTCTAGCCCGGGCAACAGAGTGAGACTCTGTCTCAAAAAAAAAAGGGGGGGGGGAACTCACTTACAAAGGACACAGTTCTGCAGTATTGTGAGCCTCAGCCCTCTTCTCAGCAAGGGCTTTGCAGCTTACCCTGTTCCCAATGTGTGGCTTAACTTTATTTATAATACCCACAGCACACATGTTCCCTTGAAATCTACTTCAGTTGATCCATGGGTCTCCTCCCAGACAATGAGCAGTTTGAAGGCAAGGACAGGTTAGCGTATTAATTTCCCATTGCTGCTATAACATATTGGCACAAACTTAGTGGCTTAAAGCAATATGAATTTATTCTCTTGCAGCCCTGGAGGTCAGAGGGGAATCCGTTTCCTCATCTTTTTCAGCTTCTAGAGGCCACCTACATCCCTTGGCTTGTGGCCCTGCATCAATCCAACCTCTGCTTCCTTTGACCTCCCTGCCTCCCTCTTAGAAGGACCCTGGTCCTTGAGCCCATGTAAATAATTCAGCATCATCTTCCCATCTTGAGATCCTTAGTCATATCTGCAAAGTCTCTTTTGCCATGTGAGGTAGCATATCCACGTGTTCAGGGGATTAGGACATAGACACATTTGGGGGTATTATTCTTCCCACCATTGTGTCCCAAGCACAGACAAGATACATCCAGGTAACCTGAAGTCATGGTAAAATGACAGTATAGTGAGGCCATTTGGAGAATGTGACTTGAGTGTGAAATAGGGCAGGTGTAGCTGTGGATCCTGGCTCTGCTGTTAGCCAACCAGCTTCCCGAACTTCTCTGAACCTCAGTTTACTCACCTGTATAAAAGGAGAGTTAATAGTACCCATTTTGAGTAGTCGATAGGATAAATTAGATAATGCCTACTGAGAATGTTGCCCAGTGCTTGTTACACTCTGACCTTGAGAAGCTCTCACTGAACCCCCGAACTAAACCAGGAGTCAGCAAATGTTTTTTGTAAAGGGCCAGACAGTAAATATTTTCAGCTGTGAAGTACATACAGTCTGTCACAGCTACACAATTCTCCCAAGGGTAGCACAAAAGTAGCCCTAGACAATGCACAAATGAATGTGCAAAGCTATGTTCCAATAAAACTTTATTTAAGAACATTCAAATCTGAATTCCATGTAGTTTTCACATGTCATGAAATTTTTTTTTCTTTTGATTTTTTTCCCCCAGCCATTTAAAACTGTAAAAACTTTCTTAATGCATGGGCCACTCAAAAACAGGAAGCGGGCTGGATTTGACCCACAGATCATGGGTTGCTAAACCCCGGACTAGATGATTTCCAAACTCCCTTCTATCTGAGAGTCTATGACCCTATTAGCCAGAATCTCGTGTTGAGGGGAAGAGGGAGGCAGCCAAACCTAAGTCCAAATCCAAATTCCACTTCTTTAATAGCTGAGCTAGCTTCACTAGCTGATTTAACCTAAGTATCTGTTTTCTTATTGGCCAAATGAGAAAGACATTCCCTCATATGAACATTATGAAGAATAATATTAGCAAATCACACAATAGAGCATCCAGCTTGGCCTCCGTCACATAGTAGGTGCTCTGTCAATGTTGCTTCTCACCCATCGTCATCTCCCCTGGAGGAAAGATGGTTCTTCTTTGGAAGTTTGGCTCTAACCTGATTTCCTTTTAAAGAGGCAATTCCCAGTAACAAGACAGAAATGCCAGAGAAAGCTTTCTCCTCTCTTAGCAGTGTGTCAGACCCAGTACTTTCCCCAAAGTGACGATGAGTCAGGAACAGCGGTGACCCTGTGTGATCTGCACCCTGCACGCACCTTACCAAAACCGGGCTTGACAGAGGGAAGGGGATGCTTCTGCTGTGGAGTCCCTCAGAAGGCTTTCCTCCCTGCTGGAGGCTGAGACTGGGAAAGAGACCTGGGGTTGAATCCAAGATTAATTGCTGTTCAATTGTGGATTAGGAGTCTCTCAACTCATTGAAAGTGAAAGAAGGAAGAAAGCGAGTGCCCTGCACCTTGCACATCCAATTCGCTCTCCCGATCCCCACGGCCCCCGCCCCCCATGACAAAACCCTTCTCCCCGAGACATCCACTGCAGCTCACAGAGGCACGCCGTGATAAAACACCAGCTAAGCGCTTACATCATTTTACAATCAAGCATCTCCAAATCTGTTTATCTGATCAGCCCCAAATTCTGTCAGAGCGTTGACATGTGCATTTCTAAATAATTTCAGGATGTCAACCTGAATAGACCCGCAGAATCGGAAAGTTAATTATCTTTGACAACTTTGCCAGCTAATTTCCTATTTATATGTACCAAACCGGGGGCCTCTCTCATCCCCTCTTGTCACAAAGGATTTATCAATCAGATCAAGGCCTAAAATTGTCTGCCAAGGCATTCCAGCTTCCCAAAGGGGCGTTTATCTGTTTGAAATCTTACCAACTATCCAATGACAGCGAAGTGGATGTGAAACAGAGGAGGGGTCGCTTCCTTTCTGCGTGAGGCCCCGGCAGCCCAGCGCCCCACTGGCCAGCCACACCTCCCCCACCCTACACCCCCCGCCCAGCACCCCCACCCTCTCTTCCTGGTCTTTATCCGGCTGCACTCCCATGCCCCAGTTTCCAAAGTGACAATAGCTTCACCTCTGCATTCCAGCTGACAGCCCCCACCGAACCCAGAGCCCTGCCTGTCCCAGCCAACCCGCTGACCCTCACTCGGGAAGGCACGCCTTGGGAAACCCAACGGGCTGGCCATGACAGATGGTTTGATGGCAGTAGTTGGAGCTCCTGTTGTCGCTACTTCCCTCTGATAGTCAGTCATGTTTAACTTTAGTGGCCATTTCCGCTGCTGAGTTTCCCGGAAAGGAGTCGCTTGCTGCCTTAGGAGATTGTAGCAGGCTGTGGCTGAGCGAGTCACGGGCAGGTGAGAGTTGGGGCAGGGCTGCCTGTAACTTCCTTATTGGTTCCTCCTGTGAAACTCCCGGCAGCTGCAGGAGGGACAGGATGCTAAGACTAGCCTGGACCCGCCCAGCTCCTGCCCACCCACCTGAGGCACTGACTAAGAGAAAGTCCAGGGGGGACAGGCAGATTTTCCAATCATTCGTTCATCTATTCAACACATATTTGCCTAACACTAAGCTGATCGCCATATACATAGGACCCTGCCTTCCAGGAACTCCCAGTTTAATGGACGATACCCATTCGCTACTCTTGTTTAACAAATCTATTAATATATCAAGTGCCTTCCATGTGCAAGGAACTGTTCTAAGCACTAAGGATATAGCAGTAAAGAAAAAAATGCAGAAAAAATTAAAACAAGACCTGTCCTCATGGAGCTTATATTCTATTGCAAGGGCCAACAAACTAGGGCCAGTAGGCAAAATGCAGCCCACCATCTGCTTTTTTAAATAAAGTGTTATTGGAACACAGTTGCATTCATTTGTTTGCATATTGTCCATGGCTGCTTTTGTGCTACAACAGCAGAGCTAAGTAGTTGCAACAGAGACCGTATGTCCTGTGAAGTCTGCAATATTTATTATCTGGTCCTTTACAGAAGTTTGTTGACAAATTAGAGATCCATTCAGCACAAGGAGGTAAGTGGAAATAGAATTGTGTGTTGTCCAGAGGGAGCCTATATGGTGGCTGACTCGGTGAGGTCTGTTTTGTTCACTGTCATTGCCACAATGCCTGGAACAGTGCTTGGCACAGAGTAAGTGCTCACTAAAAAGTTCTCATTGGCTGGATAAGTGAAAGCATGGATGTTCTGATGGGGAGGGGAATGAGAAGATAGGAGGATTCCAGAAGGTTTGATGAAGGAGGCGATACATACACTGGATGTTGAAGCATGAAAAGTATTCACCGGAAGAGGAAGAGGAGGAAAGGTTTTTGGGGAGAAGATGATTCACTTGTAATATTTGCAAGGCAGAGGCACGAGACAGGATGGCACACTGGGGGAACAGAGAGATGGTGGAACACAAGAGCCTTGGTCAGGACAAAGGGAAGAGGATCTGGAGATTAGGGAAAAGAGTTGCTATATGAAGATAAGCAGTAGACCCTCGGGGCCAAGCCAGTGGAGCCCCTGTCCAGGGTCCCATACTTTGGAGTATCACATGCTAGGAGCACAGGGATTAAGGCCTCAAGAGTTCAAGTAGACATAGTCAGAGGATATGTTGCTCTATGTTCTATATGGACATGATACAATTCCAAATGACAGATTTAACATGACCAGAAAATGAATCATCATTCCCATTTTCCTGCATACTCTTGAAAAGACTGCATTTGTGGTCACCAATGAAGCACAACCCTTGAGAATCACTGGAAACCAGTATTCAAAGGTGGTAGGAAGAATGATATAGCATCGTGAGTGATGACGGACCCAGGGTTACAGAAACGGCATTGGGATCTTCGGAGGCTAGAATATCTGCGTGGTTCTAATATAAGTAGGTTACGAAAGCCATAGATAGCATCATGAGTAAAAACAGTGTTGCTACCTGTTGTTCACAGTGGAAGATATGAAATTAGACATGAATGGCACATTGGATAATAAAAAACACTAACAGGTGGTTTCAGAATGAATGATGCCTGGACTCTTCAAATACATGCATCCATTGGACACTAAGCAAATTTATGTTTTCAGCCCATTGTTCCACAACTTCATCAGTAAATTACTATATCTTATATAGACCCATAAATTTTGTAACACACTTTATAATAAAATTGTTTATATAGACAAGGTCCCCGTTAAAAAGTTTCTTCAGATCCTGCATACCCTCAAGGGTTCCTGAAGGCATAGTATTTTCAGTCTCAGAGAAGTATCCTTTTTTTAAAAAAAGTTAACAAAGAGCCAATGCTACCCTTTACTCATTCATTGCCTTGAAAGACATCTAGCACTGGCCAGGAACTTTTCTTGATCTTCTCTCTCATCACCTGATTGTCCATCTCTCAAATATAGAAATGGCCCCAGAAGAGACAAACTATCACACTGCTTCCAATGACAGCTTCCTCTTTGATGGACTTTTGGGGAGGGGTGCCTGCAAACATTCTTAGGCCACTAACATCGTATTTATCATCTCATGTTCACCAGACTAAGTTTCTATAGTTTATCAAGTATGAAATGTCCAATTTCCTTAAGTACTGAGTTTGACAGTTGATATCTCTGACATTTCACTTTGACACTTCTATTTTTATTGTGAAAGTACATCCTCAGTCTTTCAAATGCACATCGTGGCTTATGATTATCTTTCAAACTTATTTTTTAGAGCAATTTTTGTGAAACCATAGTTAAGTCAAAAATTCATGTTATTTTCAAATATGAGTTCCATCGTGGAACCAATGCAATGCAGACAGCTCGAAATATCAATGAAGTGTTTGGGAAGGATGTAGCTAATAGACACACAGTATGTCAATGGTTTGAGAAGTAATGTTCTGGTGATTTTAATCTTGAAAATGAGCCATGTGGGCGACCTGAGACCAAGATGGATAATAAGGAGCTGAGAACTGTAGTGGAAGCAAATCCATCTCCACCTACGTGTGAATTAGCAACAAGGTTTGACTTTACTACTCCAAAAATATTGGACCAAACCAGCAAGGTAAAGAAGCTGGATAGATAGGTACTACATGAATTAAATGAACGTCAGAAGAGAAATTGTCTCAAAGCTTGACTTTCTTTGCTGTCACAACATAAAGGCAATCCATTTCTTCACTGTATTGTTACATGTGATGAAAATGGATTCTTTTTGACAATCACCAGCATTCAGCACAGCAGCTGGATAAAGATGAAGTGCTGAAATACAGTCCAAAACCGAATGTTCATCAGAAAAAGCTAATAGTGTCTGTTTGGTGGTCCAGCACTGGTATTATTCACTATAGTTTCATGAAAATTGGTCAGTCGATTACAGCAGATGTCTCCTGCAACCAGCTGGATGAAATAGTGAGGATGTTTGTGATTAAGCAGTCGAGATTGGTCAACAGAGACAGGCCAATCCTCTTGCAAGACAACACTCAACTACATGTTGCACAAACAATGCTGCTCAAACTACAGAAGCTGGACTTGGTAACTCTCTGTCACCCATCATATTCACCAGACCTTGTACCAACTGGCTATCACTTCTTCCAAGTTTTGGACCACTTCTGGCAAGGAAAAATATTCAATTCTCAACAAGCTGTGGAAAACGCCTTTCATAGTTTCATCACGACTCACTCTCCAGGCTTCTTTGCTGCTGGCATAAACAAGCTACCATTAAGATGGCAAAACTCTGTTGATAGTTTAGGCGCATACTTTGATTAACTGTACTGCTTCTTATTTGAGAGATAATAAACTACCCTTTTGATCCAAAATCGGACATTTCATATTTAACGGTCTAATAGATTTCTCCCAAAAGGCAGAGAGGTAAAATGAGATTCAAAACATAGACCACCGTGCTGGCCAGAACACTGCTTTCCAATTGAAATAAAGATTTAAGTAGCTGGATACAAATGATACAGGAAGCTGTGTCAAGAAAATCTTGAAATTATATAATAGGTTTTGTCTCCACTATCAAAGCAGAAGGTGTATGTGTCAGAAATGATGACACAAGACTCAGGGGGCATTAATTATGAAATTTGTTATCAAATTCATCTTGATCTGTCAGTACTTGGGTTTCTGCATATAAAAATTAATATATGGAATTAATATGGGTAAAAACTCATGTCACAGAAGTTGTCAAATGGTGGATGGAGCAAGGCAAACAAAATCATTTCAAATACCCACTCTCTGAAGTCAATGTCACTTAAACTCCTTAACAGTAGAGATGGGTGGGTAATGAGGGATATGTTTATATTAATCCTGGAAAGTAGGTGCAAGTATTCAGAAAATAAGGAAATGAGATTTTTTGTGTGTTTAGATGTTTTTTAAAACATAATCAACTTTATTTTTTAGAGCAGTCTTTTGTTTATAGAATTGAGCAGAAAGTACAGGGAGCTCCCATATACTTCCTCTGCTCCCTACCCTTCAGTTTCCCCTGTTATTGACACCTTGCAACAGTGTGGTACATTTGTTACAATTGATGAATCAATAGTGACACACTGTTACTCACTAAAGTCCACCGTTTACATTAGGGCTCACCCTTTGTATTGTATAGTTCTATGGGTTGTGAGTTGTTTTATTCTTAGGTGACTTTTTTCCCTACACTTTTCAGCACCTAAGGACTCTTGAAAATTTTCTTTCCTGTACTAAAGCAACCACATTTATAAACAATAGACCCCTGTTCTAATTACCTAAGGATGTATAATTGTAAATGAACACTTCTGATCAATCTGTTTATGCACACAGTCTGGAGCACTTACTTTACATAGGGTGCTGAGTTTATCATAGTGAAAAAGAAACAGTCCTTTTCCTCATAAAACTTAAAGTTTAACAAAAAAGATGAATATTCAGCAGGGCACACGAAGGGAGCAGGTGATAACACTGGCGTCCCAGCCTGCACTGCAGCAGAGAACCTGGAGCTCTGGTTCACTCTGGGGCCATCTCTCGAGTCAGCTCATGATCTCCACAGGGCTTTGTCTAACCCGGAAGCTGGCTTAGGTCCCTGCTCCTGGTTTCCCGGGTCAGGCATCCCGGCGTCCCCAGACCAGGAGGCCCCATGTCTGCCCTGCGGGGCTCAGGCCTGGGGCTCCCGGAGCCCGTCCCTGGCACCTCCCTCTCTCTGCGGGAGGGAAGAATTAGCTGGCTCACTGCACTGACACCCTTTGTCTGGCAATGCTGAGCTGGCCAGTTCGTGCCCGGATTTATTTCAATCACGAATTTCCTGAACTGCAAGGACTGGCTGAAGGGACGGGGACACCCTGAGCCTGTTTGCCTGGTGCACTGGTTCCCTAGGGCTGCTGTAACAAAGTACCAGAAACCAAGTGGCTTAAAACAACGGAAATCTCTTATCTCACAGTCTGGGGGCCAGAAGTCCAAAATCAAGGTACCAGGAAGGCCGTGCTCCCTCTGAGGGCATTAGGAAAAGTCTCCACTCCAGGTGTCTCTCCCGGCTCCTGACAGTTGCTGGCAATCCTGCCAATCTCTGCCATGCAATTCTGTGTCTCTGTGTCCAGATGTCTCTCTTCTTATAAGGACACCAGTCACTGGATGAGAGGGCCCACCCTACTCCCGCATGTCCCCATCTTAACTTCATTACACCTGCAATGATCCTATTTCCAAATAAGGTCACACTTGCAGGTACTAGGGGTTAGGACTTGAACATATCTTTTGGAGGTGGACATAATTCACCCGCAACACCTTGAATTCCCAAGGTTGGTTCCCAACTGGTTTCCTCCAGCATGAAAGTAAGTGGAAGCAAAACTGAAGTCAGGAAAAGAAACAGACCTCATCTCCTGACCCTGTAAGCTATCTTCATGTGTCATTGGATCAATGACGAGGACGAAGAGCTCAGGCAATGCCAAAGACCACCTTTGAAGAAGGAAAAAGCAGAAAGTGTGGCTATTCCGGGGAACTGAGAAGTCCGAGTGCTACAATTTCCCACAGTGCTGAAGAAGATCACATTTTTATCCCAAGTGAGACCCAGATGTCAGAGGGGGCCCTCCTGCCCTCAGCAACTGAATTAAATATGACCCATCATCTGTTAATTGCAAAATGTGTTTGCTAAGTGCCTGCAGTGCCTGCACTGTTCTAGGCGCTGGAGATACGGCGGTGGGGGAGAAAGACAAATGCCTCCCCACAGCACCCATGTTCTAGTAAAAGGAGGCCAGAAATCAATTGGCAAATGAGTGGAGGGTGGTAGAGTGAGTGGGAGGCAGTCAGTAGTGAAGGCAGTGAGGCTTCTCTTGGAAATGTGCCTCACCCCGCATGGGCATGGCTGAGAGTTAACGTAGGAGCAAAGTGCGGGAACTTTCCCCAGCTTGTTGGTTGTGTGTTTGTTGGGGGAGGGGGGTGGGGAATGACTTGTAAACAGTCAGTTGCAGAGAGAAATGATTGGTGAGAGGAGCTAAAACGACAAGAGAGGGTGTTACAGATGGCTGAAGGCCCCGGGGCAGGGGGACGTCTAGTGTTGAGGAGGGCAGGAGGTAGAGGATTCCAGGACAGGTGTGGAGGGAGGTGTGTCCCCGGGGAGAAGCACACGCCTGCAGCCCTCCCTGACCTTCCTCCTGGTCTCTACATGGCAGGATCAAGTGCATCGTCTTTCAGCTGGGCACAGGGCAGGATCTGGGCAGTCGGGAAGTCCTCCAGTTGTCATGACATGGAGATGAAAATTGGACTTGGGGTAGGGGGAGAAGATAGAGGCAGGGCCAGCCAGCCAGGTGGATCTTAGACACCATGGCTTCCCAGGAGCTAATGAAACACACAGCTCCTTACCATGCCCTGGTTTTCTCCCGGAATGCTGGGTTTCAAATCTTGGCTCCAATACCTCTGAGCTCCAGCACCCTGGGCATGTCCCTTAACCTCTCAAGGCTCCAGTGTCCTCACCTGTAAGTGTGTGACAACAGCCTTCCAACTTCCCTGGGTTGCTCTGAGAATAGAATGAATGATTCCATGCAAAGTGCTTAGAACAGTGTCTGGCAGAGGGTGAGACCTACTAAACGTCCACTCTAACAAAGGGACTCATCCCCTCTGCTGCTGCAAGGTTGGGGTGCCTGGTACACAGCAGGCACCATTCTAGCTGTGTATAAAATCGAGATAAATATGACAGCCCTTGCCCTGGAGGAAACCACAGCCCACCAGAGACTCCCATGCAGAGGCAGGGGCAGCATTTCTGGGAAAATCAGGGTAAAAGGAACAAAAGACTTGCTTCAGGAATGAAAGAAAAGCCTCATCCCCGTCTTTGGAAAAGCTCTCAGCCCTCATTTTCAGCTGGATTAGCTGCAACATGAGAAATCATTTCCAGGAAGCAAGAGGTGCCCGACCAGCTCCTGTCCTTGCCACATCCTGTTTCCCAGCCCCAACAGCCTGAGCTCTCTGCCGCCACACTGTCTAATTCTGCATCACCGAATTAGGGGGCTGTCAGGGCCCAATGTGGCTGCCTCCGTCACTGTCTCTGCCCATCCTGGCATCCGCTGCAGGCGGCAGTCAAATGCTCGCCTTGACAGACGCTGGGATAACAAGCCTGCCGGACGCCCTGAGGATCCCCTCTGACAGCATCCACTGCAAACAGCCTACACACAAAGCTCCCACGAACACTGGTTTGTGCCAGCACTGGTGTGCAAGGGACACAGCGACAATATTGCTAAGTCCACGTGGTCCTCTTAACTTTCCAGCTGTGGAGGATTCACTCCTAGACCCAGTGTTCCCTAGACATGAACGTGTTTAGCACTGACTCTGTTTCCCAGGGATCGCCCAGTACGGGTGGTGCATGGGAAAATGAGTGTTTATTTAATGCTTCTACTCCCCAGAAAGTTCGGTAAGGACCACTGGATGCATCATACTTGGAACTACCCATTGGGGGACAGGCAGCTCAGCCCCTCATAAGCTTTGTGAACTTGGGCTCTGATTCTGTTTGCTCCCTGTAAGGAGGAGCTAACACACTCATCTCTCCCAGCAAAGCTGAGAAGACACAATGAGAAAATGCTTTGAGAAGAGTCTGTAGAAAGCAATTCAGATACTCTTCTTAGGTGCTGGACAATGCTGGAAAAACAAAATGCAAATCAGAGGATCAGCCACCTACATGCTTTCCAGACAAAACAGAAAATTAATGCACTTATTAATAAGAGCCTTGGAATTTGCAAATGGGAAGAATCTTTGAGATAATGCAGTCAAGAAACTGACTCCTAGAGGTTAGTGACAGGATCAAGGTCACACCACAGGAGCACTCCAAGCAGGGTTTTGGGTCTCTAAGTCCCAGTCCTTTCCCCTTATATGGCACAAGCTTGTCCCCAGTTATTCCTTGGAAGCCCTTGCTGTAGCCACATCTGTTGCAAAAACACCAAAGTCCATCAGTAGAAGCCACACATAAGAACTAGAAGTTGGTCCCTGTGTCACTGCTCTTATTTGGAGACCTGAGCTCTAGCCCGGGCTCTCTGATTCTTTTCTCATTGACAAAATGCCCTGTGGGTGTACCCATTACCCACACCACCCTTCACAAACACACCCCATGTGTCCAAGAGTTTTCTAACAGTAAGAGCCTTTGTAGAAATTCCAAACACGGTCTTGCTAAACTAGAGTTTCTCAAACTAGGAGCGACTGACATTCAGGACAGATAATTTGTGGAGGCTGCCCTGTGCATTGTGGAATGCTTAGCAGCATCCCTGACCTCTGCCCATTGGATGCCAATAGCCCCGTTCCCTGCATTGTGATAATCAAAAGTGTCTCCAGGAATTGCCAAATGTCACCTGGGGGGCACTGCCCTTCCTGGTTAAGAACTGCACGAGATGGTTGATCAGAGCACAGGACAAACAGCTCTTCCCAGCAAGGTAACCTCCTCTTCCACCCACTCTGCCCAGACCACTCTGTTTGGTTCCCAGGCCCAGATATGAGGTTCTGACCACAACTCTGTCTAGGTCCCCAGCCAGTTTATGGTCCTTAACTCCCACCAAGGTTGCCTTCCAAGCTGACTTTACTGGCTTCAAACAAAAAATAAACAAGTCTGGATGATGCTCTAAAAAAGTAAGTGATTACTTGCTCTTCTCTATGAAAACATCCTTTCCAGCCTGCACTATACACAATAGATTTTCTTTTTATTTTCTTCTAAGTCACAAAAATAAGTTAATTGAAGTATAGAATATGTTCTGGTATCTTCTCTGCACAATTTTCACATCATTATTTCTATTTTTGAACATTCTTTAAGAAAAAAAATGGTTATTTAAAAAATGGAGGTGTGGGGGATGGGAAAAGTATCCCCAATAATATAAAACAATTATTTATTAGAAATTTTACTAATTATTATCATTATCATCATAATTTTTATTTTCTGGCTTGATCAAGCGAGTCAAAAGCACAAGAACCAACTGCATTTAGGGCAATTCAACCAGGATACGGACATCTTAGTATTTCATTTCTTGCCGTCAATCCACTGAAACTCCAAGATACCAATGAATGAAAGATTCTCAATTCGACACTGAAGAGCAAATCAAGATTTCCATTAAAAAAAAAAGGGGGGAGAAAACAGTGTGTTCCTGGGCTTCTATTCATTTGTGTACCTAGAAGCAGCAGCTGCAACTTTGCATACAAGTGATTTCTTTTTACATAAATGGTTTTCTTTGCCATTTTTAGTCACTGAAGCATTAAAAAAATAAAATAAAATAAAATGGAAGCAGTTGAAAGGGGTTGCTTTAAAAAAAATAACCGTGTTGGTTTACTGAATGACTGGTTCTTGGTTTTTTGAAAAGTTGGTCGTGCGTCCCATTCCCGATTCAATTTACATTTACCCCCATAGACCTCTGTGCTTCTAATTGCTACTCTGACTTTTGCTGCAAAGATTTCTTTCTCCCAAAGATGTACTGCTGCCAGAGACAAATGATATTTGGAGAATCTGAAAGTACTTTTAAGCATGGCATTAAGAAATCTAAACGTGAAGACTGCGCATGTTGAAGGCAAAAGTGTCAGCAAGTAGCTTGCTGTAGGAGATGTCAGTCCACAGATGAGCCAGATGTTAGAAAAACGTGGAAAAAAGCATTATCCTATGTCTCCCTCTCAAGCTAGACTCAGGACTCCGTATGAACTGTTCAGTTGCCTTAACAACGTCCACCAAAGAAATCTTTAGTGGAGGTGTCCGTATTCTCCCCCCAAGCTAGACAGCATAATTTCTTCTTCACCCCACTTTGCTTTGCTCTCGACTCTATTTACTACCTTAAAAGGTCTTGGCTGAATAGTAAGCTTAGGACATTTTAACTAATTTCCAGAATCCAGTCTACACACCCACATAAACTTTTGCCCTTCCTTGTTGGCCGAGGTATGCACATCAGTAATGGGCAAGAAGTGAGTTACCTACTGATTGGTAACAATCATCCCAAACTTAGTAGGTTAGAGAAATGTGCTCTATTCATTCTTTAATTTCTGTGGGTTGGTGGTGGGTCTTGTGATCCAGGCCAGCTCCTCTGGGATGGATGATCTAAGGTGGCCTCATTCACGTCTGCTGTTGACTCAATATGCGACAGGACGAAAGGATGGGCATGTGTTGGCCACATGTCATCATCTGGCAGACCAGCCTGGGTTCACTCACGTGGTGGTGGCTTCAAGGTTCCAGAAAATGCCAAAAGAACAAGCCTCAATGCATAAGCATGTTCCATGCCCCTGCTTGCGTTTTGTTTGCTATTGTCCCACCGGCCAAAGTGAGCCCCGAGGCCAGCCAGCTCAGAGTCAGCACAGGAAGTCACCACCGAAGGCTGCACTAGACGGAGGAGAATAATTTGTGGCCATTTTTAATAATTTATCACATTTGCTCATTAAACAAATACAGTCGACCCTCATTATCCGCAGATTCCGTATTTGCAAATTTGCCTACTCGCCAAATTTATCTGTAACCCCCAAAATCCACACTCTCAGCACTTTGCTGGTCATTTTGCAGACATGCACAGGACGGTGAACAATCTGAGGCACCTGCCAAACATGGTCCCTGCTGCGACCCAACAAGGCAACATTCCACATCCGTGTTTCAGCTCTCATCCTGCAAACATGTATCCTCCTTGCAGTCCCGTTACTGCTGCAGTTTTCACAGTTTCAGGCTTTGGGTTGGTGATTTTGCTGTTTATAACAGCCCCCACATGGCGTGCTGATGTGCCGTCCGGTGTCACTGACTATGAGAAGGCTGAGATGTGTCTTATGCAGAAAATGCGTAAGTTTTGTTCAGATGTGAGTTATGGCAATATTCGCTGTGAGTTCAAGTTAATGAATCAACGATATTGATGAACTAAGGGGTCTTTAAATTCAAACACACATAACACACAGTTATGTATTGGATAGGTTGATGACAATGTTGTGACCAGAGGTTCACAGGAACAAAATCCTCTACTTCCCCCAGGAGCAATGGTTCAAGGTTCACGGTGATACTGCAGAATAGACATAGCTGCTAGGGATAACAAGAATCAGCTGTGTTTAATGAGCACCTGCTTTGTACCAAACACTGTGCCTAGAGCTGGGCACGTGGGGAGCTCCCTGCTCCCAAGGAGGATCAAGTTCAGTGGGGGAGACATGCATTGCTTAATGCATCACTTACTGACGCTGATGAATGCACAGCTGCAGTTGAGTCAGGGAGGGAACCCAGAGGATGGGGAGCATGAGCTGAGACCTGAAGGATGAAAAGGGACTGCAGCTTGGACCCCAGGGAAGAAACTCTGATGTGTACATCTGAGCTCAGGGGTGCACCGGGGGAAGTGCTCTCAGGAACACCTGAGTGAGGGAAGCTGCCACAGGCAGAGAACGAACTGGCAACAAAGGGCTTAGCCGAGCCCATCAGGAGCTCAGAAGCTAAGAAGGCTTATCAGAAATGTCCCCAATCCAGGCAAAAGGCCTGGGACTCTGTACCCACACATCAACCAGTCTTAACCTCAGACAAGGCAGCTTTCTTCAGCTGAGGACAATCCAGGCAGAAAGACTCAGCTGTTGGCCAAGGACAAAAGTCATGGCAGTTGAGGGGGTGGATGCTTTGGTTGGAAGGAAGTGAGCAGTTCCCCCCACCCCAGAATCCCTAAAAGGAGTTAGAGCGAAAGGGCAAGGGGAGCTATGCCAAACAGCAGGGGCAGCAGGTGCAAAGACCCTGTGGTTGGAGGCACTGTGGAACATGCGAACACGGTAAAGGAGACCCACGTAGGGCTGGGGCGTGGAGCACAAGTGCACACTCGGAAAGCTGGAGAACAGGCCAAGGTGAGACGCCTTGGGGCCTCATGGACCATGACAAGAGTTCCAGTCCTTATCCTAAGAGCAATGTGAAGCCACAGAGTTTTCTAAGCAAGGGAAGCAACCTGCTTCAGTGAAGAGAATGGAATTGAGCAGAGTGGGGACAGGTGATGCAGACCAGCTTATGTGCACTAATACAGCAGCTGAGGAGGTGGTAAGAAGTGGATGGAGTTGAGAGGCGTTGGAGGGACGTCAACAGGACTTGAGTGACTCATGGGTGGGAATATAGAAGAGACATCTTAGGCACAGCTCAGTTCTGGGCAGGTTTGTGAGGATGGAAGAGGAGGAAGATGACAATGGCATAATGAGCCACATTGTTCACAAAACAGTCAAATGAAGATACGAGGTTATACTCAGATCCGTGTGTCTGGCACTCAGAGCTTTGGGATGAAGACTTACATTTAGGAGTCGCGGCACAGAGCGGGTAACGGACATCTCCGGTGGGAATGAGATTGTCTGAGGAGCATAGAAGAAGAGAAGAGGGCCTAAGGCTAGCAGCTAGGATCGTTGTGTGGCCAGGTGAGAGGAGACACAGGCAGGAAAGGACCCTAAAGAGCAGCGAGACAATCAGAGGGAAACAAGGAGAGGAGTTCACAGGCCCCAGAGGAAGACGTGGTTTCAAGGAGAGAGTGGTCCAGGGCCAAGGGCTTCTCAGGAGGTCTGCAGGATAAACAATGAACACTTTCCACTGCATTGTTTTTTCCTGTACCAAATTTTTGTAGGCTTTTTTTTAAATTTCAGCATATTACGGGGGTACAAATGTTTAGGGTACATATATTGCCTTTGCCCTGCCTGAGTCAGAGCTTCAAGCATGTCCACCCCCTAGATGGTGTGCACCGCACCCATTAGGCATGAATACACCCATCCCCTCCCTCCTCCCTCCCACCTGCCTGACACCTGATGAATGTTATTCCTATATGTGCACATAAGTGTTGATCAGTTAATACTGATTTGATGGTGGGTACATGTGGTGCTTATTTTTCCCTTCTTGGGATACTTAGTAGAATGGGCTCCAGCTCTACCCAGGATAATACTAGAGATGCTATGTCACCACTGTTTTTTTGTGGCTGAGTAGAGCTCCACGGTATACATACACCATATTTTATTAATCCACTCATTAACAGACACAGAGCTGGGCTCTCAAATATGAGAAATAATTAAGCAGATTTGTTTCCATTTGATTAAAGATAACTCTGGGTTTTGTAGAGACTGACAACATCATATATGCTGGATAACTTGTTCCCTCTTTTTTTGTGTTTGGCTCCTGTAGGAAAAGCCACGGGAATTCTTAGCACTTAGAGAAATGATTGTGTGTGCCTTAAAGCCAAGGAAACACTCTGTCTTTGATTAGTTTGGGAACAGCCAGGTCCCTTTTGCTAGAAAGAAGATCAAAAGCTTGGAGAGGAACCAAATATATGGAAATTAAGCAAGAGTGAGTTACTCTCTGAAACCTAAATTTTTACAAATTGTAACACCAAATCGTGGTGAGTTTTCAGTGGGCCCTATATTCATTCATTCATTAATTCCTTGTAAATTGACACAACCACACTGGAAATTATTATAACAAGATTCATGAAAACAGTCCTATTCCTTAATGTAATGATTATGCTTCTATGAATTTTATCCAAGGATATAATTCAACAAAAACAAAATAAAATAAAATTATATGCATGCATTTATTCAATGCAGATGTTCCCTAAAAACTAATCTTTGGAAACAAACATAAATATTCAATATTTGGGAACAATTTTAATAAATATCTGTAAAACAACAGGATGTAATACTGAGGAGTCATTACAATGCCTTTATAGTACCACAGGGGAAAATGTTGAAGTGCAAATAAAACACAAAAGAGTGGGCTTAGTATTGTTTTATCTGTGTAAATTATATATGAATATGGAGATAAGAATGAAATCATTAAGTTGCATAGTAGGTTCATAGGTTTTCAATTTTTTAAAGTCATTACTATTTTTGTTTTGCCTATTCATTTGAAATATGCAGAAGTAATATCTGGGAAAGTAGCACCACACAAAGAAAAATGCCTTCTAAAAAAGGCTTTGACGTAAAACTGAACAGAAACATACAACAGTGCTCAGAATGAGATTACGTCTCGAAACCACATTGAAGTATTCAAGATGAATTAAATGGAAATGTCTTACTCCACTGTTAACTCCAGCACTCACTGATAGAAGGTAAAATTAAGTCTCCAATTTGCCTAAGTGTTTGGCGTCTTTGAAACTTTGTTCCATCCTTCACGTGACCTCTGCAAAAGGAATCATTTTGTGTTAGCAGAGAATTCTACCTAATTAAGCAGACAGAGCTTACTTCTCAGGTAATTATACCTGTAGGGATTTGGAAGTCCAGCTCAAGAGACCAATAAAGAAGGTGACAACCTGTGTGTTGGCCGGTGGCCCCTCTGCCCCAGCTGAGACCAAGTACTAGATCTGGAAGATTTAACAGCTCCCTGAGCACTTTGCCAAACCACCCTGTGGCTGAGACATACATAGGGCCAGACCAGTACCTGAGGGGAGCTTCTTTCTCCCCTCCACTCCCTGGTCCCCTTGAAAAAGAACGAGCTGGTTCACAATGCCTCCCTGGCACATGGTCTGGCTCTCCTACTGGTCAGAACTGGGACAAGCGCTGGCATTTTCTGGAGTGGTGATCAAGCGCTTGGATTCCCAGCAGACACGCGGCACTCATCCACTAAAATTAAAACGTCTCCTCTCGTTCCTGCCTCACTGAATCACAGGGCTCGTTCTAGCTGCTGTAGCTGTCTTCTTGAGAAGCAGGTGATCATTAATGCCTGGCAGGGGCACTCCATCTTAGCCCTGGGTGTCTGGGAAAGAAAGGCGCCTTTTCTGTTCAGGGAAGGACATGTTTTGCTGTTGGTCATGAAACGGGAGGAAGAAAGACGATGCACCATGAAGTGGTGACCAAAAACCAGCTTCTTCTAATTGCTAATTGTTGGTCCCGGGCGCCCACCTTATTGCAGCAAATATACATTAGATTGCAGATGATGCTTTCAACTGACAACATCCACAGGGGAGCAAAGAAAGAAAACCTGCACCAGACACTGCACCAATCGCAGGAAGACTCCCTGTCTCTTACAAAGCGATGATCTAGAGTTGATTATGCTGATACAAAAGTCATTGTATTTGCAACAAAAATGACTAACTGCCCTCAGAGACTTAGGACTTTTGAGGAACAAGTGTATACTTCAAAGATCTGGAGGCATTGGGGGAGACCAGAATATAAACCAAACATTATTTTTAGAGATTCCTTAAATTATCAGCTTCCCAACCCTGTAAGCCACACCCCATCCCCGACCAAGAAGAACCTATTTCCCAACATCGGGCAGCAGCTATCAGCATCTTAAATCATGGCCACAGACCAGCCAAGAGAAGTATAATCATGTTTGCCAAAGTCTAGGTCTTATTAAATAAATTCTTCCTTGACAGCAAAGAAAGGCCTGGCTAAGGAAATGCCTCCTTAAACATTTTAATTTAATTCAACAAAGATTTATTGTGCACCTGCTATCAGGGGCCAGACTCTAGGAGCTGAAACTTCTTTAGGGGGTGTGTATTCACATGCATTCGGCCGGAGAAGGGGCAGCCGATTCTGGACCCTCAAAAAGCACGTTAGCATCATCCAGGCGTTTTTCTTGATTGCCTGTATCTTCATCCTGCTCCCAAAACTTGTTCCTTTTATTCTTTTGCACACAGATTTCTGCCCCCCACCAGTTCTGCCTGCTACAGATGACTTTGTCCTTTCTCATTTATGCCTCTCCGGCATCTTGCCCAGCCCACTCCTTCCTGGTCCCCGTCTTAGCCTAAAATTTGACATTTACCGCCCCACAGTCGTTTAATCCTCTAATCCTGTGCTCATGTTCCACCTTGAGTATCTGCTGTTTTCCAGAAAGTTCCCAACACAGATACATGCCACGGGCAGTACAGGGCTCTGAGCCGATGGAGGTTGCCCCAGACAGGAAAGTTCTGATTTGTACATTCTGGGAGCCTGTGGTCTATCCAGACAGAAACACATCACAAATGATGCTGTAAGGCAGAAAGAGTCCAGGGAAGCCCCAAGAATAGTGTTGGTTTAGGGCGTAAGTTCCACTGTCAGACTGCTTAGATTAATGCTGGTTCTGTCACTGCGTGTGTGACCTTGAGCACCTGATTCAGCCCTCAGAACTTCACCTGACTCATCTGTGAAATGGGACGTCATATCCATGTCGGAGGATGTTCATAAAAACACAATGAGATAACCCACCTAAAGAGTTTGGTATGTATGCCTGGTACATAGTCATCCCACAGAAGCAGTGTTAGCTGTTACAAGTTGTGACACTCATAATGACAGCCAGACTCCCCTGCCAAAGCCACCTTCAAATTTTCATACAACCCCAGAAAACCCATGGTATTTAGGGCAGCTCCATCCGTGACACCCTTTGCAATCCGATATACAGAATCCCTTTGGATCACTGCTTCCTACAGCTCTTCTAGCCCCTGATTGAAGATGTCTAGTAACAGAACTCACTACACCTGAGTCTACTGCAGTTACATATCCAGTCCTAGCTGAAAAACCCCAATCCAAGAGATTCTTCCCCCAGATAACAACGAAAAACTCCAGACAAAATATAAAAACAACTACCTGCAGGCGTTAGAGAGTGACCCATTGCAGATTCTGCAGGGGCAGGGACACTTGGAAGAAGGGACTGCACAGGATCCACTCTTTAAGACATGCCAAAGGAAATTCTTCAAGATGATGGGAAATGATACCACATGGAAGTCTAGATCTTCACAAAGAAATGAAGAAATATTTACCATACGTGGTAAATTTCTGGGCATCTACAAAAGGCTTGTCCCAAAATATATATGATTAGTTAAAACAGAGATCAGCAAACTTTGTCTGTAAAAGGCCAGATAGTAAATACTTTAGACTTTACAAGTCATACAGTCTCTGCGGCAAGCACAGTGGGTCCTCCCTTACTCACCAGGGGTACGTTCCAAGACCTCCAGTGGATGCCTGAAAGGTAGCACTGAACTCCATGTATACTGCTTTTTTGCTATATATACAATGCCTATGATAAAGTTTAATTTATAAATTAGGCAGAGCAAGAGATTAACAATAGCTAATAATAAAATAGAAAAATTGTAACAATATGCCAACATCACTGCTCTTAAGCTTTGTGGCCATTATATAAGTGTTACTTGAACGCAAGCACTGTGACACCATGACACCTATCTGATAACCAAGATAGCTACTAAGTGACTCCTAGACAGGTGGCATAGACAGCATGGATACATTGGACAAAGGGACGATTCACATCCCAGGTGAGACAGAGTGGGATGTTGCAAGATTTCATCATGCTACTCTGTATAGCATGCAATTTAAAACTTATGAATTATTTGTACGTGGAATTTTCCATCTAATATTTTTAGGCCACAGTTTACCACTAAAATTAAAACTGCAGAAAGTAAAACCACAGATAAGGGAGCATCGATATTTACAAAAATAGGTAATGGGTGAGATTTGGTCTGGAGGCCATAGTTTGTCAACCCCTGGTTTAAAGCAAATAAAGTCACATTTTGAGTTTTATAATGTAGGTAGGTACAATACATATGGCAACTGTAACAAAAAATAAAGTGGGAGTCAATGAGCCCGTGCAGTTGGAAGTTTTCTACATTACACTGAAAGTGGCACAATATTAACTACGTAGACTGTGCATAGTTAGGGATGTATATTAAAACACCTAGAGAAACCACTAAAAATGTGTATAGTTAAAAGGCCAACAGAAAAATTAATATGGAATTCAAATATATATTCTAATTTAGTATGTATTTAAATACCCTAAAGAAGGTAGAAAAGGGAGGGGAAAAAGGAGCAAAAATAAAAGAAGCAACAAGCAGAAAATAAATAGTAAACTAGAAGATCTAACTCCAATCACATCAATAATTACATTAAATATTAATGGAATAAACACTGCAACTCAAAAGGCAGAGATAGTCAGAATGGATTAAAAAAAATCAAGGCCCAGACATGTGCTGTCTATAAGAGATGACTCTTAAATACAAAGATATAGATAGGTTGAAACTAAATAAGTGCAAAAAGGTACGTGAGGCAATCAGTAAGTGTAAGAAAGCTGTTGCAACTATAGTGATGTCAAAGAGTATTTTGAGTCAGAAAGGGGTATTTCTTGATAAAATAGGATCAATTTATCAAGGAGACCTATCAATAATAAATATATATGTGCTTAATAACAGCCTCAAAGAACATGGAGTAAAAAGTTATTAGAAAGTTCTTGCTTCAAAAAAAAAAAAAATCACGCTGTTGGTCACTATCATCCATGTGGCCTAACCATACCCTTCATCCATGTCACTTTGTCCAAAGCTGACTTCACATGTGGCTCCCAGGTAGACCTGTGACCCACACCTGGCCAAGTAGCATGTGTCCCATGCAGACTTAATGAGATTCAATCTGGGGCTTTAAAATTTTTTTTGAAACATAGAGAAACCTAATGTAGTATTCTTCTGGGGTAGCTGGGAACTAGAAATGATATCACTTGCCTTTGTGAAAGAGGCACCAAGATAAAGGAAAACAGAGCAGAGAGAAGGGCTTGACACCATTGTTTGAGTCTCTGGATCCAGCCATGTCTGAAGTCATAACCCCTGGACTTTTCTGTCTCACTAGCTCATAAACTCCCTTTTTGGTTTAAGCCATTTTAAGTTGAGAGCATTTGTCTTCTTCAAACCAGATAGTCTTGTTTCATATATTACACTAACCCTCCTACAGACACACAGATACCAATATTCCACACACCTTGTCCCCAACATTACTCAGTTAAAAATTTGCTTTGATAGCAAATCTATTTGATGGATGAGAAGACAGCCAATCCCTCTGGGTGGGGTGAGGAATGGTACATATGAAATGTCTGGATTGTACCCATCATAAGAAGCCATCCTTTGCTTCCTAGTCCCATCTTCTTCAGGTGGGAAAAGAGTGAAATAAATAAGGATGAGTTGAGAGTTGCAGGGATAGAAAGGCTCCTGCATTCCTGCTCTAGAAGCCCCGAGGAACAGTCAGGAAAACGTGGACCTGAGGTGTGGGAAAAGGATGCTAAGGGTGAATGGGTTTGGACCAAACTCCATGTTACAAGATGGGGTTGAGGCAGATGGAGGTGACACCTCAAGCAGAATCTGAGTCTACAGGTGGCAGAAAAGTGGTCAGGACAGCATTTTCAGAAATGCAATTATGCATTTCACCTCCTCAGGACAGCATAGCAACTTCAGAGCTTACTCCAGTGAGAATGGCCTTTATCAAAAAGTCCCAAATTAATACATGTTGGCGTGGATGCGGAGAGACAGGAACACTCATACACTGCTGGTGGGACTGTAAACTAGTGCAACCCCTGTGGAAAGCAATATGGAGATTCCTTAAACAGATTCAAGTAGACCTTCCATTAGATCCAGCAATCCCATTATTGGGCATCTACCCAGAAGAACAAAAGTCATTCTATAGTAAAGACACCTGCACCCGAATGTTTATAGCAGCACAATTCACAATTGCTAAGATGTGGAAACAACCCAAATGTCCATCAATTCATGAATGGATTAGTAAAATGTGGTATTTGTATGCCATGGAGGATTACTCAGCTATAAGAAATAAAGGTGATACGACATCTCTCTGGTTCTCCTGGAGAGAGTTGGAACCCATTCTATTAAGTGAAGTATCCCAAGAATGGAAAAATAAGCACCACATGTACTCACCAGAAAATTGGTTTCCCTGATCACCACCTAAGTACACATTTGGGAATAACATCAATTGGGTATCAGACAGAGGTGGGGAGTGGGGGAGGGTATGGGTGTATACCTACATGATGAGTGTGATGTGCACTGTCTGGGGAATGGACATGCTTGAAGTTCTGACTTGGGGGGATAGGGGTGGGGGAGGGGACGGGTGTATACCTAC
>CM052442.1:116583758-116617819 GCA_028533085.1 Varecia variegata | reverse complement strand
GGGTGTGTTAAATAATGCCATGAACTACACAGGCTTGACAGATGATTGGAAAATCAGAATGTGGAATTTTAAAGGAATTCCAGATCAGGAATTGTGGGTCCAGATGTTAGTGTCACTTGTCTTAAATAGAAGGTGCAGGTGAAAACAAGTACAATGGAAATAAAGCAGTGTTACTAAACTCTAACATGATGCTCTCACTTGCCAAGGTCAAAAACCGGCTCTCTCACATTCATCCATACAACAAATTTTTTTAATGAGCATCTTCTATTTGCCAGGCACTGTTCTAAGTCCTGGGAATATGGCAGTGAACCAAACTGACAAAAATTCCTGAATTTATGGGTCGTACATTCTCATGGGGGAGACATACAATAAGTGAGTAACTATATAATATGCTGGATGGTGAAAAATGCTCTGAAAATAAAATAAAAACCTACCAGGAAGATAGAGAATGTCATAGAAGGGGGGTGGGGGGCATATGCAATAGGGCAGACAGAGCCACCCTCACGGAAAAGGCAGCATTTGATTAAAGATCAGAAGGAGGTATACATATACCACATTTTACTAATCCATTCATGAATTGATGGACATTTGGGTTGTTTCCACATCTTTGCAATTGTGAATTGTGCTGCTATAAACATTCAGGTGCAGGTGTCTTTTGTGGTATATGTATACCACGGAGTATTACTCAGCTATAAGAAATAACGGTGATATAGAATCTCTTTTGTTCTCCTGGAGAGAGTTGGAACCCATTCTATTAAGTGAAGTATCCCAAGAATGGAAAAATAAGTACCACATGTACTCACCACCAAATTGGTTTCCCTGATCATCACCTAAGTGCACATTTGGGAATAACACCAACTGGATATCGGATAGAGGTGGGGGGTGGGGGGAGGGGATGGCTGTATACCTACATGATGAGTGTGATGCGCACTGCCTGGGGAATGGACATGCTTGAAGCTCAGACTCGGGGGGATGGGGGGGCATGGGCAATATATATAACCTGAATTTTTATACCCCCATAATAAGGTGAAATAAAAAAAAAGAAGGAGGTGAGAATTCAGCCACATAGAACTCTGGGGGAAGACACCCCAGGACCCAGGAGATGAAGTGTGCTAAGTTCCCGAGGTGGGAGTGTGCTGAAACTGCAAGGCAGTGGTAGGAGGAGAGAAAAATAGGGATGAATAGGGATGGGGGGAGTGGGGAGGGGCTTTCAGTCTTAGGGGAAGACTGACTGAATCTGTCTGTTAACAAGTGAGCAAGAGCTCAAGAAGCCTCTAAGACCAAGATGAAACTTTGATCTCATGGAATCAGAAAGATGGTCCTAAGATGGAGAATGAACGAGCAGGGTACCAAACGCCCTAGGACATAAGTTAATGCCACTGGAAGTTACTTGGCGCACCAGCAAGGGCTGCATTGCCACACTTTGGAAATGTAACACAACACTATTCCTGCTCCCTTCCCTCTTTTTCCCCTCAACTCAAAACCTGGTAGTGGTCTACCTGAGAACATGCTTCTTTCACCAGAAATCGACATTTGCAGATACTAAATGGGCCCCCTGTTAGTTTTAGGGCTTGGACAGCTGAAGCCACTGAACTCAAAAATGCTCCCTTGATCAGAGTCCTGAAAGGATTCCCCAGCCCCGAGAGCCGTGTCTCTAATAGGATTATACCTGAATTAAAAGACAGGACCATTTCTAACTTAGGGCACTCTCTGGCTTTGAAGTTTGCCTCAACAAATGATCCATTTTTATAAAAACCAGAGCTGAAGAATGACAAGGAAACCTGCAACTATTCCCAAATGGAGAGCTTTGTACAAGAGAATCAGGGGAGAAGAGACATTTGAACGAACATTCTGTATCTGCCTTTGAGCAAATGATGGCATAAAAGAGAAATGTTTTTTCTCTCCTGAAGCATTTGACTAAACTGAGGTCATTTTTTCCCATAAGCAAAGAGGGTCCAACGTCCCCAAACCACGTGTGTGTATGCCTGGGGGGGAGGGGTGTGTGTGCATGGGCACCCATCCCACACGAGCTCAGTGAAAATGCCAGTGATGTTGAAGTCAACACGTAGCAGCTACCTGCACAGTGTCAGGTTAATGTCACGCGGATTGTTTCCTTCTCAAGTTACTCACAATGAGAGAAAGAGGAGGAAGAAGAGAAAGAGGAAGAGGAAGACGAAGAGGAGGAGGAGGAGGAAGAGGAGGTGGAGGAGGGAGAGGGACGAGAAAAAGAGAGGAAGAGGGAGGAACAGGAAGAGAATAAGGCACCTCATTTCCCTCATGTGCGAAATGGAAATAATGACATCTTCTTCATGAGATAACTGAGGGTTAAATGATTGGCATACGTAGTGACTGGCACATAAAAAGCATCAAATAAATATTTCTGGTTTTCTCCCTCCTTGCTCTTCATCAAGCTATGACCACTGGCTCATTGTTTTATGTCTGCTCAGTAATCACTCCCTCAGGAAGGCCTCTCCTGACCTCACCCAGAACATATCAGCATGCCCACCCCTCTCTGGTAATGCACCCAGGTGTAAAAAGGGCTAGTTCCTTCCGGAAGCTCCCAGGAAGAATCCTTTTCTTGCCTTTTCCAGCCTTTGGTGGCCATCTGCATTCGTGGCTTGTGGCTGTATGGCTGTGACCTCTGCTCCCATCAGCCCATCGCCACCCCTTCTGCAGACAAACCTCCCTCTGCCTCTATCTGCAAAGGGATGTTTAACCACATTTAGGGCTCGCCCCCCAATAATCCAGGACAATCCCCTACATCGAGATCCTTAATTTAATCATGTCTGCAAAGTCCCTCTTCCCATATAAGGTAACGTTCACAGGTCCTGGACGCTAGGACATAGATATCTCTGGGGAGCCGTTATTCAGCCCACTACACTACACGCGTGTTCTGTATTTGTTAGGCATGTCTTTAGGTGTGACAGAAAACCTGACCAACCTAGTGCATTTTCTCACATAAACATAAATCTGGAGGTAGGTACCATTGATCTTCTGTAACAACATCAACACAAGCACCTCTGAAATTCTCTTGATCCTTCTCTTCTTTTCACGAGAAGCACCTATAGCTATAGGCAGTGTGTCTGCCTCAAAGACAAGAAGTGACACTGAGTGACATCAGCCACATCTGTTTAGTATACTAGGGAAGCCAAACCTTTCCCAGAAACCCTCCCAGGAGATGCGCCTTGTGTCTCGATGACCAGACTGGGTCTTAGTTACGTGACCCTAGTCTCTGAGGTTGCACCTGGGCACTTCTACTTAGTTTTCTTTTGGTTCCTATAATGAGTCACTAAATCCAACCTTCACTCAAGAGGTAGAAAATTAAACCCCCCCTTCTGAATGGAGAAGTACCAAAAAGTTTGCGGATATATTTCAAACCGCCACATACCCGGATTATCTTTATGCTTTGGTAATAGCCTTTTCACCCGAAGTCATTAACTAAATTAACCGGGAGTATGTGTAGACCTCGTTGATAGTAGTGACGGTAGCGAGAATTAATAGCTGTCATCTGTTTTAGCACTCAGGAGGTTCTAGTAACTCCACAAAATATTTTACATCTATTATCTCATTCAATCCTAAAAACAACCTTGCGAGCCTGATACTTACATTATTATCACCGATTGGTCATTGTTCACCATCCTGGCAACCAATCCCCTGGGAGGAGCATAAATCCCCGCCCCTTGACTTTGTGCTGGGCCACGTGACTTGTTCGGCCAATGAAATATTAGCAGGAGAGACAGAGGTTTGATTGATGGGGCACATGCCCCTGCTCCTCCAAGGAGGCGGCGGGACGTGTGCAATGTGGCTGCCCCAGTGGACTCCCAGGAACCTGCAGTCACCACGCCGGCGAGTCCAGCCAAGATCAGCAGAGACTCCCGGCTAAGTGCAGACAAGTTCATCCGACACACAGATGCTTGAGAAATTTTTAAAAATGAGTGTGGTTTTAAGCCACTAAATTTTGGGAGGTTCTTATACAGCAATGATTAAACATTACAAGCATCCTCTCCATTGTACAGATGCAGTAACAGAGGCTGGAAGAGGTGAGCAATTTGCTCAAGGTCACCCAGCTAGTAAGTGGCAGGGACAGGCTTGACACCCGAATCTGTCTGCATTTCAAACCCATTCTCTTAGTTACTATGAAATTCCATTCGGTGTTGAATCAATTCTTAAATGTTAAATCATTCTCCCTACAGCTGCAGCCTTTTCCTCTATATTAGAGAACAACATTCTAGTGACAGACTAACAAAATTACAGAAAAAGTCAATAAGGGCCTTTTTGACCACGAAAAAAAAAAATAAAAATATAAAACTGTGTGTCACATAGTTCAAGTCCCTTCTGACATAAGCCCCATCAGTCTGACAGAGCAAACACAGAAAGGATTTAAATTTTAATTTAACTGTAAGGGTTTCTTTGGCTCAGGAACAACTCATCTCCTTTTAATTTATCAGAAGACACAGTACCGTAATAAAATAAGACAAAAATCTTCCAAAGTGTAAAATGCATCCACTCTCTGAAGGTTTCCAAATTGTATATTAGTTTGCATTGAATTTATTTTCCTGATTAGATTGCCTCGTAGCTACACCAGAGCTAGAGGGACATGATGCCAGAAACACCAGGCAATTTTGCAACAAAATCCATCAGTCCAAAAGGAAAGGCTGCCACTCTCTCACTCCAGGGCTTCTAGAGCTCCCTGTGAAGACACGTGGGGACTGAGGTTCAGAGAGGACGCACAGTGATTGTTTTTATCAAGTGGTGGAGGTTGGACTTCCTCATTGAGGACAGAGAAAGAGAGAAACCTGGCATGGGTGGTTCAGCTACGTGTGTCACCCACACTCCAGCTGCCTTCAGTGCTCCTGTGCTTATTTAATTCTCACAATAATTCTGTGAAATGTATGTTATTCCATTGTTACAAATTAGAAAACAGAGGTTTGGAGAGTTTTAAGAAAACATAGGCAGAATGTATTCAACGAATAAGTAGAAGAATTAATATTTGAGAAATAGTTCTAATCCTGTATTTTATGTGGCTTTTCATTAAAATATACTAATTTATTAGTGGAAATAAAATCATAATTTCTGAGTCAAAAAAAAAACACTGCTGTTGAAGCTTTGGGATTGACGAATAATAGAAGATTGTATAATATAGGAAGTTTTAGCTACAAGTAAGGAAAACCTATTAAAAGTGGCTTAAATAATGAAATGTGTCTATCCCATGTAACAGTCCAGAGGTGTTGTGGCTCTGGGGTTGGTTAATTCAAGGACAGGGACAGAACATAGCATAGGTACCACTACTCTTGTACCCTTGGCAGACATTATTGGTCAACCACAGTATTCTTTCTGTTGAGCCCAAACTTATGCTCAGAATCTTTCTTAACCCGAGGCTTCAAGTAGCTATTATCAATTAACTGGAGTTGGCAAGTCATATGAAGTCTATGAAGTCTATTATTTTCTGATGCAGACCCTCTCTTTCCCAGTGAGTGAATAATTGTGAAGCACCTGCCATGCGCTCGGCTCTCCTGACAACCAACATGGTTCTAAGACAAACAGAGGAAACCATCCTCACCCTCATTAGACAAAGGACTAACTGGAGAGACAAAATACAGATACATGAAACAATGAAGGAACTTATTTTAAAACTGCATTAGTGTTGATAAAAAAGAATAGACTGTCTTCATCACTGGTAAAAAAAAAAAAAAAAAAAAGATATACTGTAAAGGGATAATTTGGAGGGTTACCTCTTTTGTTTTGCTTTTATTTTTGACCTGGGTCTTGCAACATTCTTATTAGTGGCATCTCCATTTCCAATCAGAATATGTCTTGCATTAATTTGACTTTATTATTCTATTTATGAAATATCCCCTCAAAGCTAGGAAACTTCTGACAAGATACAGGCTTTTTCTTTAACAGATAAAAGTTGGATTTGTCGAATAAGTACTGTTTTGGCTCAACCATTAATAGGATGATATTGATGTCTATTATGCTGCAATGTTGTGGGCTTTTGTTCAAAATTCTCCTTTGACCATGACTACAAAGATAATTTTAAATGTATATTTCTTGTTGTTGTTTATATGTAGCACCCCAAAGGTAATTGTTCACAAATATTTAATATGGTTTGACTTGTTTAAAAAAAAAAAATCCCTCCCCCCACCTGCTTCATAAGTTGGATAAAAACTTGATTTGCAATCTGCACTTCAGGTTTCAGGTTTTGCACTTTGCATCAAATTTTGCTAAAGAAATAGCGTCCTGCATTGGAATTTGAAAACATCGTTGGCTGAGATCCCAACTGTGCTGCAGTATTTTAAAATGAAGTTTGCATGCAATGATGTTTAACAAGAAAAAGATCTCATTTAAGGAGACTCGGGAATGATGATTATTTTCCTTGGGTATCTGTGACAGCCAGTTCTCCGGAAAGGGGTCATGAGGAAGTCCTCCAACATTTAGAGACAGAACAGAAGATTACCAGGAAAAGGCAGGGCTGAATCTGGAATTAGGTGCAAATTCAAGAGAAAGCAAAATTAAAGACAGAGTGAAAATTTCAGCCATCCCAAATTCCCAGTCTCGGTTTGCTGCCAAGAATTACTCGTGTGGCCAACAGACCCTTATGCATCGTGGGCACCTGCCATCCCTACAACAACTCTGTTTTGATTTGGCTATTGCTACCCACCCCTCCCCTGTATCCTCACCTCAAGGCAGCACCTGCCCCCCAAATGCCCCAAGTCTACTTGCTCTGATGCTGCCCAACTGATATTTGGTTTTTGATTTATAATATAATCCATAAAATACTATAAGCCATTTATTTTTCAACTTTTACAACTTAACCTTTAAAATTCTTCACAGATTTTATTATTTTCTACATTTACAATTATTTTTCTAGGAGTATTCTGTTTCAATTTGGCCAATAAAGGCAGGGAACATAAAGAGCTTTAGGAAATTCTGGTAAGGTGTCATTTTATTACAATGAATAAAATAGAACAGGTTTCAATGAAATGTAAAAGAAAAATGCAATTTTTTTCTTATTATAAAATCAAGACATGCTCATTGCAATAAATTCAGACACTATCCACAAGTATAAGGAGGAATTTCAAAGTCATCTTCAATATCCCAGAATAACCACTTTTAACATGTCCGGTGAATCAATAGAGACTTGTTCATTCTCACATGCACATATCTATATGTGTGTACATTTTAAACAAAATGAGATCATGCATATTTAGTTGCCTGTTTTTTTTCTACTCAATAATATACCGTGAGCATTTTTTCTATGTCAGTAAGCATAGATTTTAATAATCATATTAAATGCTACATAGGATTCCACCTATTGATGTACCAAAATGTATTTTGCTAATCCCATGTTGTTGATCACACAGGGAAATTGAATATCTGAATATTATGAACCAGCCTGCTGTGAGTGCACACCCGACATCCTTGCCCAATCATGACCTAGTTGATCTTTGCAAAATAGAATAATGGCCCTGAAATTCTGCTGCTTAAGAAAACTTTCATGGTTGCTATTCTCTTTGGATATTACGGGCAATAGTGCCTGGTGCAGACGCGGTGCCTGTGAGTGCAGGGGCAGGGAGTGAGCAAGGGGGAGGCATTTCCATGCACCATCCGAGCCGAGGGCATCAAGAACAGGAGGACAGGGGCCTTTAAGGACTTCTTCAAGCCTTTACCCAAAAACACTCCCTAGAGCTCCAGAAGTCGATGGGAGACTTGAGGGCAGGAAGCTGAAAATCTTGCCCATCTTGGTAAGGGGCAGCTCAGAGAAAGACTATTGGTTTCTATTAATGTGGCTGACTTCTGACCTCCCAGGAGGGAAACTTAGAAAAAAAGCAAATGAATGAGCATGTTTTGGATGCACTACGAACGAAGTGGCTGACTTAATTCTCAATTCTCCCCAGGGGAAAAAAAAAAACAGAGAAAGTCTCAGAATCATCACTTTCAGAAGCCAGCTCAGAGACCACCTGGAGAAACCTCACTGACCCTCAGTGGTTCCCGGGACTGCAGTTCAGAAGCCACCAGAACCAGAATAGCCACCGCCCAGAGCAGCTTCATCCACTATCCGATGCTGCCTCCTTCTGCCAGCCGTTAGCAGGTGAACATTTATTTCCCCCCCTAAGGAGCACAGTAGCTAACTCTCGGCATCTGTAGCCAGGGTTTTGGGAGTGTGGCTGCAGGGGCTGTTGGATCTCAGCAGCTCGTGACCACCCCCCATTAGAGAAAAACTTCAAAGTCCCATTGCTGGCTTCTCTCCTCGTGACAAAAGGGCAGCATGGCAATGTGTTTTGCTACGCCACCGCTATCATAAACGGCTCATAATCGCCGCCATCTCTCTGAAATCAGTTGTTTCTACAATTAATGGCTGATTTCACAGGACATTAACCAGCCCCAGCCACAGTTCATTAACTGCTGGCGAGTGGGAATAAGCCTCTGTTCAAAGGTACTTATGCTGCCTGCAGAAGACTTGCCGATGGTGAGCAGGGACGTGCGCCCAGGGGACAATAACAAGGAAGATGGCCTTTCTGGGCACCTGGAGTCACATGCAGGGTGGTGGATCTCAGCAAGATACTTGCAGTGTCTCAGCTGCAGCCTGACGCTGGGGCCAGGCAGGGAAGAAGCAAGAGAACAGAGCTGGGACCTCACCCCGGTCCATCACAGGGAGGGTGTTGCAATCCCCTGCAAATGGCCCAGAGTCTGGCCCATCTGCAAGCTCCAGAGATGAGGGAAGGTGGGAAGTGGGCAATCCACAGAGAATGACAGCAGGAGCTTTAGGCAGTGGGCAAAGGGGAAAGTGCTATCTGATCGTGGAGGCTCCAGGCTATAGCCCTGTCCCTCACACGGGACTCGAAGCTTCACTAGAGCCAGTAGTGGGTCTTCTGCTCAGCAAAGCACTCCCAGGTCCTAGACCAGTGCTGTCATGTGATGAACAAACTGGAGAGAGAGATTCAAAGCCAGAGCAAGGTGTGCTGGCTCAGAATAGAGACCTGGACTGGCAGGGAAAGAGAGGCAAAACCCTATGTAGGAATGAGGCCAAAAGGAGACCTAGCACAGGCACAGGTTCCAGAGCACCTGCCTTCAGCCTTCCACTTTCTAACAGCCCCTGCCTCGGTCAAGGTCAGTTTGGGAATCAGACAGGCCCAGGGAAGGTCCCCAGCAATGTATCTCCGGGAGAGGAGGGCTGGGAAGGTCAATCTTCCTTCCTCAAATAGCGTGTGCCTTAGGATGGCCAACAGGCACCCCTTTTGGGCCTCTGCTGCTCCTCTGGCCTCACCTCAAACTCTTCTCTTCCCACCACACTGGCCTCCTCCTGGCTCCTCCTACATGTCATGACTTTCCCCACGTGGGGGCCTCTGCACACACTGCAGACCTCTCGTATCCAGTGTGCTTCCCTCCCCTTTAGGTTTCATTGATCCAACTCATCCCGCAGCCCTGGCTCCAGGAGAAGCCTCCTCCCCATTGGAGATGCTCCCAGCCCTCGGCATCCTTCTCAGCACTGTTGCAGTCTGCCGGTGTCCTGTCACGGTTTGGTTAATGTTGTCACCCACCCCTGGACTGTCAACTGCAGAAGCCCATGTGCACCGCATTCGGCATCGTTTCCCAGCGCCTAACACAGTGCCTGGAATGGAGTGGGTTCTCAATACACATTTTTTAAAATGAATGAATGCAGATGAATGAGGCCCTTTATTTCCCAGTGAGCAAGCCGATCAGAAAAAAAATGAACTGGAGGGATCTTCGGAGTCCTCCAGCAACAGGCTGTCTGCGCAACGTGTGCCTCTAACCACCTTAGGGAGCAGGACGCAGAGGAAATACCAGCAAAAGACAAAGCAAAACATGGGCAGAAATGGCTTGTTTTCATCCCGTGTGTTTTTCCTTTGCCTAATCAGGCTGAAATAGCACATTCCCTGGGAGGCCGGGTATCTTTACAGATGATTTCACCACTTTCAAGCATTTTGACAAGGGTTGACTTGTCAAAAAAGTTGACACCCTGATGCTGGGTTTCCTGGGTCTCTGGCCTAAAAGAAAAAAAAAATACATTGGAAGCATCTCAAACCGTTTGTAAAGTGAAATGGGAATCCACTGACCTAATCTCTAGGATGGGCATTATAAATCATTTTTAAGCTTAGTGTGCTTTTGTTTTTGTTTGTGCCTCTTAAAAATAGAAACAAGAAGAAATGTGCCCCTCCCCCCACCCAGGGGTTGCTCACGACTGGCTGGGACCTTTGGAATTTTGTCCTCCATGGGAGGCTCCACCGGGGGCTGGAGGGGCTGGGATTAGGGGCAAAACCAGCAAATGAGCTCAGAAAGGCAGGAACAAAAGCCGAAAGAGATGATCTCACCTCACAGCGCCAAAGGAACAAAGCTCCCACCCAGCCCTCTGTGATGTTGCTTCAGTTCGGTGGCAGCCTTTGTAGCCGCAGCTTAACGGTTTACGTGGGTGACGTGCAAGATGCTTTCACGTTCATTAACTCGTTTGATCCTCACAACTCGGGGCAGGCGAGCAGGGCAGGGCTTACCGGGCCCCTTTCACCAAAGGAGAAAACAGAAGCTCGGCTTTCGAGTGACCGTGACCCAGCCAGGGCTTGACACCCACTCTTTTTGACCCCCTAATCAGTTTGCATTGTCCTGCGCAAATCTTCCTCCCAGCTTCAAACTAAAATACTACTACTAGCTAATACTTATTGAGGGCTTACTGTGTAACACCAGGGACTAGGCAAAGTATTTTATATGCATTATCGTATTAACCCCTCTGGATAACACCATGAAGGTATGTATTAGTTTCACGTGGCTGCTGTAACAAATTGCCACAAACGTGGTAGCTTCAAACAACAGAAATGTATTCTCTGAAATCCCTGGAAGCCAAAAGTCCAAAAGCAGTTTCACTGGGCTAAATTCAGAGTATTGGGAGAGCTGGGTCCTTCTGGAGGCTCCAGGGAGAATCCATTTCTTGTTTCAACTTCTGGTGGCTGCTGGAATCCTTTGGCTTGTGGCGTATCACCCCAATCTTCAAAGCTCCCTTGGTTCCATCTTCATCTTTGCATTCTCTTCTCCTCTGTGTGTCTGAAACTTCCCTCTGCCTCCCTCACATAAGGACCCTGTGATGGCATTAACAGTCACCTGCTAACCCAGGGGGATCTCCCCAGCTCAACATTAACTTAATCACGTCTGCAAAGACGCTTTTTCCAGATAAGCTAACATTTGCAGGCTTCAAGGATTAGGACATGGATATCTTGCCGAGGGTGGGAGGCATTTTCAGCCCACGGCAAGTAGGTGATGTTCTTATCCCCGCTTTGCAGAAAGAGGAAACTGAGTCATGGAGAGATGAAATCGTATGTTCAAGCTCATGCAGCCAGGACAGATGAAAGTAGGACTTAAGCCTGCTGAGCTCTACTGTCTCCCTACCTAGCCCATGACTTGGGCAATCGTCTTAAAGAAATAGAATAAAAGACAACTCCAAAGAGAGTCTGATTGTTTGCTCCTAAGCATCAGATTGGCAGTTAGCAGTACTGCTACCCAGGGAAGCATGAGGTCTAGTACGTGAACCTCAGTCCTAGAACACGGTCTCCCATGCACATGGTTTTAGGCAGAATGACTCAGCTTGCTCTGAATAAGTTAGCCACGTCTGAGGGGCTCTCAGCCCAGGAACCACATCTTGTTGTCCATGGAACCACCCTAAAGGCATGGGCTGCACCCCTTCACCTTGTCCTCCCACACCCAGGTGCTTTCGTCCAGCAGGGGTTCAGGGAACAATCTTCATTCTGGTAGCACAGGCCCAGGAGAGGCTAGGAATTCATGACTCCTACATAAAGAGACATAATTTTGCTCTGGAGCTACTATCCTAGGGAAATGTATTATATAGAGTAAAGTCTTAAAACTCTAATAAAAACAATTTCCACTTTAGGTCCAAGCAGGTAATGGGAATCCCAGGGTGACTCAGCTTTGTAACAGCTTCCAGAATTTTGTACCCAGCTAAGAACTAAATATGTGTAGATAGAGTTGAGAAGAGGCAGAGAGAGAATGAGTCACTCAGGACTGACAGGAACCTCAGAGACTGGACCCTTTGACACTGGCTCAGACAGGACGGGATTCCCAGCTCCTCCTCTTGCTTCTCCATTACGGACCTAGGTACAGCAGGCCCAAAAGAGACAGCCCTTGTGAAAAATGGAACAAGCGTGTGCACTGACTCAACCTCAGGTCTGAGATCCTGTAGGATCAACTTCGATTAGTGACAACTCATCTTCCTGGGTTTCGAAATTGAGCTGAGCCATCATCACCAGCCCAGTACCTGTGTCATAGTCAAGAGGTTCAACATTTCAGAAGGGTAAATGGGGAACAAGAACATTAGGTGAAAACAAGAAATAAGACAAAAACAAGTCAGGAGCAAATGTGATTAAGAGGAGAAAGAGTTGTTTCAGACTACTTCTCTTTCCGTGGGCAGAGCACAAGGTACTGATGTTTGGGATGAATGTTTTACCACCCAAGAAGCAAACAAGTCTCCAGGAGCCTCTTTCGGGCCACACCGAGCTACTACCCGTGATTTCAACGGCTACAACTAAGTCACAGCAACACAACTTTCACAAGCCGGGGCACTCACAGCATTAGTTCATTGTTTCTGCGACCTGAGTCACACATTTTCCCCAACATACAAACATGTCCCTTGAAGCCACAGCATCTAAGCAGCAGAATGAAGCCCGGTCAGCCCCCAAACCTTTAGGGAAGGGAGCCAAGCACGTTTTTGATTAGGATTCGAGACCAGGGTTTGAGTCCCTTGTGAACTCCCCGAACTTCTGAAGAACCAGGGTAGCTAAAAGGGGAACAAAGTCAATCACATGCTGCAGTAAGTCAGAGGATCTTTCTGACTTTGCATTTTCTTACCCATGTAATGGGCTTAAGAATCTCGGCCTCCTGATCTTGAAGAAGTTCTCATGAAGAACACATATATGAGCATGCTCTGTAAATCATCCCGGGCTTGGACTACTGATTTTTCACCAAGGAAGGGATAAACAGCAGGAAAAAAAAAAGATTATTTTCAAAATCAATTTCACATGTCATAAAAACATGTGTTATGATATTCAAGTATAGTTTCATTGGAGTTGAATAAAGGGGTCTTTTAAAATTAAGGCTTGGGCTCATCCCTGCTTTAGGACGACAGTTCTAGCCATGAAAGTAAGCCACCCATTTCAGCTAGAAACTGACTTCTGAGTCAGAGTTCACGCTCCCTCCATGACATTTGCCCCTCACCCATATTATCCAACAAGAAGACATCTGCAATTTACCAATTTTCAGGCACATCCATTTTTTTGGCTCAAAAGGCAAGACCTAGGCAACTTGAATTCCTGAGTCTTGCTCTTACAGAATTCAGACAACTCCCACCCTGCTAGGAGAATCCTCACCACCGCCTGTCTAGATGGCTGGGTAGGGCGAAGTCAGCTTCAAAGCTAAGGCAAGACAGGAGACAATTCCTTCTCTCCCACCCCAATAAGGATTTCTGCCTTCTGTGTTGAAGATGGAACTGAGCCTAATGTTTCTGTAAGATAGTGACTAACACACAGGGTATTTGTGAGGGTTTCCCTCGGGGTAGAAAAATTGGAAAAAAATGCACTGTTCTCTGGGTAAACACAGTCCTATACCAGGTCCCCAGCTTAGACAAGATCCAAAGTGTTTTTTCTTCCCCCCTTCGGTCTGCAAGTTTCTTGCCTGTTGAGTACTCATGGGGAAAGGGGTGGGATTTCTACCCGTTCCTTAGCCAGGCTGGCCACTTGCACAACTTTGCCTTTGACTTCCCTCTGCCAGAAATGTCTTCTTCCCAGTCCTCACTCACTCACTCGCTTTTTTACCTGGAAAACTCCTATTATCCTTCAAGATCCAACAAAAGTAGCCCCTTAGGTGAAGGCTTATTTCTCCCATAAGTTTCCCACCACCACTCTCACTCTATTACAAGCCCTATGAAGGCAGGAACCTGCCTTTTTCCTCACTTTTGACTCCCAGGGGTTAGCCCAATGCCTAGCACATAGTAATTGCTTATGAAGGTTGGTTGGCTGAAAGAATCAGTTTTCAAGCCCCCACAGCACTCTGTACGTATCTTGATAAGCCTTCAGTGCCCCATGTCAGAGCATATACCACCTTGTACTATAAAAGCAAGGTATTAGATGGAAGGGGGTATGCCTTTTAAGTTCTGCATCCCCCAAATCCAGCACAGAGCTTGGCAGAGCCCAAGTGCTCAGAAAGGGCCTGTTGACCCAAGGGTTGCCAAAGCATGGACGTAAAAGAGCGAGCTGCTCCAGAATCTCCACTTGCAGTGACCTATGCCACGCCCGTCACTCAGCAGGGTCAGAACAGGGAAGTGGAAGGTTTGTGCCTCGCTGGGCCCGACTAATGGCTTTCCTTAGGCATGAGAACCTGCTCCGGAGGTTTGCATCTGCTCCTCTTGACCTTCTGAAGGATAGGCCCGGCAGACTCTGGGACCCGGAAGGCACTGCAGACAGGATTAGGTTTCTTTACTTCCCCATCTGCAAACTTTGTTGACTGTAGCTTTAAATATTTATGACCAGTGCAGGAAGTTTGGCTGGAACAGAGAAGAGCTGGTGTGGAGGATCCTCTTCCCTCCGAGCAGGGGTGTGAGCAGAGTGCGCTCTCAGCACCCCGCTCCCTCCCGAGCCTGGGCCTGCCCCAAATGCCAGCCCCATGCACGGTGGGTGGGGGTGACTGTGTGGGGATTTTAAAGGATGGTTTTGTTCTCATCCATAAGCTATTTTTTCTTCTTCTAAAAGATGTACTCTTGACCCAATCGTGGAACACAGACACAATGCATAAAATTGTCTCTCAACCCATCCCTCCTCGGAGGGGCGCAGCCATTGTGTAAAAAGGCACAAAAGATTTGATTGGGGCCCAAAATTCCAAGTCGATGCTGAGTAGGCTGGAGAAGTTAGAAGTAGGATGCTTCGGAGAGATGATGTATTTTCTGTCTCTTTTTTTTTTTTTTTTTTTGGTAAGGAGAAAGAAGGAATCTTCCAGATAGGGCCTGCCCAACAGTTCCCAGCAGAAATACTGCAAGGAAGATAAGTCCCAACAATCACCACTGTTTATGCAAAATCTCTGGCAAGCGGCATCCAACTCAGCGAGTTTTCAAATATGCATCACCCCACCACAATATTAGCCTCCCCCACACCGTTTCCCGCTAGTGGATTTTGTTTAGGATCGTTTTCATGATTTGCACTCGTTTTGTAAGCAATGTGAGGACCGACTCCAAAAGAAAAGCTAATCAGAGCTCTACCCAGAGACCCTGCAATCGAAATCAGATGTGCTGCAGGAAAAATTAATGGCAACACAGAAAGGGAAGGGCTCGTTGCTGATTTCACAGCAGAGAGGAGTTGCTGACAGGAGGGCATCGTCTCCGAGCAGAGGGTCTGCGGGAATTCCAGCTGTGCAGCCAGCATTGTAGTTATCATGCATGAGGCAACATCGGGACAAAACACGGAACACGCGTGGGCCCCGAACATCAGGGTAAAGAAAGGGTGTTTGGGAAAGAGGGTGAAATAGCAAAGTGGTCTGGATTGCCTACAAATAGCTGTGAATAACTACTCGAAGGGATCAGAGAAGACCCCGAGATCCTGGTTTTGTGTCTCTCAGGCAGTTCCGTTGAGCAGAGCAGATTTAGCGAGAACTGGCTAAGTCATGTGATGGTAAAAATAAAACAACACAAGCAAAACAGGGACACCGGACAACACCCCTGGAAGTCATCCTGGCTTCTGGCTCAGCTCGTGAGGAACCTCGTAGGTGAAAATATGACTTGGAATGTAAATTAACGAGGGTCTAGTGAGCTATGAAGTCATGGAAGAAACAAGATCTCCTGCAACTGTGGAGGTGTGTGCCAACGACAGGAATGGAAAGAGCCAAAATATTTTTAAACTCACAAAGGGTACCATCCGAGTTCACTCAGTGAGTGTTAGAAAGGGACTTTTTCATCCACAAAAAAAAAAAAAAATTAAGAAACTTATTTGGCCTACCATAAATTATAAGATTGTAGCTAATTGGTGGCATGAAGGTAAACCCCAACTCAAAGATAAAAATGCACCCCAAAATCAGCAAAGCCTAAATCATCCTTTGATAAAATATAACTCTGATATTAGTGATCTTTTTCCTAATTTTCTGGTTCAATTTCAGGACCAGTTAAAATGGCCCACTTAGAGATTAAAACATCTCAAGAGCTTAGTTCACACAGCTCTGGTCTTCCCCCAGCTATTTCTTTATCTCTTTTCACGTGTTTCTACATGTACACTTATGATGCTTAAAGATATACATATATGTGTGGATAAAATGCACACTATGACCCACATATAAACACTAATAGTTGCTATATCCATTCACCCAAATCAGATTGCAGATAATTAGCACATTTAGTAGTTTTCAGCCACACGGTGCACTATAAAGGTGCTTTATCAAGGTGGCCTAATAAAGAATTCATTTAAAAGGGAATCTCAAAAACATGCACACAGTGTCACCAGCCAAATGTCATATGCTTTCTTCCATATAGCCTGTCTCCTGCCTTTAAAAATATAAATAGAAAGCTGTTCAATTTTAAAATTCAATTTATAAATTGCTCTGCTATGCTCTGTAACCACCATTAATAAATGATAATTGACTTTACCATTCTGTAAGCACCTCCGTTTCACTCGGGATACGTAGTCAATTATCTGGCGATAATGACGGCCACGCGCTATGTTACTGCTTAATTTCACAGGCCTGAGGTACATTTCAGATAAAGAGAGAAGGCAGGCAAAACTGGCCAGTTTCCCCTTTTAGTTAACATAGCTCAATTTCAAAGTCGCCATCAGAGATGGTTTAAGAGGTGGCCAGAGAAAGGAGCCAGCCGCATGCATTTTTCTGCAGGCGGCAGAGAGTGAAACGCAGGTGCACACAACCTGCCTGAACGGCGTTCGCCCAAACCCGAAAAGAACATCTTCAGGGGTAGCGCAGCATCCCTCATCCCACGCCGGTAAATCAGCCTGGTGACCTCTGGACGACAAGGGAAATCAGATGCTGGCCCTGCGGAGGGAGAAGGGGCGCGAATCTGTTGTATGCAGAATTCCAATCCCGCCCCAAGGAGCTGCTTTTTCATTTCATGGGTGCCCTTTCCTTGTCACCCTGACCTGCCACTGCATTCCCCAGCTGCTCAACTTTCCTCTCCGTGTACAGAGGACAGAGCTGCCTCTTCTAGTTGTGTTCTAAGGGAGCGTTTGTCCTGAAGGCTTTTATGAAACGAGGCGACTGTTTCCTGGCTGAGAGGTGGCTCTGCGGGACATATCAAAGTGCCTGCCGGTGGGATGGGAACACAAACCAGAAAGACTCCAGGGGTAGCTGACTCTGGCTTCTCCCTCCAACATGAGCGATCTGCAGCCATTTCAGGAGGTGCTAAGGTCTGAATTGTGCGTCCCTCCCCATTCCTAGGCTGTAGCCCTAACCCCACTGTGATGGTGTTTGGAGATGGGGCCTTTGGGAGGTGATTGGGGTTAGCTGAAATCGTGAGGATGGAGTCCCCGTGATGGGAGCCGTGCGCTTGTGAGAACAGACCAGAGAGCTTGCGGTCTCTCTGTCCTAGAAGGACAGAGCAAGAAGTTGGTAGCTGTGACACAGGAAAGTGAACCCCAAAACTGGGGTCCAGCCTGAAGGCCAAGTGGGTTCTCGGCTTTGTGCAGGAAAGAATTCAAAGCGAGCCAACAGAGTAAAGGAAAGCAAGTTCGTTGAAGTAACAAAGAAACAGAAGGAAGCTGCTGCACAGGCAAAGCAACTTCTGTCTCAGAGCAACAGAGCAGCACCTGCTGAGTTTCCAGGGTCTTGTTTTACACGTTCTATTTAATTCTGTGTTAAGCAAAGGGAGGATTATTTGTAAGGTTTCTGGGAAAGGGGTGGGGAGTTCCCAGAACCGAGGGTCCCTCCCTTTTCTAAACTAGGGTAACTTCTGGGAGTTGCCAGGGCATTTGTAAACTGTCATGGCGCTGGTGGGAGTTTCTTTCAATAGCTAATGCATTACAAGTGGGGTATAATGAGCAGCGCGGGGAACCTGAGGGGGTTTTCCTCACCACCTTGGTTCCAGCTGGTTTGGCCCGGCTTCTCCACCACCTCCTGTTTTAGCAGAGACCTTGGTTCAGGTCTTATGACTCCTTACTGAGCAGGACCCACTGGTTTCCTATCTCAGCTGTCCGCAAACCAACAAGTGGGCCCTCCCCAAGAACCCAACCATGCTGGCACCCTGATCTCGGACTTCTACTCCCAAACTGTAAAAAATAAATGTCTGTTGTCCAGCCACCCAGTCTACAGCAATTTGTTATAACAGCCTAAGCAAACTAAGACAGGAAGTTTAAAAAAAAAAAACCTTGAGATAAAAATTTCATTAAGAATGACAAACATCTGGTATCCTGTTCATAGGAACAAATGCTTCATGACAAAGTGAGTGAGGCCACATGTGAATCCCAACTCCACCTATTACTCTCCGGCAAGTGACTTGGCTTCTCTAGGTCTCAGTTAGGTCATCTGTAAAACACAAACAATCCCCCCAGCCCGTGTACCCACCTCAGAGCGTTGGAATGAAAAAGCATCAAGACAAGACTGATAAACGTTTAGCATGGTATCAGCACTGCGTAAATTCTCAATGAACATAATCCAGATTCCCAATGAGCTCGGAAGGAAGATTGCCCTGAGAAAGAATACAAGAAGCAGCACCTTCAGGAAAAAAAAAAAAAAAATCCGTAGTGACAGTGAAGGTACCAAACACCTGGAACTAGTAAGGACGCTGCACCTCCCCCGAGAGTCATCTCTACTCCCAAAGCGCAGCGTCTGCTCTGGCCGCACCATGATCCCAGACAAACGCCAAAACCCCAACCCGCTCATGAGGTTGATGCTTTGTCTTTCTGACGTCCAAATATGAGCTCATCCCGCTTCCTCACCCCACTCGCTGAACCCCACTACCCACCAGCGACTCTGATTTCATTTCACCATCAACATCTGGTGCCTCTAATTCTATCAACACCCAAACATATGGAAGGAACAACAAGACCCAGCGACGTGCACCATTATTTTTAAAAAACAAACCAGGTCCTAAATACCAATTGATTGCTAAAAGGGCACTTACTGAGGTTTATTAAGTACATAGAACATAAATCTGCTTGGCATGTAATTAATTCAAAATTACAGAAACACTAAATGTGTAATTAAATCTACATGGAATGTTTAGGGCTTTCGCTGGCATTTACAATGGAAGCTACAGGAAATTTATTAGCTAGCAATTTATTGCTCAAAAATACTCGCAAATCAGGAGTACGTTGATTGAAATCTAGCTTGTTGTCAATCTGCTGTTACAGGCCAATTAAGGTTCAAAGCCTTCCAAACCAGTGGCCAAACACCAGTGTATTTCTAGGAATAGAGTTTGACAGTTACAGCTAAGTTTGCCCTTTACGTTCAAGCTCAACAAGTGTCTTTATTCCCCTGGATGATAAGCACATGAGGCACGTTACTTAAATACTTAATGGACACATTAAAGTATGATCCATAGGAGACCTAGATGAGATAACAGCAATGTTATGTTTGGAATTCTCGCCAATTGATGAACTTCACTGTGTTTCACCAGAATAAAGTATGTTTTTCTGGCTCACTTTTAATCAAACATATAATATGAAATATGTGCAGAATGAAGGAATCTAAAGTCATTCCAGAATCTTTCCAACTCATTTCTAGGCTCTGCAGCAGGTTGGGGCAAGAGAGAACTATCCAGGGTCCAGAGCTGGCCCGGCCATCCTTCTATACGTCACACATCCCATCGGTCAGCATGGGTACAGGTGGTCTGGGGTACCCTTCAGAAACAACCCCCGGGGGTGCCACCTCTGCAAGCACCTGGAAGGCTTTCAGAGTGGAGCAGCCAGGTGGAGCACCAAGCCAGGTAAACCTGGAGAGAACTGTGACTTCTGGGGGCCCAGTCTCCAGTGCTTTATTTGACAATTTGCTCAGCAATGTTTCTGCCATCAGTTGCTACATCCCAGCAGCTGGAGGTTCTGAGCACAATACTTTTGAGAAGAATCCTCCAAACCTTTAGATTAGGAGGGATTGGGGTTTCTGTTCCTTCCATCTGAGTGTGTTAGAATTGCATTTGATTGTAAGCAACGTAAAACTCAACTACTAATATCTTTAAAAGCAGGAGTGTACTTTTTCCTTACACAGCAAACACCTGGAGAAATGTGGTCAAAGGCTCGTGCAAAGTCTCTACAACACGATGCCCCACCTTTCTCTATTGTTTGCTCTGTCATTTAGTTGTTCACTTATTTCATGCCACAAAATTGCTGCTGCAGTTCCAGCCATCATATTTACACCCCAGCAGGGATGAGGAGGAAGAGGAAACACCTTATCATCTGGCCAAAAAGGGTCATTGTCACAATACCAGCATTCGGAAAGCAGAAGAAATCCCAAAAACTTCATAGCAGATGCATAGCTATATCTTCCGGTGGCCACTGTGTCATGTTGCCTCTCCACCTCTAGCTGGAAAGTGGCATGGAAAGTGGTCTTACAAATGGAGGTTAAACGAATGAGTCAATACTATCTGCACACCATTCCTTTCTCATTCAGCTCCACTGACCAGACATGCAGCGTTTGGCATAGAATAGGAACTCAGTATTTGTCAAATAAAAGACTAATCCAGTTAAGGATCTGAGATGCTCCAGAAACCACTTTGTCAGTTTATTTATCCAACCAGACCAGGGGTGAGAAACCTGCAGCCTTAGGCCACATGAGGCCTTCTAGGTCCTTCAGTGCAGCCGTTTGACTGAATCCAAATTATACACAACAAATCCTTTTATTTTTATTAATACATTTTTTTCATCTTCCATATTTTTATTTTATTTTTAAAATGAATGTATTTAAAATACCAAAGAATACAATAAGTTTCAATGAAATAATCCTCCCAGAGTGGCCAGCACGATTAGAATACCAGTAAGCCATAAGGGCTAGATTGACAGCTGCTACACTCGTAATTTAGTTCTAACTTCCCCCACTTGACTGGTGCCACTACCGCATGAGGCTGGTTGTAGAAAGTTTATGGGGGTTGAGTATGCCAGTCTGTTATCTGCCTTTGACAGTGGTACACTGTGTTGCTATTGGAAGTGGAATTTGTGAACAGTTGCACAGCTCGACAGCATTTTTTAATTCTGTCTGTTTAACAATCCATCATGTCAAAGAAGACCAAGAGAAAGCTGAAGGAAGAAAACAGATTTTTTAATGAGGATTAGGAATTGCGATATTATCTTGTTTCTGCTAAAGATAAGATGATTTGCTTGTTTTGTGATACCATAGTATCAATATTAAAGAAATTCAATGCTCATCAGCATTATAACACCCATAAGGACCACAAATATTTTAAATTAGAGGGAGAGGTGCAAAAGGTTGTATTGCAGAAATTAAAAGATGAAAAGCAAAGACAAGTCTTTCAAGCAGTAATAAGACCTGGAAATAATGCTACTGAGGCAACTTATAAAGTGGCTTATATACTTGGGAAAAAAGGGAAGCCATCCAGTGATGTAGGAATTGTGAAAGAAAGTTGTAGGATGCTTAGACCCCGATAACATTTCAAAGTACAAGATAATTGCCCTTTCAAGGAGAACCATAACTGATCAGCATCATGAATTAGCCTTCACCTTAACAGAACAACTTCATGCAGTATTTCAAAAGGAAAATATATATTATGCAATCACTTTGGATGAATCAACTGATATATTGACTGGGCATAGGCTTTATACTTCATTCTGGTCATAACAAGATTTTCTTTGCTATGAAGAGTCACTCACTTTGGGCACTATTGCAAACAGAACATGGGAAATAGATATCTTCAACAACTTTCAAGATAAAAGTTATGAAGTTGGACTGAATTTGGTAAATTTAGTGAGTGTTTGTACAGAAAGTGCACCTTCCATGACAGGAAAACATGAAGGGTTTATTGCACAGATTAAGTATTAGCAGATTCAGATGTTCTCATTTCTTTTCATTGTATCTTGCATCAGCAAAATCTCTGTGATAAAGCTACTATTTTAAGTGACACTTTGCAACAAGTTGTAAGTGTTGTTAACTATATTCCTGCAAATGCAACATGGCATCACCAGTTTCATAACATGCTAAAGTTGAACAATGAGGTATTCAGTGTGGATTTGCCCTGTCATTCTAAAGTGTGTTGGCTATTGTAGGGACAGGTATTAGCCAAAATTTTATCTCTGTAAGTACAGATAGTTAAATTGTATGAAGAACATAATCAGCAATGTGAATGATTGAAGGAAGATTTCTATAGAAATGCAGCATTTCTGTGTGTGATAATCATGTCAAATCAAAACGACTGGAATATTTATTTGCAAGGTAAAACTAAGTCTATGTAGGCTATGTGGCAAAAGATCCAACCAAGCATTTCAGGGAAAAAAAAAAAAAAAGCTTTTTTTCAAAACACTTCTTCAAAAGGAAATTTCAGATGAATATTTTCCCTAGTTAGCAAAGGTCACCGATGAGCAGTATGTTATATACAAATCATTTGAAGAATATGCAGCTATTATAGACCTTATTAATTGGAGAATACAATGAAAAGTTCACTGACTTTGAGAATCATGACATCACACTCAAATTAGCATTTCAGCCTCACCTAGTTGCTATCACCAAGGCACCTAAAGAACTACAGATGGAACTGATTGAGCTCTTAGTAGATGACATTTTAAAGTCATTGTTTGATGCTAAGAAAGATCCAATTGAAATACAGAAAAACGCAGAATACCCACACCTTCGGCACATGCCCAAAAAACGCTTTCTTGCTTTCCAACCAATTATTGCTATGAAACTACATTCTCCTACCCAACACAAATCAAGATACCCTTAAGGTCACAAATGACTGAAATCCACCTAGAGGATCAACTGAAACAGTGGACCTGCATGCTCCAACCAGACATTCAAATCCTTTCCAACAAAAAGCAGACACAACAAAGTCATTAAAAGGTTAAATAACTTTAAAATGAACAAATAGTTTTCATTTTTTGAAATTAGTACATAGTAGTTAGATTTTTATAAAATAATGTGCATTTTTAAGTATATGTCATTGAAGTTTCTTGAATGAGGCCTTATTTGATTACAGCTAAATTAATGTGGCCTTCCAGCATGAAAAGTTTCCCCACCCCTGAACCAGACACTATGCCAGATCCAGGCAATACAAAGGTGAAAAGGTCAAATACTTGCAACTTTAAACAAGAAAAAATTTAGTTTTGGATGATGAAAACAGGCCCCCAAACCTGAAAGAGCTAACACTCTAGACCAGCACAGTCCAATAGAACTTTCTATGATGATGGAAAGGTTCTCAGCTTGAGCTGTCCAATACAGTATCCACCAGCCATGTGTAGCTAGTGGGCATTTGAAATGTAGCTACCATGACTAAGGAACTGAATTTATTATTTTATTTAATTTTAATTAATTTAAATTTATATGTAAATAGCTACATGGCTACTGGTCACCATATTGGACATCATAGGTCTGGCCATCATGCATACACATTAAAAAATCAGCAGATATCATTTTAATAGAGAGATGTCCAAATGTCATGAGAGTCTAGAGGTAGAAGCCAATTGCCAGGGAGAGTGGGGGGCAGGAAGGAGATGGTTTATTTAATCAGGGTTTTGTGAAATGAATAGGAGTTTACCACTTGGTATAGGAAGGCTGAGGGAAAGCATTCCAAGCAGTGGGGAAAATACCATATTGTGTGTGTGCCGCTAACTTCATCATGTGAATAGTGATGGGGACACAAAAACTATCAGAGGTGATGCCGAGGTTTAGAAGACAAGAAAGAGAGAAAAGTCTATGAAAAAATGTGCATATGGCAAGATGACCGCTTCACTGCAGCCAGTGCCGGCCTCCCAGGAAAACCTCCAAAGGCTCCAGAGGGTCAGCGCATCCAAGGTTTCCCACCACTGACTAACCCAAGGCCTTCTGAAAATATGTACATCTGTGCCTGGGTGGCCATTGAATTTCAAAAGCAACATTTCAAAGGACATTAAGTTAGCCTCTCTATCTGTAGTTCCTGTGAACAATCACCTTTTCCGCCTGGTAATAAGCCGACAGGAATTTTAAGGGTAGAATTCATATTTTTAACTTCCATATGCCAAGCTGAGTAAAGGGTTTTATGCCAATACAGCAAAAAAAATATAGACCCCCTCAAAAGTCATCATCATTAGGCTTATTTCAAAATCAGATCTAATATTAATTCCCAGGCAATAACCCTCTTTGGAATGAAAAGACTTGATTACTCTATAGGAATTCTAATGAATAGCGCTGCCATTTTCCCACCCCCACCACCGCCTTCTCTAAGCATTTTAAAGAATTTCTTTTTTTCTTTCTTCCTTTCTTTTTAAGTAACATTATATACAGTAGGAAAATACCAGCTAGGAAACTTTGGGGCTCTGGAGTTGGATGATCCTGGTCCTTAGAAGCCCTGGTAACAGGAACCAGAGAGCATTGCGGGGGATGTAGAAAGAGGCTGTTGACCCCGGGGCTGGGGGGGGGCGGCGGTCAATGATTCTCTGCAGGACTCAGAGCTGGTATCAGATTGGCCTGAGCAACAAGACGCAGGGAGAGATCTCTGGAACAAGCATATCCACATGGGATGAAAACGTCAACGGAAAGGAAAAGAATAAAAACAGTGCAGAGCTGGAAAACCTAAAATAGCTGTTTGAACTCAGTGTTGTTTAAATTATCCTAATCCTTAAGCCAACGTAACGGTCTAGGAGGTCTAGGAGATACACGCAGGCACATGTGACCAACAAGCAACAGTGGAGCCATCTTGGTACCCACAGGATGGAAGAATTCTCTACCGCTTCTCTGCGCCTTCATCAAGTCTCCTGAAACTATGGGATGTCAGGGCACAGGGTACTGGCAGTGACGAGGCATAACTCTCCCTTTCACAAATGAGGAAACTGAGGCCCAAGAAGGAAGGCGACTCACTCCAACTCACACACGCATTGCCCGAGGTGTGACGGGAGCCCAGGGCTCCTGAGTTTTAATTTGGGTTTTCTTCCAGCAGTTCAAAAGAACAAGTCTGATCCTCCCTGGATCCAGTCTCAGAAGGGTCATGACAAAATGAAGCATTATTCTTCATGAGGGCTGACTGTAGAATCACTTGCTCATGTCTTCCGAGGACGCAATCTTTTTTTTTTTCTTCTTCTTCTTCTTCTTGGTTCTAATTGATACTGCCCTTTTGGGAAACCCAGTTTGTTCTGTGCTACCCCACATCACTTCGGTTCCAGGAACAAGACGGAGAGGAACACATTTCACTCAAATGAAACTCAGTCAACATTTTTATGAGACCAAATGATACTGGGACATTAGCCATGAGGTGGTTCTGCCAGCTACAGGATTTGGCAAGTCATGACGTCTTCGAGAAGGTATATAGGGAAGAACTCTCTCGGGCTGAAGGGCAATAAATACACCCCAGCCATGCAGCCTGCAAGCTGGGACAGCCTCCTCTATGCCACAGTGCAGAGGAGGGATTTTTTTCTTCTGCTTTTCTTTTTCTTCAGTTGAAAAATTACTACACATACATGGAGAAATATAAAAACTTATCAACAGGGTACACAAATGCAGCCTCCATCACACTCCCAAACCCCAGGCCCTGTCTTCCAATGTAAGCACTGTGAACAACAGTATCTCATATATCTTCCTTTTTTTCCCCACCAAGAGGAACATTCCATACTCATTATATTGCCTGTGGTATTTTTCACTCCACAAAAGAGCTTTGAGATATTTCCATGTTACCCTATAGAGATCCACTTTATTCTTTTTTTTTTTTTTTTACAACTTCATAATGTCCCATTGTTGAAATGTACCATCATTTATTTACCCTTCTCTAATTAATGAACATCCTGGTTGTGCCCGGTCTTTTGTTTCTAAGTATCTGTGCTTTACAAACAGTCTCATGCACAGGTCTGAAGGGTAAATTCCCAGAGTGGACATTCTGGCTTCAGAGACATGTGCATTTTGAAATCAGAGACAGGATTTTAGGGCAGCCCAATAATCCCAGTAGAAACCATTCATCTCTGCACCCCCTGAGCTGGCTGCTTTTCCCAGATTCCCCCAGCCCCCTGGAACCTTCCGTCCTGCCCCCTAATCATTCAGGTGCTGCCTGTCTCCCCCACCAGGTCAACAGCTCCACTGAGGGCCAAACCCCACTCCCCTCTGAGTTCCACCCGATGAACCATCCTCTCAGGTGCGGAGAAAAAGGACTCGTTACATGTTTGCTAGAACAATCCATGATGCCTGTACAGAGGATGGCATGAATAGCAGGCAGTTCATAGGGGTCTCATGTGTTTTTTCAATGGGTTGTACTCTCAACCCTTTTACCATGAACATATGAGGTCCCTTCCTTCTTGAGTGGGGAGGGAGATGCCTTCCTTTAGGACATGCCAGTGTCCTTCAAAGTGACGCTGCTGGTGCTGAAGGGGTGAAGAAAAGACCGGAACTCTCACGGCCCAGTGGCTGTGCTATGCGTGCACACATGTGTGTCGTATGTGCATACCTGACCACGAAGCAGGCCATTCCACAGGCAGCTAAAGCAGACTGCCCGTGACCTTCCAGAGAACCCTACATCGCCCCCAGCGAAGGCTGTCAGCGGCGGGACTGCCTGGTGCTCTTTTGTTCCGGGCTGATTGGAGCTGTCACGGACAGAGTGCATCTCCCAGTGGCAGCCCGCTGTAAGCCAGGCGAGCAGGGCTCTCTCTGCCCAGATGCCCTGACCAGGAATTCACGGTGCACAGACCCCGGGGAATTCACGGTGCACAGACCCCGGGGCCTTGCTCCTCCAGTGAAGAGGGGAGATGCAGGAGATAAGAAATCGTGACAGTGAAAACCACAACAGTAGTGGATGACTAAGGACGTGCTAGGCACCGTCCTGAGTGCTTGGCAAATTGATAGTACATCTGACCACCACCCAGTGGCACAGGACTGCCATTATCTGCATTTACAGAGGAGGAAACCAAGGTAACTTGTTTAAAGTCACACAGCTAGTAAGTTGGTGCATGGCAGGGGCAGAACAGGCAAGCAGTCCACTGGCTCCACAGTGCATGGCTATTCCCCCAAGAGGCTAGGGAGTCTGTCTACACTGCAGACACTGCACTGAAGCATCCACACCTACCTTCCCAGCAGCCCGGAGAGGCAGGGACCATGAGTAACTCTATCTGCCAGTGAAGACACAGCAAGTCACCTCAAAGAATCTGTGGAAGAACCCTCTGCTAGAAATTGGAGGGTCTGGGAGCCCCTCGAGCCCCAAAGCCCATGCCCCACCAGTGCTTGGAACCATTGCTCTCTGAAGCTTCAGACCCCGCTGGCCCCCGCCAGCCTCAGCTGCCCTCATGTTTTACATGCAAACTACAAACGGCACCCTGCATCTGCTCTTGGGACCTTGGCAAACATCAGAGGCAATCTCCAGGGCTGGTGAAACCTTTTGGTTTAAAAACATCCAATGTTTAATATTATGGAAATGTAGATAGGCCGGAGATCACAAACACAATAACCTTGGACATGGAACAGAGGCCAACGGGCCTGCAGTTCCTTGGGAAACAATATTAATAGACACCACTTCCTGAGTGCTTATTGCTGGATATTGTCCTAGGTGCTTGACCTTTTTAAAATCATGTAATCCTCACGACCACCTTCCAAAGTTAAGTAGTGCTGTTTTCATGTTTCAGGGGAGACAAGGCACAGAGAGGTTTAGTAACCTGCCCAGAGTCACACAGCTTGTAAGAGCAGGGGCAGGACTCTAGGCCAGGCAGTCTGGCTCCAGAGTGTGACTGCCAGCCTTAGCAAACTTACAAAAAGAAAAGAAAAAAATAAAAGGAGATGCTCAGTTAAATTCGAATTGCAGGTAAATGACAAGTAATTGTTTTAGTTTGAGAATGCCCGGTGCATATCCTAGCTCCGCAGTCTGCATGTGTCACACACAGTGTGGTTAGCACAGTATCCAGGAGAGTCACCATCGGTGTGGATTCTGAGCCACCGAAGCCGTGAGACCCTCTGTCCCTCACACCCTCTTTCCCAGCTACAGGTGCAAGGCACAAGCACACCTCACTGGCCCCCAGTAGAGCCCCACCCCTAACCCGCTGGTGGCTTGTGATGCTGTCGAGGGAGGGATCTTCGTTCATCCCTGGGCCATGAAGCTTGGTGATGAGGCCAGTGAGTGGTTTCTCCTCCCCCGGGCACCGAGGTTTGGAATCAAACTGGAGCCATTTTGTTTTGCGTTTGCACAACGCAAATGAGGCTGATGCGCTCCTCGCGCTTGGAAACGGATAAAAAGAGCGGCGGGACCCTCCCGTCCCTCCGCGGGGAGTCGCAGGCGTAAATCCTGGGCTTCGGTCTTGGGTGTAAACACAGGAACAGATGAGGCTCTTCTGAAAATAACGCAATTAAAAGAGGCTGTATAGATGTGTATCTGGAGAGAGGGGGAGCAGAGGGGTTTTGTTGTGTTTTGGTTTGTTGCTTTTGGCCGGGGGAGGGGAACATGGATTAAGCCCTCAAAACAACCCTAAAACCGAAGCGAAGAGTAAAAGGCAGCTCGGAGACAAGACAGACGCTGCAAGCATCCACAGGGCCTGCTGTAGCACGCGGGGGTGGATCCAGATGTGAACTTGGAGATTGCCATTTGGGGTGTTTCTTGGGGCTAAGAACCATGAAGACACGCTTCCCCCTGCGGTTTTATGACCATGTTTAGCAATGAGTGATGCTGCCTGGATCTGCTCGCCTGCTGGAACGTTCTGCGGAGGATGCCCGGGCCTTGCAGCCCCAGCCTCCCCTTGCTCCCTACACCCCCTCTGGGCCCCCAAAGTTTTCTGTTTGCACAAAAGGGATTCTCAGCAAAACAGCATCCTACGCTGCAGGTAATCATGGGCCTCTTTCTCTTTAAATAGCTTCTTTTTAACCACAAACATGTATGTTTTTCATAAAGCTCTGAAAATTGTACTAGGCCCTGGGGAGGCACCAAGTGGAAACGCGGGTGCACAGAGATTAGAACTCCACTACTCCAGAGGTACGATGTGCTGTTTGTAACAATTATAATAATACACCTGTACCGCCATTGCCAATGCGCGCCAGCCACGCGGGGGCTCATTAGTATTGTATTAGGGCTGCATGGGGAAACAGATAATGGCCCATAATGAAAAATGCCAAATTTTCTATATAATAAAAATGAACTTGATTAATGAAAATCACTTTCAGGGAAAGAGTTACAGCGTTGTTAGAAATAAAAAATGATGTATTAATCCGACATTCTTACAGATGGTCCCAACCTCCTGACAACTGCTATTCATTTGAGATGCTATTAGCATGCATAATTATGCTAATTAAGTTGTAATTAAGCACCAATTCTTCAGAGGGCTTTTTTTGTCTATCATTTAATACAACTCCGTTGCAAAGAGTGCTTAAAGCTTTGTACAGTGTTTCATTCAAAAGGGGTTCCCAAATTTCTTAGCAAAGATTTAGCAGCTGAGCCATGGATAGGAGCTATAATCCTTGTTTTGGTTAAAGAAAAGTCAGTAAATACCAGCGGGGTCTGCCAGTTGTTGATAAAATAATGAACGCTTTCTGCTAAAATAAGCACAGTTCAAACCAGGGCAATTACAATGAGAACAAAATGTATAATTATCAGTAGTGATAGAACCATTGTCCTATTACATGGTCGGTTTTATTCTTTTTATTTGAAAAAAGGGGACTTAAGGAGTACATTCAATAAGAAATAATTAGAGAAAATGGCATTCAATATTTTATTAAAAGGAAAATAAATCAGAAAGCTGAAAATATCTCCTGGGGGCCGGGTTCTGAAGGAGAGAAGGGATCAGTGATTTTGTTTTCAGTTCCAAAGGCTGTTGAGATAAAGCTTTTACGAAGAACACCATAAAATGATAAAGTGCATATAAAATGGTTTCTTCAACTCCACTATCTACAGAGGCAAAATCATATTTTTTTTTAGGGAAGAAGTTAGTTAAACTGGCAATTTAGGGATACATATTTACCCGCCAGTTTGACTGAATTCTACAGCTTTCGTCCCCAAATATTTGTTGTGTGTGAGTATGTTGGACACGGACTTAAGTTTTGCTTTGTTTTGTCACTCATTCAGCAGGGATGAAGCCAGAAACAGCCAGAGAGCTTAGAACAAAAGAGGTTTAATAAAGGGCTTGAGGACAGTGTTTGTTCCAAGGAGGAGGGGCCTGCAGGGGCATTTCCTGGGACAGGATCCCCCTGCTCACCATCCTTCCAGAGCAGGGAATTCTGTTTCCTGAGAGTCACCTCCTCATCTTTATTCCACCCTGAGCTGAAGGGGAAGAGTCACCAAAGAAACTGGGAGAAGCCCTGATTCTCCCTAAACTTGACTTTAAGTAACACCGAGAGCCTGGACCACTGCAACGCCGTCTCCCTGTTGCCTTATCAACACGACCAGCCACAGTTAGAGGAATGGCTCCAAGAGGGAGCATCTGAAATACCATTAGGCCACAGCTTGGCAGCCTTCCTCCCTCTTTTAGCTATGGAATTTTTTTTTTTAATTATTGAAAATGAGCTTTTTGCTTTCTTTTCTGTCCCAATCTTAAATTTGGACTTGGTCTTTGCAAGTTGTTTTGTTTTAAGCCTCTGGAAAACTTACTCCTCGGGTAGGATGCTCTACAAAAACCACTCATTTTGCTTAATCTTCACTTTTTCTACCTGCAGGTCAGAGCAGGAGGGAGGTTAACTTACAGACAAACCTTGCACTTTGCACTGGAAGTCAGGGGCAGCAGGTTCATGGCCTGCCTCTGCCACAGTGTAATGTTTAGCAAATGGTTTAGCAAAGTCTCTTCATCTGTAAAATGGAACATCTATTAGTGGCTCAGAAGTGCTTACAGGTGATGATTAGATAAGGCAATAAGTGTAAAAGTAAGGTGAAAAAAAATGGGCCACTGTGGGGCTGTGTAGGATTTCTACTCAATAAAGATGTCTGGTATCACTAACCCTCCCCACTGATGCTGAGTATGCAGGTACTTCCACGCCATGGACACAAGTACACTTCTAATTCATTCATTCACTCTACACATATTTATTATGCATCTGTAGAGTTCTAGGTGCCACGGATACAGCTATGAACGAGCTGTCACATTTAAAGAAGATGTCAGATATAAGTGCCATGAAGGACATAGACTGAGCCATGTGGTAGGGAGTGGCAGGAGTCAGGGATTGATTTAAACAGCAGGGTCAAGAAAGTCCTCTCTGACATGTTGCCACTTAAGCAAAACCTGGAATAAGACAGTGCCAGCCCCAGGAGAAGGCTCCACGCACTACATCTCTGGTGGAGTGAACGGCTAGCACAAAGGCCCTAAAGTAGGAATGAGCTTGGCTGGTTGGAAAAATGGGAAGAAGATGAGATGGTTGGAGATGCCAAAAAGTTGGAGATGGAAAGCCCATGGGGTCAGAGAGGTAGACCGTATCAAGGAAGTCCTTGTAAATATGGTAAGGAATGTGGATTTCTTTCTAAGTGCAATGAGAAGACGTTGGGTTGTTTCTAATCAGGTAGTGATAGAGTCGTGTTGGCTTCTGGAGGGGGCTGTGTTGTAGGTGAGCAAAAGATGGACAAAGTAGAAGATCTTGGAGTAATACAGGCAGGAGATAGTGGTGACTTGGACAGAGGAGGTGGTGATAGCAAGGAGCAGAAGTGGACGCACAGAGGACCTATTTCAGATATACAGCTAGTAGGACTGACCACATATACACAGCACAGGTGGAGCCAGTCACATGTTGCAAAATATCCCCAAGAATATTTGCTTTCTATTTAACCATTTTTATAATATAAATGCCCTATATTAAACTGAAGATGAAAATTGGGCAATCATACAATCTCAGGCACAATATCTAAGATTTGAGGGAAAATCTTAGATAATGAGACCACCGATCTCTCAGACCTGGCCTCCAAGCACGGCTGGCAGGCATGCCCAATGCACCTGGCTAAGGCACTTGCATTCCACTGCAAAGAAATGTCAAGGCCCAGCAACTGGGGAGTGGTGCTCCACGGGTTATCTGAGCACTGACAAGAGAGTAAAGGGCTTCAGAAGAGGAAAAGAGAAACTTGCTTGCTGGAAAGAACCACAGGCTTAGCAGAAGGAGGAATTACTTGGTTGCCCTCAACTAGCAGAGACAGTGATGGGGGCAGGGAAGAGTGAAAAATTCCTCCTCCCGTGTTGTGCAGAAGAGGCTTGATTCCTCTCCAGCCCGCAAAGAGCCAGGGCAAACCATGTGCATGGTGAGGTGACATCTTTCCCTCTTTAATCTGCAATGTCAGCTTGTGAGGGAGGTGAGCTGAGTCTCACTGATGACAAATTGGATTACCCAGGTCACACAGCCAGTAAATGACTAAACCGGGATTCAAACCCAGACCTCTGACAACAGGACACTGTGCTTTCCACAATTCAGATAATCCAAGCAACTTGGTCTCTCCAGAGCTCCTTCCTACATATTCATGAGGAAGTAGGTTCTTCCTAAAGATCCTGGGCCCAAGGACCCCCTCTCCTGAAGGCATTGCACGGCTCCTTGAAAAATGAGCTCTTCTCTCCTTTCCTGGACTCAACACACTTTAAAAATATTCCTTTCCTGGTGATCATGATTGTGGTCAGAAGAAAATGTCATGGTTTCCATGTATAACAGTAGAATGGTGGAATGGTGACAGGGACAATTTAAAGACCTGATACTAAATAATGGCTTTTTAAAATAAATGATAAAAATCACCATAAGCAAAGTAAAAAGCAAATGACAAACAGGGAAAAATATTTGCAATCTGTATCACAACAAAGTTAGTATCCTGAATATAAATATATATAAACTTCAATAAGTAGAGAAAGAAAAGTCCAACATTCCCATGGAAAAAGGTACAAGAGATACTGGAGTTCACAGAAAAAGAAACACAATGGCTCTTAAATGTATGAAAAGGTGCTCATCCTTGCTAATAAAAAGAAAATTGAAAAGTAAAACTGCAGCTAGGTAGAATGTCACACCTATTATGTTAGGAAAGAAAACCTCCAAAAGTTTAAATATACATACACACACATACACTGCATACATGTATACATATTAAATATACATATATAAAACACACACACGCATACTGTATTGGTGAGGTAAAAACAGGGACTTTAGTACTTGGCAGAATTTTCAAATGGCACACCTCCTATGGTGAGAAATTTTAAAACATCTAGCAATATTATATATGCCTTTTACTCAGAAATCCCAAAGACACACTGGAAAAAAAATTGATATGAACAAAGTAATCATTGAAGCTCTATTGTAATAGTAAAAAACTGGAAACAGTGCACATGTCCATCAGTATGTGGTTAGTTAGGTAAACTAAGGTACCCCATTCCAAGTGGAGTATTATGCAGCTATTAAAAGGGAATAAATTATATCTGTATACTGCTATGGAGTGATTATTAGAAAATAAAATATTAATTTTTTAAAAATGCAAGGAGCAGAAAGCATGTGTAGTATATTACCTTTTATTTAAGAAACAGATGAGTGTGTGTGCTTGTGTGTGTATTTGCTTATAGTTATAAAAACACAAGTACACATAAAGGCAGGAGGAAAGCTAGACTTCTCCGAATCTACTGTTTTTCAGACATGTCTTTGGAACCATGCAAATGTTTTACCAAATCAAATTAACAATTTAATTCCAAATAGGAAAAAGTACTTTAAAATGAAAAACTAAGTGAAACAAATAAATTTAACAGTAAAATGTGAATCATCAAAGAGAAATTATTTCAAGTGACTTTAAAAAACAATAATTTGACAATGAGTTTCAAGTGGCTATATCTTAAGGTCAAAAGGAACCATAAATAAATATTTGTTTTGAGCATTTATATCGTCAGTATGAACTTCTAATGTATTTTTTTTCTTAAAAATATGTTTTGTTCCTATAGTTGTGAAAAGACCCGTGCAAAATGACACCCCAATACAAACAGTCCCCCAGTGCCCAGGCTCTCGTCTCAAAATACTTTTCTCACTAATAGACA
>CM052442.1:116550603-116583258 GCA_028533085.1 Varecia variegata | reverse complement strand
TGCCCAGTCCGTTTTCACATGGCATTAAATACGGTGTCCTCTGTTTCTTACCCTTTTCTGTTTTATCTAAAATGTATACAAATGAGCATGTCCTGTTTTATACCCTAAAACATTAAGACTATGTCTCAGTGTTCTTTCGGTGGCGGCCTCGCCTCCGAATTCCTCTGCCTTGTTCGGATTCTGGCACATCGTGTTGGTGTATGAATGGCGTCAATGTGTCCTACGCAGTCCCTGAATTCCTCCCGAAAAGCTGAAAATATTCTTTGTAAACATCCCATCGGGAAGAAAATAGGAAAGTTACTTAAAGGTCACGCTTCCATATTGTTTTAAGTGATTCATTAAATGTTTTAACTTCTTTATTTTGGAATCAGGGTCAGAGAATAGAAAGAAACAGTGTGTTATAGCCACACAGATCTAGGTTCAAATCTTGGCTCTGACGCTAAGGGCAATAAGGTTGAACCGTTTTCCTTAATCTTCCTTATATCAAATGCATCATTTTTCAAATGGGGTAAATAACAATAGCCCCATAGGATTGAGGGGAGGAGGGAAGAGTCTGGAAAGGAGAACATCAAAATGGTAAGAGTTTGGTCCAGGTGGTAAGGCAATCATACATCTGTAGGAGAATTTGTTGTCCAGCACAGAGTGGTCTTCCCAACATTTGTCCTGTAATTAGAGATGCATTTGTAGGCTGTTCTTCCTATTTATTCCTGGGGAGGTGTTAAATCACCTCAGCTATGCTCTGGCAGTCCCGCACTAGGGGTCATTGCCCCTGGAGAAGGAACCTTCCCACGGGTCTTCACCCAGCGTTCTTGCCAGAGGACACGTATTTTTCATCCCATGTTTCTACTGAAAAATATTTTCCAGCTGGGGCCCAAGGAAGAGCCTTCTTTTATCTTTCTCAGCTAAGATTCATCCCAAAGGGCATTTCCGATTTACAAATTAGTGTCTTGGACGCTAATTTCTTTCTACTACATCAGAGGGGCAGACTAGATAGAATGGCACCTCTTCAAGGAGGGTTCAGGAAGATATCTGGAGTCCTGTATGCATTGTCTGTACATGTCGTGGCCAAGGAGGAAATACAGAAGGGTGCCCCTAGGAGGGAAGCAGAACCCAAACCAGAAGGATCTGGATCTTTTGTCAGCTAGAAAGGGACAGTGAGAACACAAGCAGAATGCTTGACTCACCTGTAAGGGGACATTCGCCATTTAGGTATAGGGGCAACAGTCTGTTTCAAAGACTTAACAGAAGTTCATGATTGGACTTAATCCTCAAACCGAGTTTTGGAGCAATCACGCTGCTCTGGTGGGAGGGCCATTAAGAGTGAAGGAAGACAAGATTTAGAAGGCGCCATGGCCATGGTGTTGATGGGCATCCAGGAGTTCTGGTAAGGACAGAGGGAAGTGAACCAACTTGAGAACATCTGGGAGGCTGAATTTGTGTGGCTCAGAGATTATTTGGGGGTACGTAGCCAGGAAGAGGAACGTGCCAAGCATGAGTGGTTGGGCAAGTGATGGCGCCATTTGTGAAAAGGGCATCTAGACCTGGTGGCAAGTTCCAGGGAGCAAGGAGCCCCAGGAATGACTCTGAACACCTAAAGCAAGTACCCCTGCCCCTGTGGCAATGGAATTCCCACAATAAATCAATATATTAACGCTTGTCTATAGAATCATCTCTTGTGAATTCCGTCCACACAAGACATCCCTACACACTCCAGGTAAATTCATAAAATTGAGTTTGGGGAACAAAATATTAATAGCTGGAATTACAGGAACCTCATTCTTGGGCTGCCCCCTCTGTGGGTTTTGACACAGCTGCCGGCACATCTCCTTCTTCTTGTCTCCGTTTAATTTCAACAGGGAGCTGAGAGTTTAAGTTTCATAAATCACCACAAGAGAGGTGAAAGTAAGATGCTGAGGGAACTCAAAGAAGGGGCAAGTGACCTGCCTCTGGGAGCACAGGGGACATGAGCTGGGGTCCAAAGACACACAGGATTTGGAGTTTCAGAAAAGATTGGCATCTCCTTAATTTCAGAAAATGATAGTCGATATCAGAGGATGAAAACTCTGAAATAAAAAATGAGAAAGTCTAAGTACATAGCACTTAGCAAACAGTAAGAACTCATGAAATAAGTCTTTGATCTGGGTCTGAATCTTAGCTTAGCATCTCCTCCGTCAGGATATCACGTTCCTCCCTTGCTTACATCCACACTTGAACTTTCAGCCCGTAGTCTCATAGTTAGCAAGGTCAGATTTTCTCAGCACTGACGGAGATTTACCTTATATTGCCATTCATTTCTCTTTCAAATCCAGTAGCTCTTCTTTGGAGAAGAAGAAATTAAGAGCCCACTATGTATTGGGAGGAAAGTCTACGGTTGCTCAGATTGGTCCAGAACAGAGGTGATAAGAGTGGGAAGAAGCAGCAAGAAAAGGAACAAAGGCTACCACATTTATGGGCTGCTCAGTTTCCTCCTAAAGAAACTCTCCCTGGCGGTGTGTCTGGTGCATAATAAACCCTCAGTAAATTATTGTTGAATGAGTGAATAAGAGAATGAATTATAACAATGTCCAATCATTATAATAATAGCTAATATTTGCAAAGGACTTGCCTTGTTGACATCACTGCACACAGTGATTTACATCTGTCACTTCCTCTTCTATTTTCCCCATTTTATATGTGAGGATTTAGAGAAATTTCCTAATATCACACAACTAGTAAACAATGAAACCAGGATACAAACCCATAATTGCATTTATTTTAGTCTCACATTAATGCTGTTGCTATAAAATATTGTATTCCAGATAGTCATTCAACAGGTATTTATTGAGCATCTATTATGTGCTAGTCATATATGTTAGATATTGAGGATAGAATGGTGAATCAGATTGGCATGGCCCCATTCATGAATCTTAAAGTGGAGGAAACAAAATAGTCAATGAAGCACTAAACGTATCTATAACAAATTGCGTCAGCTGTTGATGGTTTCTGTAAGAGTAAAACACAGAGGAAATGACAGGGAATGAGGGGCAGAGGACTGCTTTTCATAGGGTGGTCAGGAAAGGCATCCCTGAAGAGGTAACATTTAAACCCAGACCTGAAAGTTAAGAAGCATGTCACAGCTAAAAGCACCAAGAGGAAAAGGGATTTGTTATATCCCTAAGGAAAACAACAAAACAGTAAGCATTTCCACAGTAATCTTTAATTTCCCAAGCATTTCTGCATGCATTATTTCAGTTCACCTCATTGGGAGAAGCCTTTAGAAATTATTCCACTTTGGGGTCGTTTCTGCAGATTGTCCCCAGTTATTCGTTCACATCCCCCATCACTATTTTGTTAGTTGCTTGGTTAATAATTGTAGGTCATCAGTAAGTCTGGCTTAAAGGTCAACCAACCCTGAGAGAAAGAAAATCCTCCAATTAGTTAAGAATCAGTGAAGAGTGATGCCTGGAGCCAGGGTGAGGAGTAGCAAAGAAAAATCAAAGGGAAAGCTTCCCCGACCATTGTCCGCCCAGCAACCAGTTGCTCTTTAGGGAAAGCCAAACTTGGCCTGCCTAATGAGCCCTGAAACCTTGAGCAAACAAATTCAGAGTCCACATTAGAGGGAAACAGAGGGCAACAAAGAGGGGGTCGTTAAACACTCTGATTGGACGTTGACCCTCTCTCCATTGTGTAGGAGCTCAGAGAGCCCAGTGAGCCATCACCGGGGAGATGCAGTCAGGATGGGCTGGGACACACACCTCCTCAAGGAGACCTGCCCAAAACTCCCTTCCTATTCTTTTTCCATTTAATCCCTGACTTTCTCATCCTTCCTTCCACATTGGACAGCCAGAGCAGTTTCTCTAAGAAGACTCAGAGATCACCAGTGTGTGCAGCGTGGACTGCCACTATGAACAGGGCAGTGATTGCTACTCCATCATGGCACCCTGTTCTCTGAGCCTGCTGGCAACCTCCGAATCCCTCTCAACACAACTCTACAGGCAGGTTCTATTACCCAATAGGAATCAGAGCACCATAAGACATCCATATGACAGTCTGTATTCTAAACCATTTTAATATTACCATCTCTCATGTCGAATGACCACATAGCTCTCTATGTCGGCTGAGGCATTTGAGATTATCCATCATAGTAATAATGACCATTTAGTGAGCACCTACTATACACCAGAGTGTGTGTTAATTCTCTACACACTCTGCTAACTCATCCCCATAGCAACCCCATGAAGTAAGAGATAATATTAGCCCTGTTTTAGAAATAAGGGAAAAAGAGGGCAAGTAATTTACAAAGACACGCAGTGCTGGTAAGAGACTGAGCCAGAACACAAACCTAGACGTGGACTGATTCCACACTTAGGGCACGTTAGAGCACACCACGGCATGATTAACTCTTTGCGAGACCATCATGGGGCACTTAAGAATAAAAACTTCACCAAGTTCTATCAACACAGACCAAATACTTACCAATAACCAGCCCTCTCCTAGATGTGTTCTCATCTCTAAGCTCAGACTCATGGCAACAAGATTCACAACAATGACGATTGAGACAGATGTCCTTCCTTGTTTGATGCATTGTAAGAAGTAAAGCCCCTTTAAAAAGTCCCCAAGCCAACAAGCTGGAATGTGATCCAAAGTCTGCTAAGGTCAAGTTAGGTCTTAATATCAGACTGGAACACAGCTGGGGGTAGCCTTTACTTCCCTTATTCACACAACAAATGGTTCCTGGCTGCTCAGGACGTACCAAGTCCTGCGCTAGGTGGAGGTGCTGTAACGAGGAACCGTATCCTGCATGTCCCTGGAGTTTACAAGCTAATAGAAGACACAGACATTAAATAAACGCATACATAGAAGATCACTTGTTTATAGTTGTCAGCTCTCAGAGCCCTGAGAGAATAAAACAATGGACAGGTTAATTTTGAATGTGGGTGGGATGAGGTCAGAAAAGTCTTCAGATGGGCCTGAAAGGACAGGGCTGGTTAAGCATCTCCAGGGCCCTCCTGGGCACCACGGTTTGTGTGAATTAATGAGGCACAGCGTTACTGTGGGAAGTTGTTGAAAAAGAAAAGATGACTCAGCAAGTTGGTTTCCAACTTGGTCGAGAACTTGCATCAGAACCTGGGACCCTGGAGAGTGGTGGTTGTTGAACCAGCCATTCCTTAGGCCCCACTCAGTTGGATCTTGGGCAAAGGAAAGAGCATCCTCCAAGATAACTACTGCATCCCACCGTTCTGGGACCCATCCCCCAGCCGTGGCTTTCCTCCTGTCCCCCGTGCATTAAAGTAAACCCATCTTCTGCCAGATTTTCCCAAAACACCAGACATATGTCTGCCATCTGCAGCAACAGGTAAACTGAAAACAGGTAGGGACTAATAGAAATTAAAAATTTGCCAAGTGACAACATTTTTTAGTGGAGTCCATGGATTATTTAAGTCCTAAGAAATACTTTGTAGCATCTTCCCCTAGGAAAAAATAATGACTTCTTTAATCCTTTATTCTCAACCCTGAGATGAAATGCTTACCATTGAAGCCCTCCTCAGATTTGGGCCTCACAACTAGATTCCAGATTTGGGTCTCACAACTAGATTCCAGCATTTTATGTTTTATGACTAGAAAGCAACTATTTTAGGACAGAGGTGGTCATGGACCCAAGTAAATTTGGCAGATAAATCCGTGAAGAGTCTTGCAGGGGAAGAGGAGGGAAGGGCTCAAGAAGCCCCAAATATCAACATTTTCTGCTTTCCTCAATGGAAAGAGCAGAGATATTCCCCAGATTCACTTGGACAGGCTCACTTTCTTACAACATAAATTAAGTTAATATACAAAATGTCTAGCTACATGTAATTTTATAGATTGAATTAATGAGGATATTTTCCACTTCTGTCCATGTTGAAATAACTAGTACTGGATTTTCTATGCAGCCATAAACAACTAGTCAATGAGATAAAATAAATGAAATGACTATTTTCAGACATGAACAGATAGGAAATGAGTGAGGTAAGCACTGCAATTACCCCAGGTTTCTGTCTTGAGTCACTTTCTGGGGTGTGGCATAGGACAGGGAAACTGAACCAAAGACAAAAGAAAATATTAATGAGTATGAAGATATAAAAATGGAAACTATCTAAAATAATACATAGAGGAAAAAAAAAGCAGAGTTTCATTGACCTGTAAGATAATATGAAGCATCTAGCACATGTAAAAATTGGAATCCCAGAAGGATGAGAGAGAAAGATAAAACATTTGAAAAAAATAGCAGCTAAACATTCTTCACACTTGATGAAAACTCTAAACCTATGAATCTAAATTACTTAACAAACCCAAGACAGAATAAAAACAAACAAAAATCACCAAAGAAAATATAGTCAAATTACAGGTCCTACAGAGAAAAATCTTAAAAGCGAAAAGTAAAAGACACATTAAATAGAAACAAACATAAGAACTATTACAATGTAAACCAGAATACAATGGAACAACATTTAAAAATGGTAAAAAAGAAAGCCAACCTAGAATTGTATACAACCAAAATGTTGACAGTAAAAATTAGACATTTTCAGAAAAACAAAAATGAGAAACCAGCAGCAGACCTGCAATACAAGAAATACTGAATGAAGCTCTTGTGCTGAAGAAAACAGCAGTGGATGGAAATGTGGACCCACACGAGGGAATGAAGAGCACCAGAAATTATAACTAAGTTGGGAAACATGAAGAAAAGTGCTTCCTTAAGTTCTTTAAAATATATTACTTGTTTAAAACAAAAATATTATAATAATAACGTATTATGGGATTTATAACATGTAGAGAAATAAAATGCATGATAATAGCACAAAAGACAGGAGGAGGGAAATGGAAGCATATGATAAACATTATATATAAAGTATTATAATATTATTTGAAAAGAAAGATCTACTTAACCCTAGAGAAATCAGTAATAAAATGAAATGGGTAAATTCAAACCCATTTGAATAATTCCACTAAATGTAAATGATCTAAATACTCCATTAAATGACAAAAATATATTTTATAAAAAGCAAGTTCCAACTATAGACTAGCTTCATTAAAAAACTTTAATTGTAAAGACACAGGTCAGTTGAAAGTTAAAGGATAGGAAAAGATATGCCAGGCAAACATTAATGTTAAGAAAATTGGAGTGGCCACATTAATACCAGATAATGGAGACTTCCTGAAGGACAAGGAACATAACCATGGGCATAAGGGAAGACGTTAGGCTGATTGCAATATACTATATCTTGGTTTGTTAGTAGTTATGTGAGTACATACATTTGTCAAAAATCGCTCCAAGGTACACTTAAAATGGTTGTGTATATATACAATTGTATATAAATTACATTTCTATTAGAATGATCTGTTAAAATGAAGTAGAATCACACATGCTGATATGGGAAGAGATTCAAGATATATTGTTAACAAACAGAGCAAGAAGAAGAATGCATTGTGTATGTGTCTGTATGTGTGTGTGTATGTATACAAAGGCACAGAGATATAAGCGTCTGCCCAAAGTCACACAGATATGACTCCAGATTCAATACCCATGAGCATTTCCTACACTGCCCATGCTCCAATATGACAGAATGATACACTATATATACAACCTCTGGTGGAGCATCAGTGAGTTGTAAAGCATCATGTCTAGGTCAGAAATCCCTGGGACAGATGTCCTCACCACCTCCTTTTCTGTCTCCCGTAATCCTGGCAGATGTCATTTGAATGCATGGCTGCCTTGGGTTGAGTAGTAACCTAATAGTGGGCCCTGAGACAAAGACAGGGATGCACCACATATGAGAGGTAATCCAAGAAGCATAAATAAGGAAGTGAGGAAGTGAGACAGGGAATGGAGAAAAGCTAATAACTGTGGGCAACTGCGGCTTGTTCCCATGGAGACCCTCTTTGAAACCAGCTAGACCAGACCTCAGAGTTGAACACCTGTGCAAGGAGAGCTTGGGGCATTTACCTACTGGCTTCCATCCACTATTGGCTGAGAGTTGACTTCCTCCATCTCTGAGTGGTACCCACACATAGCTGAGCAGCATCTGTCATCTTCAGAGAAAGCAAAGCAGCAAGCTCATCTCCAGCTTCCTCTGGATGCAGAGAGGTTCAGCACAAGGGAACATCACATCTGCTCCTTCCAGACTGGGCGTCCCTGTCTAACAGTGTCCAGGTCTCACTGATGAAGGTTCTGGTATTGGGATGAAGAAAATACGCATACCAGTGGGAATCCAAACTCCAATCAGTGAGTTTTTTTTTAAAGCTCGTATTTGTACATTTGATGTGCAACCTAATTAGACCAGAGCATCTTTAATTAAGTGTGTCAGCCCCAGTGGAAGCTGCAGAGTTCAATGCTAATAAAACTGATAAAGGTTTTTGTTTCCCAGACTTCTTTTATTTAATGCCTCAACCATGTTAAGCCAATCTGTAACATATGGGCAGTTCTCCCACTACGGATTTATCATTTGGGTGTTTCTTTCTGTGAATTAATGCAATCAAACTCCTGCCAGTGTTAATTATTTTTTCTCCAAGAAGCAAATCCCAGAATTTAGCAATAACCAGCTGTAATTTACTGCTGGCCGGGCGGCAGAACGATGGACTCTCGCTGTCTGCCACCACCCCGGGCAGATGGGGAGAGGCCTCTGTGCTCTGGGGCTGACCTCAGCTTTCAGTGGTTCCAGACACAGGCAGGAGTCTTGGCATTTGCCAACCTCACCACCCCTCTAACAGCATAAACCTTGTGGCTTGCAATAAGCTTCCCTTTTAGAAGTTTTGCTGGTCACTAGAAGACTGTACACCTGGAAGACTTTGTTAGGTGGGATGTACTGCACACCCTGTCTGCCTGGACTCCTTTGTCAAGTCTTGCTAATAGAACAACACTCTTCAAGATGTTGATCTCTGGGCCTTTCTAGTGTTCTTCCCAATGGCTGTAATACTCTTCGCCACATTGATCCATAACCAGCAATCAGTCCTCCCCCAGGTCTTAGTTTGAATGTCACTTCTCTCTGTCCATGCCACTTAACAAAGTTCTCAATCACATCAAAATTCTTTCCCAGTCTCCTATTTTATTCAAAGCCCTTACAAGGCACATACTCACAATTACCTACTTTGTTTATTCATCTGTTGACTTGTTTACCCTGTGGCCCACCCCCCCACCCATAGAATATAAGCTCCCTAATATGGGGTCATGTAGCCTCAGTTAATGCTGCAGCCCCAGGTCCCAGCACATGGTGGGAGAGAGAAACAGGTACATAGACAATAGTCATGTGATGAACGGATAAAGAAATCTCCAAGGGATGACTGTGTGTCGTTTACAACCAAGTCCTGGTCTGCATCAGGAATATTACAGGTTCCAAATAACAACAAGGATTATTTTGTCAATTGATTGGGAGAGTGAGCTGGCAGCCAACAACAGGACAGAAGAAAGATCAATAATAAGAGAGAATATGTAGCCATACTTGGCCAAATAGTCAAGCAGATCAGGATTTCGAATGAGCAAACTGGGATCTGAATACTGGCTGTGTGACCTCAAGTAAGTCATTTACCCTCTCTGAATGTTTGTTACCTCACCCATAAAAAAGGAACACAACCATCACCAAGGAGGTGTGAAAGCATAATTGTTCAACAAATGGTCTTTGAATCTGAATTGGAAGAAAAACAATCTCAAGAAAAGAAAGGATGTTTTTCTTGAAGATATCTGTATATAACAGTAAATAAACACCCAACTGAATTGTGAAATTCATGGTGGAGGCCCACATGCTTATATGGCAGACCTTGCTAAAGTGACTTTACCATAGCTTCATTGTGACATTGCAAAAAGAACCCTATTTCTTGGGTACCCACTTTTTTAAAAGAGAAAAAAAAAACAAGACTTCCTTCATTTATCTTCATATCTCTTTTTTACTCTTTCCAGCATTGTCAATGCTGGAATGGCTTGGATGTTCATGGATGTGGGTCTTAAATGTCAGGAGGTTCGCATCCCACAAGGCCCCTTTAGGATAACAGATGAGTCTTGCAGCTGAAGCCCAAGGACTGTGCACGTTGCTGCCCGTCAGTGTCAGAACGGGAGGAAATACCACGGTTACCAGGCAGCAGAGAACTCAAAGTAGGAAGGAAACTGACATTCAGTGAGTATCCACTTAAAACTTCAGTTGAGCTGGGCACCTCACGAAGGTTATCTGTTGCAAACTAGCTGGACGAGGAGAATGAAGAGCTGGAAAGTCGCTGTTGCACAAGGAACAATGTTCCAAAGCTGTGGCATTTTCCATTTATTCGTCCATTCATCCTTTCAAACATTTACTCAGTTCTCATTCTGTGCAAGGCACAGATTTCCCACCTGTTTTGCAAGCTCTCTAACACTTAAAGAGAAGGAGAAGGCTGGGAAAGGAAGGTTCTAGAAAATAGTCCCCTCAGAGAACTCAAGATCTCAGGTCTGTTTCCCATGATAAAAGGCCCAGGAAGAAGGGAGGAGAGAACTGACCACCTCACCCCCTGCCTACGTTAACGGCTCTCCCCACTCTGATCTCCTGATGGCTGGCGGGGTCTGGCCGGGTCTGGCCTTTCCGCCAACCACAGCACTGGGAGGCCAAGCTCAGGTTGGCGGTTCCACGCTGCAAACTCAGAATCCAGCATGCCACTGCCCACGCCGACTTCCACGGACACAAAGTACCTATATTCCAAAGAAGGAATGGGCGTCTCATAGTTGCTTTTATCTGAAAGCTTGATGATTGGGAGTGTTGAGCAACTTTTCACATTTGTTTATTGGTTTTCCAGGAAATACATTGTTTGAGAAATGTGATTTTCTGAATCCACTGCCAATATCTCCAGAAAGCCAGCCCCAGCCCACTCTTTCCCGGATCAAGCTGTTCCAAAGAACGTTTCTGTGCATGGGTTGTGTCATCTCTCTCTCCCTGTGCATGGTAGTGCTGCTATTTCAGCCCCTCTTCAGCTTTTGGTGGCTTGACCCATTCTGCTCCCATCAGGAATCATGTTCCTGGAGTGCCCTTGATTACTAAGTCCCAAAGCCCATCCGGTTGGCTGAGTTCTTACAGCACCCTCAGCTCCTGAATTAACTAGATCTTTTTTGTAACCCCCTTTCTTCTCCCCAGGATCCTAGAACTGGTCCCCAAGTACCTGCAGGTTGCCATAAGTAGCTACTCTCACCAATCCTTTCCCCAGCTTTGTTCTTGGACTGCATCCATGACTTCAGGGTGAATTCTGCCCCAAGATGATAGTTTCCAGGGGTTAGATGTGTCCTTGGACCTACAATCCACCTTGATGGGAGTCATCAATTTAAGTCCAAAGAAGACCTTTAGGTTTTCAAAGAAATGAGCCCCTTCCAAATGCCCCAGTCACCCGCCCTGCCAGATCCATCTGATGTTTCCCCAGAGCAGCTTATTCCTTGTTCTAAGAATCCTCTACTACTTGTGTGCATCTATCTGGCTTCTGCATTAGAATGTCAGTGCTTCAAGAGCAGGAGCCATATATATATACACACAACATATATATTTATTATATGGATATATACATGTATTGCTAAAAAATAGTCAATGTTTCGCTGCCACCATGAAGCTCTTAGATTTTGACACATACACAGTGCTTAGTCAATGTCACTTCTCTTGAGTTTGAAAGACTGGGAGTAAAGGCGAAAGAATCTAGGGAAGGTGGTGGGAGAGGGGAGGGTTGTAAAGTCAACTGTCCCTGTATCTGTACGGAGTATAACATAGACATTAGAACACATTCATCCTTTTGTATTTACCTAATGTTTGTCTGCTCTCACAGGGCATTCAGAGTTCCTCTCCCTAATTTAGGGTAAGTGCAATGGGGTCAACCTAATTACAGGTTTGGGCTGGGTATTAATCACTACCTGGTGGCTGTTTATCAAGCTTAATTTGGAGTTTCCCATGGAAGGATCACGGTAATGTCCATAAAACCCCCAGAGCTGGTGTCTGAGCCTGTTAGAAAAGGTGTATCTACCGTGCATTCAGGAAGATGCATGAATGTTCTTATTAATGATTTTGTTCAGGGAGGACTAGTTTTTGAGTGACAGTTTACCTTTGTCAGGCAGAGATGAAACCCTGCCCATGGGCACCCCATTATCCCTCTTTTCTCAACACAAGAAAGTTTATAGTGGAAACCATTATGACCCCTGATATTTGGAACTTCCGTTCTCAAGACAGGAAGCTGAGATGGATGTTCCCTGGTTCTGAGGAGCTTAGAAAACATTTGCTATAATGTCAATCTGATCGTGCTGCTTACTGGTTTAAAAGCTCTCCATGTTGTCCTGCTGCCCATGAGATAAAGATCACCACTATTAACAAGGATCACAAAGCCCTGTCAGATGCCCACGGCCTCTACATCCTCCTCTTGTGCATTTCCTGGGGAATATACATATATACACACACCTCCTGCGATAATCCCATGAGAAATGCATATGTCATTATCATCAGAGAGTTTGAATATCTTTCTCTAGGTCACAAACTGATGAGTGGTGTTAAGTAGGATTCAAAGCAAGGGCATCCAAAGACCATGCGGCCGAACCTTCAAACTATATAAGATTATCATGTGGACCAGAAAATAATGAAATAAGAGAACCATGTATACAAAACCCTGATGCACTCTATAAAAACAGGAATATTATGGCATTTTCTTAAATAATGAAAAAATAGACAAGATTGTTCTATTTCAATTTTAGATAACATGCACTGTGTTTTTCTTCCTTCTGCATTCTGGCAATATTCATCTAACATTCAAAGTTAAAGCAGAAAGAGCCGTCCACTTCTCAAATGTACTCGCAATTATTTTTCTATTATGCCAGACACTGTGCTCGCATAAAGCCATCTCTAATGCATCTTGTCTTGGCATCGGTGACCCGGTTAATCTTCTCCCCACACCCCGTCTGCTCTGAGCCTTATAATGAAACCAAAGGTTAAATGTTTGTAGACTCACTCAACACCCACAACGTTAAAACAATTGGATGGGAAATAATCTCATCTCAACATGCCGGGGGAGACGTGCCGCACGCCCATTAGAGCTAATGGGAGTTCCAGCCGAAATCAAGGTGAAGCCTCTGCTCCCAAGGGCACAACGGCAAAGACAGGAACAGAGGAAGTTGAAATTGGAGAACCCACACAGCTGCATACAGGAGTCTGGGAATCTGAGCACTAGACTTTGTGAAAAATTATGTATCTTGGAAAGCTGGCCTGAAGCCCTGGACTCAGACAAAAGTGGGTCTAGATCTTCCATTTAGTAGCTGTGTAACCTTGAAAAAATCATTAATCCCAGTTAGACCTCAGTTTATTCATCTTTAGAAAGGGCGTAAGAATAGCATCTAATTAATGCAATTATGATGGATTCTACTGGAAGGCTAAATGACATTATACACACAGAATGCATTATACAAAGTAAATATTCTATAAATTCGCTAAGGTTATTGTTATTTTTTCATGATCATCATTACAATTAACAGCAACTTCATCACTTTTGAAGAACAGAGAATGTCTTAGACACTAACTTTTTTCTCAAGCCAAGGGGTTTCCAAGAATATCATCATCACAAATCACCAGGGCCACAATCACTGTCACCTGAATCAAACTCCACAGGTGGCCACAGAGTGTTGAGTTTACATTCAGTCTCTGCTCCTCTTCCCAAAGGCTCTGAAATTGACATTATGCCCCTTTCACAGTTGGTAGGAATGGAATCTGGAGAGGTTGAGCTGTGTTAAATAGGACAGAGTCTGTCATATCTGATAAAAAGCATCAAGGCCAGGATTTTTACAAACCTTTACATAGGATAAATCTAAGACTGTATAACCACGTCTTCCCATCCCTGTTCCATTTTTGCCCTGCACCATCACCATAACCACCTAATTTGATCTATGGAGTTTACCCCCAATCAGTTCAGAAGGTATTTGGTCTTTGGGTTTTCAGAGGGGACACTGGGGGTCTTTAATAAGAACCAACCAATCAATATTCCAGACCCCCAGTTGGATCGATACCTCCTGAGAGCATCAAAAACTTCCCTTTGGACCACGAGTCAACCAGCACCAACACATAAGGTCCAAATAGCAAACCTAGGAAAGGAAATGAGTTCCAGCTCTTTCAAAGGATACACCAATCATAAGAGAAGAATATAAGATATTCAGAGAATAAAAAGGGATTTCAGATATATCTGAAAATGAGGAGGTGGCTATATAAGCAATGTATAGGAGAAATCTGAGGAAAACACACAGGTAGACTCAGCATCAAAACGTCCACTGACCTGACTCTACTTCTTAGGCTAGGTTCCTGGGATGCCTCACCCTAATTCTGTTTAAATATCCCCTCTCTAAGCTTTCTTAAGAAAAAAACAGCCAAGATTTAAGGCAAACCCTCATTCTTCTTGTAGAATGCTACGGGAAACTGTTTATTTTTAGCTGGTTCTTTTTAACCTTTTTGTAGGTCTGTTAAAGAAAAAAAAATTATTTGAGATACTTGCAAAGGAACAGAAAGTAGACTTTATTTAGGACCACTGCAATAGGTATAAGGGTCACTGCAATGGAGTCTTGCAGTGGGAGAGAGAGATTGGGCTCGACATACAGCATGGACAAGAGAGAATTTATGGTCAAGGAATGGGGGCAGGGTCAGAGGATGAAAAATTCCTAAGAAGAAACATGAAGGGTGAGGGGGATTCTGGCTGAATGATCTAGCAGGATTCTGCTGAAGACAAGCCAGGGTGACTGGACATCACCTGGCAGGTGGGCGAGAGATGGGAAACACAATTATGGATCAAGGGTGATCAGATATTGAAGCAGGAGGTGGGAGGAAGTTCTGGTTAAACTGACTTAGAGGATTCTTTTTTTTTTTTTATTCTTATTTCATCATATTGTGGGGGTACAAAAGTTTAGGTTATGTATATTGCCCTGGTCCCCCCCACCCCCCTGAGTCAGAGCTTCAACCCCTGACAGCCATACCATCCTGAACATGCCTGATCTCATCTTAGCAGGATTCTTGTTAACATGGGCCAATGCAGAGAAGACCATGGAAGCCCAAGAGTCATACTTAGTTGAAAAGTTCAGAAAAGATCAAGTGGAATTTGGTGAAGGGGAAAATTTTTGTTAGGTCTCCTACAATTCTCCTTTAAGGGAGCATCCTTTGTCTCTGAGGCGTCAGATGTAAGAGAGAGGTAGATAGTGAGCTATAGAGTATAACATAAAAGGAAGAAACCTGACCAAACAACATCAACAACCACCTAGCAGCCTCCGACCCATGCATAAATCAAAGCAGGGATAGACAGACATCATTGGGACAGGAGGCTGTGCCCACCTGAGTCCAGGTCTGCTCTCTCACTCATCTCTGTCACCTCCCTCCCTTTCCCACCACTGTTGTTCATGGAGGGGGTGGCCTTTGCTTTGAAATGTCACCCAAAACACAAAACATTTCACCCAGTTTGAATTTGGGTAAACAGAAACCTCCATTACAAATGAAGAGCCAAATACCATCTAAACTGAGATATAACACCCACTGGGGTCAGAGACATTCTCTTGGCCAGTCGGTCTGAGTTTCCAGATTTTAGCTGAATGTTTTGAGCAAAGGCCCATTTATTTAATCCTCGCTACAGCACTTGGGGGTGGGTGGTATCGTTCCCTGTGCACAGATAAGGAACCAGAGGCAGGAGAAGTAAAATTAAAGTGCTCCAGGCCAGACAACGCTTCGATAGCAGAATTGGGATTCACATCCAGCTCTCCTAGTTCCAAGTCCAAGGCTCTTTGTACTGCATTACCACCTTCTCCCCATATTTTCCCACCAAGGTAGGTCCTGTTCCAATACTGGGACATGTTCTCATTATTTTAATGTCTGAGGTTCATGGTTAGCTTCATTTTGCTTTATCTAAACTACTCTTTCTTCACTGCTTCTATCCCCCAGAAACATTCAAGCTGAAAATGAAGGAAGCCTCCCCCCTTACATTCTCTGGTGGAAAAAAAAACGGTTTTCTGTTCCTTTATTGGATTCACAGATAACAGTGGAGACACAGCACAGCCTCGGATCTCGGCAGCAATTGTCCTCGGTATGTTTTATTCTTTCACATACACCTTAATTTGCCCGGGAAAGAAACAGATATCTGATATGACAAGTGTATGTTTTTTTTTTTCCTGGAGATCTGACTGTTCATTTTTCCCTTGGAAGGGCCAGAGTGTCTTTCAAAAGTTTCAGCCCTGGGTTTTTGAGAAACTTATCCGTGTGGCATGTCTGTCACTTTTCACAGTCCTCAAGTGAGTCTTGGCAATTTTCACATAATGGCATTTGTTGACAGGTTGTTAGGGCTGACAGTGAATATGTTTGAAAAACTGTCAAGCTGGTGAAAAAAAAAAAATTAAAGAGAGAGCCTCCTTACATTTGAAACAGCATGTTAAACTGTAAGTACGTCCTCAAAATGCAGAAACCTCCATTCTCATCAAGTTACATGCTCACAGTGACAGCCCTGAGAAGGTAGAATCCCTAAAATTTAATGTCATCTTGTCACTTGAAAGGTCATAAGGCACATTACCACTAAACTCTATTTATCTGCATAAAATTGAGTTTGCCTTTAATGCTCAATAACAGGTGAATGGAAGAGAAGAGTCATTGCAGGAGCAGTCAGGGTGATGCAAGGTGTTTAATTGGGCAAGCAGAACTGCCCAGGGAGTTGGCAGGGAGCCCTGATATGTGGCATTGCGAGTCTGGTCACTTGGGCCACTGGGGTGGTTGATCTTTAATCAATAGGTTGTAGAGGAATGTGTTAATTGATGAGCTGTGATGGAAGCAACGAAGGGATAGAGTGGCAATGTCAGTTACCCATCAGTTTGACAAAAGAAAAACCTACCCTGCCCTGAAGGCTTCCATTACTGGGCACATCAGAGGTCAAAGAGAATGACCTAGAGCCAAGTACATGGCATTTTTCTATGGCCATTGAAATGTGGTAATGATTAATTCTGACTGTCAAACGCACATGGAGGGTCATTACGGTGCGGTGCTAGAATTGCCCATTCTGGGAAGCTTGCAACCTGGCCAGGAACCCGAGACAAGCACTGACCCATGAAATCATGTTACAACAGAATAAGAACACTTTGAAAAATTAAGAGACGTGATGGTGTCGATGTTGATGCTGCCTTCTCTCTGTTTATTCATCTCTCACCTATAGATAATGCTGGTATCAATTTCATCTGTTCTTCAAGTATGAAATTCGCTGTACTTGTTGGCTTGGTGACACTTGGCTGTGGCCATCAAATAAGTATATCTAAAAATCCAGCTAGTCCTGAGGTACTTAATAGTCATATGTCCATGAGCAACTTATTTAAGCTCTCTGAGACTCAACTTTCTCATCTGGAGGATGGGATAATGCTTCCTCTACCACTAAGTTACCCTGAGGATCAGATTTGAGATAATGTATGTAGAATCATCATGCCAAGTCCAGTACATACTAGGTGCCTAAACATTGTTGCTTGGAAGACTTAGGTCCCTGAGGGAACAGAGGAGATCAAGGTCTCAGAAGTTTCTACCAACTTTGCTTAGAGCTTCAAATGAATGGCTTTCCTTTAAAGCTAACCAATCTGCCTATTAAGAGCAAGGTGTCTGCCCAGCCATCAGTGTAGTATATATACCAGCACCTGTGGATAAACATGTGCCCAGGCACACAGTTTTGAAACCCTTTAAGTGTTTGGTTCAGAACGTGAGCATTCCCTCTAGCAGCTTAGATCTAAACAGTATCGTGGACTTTGCAAGCTCTGCAAGATGTAGAGTTTAATCAACCAAGAGCTCTGAGGGGCTGGCAGGGCACCATGCCTGAGGGGCAGGGCTGCTGTTTCCTCCCAGCTCAGGGAAGATTTTGTCGTACGGGAGAGTCAAGTCCGATTTCACAGGGCTGTCTCTGAGATTCCCAGGGGGTGGGCAGAAAGCTGGCAACAGAGGAGTTCCAGAGCCCTGGGGTTTGTGGTTGCATTCAGAGGCTCCCAGGAGAGCACTGGCTGCAAAGCCAAGAGAGTCCAGGCAGGCCCTTCCAGAGACAACTAATACACAGCAGTAACAGCCATTTATTTTTAAGTACACACGTGTTATTAAAGCATAACAATACACAGAAAAGCACACAAATCATAAAGCTATCTTAGGAAATTTTCACAAAGTGCCTAGACTCTGGTTACCAGAGCAGGAAAGGATCAAGGACGTGCAAAGTACGACCACCCACCCCCAACTCCCAGGACCTTCTGTTACCTCCTGGTCACCAGCCCCTTCCTCCCCCAAGGCAATCGCTCCCCTAACTTCAACACATAGATTGGTTTTGCTTCTCTTTGAGCTTTACATAAATGGAACCACACTGTATGTATTTTTTCATGTCTGGCTTCATTTACTTAATGTCATGTTTGGTAGATTCATCCATATTGTGTGTAGCAATCGTTCATTTTTCTCATTGCCAGATAGCATTCCACTGTGAAAACATAACACAATTTATCTCTCCATTCTACTGTCAACAGACACTGGAGTTGTTTGGGGGTTTTGATTAACATGCATAGTGCTTCTACGAACATTCCTGGGCATGTCTTTTGGGTCACATATGTATGCATTTCTGTCAAGTGTATACCTAGGGTGGAATTGCTGGTCATAGGGTACATGCAGATATTTAGTTTTAACAGATATTGCCAGTTTTCCAAAGCGGTTGTATCACTTTTCATCTCCTCTGCAGTATATGAGAGTTCCAGTTGTTCCTCATCCTCCCCAACACTTGGTGTTGTCATTCTGGTGGGTATGAGTAATAGCTACTTCCTCTTATTTTATCATATCCCAAGCTCTGTGTTGAGCAGCTTACATATTTTTACATGCTTAAATATTTCAGAAGCGATAGCCCCATTTTTCTGATTAGGAAACTGATACTCAGAGAAATGAAGCTATTTGCCCAAAGTTACCTAATTCCTATGTGTCAGAACTGGGATGACTCCCAGCTCTGTATGACTTCAAAGATTGTGTTATTTCCATGATCTTATGCTATCCTCAATTGATCCTTAATTAATTTAAAAGGCTTTTTATATTCCTGAAAGGATTTCCAAACTTTTAGTCATAACAATGTGTATTAGTCAATTTCGGCTGCTATAACAAATTACCTTACATTGGATGGCTTAGACAACAAACAGTTCTTTCTCACAGTTGTGGAGGCTGGGAAGTCCAAGATCAAGGTACTGACCCATCTGGTTCCTGGTGAGGCCTCCCTTCCTGGTTAACAGATGGCTGTCTTATAGTTATAGCCTCACAGCAGGGACAGGGAGGAGGAGGAGGAGAGGAAGGAGGGAGAGAGAGAGAGAAAGAAAGTTATCTCCTGTCTCTTTTTATAAGAACACTAATCCTTTCATAAAGGCTCCACCCTCATGGCCCAATTACCTCTCAAAGGCCCCATTTCCAAATACCATCACATTGGGGGCTAGGGCTTCAACATATGAATTTTGGGGGGACACAAATATTTAGTCCATAGCACAATGTAATTGACCCAACTATTCCTTATAAAGAAGGCAATTTGAAAACTAAGCCACTAAAGAGGGGAAATCACCATGAAAAGTGGTCCATGATGCACCCAAACGTGAAAATGTTCATGGTGAAATCTTGGACATTGTGTCCAAATGAGATAAGCTTTCTCTGAACCGGCTAGACTACCCAGCCCTACACTGTTTTCTTTCTTTCAAAGAGATCAAGGGGTAAACAGTTGGAGCCAAAACACAGAGCAGGATGTGCCCAAGGATTAAAAGCTAGTTTCTTATATGGAGAAGAGACTTGAGCTGAGAAAGCAAGGAAATATTTTACCCTCAGTATCGGTCTCCCATCCCTGCTCCTAACTAAGCTGCTATTATAGAGGCTTGAAATGAGAAAATGATAAGCTTGTCCAATCTCTCCCTTAATCCAAATTTCTCATGATCCTAATTAACCATATAAACTTAGTCCCTCCCTTTCTAATATCCCAGGCTCATCTCAAGTCTGAGCCTCTCCCCGTTTTCAGACAAGGAGGCACCATTGAAAACCCAGAGAACTTCTCTTCGGCTTCTACTTCCTTTCCCCCAAGGCTCTCTTGCCAAGCTTTCTTCTGTGGCTCTGCTGTCCGCCTTACTTCTATTTATTCTTTTCATCCCTGACCTGCCCTTCTTAGTCTAAGATTTCATCATGAAAGAAAGTTACAGATCTGTGAAACATGTCTCTAATATAGTCCAGCCTATTCCAAAAGCCCTTGAAAATCCTATATCTGCTAAAGATCTTAGAGCTGCTACGAAGATGAGCTAGCATTTAATAAGAATAATTCACGGTAGCTCTCTTGGAAGCATACACCCATGGAAGCAGGCATAGAAGCATCTATACTGTTGAAAATAGTGTAGAATCAAAGGAACATTGTAAAGATCGGTAATAAAGAGTGCATTTTGCCTATTTTTCTTTTAAGCATCAAAAAATGAAATGAGTCAAAAGAACAAGGCTAGTACCTGTAGCTTCATCCAAAGCAACAGCAAAATAAGAAAATTTTTAACATTTTCTTTTCCATGGTTACTGAGACCATTTGGTTTCTGAGAAGTTTAGCAACTTCAGATGTCACCCAACAAGGCAGGAGTAAAACAAGATCTACCCAGTCTTTACCACCAAATTCTAATGAAGGATTTGCATCAAAGTTGTGACCCTGAACAAGTAACTTTACTCATCATAATATTTGCAACCCCTGAGAACTCTCTGAAAATTAAATTAGATAATATGCATTAAGAATTTATAAATCCCTGGGTACAGAGTAAGCCCTCAGTAGATATTAACCAACATGATTATGATAATTATCATTAAGATTATGTCGATGGTGATGAAATCTCCAATCTAAATCATGCCACGAGACAGGCAGCCAACAAAGTGTCTGCCGCCAATTCCAAAGGCAGAAAGAATGTACACACCAAACTCCCCTCTTCTCACTCTTTCTGTCTATGGTCATGGTTCTTTATCTGTTAAAAACACAAGAAAGAAATCTGGAATTAGTTGTTTAGATGCAGCACAAGTGAGAAAAGGAGACATTCATTGATGGTATTGGGAAAGACTTGAAATGCTGAATCAACTGACATTTTGATAAAAGCAACTGAAAAACAAGCTAGGTGAGGTGAGCTATCTGGTGAGGCCCTTTGAGAGGAGATAAAAGCTCCGCCAGGTAGCTCTCCCTCTCATGACAGGCTGCTCCGGGAGGCTGTTTAGGCATAGTGGCTGTTTGGTTGCTGTCAGGCAAGGCAAACTCCCAGGCTTTGGAGTCATCTTGAGAGAAAAAGAGACAGAAGGTGTATCTGCAACACTATCCCTACCTTCCAGTGGAGCTTGGAATTGAGTTATGCCGCTTACCAGGGCTGGGGTGGGAGATAGCTTTCCTAACCATACAGTGTGTGAATCATCCAACCCCTACATCAGATGGATGTCCCCCGAGCCAAATTCTGTAATCTACCAGTGAATCGTCAAAGAATTCACGCAACTTGGAAATGTGTCCACCATCTTAATTCAATTCAAGGAATAGTGGATAGATCTAAGAGGTTGACATCCATTCTTCTGAGTTTGTAGACCCTTTTTGAATATGCATGGATAACTGGGGCAAATTTTCAAGAAAAACATCAGTCGTCAGTGACATATTCACTTTCTTTCCCCCCTCTCTGTTCCTAAAACTTTCTCTTCCCTGCCTATAGGTCCCAGGTGCCTGTGCCCCACCCTTTAGCTCATACTGGAACCTGAACCTGATGCCCCTATTCAGGCTTCCTCCCATCAGAAGCCTTACTATGTAAATGGTGACCCTCTGACCAGACACTGGTGAATGACGCTTTAAATTCATCATGCCCTTGCTAATCCTAATTCTTCTCACTAGACCCCATTCATGTCAGCAATCACAGCTTAGTGACCGAAGTCAAGCACTGTCAATGAGATGAATTTACACTAAAGCCATAGACCCTGTCACTGTTTCAGGGGTATTTACATCGTAAAACGATACACGTTAAGCCACTGAATCTCTCTTCTTGAACTGTGAGGCAACGTGTCTGAAACACTTCCAGATGCCACAGAAGGATAATATTTAAGGCAGAAACAACTTCCCTGCACAACAGATCATACCATCTAAGCAAACACAGACCATCTATCTTAGAGGCAGGCTGAGGGTTTAGGTAGGTTATTGTGGCTGATTTTCTAGTTTCTGATCATGGCATTGTGCTAGATCTCCAAAGAGGGTAAGCAAATGTTGAAACGGGAGAAGGGGAGTCTGTACAGAAATCCTACTTGGTGCCAAGCATGTGTTAGATGTCATGAAGGTGCAAAGGGAGAAAATCTCTGTGCTGCCACATCTGTTAACATGTCGATACCACCATAACTCCTTTCCAAGCCTGGAAATTCCTTTTCTAGAATCTCCTTCCCTATGTGGGGTCAGGTTAAGGTTTGTCAATGACAGGAATTCCCATGAATTTGGAAGGCGGCAGTGGAAGCCATCGTTTGGGGAACACTGTGGCAGCCAGACTTCCAGCTTGACAGTCTCCTCTCTGTGAGCTCCTACTTTGCAGAATTGTGTAGACTCGGTGGCTTCTCCATTTCCCTGGGGTCTTTGACTTCTCTATCTACCCCAACGCATCAAGCCTAAGTCTTTAGGGACTGTGTCTCTGATCTTCTGGCTTCCAGAACAATCATGCCTGGACTTTTCCCACATTCGTGGAAGCCAGGCTCCTATATTAAATTTTTTTAACCCATAATATGTGTGGTGACTCTGTTTTCCAGAATAATCCCACACTGATACAATAGCTTTCTTTTCCCTAATTTTGTGGAAGGTTAAACAGTAGTATTCACTACTCTTCCCAATGGGAGAAATAAATCAAATTCTCTTTTCTTTGTATCTGGGCTGGCCTTAGTAGCCACAGGGTCAATCATATCCAGCAGAAACAGCAATGAGACTCAGCAAGACAAGTTAGTTAGCACATGGGAGACACATGTACTCAAAGACCTGTTTGAATATGCAGGTTATTACTATTTAAGGGTTATTGGGGTTAATGAGCATTTGTTTATACCCACAAGCTGATGAGGTGTTTATAATCTAAGCATACATTTTTGAGACTTGCTTGTCATCATTATAAATCCCAAAACAGTATATATCTATACCATAAACTAATTATTGGTCTTAAAATGGGAAGAAATAGATATGTCTACTATACAAAGGTAATGACCATATTAGAGTCATATAGGAACCTGGGGAAGGATACGGGCTCTCTGAGATCCAGGGACTCCACCAAGCTGCAAAGAAGCTGATGGCAAAGAAACCCCATGGCCCAATTTTAGCACCCTAGGCAGGTTTAGCCTACGAGGCAAGATGTTAAGAAGGAAAGGAAATGTTAGTACAAACTGGCAAGAACTTTGTAAGCTTCTTGATTGCTCCAAAATTCTAGGTAGATAGCAAGAAATAAGGTGTGCTTAGAAAATGATCTCTTGTGGAGTCTGGAAAGTTTATAAAACGTAGCATGTCCCTCAAGGCAGCCACACTGTACAACATCAGTAGGCACGACTGACATCATATTCCATCCGGACAGTAATTCCATAGCAAAACTTCAGGGAAATAGGGGACTGGTGTTTCTAGTTGATTCTGATAGCCACTTAAAAAGAGATATTTGAATCCTAATCATTGAGACGCTGCAAGAGTGACAGGTACATGAAGGACAACTTGGCACTGTGTATGAAAACACTTTTTAAAATTGTATACTGTTAAATCTCAAATTTCACTATCGGAATATGTCTTAAGTAAACAATGAAAAGACACACACACACTGATGCTTACTGCAGGATTATTTCCTACGGCAATCAATTTTAAGAACATAAATGCTGAAGAATCTGACAAGGTATCATGAGAGAAATGACTGATTAAGGTCAGTTTGAGATAAAAGGAATAAATTAGAAATCAATTTTTAAGAGATATCTAGAAAACACCCAAATATTTTAATAAATATACAACATGCTTCAAAATAAACCATGGTTCAAGAAAAAAAATAACAAAGGAAATGAGAAAATATTTTTACTGAATGATAATGAAATACAAGGTGTCAAAATTCTTGAGATGCACCTAAAGCAGTGCTTAGAGGTAAATTTATAGCTTTAAAAACTTACGTTAGAAACTAAAATGGTCTAAAATCAATGATCTATTGCTAGCAAGAATGCAGAAAAAGGAGAGTACATTTAAATCAAGCAATTAGAAAGAGGAAACAATAAGGGCAAATCAGTGAAATAAAAATCAAACAACAGTGGAAAATCAACAAAACCAAAAGATCTTTAAAAAGATCAATAAAAGTGAGCACTACTAGCAAATATGATCCAAAAAAAAGATAAAACATAAATTACCAATATGAAGAATTTTGAAAGAGAAGATCACTATAGATCCCACAGACATTAAAATGGTAATAAGGGACTATTATGAATAAATATACAGCAATAAATTTAACAACATAGAAGTGGATAAATTCCTCAAAAGACACAAATTACCAGAACTTCACAGTATATAATGGAAAACCTAAATAGTGCTCCATCTTCTGAAAAATAAAAACTGAATTCATAGTTAAAAACTTCTTAACAAAGAAATTTCCAGGCCTATATATCCTAAATGATGAATTCTGTCAAGTATTTCAGGAATAAATATTGTCAATCTTACACAAACTCTTTCAGTAAATAGAGGAGAGAATAGTTCCCAACTCATTTAATGAAGCCAATATAATCCTGATACAAAAACCATACAAAGAAGAAAGAAAGCAAGAGAGTGAGAGAGAGAAAGAGAAAAGGAGGGAAGGGAGGGAGGGAGGGAGGGAGGGAGGGAGGGAAAGGGAAGGGGAGGGGAAGGGAAGGAAATGAAGGACAAAAGAAAAGAATGAAAAATTTCAGGCCAATGTTCCTCATGAACTAGATGCAAAAATCATAAAATATTTGCAAACCAAATCCATTAATTTATTAAAATATAATACATTATAACAAAATGGTCTTTATCACCAATATGCAAGGTTGGTTTGATATTAGAAAATCAGTGTAATTGACCACATTACTAGTATAAAGAAAAATATATTTACAGTCAGTCATCTCAATAGATCCAGAAACGCATGTGACAAAATTCAACACCCCTCCATGATTTTATAATAAAGTGAAAGAAATCTCTCAATCTGAAAAAAAGCATTTACAAAAAAAGAAATCCTACAAATAACATCATACTTAGTGGTGAAAGATGTATTTTCCCCTAAGATGAGGAATAAGACAGGAATTTCTGCTTTTATTACTTTAACAGGATGTCATAGCCCATCATAGAGCAAAAATAAGAAATAAAAGACATATAGATTTAAAGGAAATAAGTAAAAGTGCCTTCATTTTTTAATGACATAATTATGTATATAAAAAATCTTCAGGAAGCTATAAAATGAGTTCTGGAACTAATAAGTACATTAGTGAGATCACAGGATACAAGGTAAACACACACAATCAATTTCAATGTACTAGTGATGAAAAATTACAAAATAAAATTTAAAAATTAAACAATTTACAATAGCATAAAAAATACTTAAGGGTAAATTTAACAAAATATATACAAGCTTCATACCATGAAAACTATAAAACATTTCTGAGAGAAACTAAGAAAACCCCTAATAAATGGAGAAATATATTCATGAATTAGAAGACTCAATATTATTAAAATATCAATTCTCTTTCAAATTGATGTATAGACCTAAGAGTACAAATCAAAATCCCAGCAGGTGTTATTTTTAGAAATTGACAATCTAATTCTGAAGTCTATATGGAAATGAAAAGGACACAGATTTGTGCAGTATAGGCACAAGATGGACATAGAGCTGATGGAACAGAACAAAGCCCTGAAATACACTTACACATGTATGGTAATTTGATTTTTTATAAAGTTATCAAAGCAATTTAATGGGGAAAGCAGCCTTTTCAATAAACAGTGCTAGAATAGAGTGATCTCCATATGGCAAAACTTTAATCTCTATTTCAATCCACAGATAAAAATCAATTCAAGATGAGTCAGAGACCTAAATGTAAAAATAACACTACAAAATTACTAGAAGACATAGAGAAATATTACTGCAACCTTAGGGTAAATAGGACAAGGAAAATAATTATAAAAGAAAAAATGGTGTTGAATTTAAGCAAAATGAAATGTCATTAAAAATACTATTAAGAAAATGTACTGACAAGCCACAGACTAGAAGAAAATATTTGCAAAATATATACCTGACAACAGTCTGACTTATATCCAGAATATATAAAGAACTCTTATGAATCAATAATATACAAACCACCCAATTTTTAAAAAAAAAATAGAAAATTAGCAAAAAGACTTCTTCACCAAGGAAAATATTCACATGCTCAATAAGCAAATTAAAAAGTTCCCAACATCATTAATGATTAGAAAAATATAAATTAAAATGAAACAAGATACCAAACACCATCACTAGAATGGTTCCAATTAAAAGGCTGTCAGCTGCAAATTTGGGGGAGTGTTGAAGCAGCTAGAATTCTCAGACACTGCTGGTGAGAACACAAAATGCTACAACCACTCTGGCAAACTGTTTGGCAGTTTCTTATAATGCTAAGCATACCCCTTGCCTTTGACTCAGCAATTCCCATCCTAGCTATTCACCCAAGACAAAAGAAAACTCACATCTGCACAAAGAGTTGTGAAAGAATGTTCATAGTAGCTTTATTCCTGATCACCAAAAACCAGAAAGAACCTACACATCTGGTAACAGGTGAACTAATAAATTGAACTATACCCTTAAGATCCACATTGAGATATTATATATAAAATTTATCCCTCAATATTTCTTTGAAAAATCAGGCAGTGAATGTCCCAAGATCAGAGACTTCCTAAGAATACACACTTACTGTGTGCAATTGATTTAATAGCCTTTGATTGTATAGCAAAAAGAGTTTGAGCTAAGTTTTTCCACTTACAAAGTAGGGAAAAAAATAGTACGTGTCTTAGAAGATGAAATGTTAGTGTGCATGTAAAGTGCCTAGCATTAATATAATGACTAACACAAAGTACACATTCAATAAATATCTGTTTCTCTCTCTTCCTCCGTGTCTTTATCTTTAAGCCCACCTTATAAATGTGGACTGTATCTCTCTACAGAGCAAAATTGTTCTTGATGTCATTAGACTTGAGGGATAAAAGAATTACTAGCATATTGTAGTAAAAGCAACATATTCCTTGTATTTTAATATTTTCCCATCAATAGGATGCAAATAAAATATACGTCAAAATAAAGACCACATCCATTATGATTGTGTACAAGCTAACAATTTTTGTCAAAAAAAAAAAACAGTCTGCCTTAAGTTTTCAGCCTTTCCTTTAGCCACTCATGAAACAAGCCACACAAAAACCAAAGGAGTAAAAAGCCCTAGGAAACAGAACTTTATAGATATTCTGACAAAGAATAATCAACGTCAGCAGCAACAACCTCCTCAGAGCCACAGATCTCCTTGACTTGCCACTGTGGTGGTCAAATCTCCATTGTCAGAAGACTCTGTTTCAGGGGCAAAGTGGAATATTGAGGGGGTCACAGGTTTTGAAGTCAAACGGTGGGTTCACATGCCCGTAATGTTATTGCCAGGCTGTGGCACCATGCACAAGTTACCAAACAACAGTGTGTTTTTCTCATCCATTAACCCTTCCCTAAAATAACTAATCCCAATAATGTTTTTTGACTGAATGAATAAAGAAATGGATGGAGATATTAAAGTATGTTCCTCATGCTAATAGTATTAAATGGAATAACGTGTTTAAACACCTTGTAAGTCCCCAGCCTTTGGACTATTACACATCATTCTTGCTTACTTATTCCCAGATCTGAATAGGTACTGCAGTGGGGATGCCTTAAATATGGAACAAAATTCTAACACACATCCCTGAATCCTGAAACCATATTTGTTCTGCCTTGAAAGTAACACACACAAAAACACGCACACACGCCCCATGCTTGTAATTATTAATATCTTAGAAAGCCAGTGTTTCTCCTAAAGAAAAAGCTGCGGGAAAAGGCAATTGTGAATTCACCAGCCAGTTCTGACTTTACCTCTCCGTAAGCTGACGCTTTCCCACATGGGAATCCACGTCCCACCAAACACAGGCATCGGCTTCCAAAAATGCGCCCAACTCACATTGAAAGCGCAACTGAATAATCATTGAGAAACATTCCAAGATTTGCTCATCAAATCAGTAATTTTTTGTCATTCGTTGCCATTAACAAGTAACTTGTGACCAAATAAATGTCACTATCCATTTTCTTTAATTAAAATAATAAATATTATGCAGTGACACAGATTGGCATTTATGCCTTCGTTTCTGTGACACGGGATTTATAACCAAGGCTTTCTTTGAGGGACACCACAAATAAAGGTTATTAAGCTGCCACAAGATGAACACAAGCTCAAGTTAATGAAATTAGACAAGAAAGGGCAGTGATGAATGAAGCCCTCGTGCACAAAGGAAAAGGGAATCCCCACCCAAAGCAGGGAGCATTCTTGGGCTGGCAAAATGTATGTTCTGTTTTCCTGGACAGCTCAACTTAAAATATATGTGGGGTGAACATATAATCCCTCTGCCATCCCTTTAGGGTGGGCTGAAATGTGGCCTTCCCATTCCCCCAGGAATCACTGCTGACCACTTCACAGTACCTTCCAAAGTAGGAAGAGTTTCCAAGTAAAGAAAAAACTACTCTGTCCTGTTAATCTGCTACCAGAGAAACAAAATGAAGTATTGTAATGTCCCAATCACCTGCTTTGAAGACATGGTTCTAGGTTCTAAAAAATAAAGGCAGGGGGATGGGGAAGATTTGCCCTTCACAAAAAAAGAAAAATAAACAAAAAACAGGAAGATAAGCTTGAAAGCATTTCTCAAAAGAAAGGATCTCTTCTTACCTCTGGGACTGTGCTGTTGCTCAAAGTCATGACCCGAATCCAACGCTCTCAACCTGAGATCCATCCCTGGTTCGGCTCCATCCCCACCGCTTGGATCCAGCCACCTGCAATGTGCCAAGAGCCTGGAAATCCAGCTCAGTGGAATGAACTCAAACTGCCTTCATGGGCAAATATTCCGACTGCTGCTGTTGGAAGCCTCCAAGAAGCACTGGGCGAAGTGGGATTGCACCCCCACCGTTGAGCTTGATCTCTGTGGATTTATCTACACCTCAGCACTGCAGACACCTCAGCAGGCGTCACTTCACATCCAGCTGAGAGACACCAGGGAACCTGACTAGCTGAGCAGCCCCAGCACAACTCCAGTTCCAGCTGTTTTTCTTAGCTATGGCTAAAAAGCACATCTGTCTACTTGAGGCTAAGGTGGAGATCAGATTGCTCAATTACCAGATATTTCAAAGAAAGGGAAGGAGGTACAGCAAACTCTCAGTTGGAGGAGCCTCAATTCTAGAAGTGACCAGAGCTGAGTTCAAATTTTGGTTCTACTCCATGCTGGAGAAAATCAATACAGAGCAAGAACTCAACAAATATTAGTTCCTAACATCAAAAGAAAGCTTTGGCTTCCCATTCCCTCAGTGCCTTTGATAATCTAAAACAGTATATACATATATACACACATACACATTTAAAATATATATGATTAAATACATTTTATATAAACATGCACACATATATTCATAGTCTCACTTATATACAGATTACAGATTATATTTTCTTAATGAAGCTTCAGTGAAGGTACAGATAAGATAGATTTACAGTCCCAAATGGATGCTCACTTTAATATCAGGAAGGCAGAATTGCCAAAGTAAGCCACCTTCCCCCATGAAGGGCTCACATGCCCAGGATATCATAAAGCTTGAGCACATGTAGACAAGAATCCTTCTCCTCTCAATGCCTGGATAGTCCTTGCCTCTGAGACCCTGCTTCTCTGTTTCTTTTTTTATACACTCTCAAAGCCAGCTAGCCCCAGTTCTAGAGACTCAGCACCCTTGGGTATTGAATATTCTCACTCAGGTTACAGATCACACCTGCGGAGTTGGAAGCCATTCCCCATCTGTAAAACTGACATAGTAATACCAACCTCACAGGGTCCTCTTGAGGATTTAAAAAGATAAGTTGATGATAGATGATGGGTGGATGTTTAGATGGATGAATGAGCACAAATGCTTAATAACTTCAGTAACTTTAGCTATCATTTTTATTGTGATTAAGGCAACAACAACTTTACAGATTTCTGTTCTGGTCCATCATGTATTGACTACATAATTAACTCTCTTGAAGTTTCTACCCTTATACCTCAAAACTCTTCTAGATAATGGCCTAGGCAAAGAATTTATGAAAAAGGCCCCAAGGCAATCATGGCAACAACAAAAATTAATAAATGAGATTTGTTTAAACTAAAAAGCTTCTGCACATCTAAAGAAACAATCCACAGAGCAAATGGACAACCTACAGAATGGGAGAAAATATTCACAAGCTACACATCCAATAAAGGGCTGATAACCAGAATTTACAAAGAACTCAAGCAAATCATCAAGAAAAAAACAAACAACCCTATTAAAAAGTAGTCAAAAGATACAAACAGAAGCTTTTCAAAAGAAGAGAGACAAATAGCCAAGAAACATGAAAATTGCTCAACATCACTAATCGTCAGGGAAATGAAAATTAAAACCACAATGAGATATCACCTTACCCCAGTCAGAATGGCTTTTATTAAAAAGCCACACAATAGATGTTGGTGTGGATACAGAGAGAAAGGAATGCTTATGCACAGATGGTAAGACTGCAAATTAGTACAACCTCTATGGAAAACAGTATCGAGATTCCTCAAAGAACCAAAAGTAGACCTACTATTCGATCCAGCAATTGCATGACTGGGTATTTACCCAAAGGAAATTAAGTCATTTTATCAAAAAGACACCTGCATTCAAATGTTTATTGCAGCACAATTCACAAACACAAAGATGTAGAATCAACCCAAGTGCCCATCGATTCATGAGTGGATTAATAAAATGTGGTATATGTACATCATGGAGTACCACTCAGCCATAAAAAAAGATGAGTTAATACCTTTTGCAACAATCTGGATGGAACTGGAGACCATTCTCCTAAGTGAAGTATCACAAGAATGGAAAAACAAACACCATACGTACTCAGTATTAAGCTAAAACTAACCGATGAGCACACAAGTGCACAGAGGGAAGTAAAACTCAGTGGAAAGCAACCAGGGGAGAGAGGGAAGGAGGGAGGGGGAATAAATCAACCTAATGGGCACTATGAACACTATTTGGGTGATGGGCACACCTATAGCCAAGACTCAAGCATTACAAAAACGATCCATGAAACCTAAAATATTTGTACTCCTATAATATTTTGAAATAAAAAAATGGAAAAAAATAAATTAGTATTTGCACACACAAAAAAAATGGAGACTTATCACATATAGGCATAGCATCAAGAACACTGGATACGGAGACATAGATCAAAACATAGATCTCTTATAGCTCAAAGAGCACTGTCATTTCATGACTCTCATGACAGAAAGCCCACTTCTCTGTGAAGCAGCCCTTATTTTTCCAAAGAACTTCCAAAGCCAAAATTTTTCTTTCCAATGGTTTTGAGTTCACTTCCTGGTATAGTGTCAACCTCACTTCTCATTGACAATCTTTGGGATATTTGAACAATTATCACAGTATTGAAGGTGAGTCTAGTGCAGGGAAGATCTAAATCTGTGAGATTAAGGGGCAGTATCCTGTTAAAAAAATACACTTCTTCTTGTCCCAACACACTCTGGTCAACATGTTCATATCATGGATTTAAGCTACCATCAGCACAGATATCCTTCTCTATGTGTTATCCTACATTTCTGCTTTCTGGCTCTGAATCATTCTTTCTTAGACATCTCTAGTTTCATTTCCCTGCTGTTAGCTCAATCAGTACTTGGTTTTATGTTCCAAGTCAGTATTTACAAGCAGATGACACGGCAGAGCGTCACAGCGTACGCCATCACCGGTGGAGGAGAACAAGGTGGCACTGACATAGCGGGCTGGGACCCGGCAATGCTCACTCCGGTCTCAGCTCCAAGCAAGGGCTTTAAATCCATCCTGGAGAAAACTGCAAGTTACCACAAGTGAAAGCTGAAGATTGCTGACAGGTAGCCAAGAGTGTGGATATCAGATACCCAAAAGACAAAGGAATCTGTGTTTTGAACACTCTCAACTCAGAGAGGTGTAAATGAGAAGCATTGATATTTTTCTCCAGTCACTGGCCTGGACTATAGTCTGTTGACTTTCTATCTATGTTCTCTGCGTAAACTTTTGGATAAATTCCAAAACATCATGCTCACTTTCGGTTATTAGAGGTTGTTTGACAGTCCGGCCCACCTGAAACTTCAAACGCATACCCGCTTTGGAATCCCTCCCTCTGCTCATCACCAGCTGGGCTTGTAGCTCAGGGAACTTGGAGGGGAGTCGCTTTCATTTTCACTCCTCCTCTCCTTCTAGAACTTTGAAAGGATGGAACCCCAAAGACTAGCTCTAAGGAAACTCCTCCCTGGAATTGAAGACTAGGAGGGAAAACGGTGACTCGCCCAGGGGTGGAGAAGCAACACAGGTCTCACTGTCATCATCTGAGGACTCTGCTGCCTGCCACTTGCCTTTTCCAACACAGT
>CM052442.1:116527132-116550103 GCA_028533085.1 Varecia variegata | reverse complement strand
CTTTTGCTCAGGCTGGTCTCAAACTCCTGAGCTCAAACGATCCACCCGCCTCAGCCTCCCAGAGTGCTGGGATTACAGGCGTGAGCCACCGCGCCCGGCTGGAAAATTAATGTATTTTAGTTAACCTAATATACCCAAAATATCATTTCCACCTATGATCAACATAGAAGTGTTATTAAGGAGACACTTTACCTTGCCCCTGCCCCGCCCCTGCTTTTTTTGGTAGTAAGTCTTCAAAATCTGGAATGTATTTTATAGTTATAGCACATCTCATTTCAGACTAGCCATGTTTTAAGTGGCTACTTAAATAGGCACAGGTGGCTGGTGCTACCATATTGGACAATGCAAAGTCTCCTTAATCTTTTTTTTTCAGCCTGGTGCAATACTATTCATTCTTCAAAATCCAGCTGAAATAGTATTTTCTATGTGAAAACTTCCCTGATTATTTCTCTCTCCCACCAATATGATCAATTATTCCCTCCTCCATCCTAGACATGGACCTTGGATATATTCCAACATATCCAATGTTCACAGTATGTTGTATTTAATTGTTGCACGTAAGTCTTTTCTACTGGACAATGAACTCCTTGGAGGCCAAGAACTGTCTTATTTATTCATCTTTGTGTCCTCATGCCACAGGAGTGCCAAACACAATGAAAGTCAGAGTGGTGCTAAATAAATGTTCTTGGAACTAAACGCAATCCCTTCCCATGGTAAGCACAGGAATGCCTTCCAATGACTGGTGTCCCTGCAAAGTTGGTGGTCATGTATAACCACATAACTGGCAAATGCACAGTACTCCACATTTGTTATCTCATTTTGTCCTTATAGAGCAAATATTTGTAGCCTCATTTGTTGGATGAGGCAAGTAAAGTCCAGAGAAGGGTTGACACTTGAATAAGGTCATAGAGCTGTTTACAGGCAGAGCTGGGACTTGAACTCAGGTCTCGGGACAGCCAGCCCAACTGCTCTCCCACACCTGAGGACACGCCCACCTCCTGGCTCACTCCACCCAAGTGAGGACAGTCAGGATCAGACCTCACATTCGTTTGCACCTCCGGAGAGGGACTATCTTCCGTCTCTTCTGTCTTTCAAGCCTCACCGTCCTTCAAGGCCTAACTTAGTGCTTCTTTCTCTTTGAAGTTTTCATTTTCTACCAGTCTCTGGGGGCCACAAGTACATACAGCCTGTCCTAGAAACCCCTTCTCTTACATGAGACACCACGCTGTCTCGTTCCCTGTGGTTTCACCTTGTCTTTCTTATTAGACAAGGAGCTCTTAGAGGTCAAGAATAATGTCTTGGTTCCCTTGTGCTGCCTTTCCATGACTGCAGGAGAAAAACCAGCTTCTTTACAAGCAAGTGCCTACTACGTGGCAGACACACTACTAAATGCTTTTATATGGATGCTTTTATTTCCCCCTCGAAATCCTATAAGACGAGTTCAATTGTTCTCACTTTTTAAATGAAGAAACAGAGACAGTAAGTTAATTGCCTAAGGTCATTCTGACCTGCACACACAGAGGAACTCAGAGGAAGAGAGATTTCTAGGTCAAATGGCCTGACTCTAACTGGCCTGCACATGGAGTGGGGTCAGGGGCTAGGAATCCCAACAGACATAATCAGATGGCTACACCATTCAACCTGCCAACCAGAAGGGGATGGTGCTTCTGGTTCTCGTATTATGAATTGCTATGTTGAGACAAGGCTAGGCCCAGCATGGCATCTTTCTCTGGCTATTCTACATCCACCACCTTCTTACCATTAGGGATGTACCTGCACGAGTCAGGAAGAGCCCTGGCAGGATAGGACACTTTGTGGGGATCAGCCTTCATCACAGTAGCTCCCACATCTTCCCTTCCTGTCTGTACCTATCATCAATGTCTTCTCAACACCCAGACAGCTGTGACTGCCCTACCTCTAGCTCCACACCTTCATCATCCTACCTACCACACTGCTGCCAGGAAGATCCTCCAAAGGGAACAGATGAATGTGGTATTACTATGCTCAAAACATTCAAAGGATTGAGTCACTGAGAACACATAATTGAAATTCCCTTGGCTGACGTTCAGGACCCTGCACCACCTGGCCACCACCTTTCCAATCTTCTCTCTCGCTATTTCTCAGCGTGCTCCAAGGCTTAAACCACACTGCACTGCTCACTGCTATGGAGTCTCTGAGTCTCCAAGGATCCCAATCCCCATTCTTTCCCCCCCTAGCCAGCCTTTTCATCATAAGTATGGTTGGTGAGACTTCAGCTGTAGGACAGAGAGCCTACAGGCTTCCCTGGGAAAATGGAAAGCTCTCCGGTCCAGGAGGAGAAAGGGAAGAGAGGCAGTGAGAATGAAGGATGAATGGACACCCTTAGGGTGACTGAACAATGTTAGGAAACAACGTATGTGAATGAGCCAAGACAAGTTTCTAATTCTACTGAGAAAGTAAATGAAAGGAAGGGACGTCCATATGGATGCACCAGCCATCATTAGAATGTAAGAGCCCCTGGACAAATTAAAGGGACGTCAGTGGAAGAAGCAGTTGGTACATATGGCCAGCTTTGTGCTCCTCCACATCAGGCCAAGCTAGCTAGGATGGGCTTTGTTCCCATGTCTTAATGAGCTGATGAACAGACCATAAAATGCAGTAAACTCTACGTGAACTCTAATGATTACATAATCCTTCTGCACATCAGCATGTCCCTGTTACTGGACTTATGGCTACAAATGAAGAGTCTGCTCATGGTATTGGGGCAGTGAGTTGTATACAACCCCCTTACCCATGGAAGAGGACACAGAAGTTCCTAGTGGCATGGCTCACACTTTTCTCTCTCCTATAACACCCTGACTCCACACATGGAAATCTCGCCTATACAACATTTGCTTCCTGAAACCTTTCACTTTGTCCTTCTTCTTCAAATCCTCCCCCTCCTCCCTAGCTTCCACCGTACTTTATCTCTCTCACAGTGCACAACACTTTCCCTGTTCTATTAACATTTTGTGCTTTAATTCCTTCCCTTGTTGCAGGGAAGACTCTCATCTCTTCACATCTGTATCCAACTCAACATCTGGCACCGAGTAGTCACTCCATAAACACGTACAGAACAAAGGAATAGATGAAGCATGATGTGTTACACACTCAAAACACCCATGATTTGTAAGACTTCTCCCATCTCAATGGGATAATTAATTTTAGGTCTAGTCCATCAGTGTAAGTGTTCAAGGATCCTGGGGTGCCCTTTCTAAGCGAGCACAGTCTAGGTCTTAACCCCAAATCAGCCACCTTTCCTGATTACAGAACACAATGATAATTGGCACACACTGAGTGTTGTTGCTCTAAGTATTTTACATGCATTATCTCACTAAATCCTCACAACTACCCTGAGGTAGATACAATTATTTATAACCTCCATCGTGCAAAGGAGAAAGCAGAGGTACAGGAAAGATCCCTATAAATGACATGTAGCTAAGAAGTGTTAAGAAAAAGACTCAAAGCCAGACAGTCTGGCTTCAAAACCCACAGTGTCTCACCTGCTCTCCACAGAGAATGGACCTGCAGCTGGCATAAGACAGAACATGCTTCTTGTGCCACCTTGCCAGCTGCTAGGCCCTGGGTGCCACCTAATCTCTCCAGGTCTCAGCTTTTCTCATACCTAAAATGGGGACATCACAAGGCCCACCTTACAGGGCTGTTGAAAGGACAGATGGCCTGATGGACACACAGTGCCCAGGACAGAGCAGACACTCAAAAATGGAGCTATTAGTATTGATCAGGAATCGTTCTGTTGAGAAACCAAGTTTACATCAGCTATAGGGAAAACAAGAAGGTATTGGTTTGTGTAACAGAAAAGAGAGGGGTCTTCAGACGCAGCTAATTAGAAGCTCAAATAATTTCATTAGGACTGAAATGTCTCTTCTCTCCACTTCTCAGTTACACTATTCTCTTAGTTGTTTCATTCTCTAGCTAATTTGTTCTACATGGTGGTTCCTGTTATAGAAATTCCACATTTATATCCACAGCTTGGTGACTGTAGGGAGAGAGGGCATCTCTTGCCCTAAAGTCACAAAATATAGTCTCATTGGATCTTCGTGGATCACCTGCCCTTCCCTGAACTAATTGCCGTGATGAAGGAAGTAGGTTTGTTGGTTGGCTGACCCCTGGAACCAGGAGGCCAGGGTTGGCCCCGACCACACGAGAATTGAGATGGGGTGGCCAGCTAAAGGAAAAACAAGATGCTGTTGCCAGAACAAGAATGGATGGATTCTGGGCAGGTAAAATATCCATTCACTGTGAATATTTCCAATGTTCCTGTATTCTAAACAGATGGGGTCTCCTGGCCTGGTGCCCACAAACAATGGGTCCCTCCAGCCCACGTCCACTGCCAGTCTGTCTGACAAACTTCTCCAAGCCCTAGGAACGCATGGGCCCTCCGCTTCCTCCCAGCTACTGCAAAGCTCAAATTAGTCACTCTGTGGGCCCCTTCCGAGGCATATCAGAGACCAGCTGTGCAAGGACCTGTCACCTTCTTGTCAGTGAAAGTTTTCTGTCCAAAGAACTTTCGTCATCACTTCTTTCTCAAGTAGCTGGATGTCACTTGAAGAGACAGCTGAAGTCACTCACAATGGCTGGTCTCAAATCAGCGCTCACTGGCCTTGTCAGTAAAAGCCTCACCCCGCAGCGAAAACTGTCACTGATCATGTTTAGATATGTACGCAGAGGTATTAGATTAGAAGAGAGAATGCACGAGATGGGAGTTTAAAAGAGGCCAAGTTGCAAGGGAAATCTTAATGGGCAGAAGTGAAGGCTTAAGGTTGCAAGTAGTGGGGGGCATCTTTTTCTAAAACCAGATTTATACTTCCCATCAAAACCAGCAAGAGCACACACACACAAACACACACATACACACACACACATGTGCACACACAGACACCAACAGCCTATATGTATACACAAAGCAGTTCATACCAAGGACACACACACCTCTCACCAACAGACTATATAGATACCTGAACCTCAATAGGAGATCAGTAGATAGGTGCTCTATTCAGACCTTTGTAAATGCCCAGTTTCACCTTCATATCAAAACACTGCTAAATAAGGTCAGAAAACAAATATTCACTGAAAAAAAACAATTATCTTTTGGAGAAAAAAGGAGAAGAATCTATATATTAATCAAATAGTATTTGTTGCCTTTCTCTGAACATACCCTTTATTTAGGGGAGGATTTCTCAACGTCGGCATTACTGACATTCTGGGCTAGAGAATGCTTAGTTTGACGGGGGTGGGGGCTGTCTTGAGTTTCACATGATGTTTAACAGCATCCCTGGCCTCTGCCCACTCAGTGCCAGGTGACCTCCTCCACTCATTGCCAAATGTCCTGTGTTGGGGTAAAATCACCCCCCAGTTGAGAACCACTAATTTAAGGACTGTAACAAATGCTGTCTTCAATCTTACTATGGTAGAATGATTGGCTAATTATTCATTAATATGCATCAGCTAGGGTTGTAAATTGTGCTTCAATTTGGGGGAGCTTTCATTTGGATTTATATCACTGTTAACCAATATTTATCATTCAAATGCTGATTATACCTATATGTGTAGGTGGTTGACAGTCATTCATGCAACTGTTCTGCCTGAACCTTGGCAGAGAGCACAGCATGGGTGGAAGAGAGCCTGGGCTTTCAAAGACTGGGTTTGAATCCAGACGTGGTACTAAGTGGCTGTATGATTTGGAGTTAGTTTTCTTACCTTCCATAAATTTGAGTTTTTGCCACTATAAAATGGAGATTGTAATAAATAGTTATCCCATAGGGAAATGGTATTTTCTAAAGGGTATCAAATGCTATACTCAAGAAGGCACTACCACACAAACAGATGCTCAATAAATGTTGGTTTACCCTAAGAACACACTTTGTTCTAGAAGGGTTTTGCTCTATGATTAGAAACAAGCCTTCCTCTGTGAGAGTGATCAATCAAGCTAAGTAAATGGCAATGATGACATTGCTCCACCTGTATAGCTTTTTGTTTTTCATGGAGTTTTTAATTGCTTTTCTCTTCTCCTCCATCTGTCTTTATCAAATCCATAAGTGGTTCTAGTGTCTTAAGAATGTGTCAAAGCATTTTTCCCCAAAAATCTCTCTTTTCTGGACCCTTCCAGCCTTCTGTTTCAATCTAAGCAAATGGTGTGGTAGTAACACAGCCCAGCGACGTCACGGGACCTCGCTCCTCAGACACCCCAAGTACACCCCACCTTAGGGGCAGGATAGGGCTATTTCCTTTGCCTGGAATGGTCTTCCTCTATATATCCCACAGCTACTCCTTTCATCTTCCTTGAGTTTTTGCTCAAATCTCACCTTTTCACTGAAGGCCAACCTGGGCCATTTAAATCTGCAACCACCTCCCCACCTCTGATCTCCTTTGCTCTACTTTTTATTTCTCCACAGCACTTATGACCAATTTACTTATTTATTGTGTTTATTGATTACTGTGTCTCCCCCATAGAACGCAAGCTCTATGAGAGTAGCAGTCTTGGTTTATGGACATATACCCAACATTTGGAACCGTGTCTGACATGGCGGATGCTCAAAGACTATGTGTCCAATAAATCCATTGAACGACTCCATTTTCAAGACTCTTTCTGGAAGTGTTCTGACACCTCACGCATGAGATGAGTTTATTGAAGATTTGGGATTGGCCAGACGGAAGCAATGAAAAGTCAAGGCAATGAGGCTGTCAAAAGTGATGCTGAGATAGCTACACATGGGGTCGTGGTGGTTGAGAAGTTAACATCAGCATATATGGTGCTTTGCTGTTTGCAAAGGAATCTGGTAGCCCAAGAGAACAAAGTTGAGATGAGGAAGTGCAGGTCACCAGGATGGCAAAAATTACACTCAAAGCAGGATGAAGGAAGAGGATGGGGTGGGGATGAGGGTTATGATCAGAAAGCACCATTTCAAACCAATTTAAAAACACTAACAAATGGAAATAATAGAACTAATCAATAAAACTGATTAGTATATAGATCAAGGGGAGTTATGAGAATGTTTCAAATTCTCAATAAAAGGGCACACAATGAGAATGGAGTATTTTTGGAACATAAAACGCATGTAGCTAGTATCATAAAAAAATTCATCTTGAATGGTGATCAAAACATGCTGATTAAAACAAAAATAAAATACTATATTTACATATCGTTATAGGAAAGACTTAAAATGTAACAACATCCTTCAGAGAGTGTAGTGAGGCAAACATCCTCACCCTCAAGGTAGAATATAAATGGGAGAATCCTTTGGAAAAGAAATTTATAAAATGAACCGAGAGCATTAAAACATTCTACGCTTTGGCCAGGAATTCCACTTCTAGCAATCTATGCCAAGAAAAATTCAGAAATGTGGACAGAGATTTATGTATAGAGATTCAATGTAATGGAAAACAGAAAGAAAACTAAAAATATCATAATTATTATATGAATAATGGCACATTTATAGAGCAGAATGTTATGCAACCATCAGTAATTACATTTGTAAAATAATGTTAATGACATGGGAAATGCTCATGATATAAAGGTCAAATGGGCTGAAAGAGGGATGATACCATAAATGGCAAATGGCCTCAACTAATATTATATAAATTTATTGCAAACGAATTCATAAGTAGAGTCTTAAAAAATTTAATCTCTATTAGGATTATCAAAAAAAGTTTATTCATTTAAGAAAAATAAAAACATTGCCACTTTTTTATGCAGAGAGAAATGAATGTTAAGTTAGGATCGTATAATTTTAGAATGGTTATCCATATAGACCCTGAAGATGATTTTTTATGCCCAATGGTCCTTTATCCATAGCTTTCATAAAAATAATTTTCTGTTTGAATGCATATTCACTTCTCTGGGTCTCAAGTTTTCTAATTGTTCAAACGAAGCATAGTCTAGGTCAGGGGTCAGCAAACCTTTCCTGCAAAGGGTCAGACAGTAAATATTTTAGGTTTTGTGGGCAGATGGTCACTGTTGCAACTGTTCAGCTCTGCTGTTGGAGCATGAAAGTGGACATAGATACAATGTAAATGAATGGCTGTGTGCCAATAAAACTTTATTTACAATTGCCGGAAACAGGCCAGATTTGGCCCATGGCCATGGTTTGCCAACCCTTCAACTAGATGATCGATAGTGTTTGATTGGCTGATGGCTCAGACTCTGCTGCGGAGATCTAAATGCCAGCATGCACCTGAGAAGAAAAGAGAAGCAGCACAGCATACTGTCATGGGAACCTGACTCACTTCCTAGTTGTGTCTCTTGTTACAACGTATTAATACTTTCATCAGCATAATTCCTAATGTCCTCTGTTGTAAGGTGAGAGCATGACACCTACTTCACGAGGTTATCCTATGGCTTAAATAAGAGAAGAGAAGTCAAAGCCCAAAGTCCAGATCTCGTAAATGAGGAGTTCTCCGTGATCGGCAGATAGTCTTATTAGGAAAGCTCTGAAACACTGAGCAGCACATAACTCCCAGGTCCCGAATGATTTGGGACCCACAGGATAGACAGGAGGGAGTGCTGGGTCTGCAGCAGGCAACAGCCAGGACAAGCTAGGGTACGCTGCAATAACAAATCACCCTAGAGCCTTGGTGGCTTAAAACATTAAGATTTATTTTTTGCTCATGCTAACACACCCATGGCTGGTCCTCTGAGGACTCTGCTCTACACTGTTCTTCCTACAGGCTCATCTGGAGCTTTGCTGGTTGTAGTGATTCAGGGAAAATGTAGGTGTCTGGATCATGCACTGGCTCTTAAATGATGTGCATCACTTCCACTCCCATTCCATTGGCCAAAGCAAGTTACGTAACCACACATAATGCATGGGGGGGGGGCCTAGCTACCTCGCTCCTGGAATAGGGTTGGGGGGAAGATCTGGAAATATTTGGTTAACTGCATTAATAACTGCACCATAGAAACATAGGAGAATAAGAGCTAACATTCACATGCATTTAGCATATTCTAACACAGTGCTAACCACTTTACTTACAATTTGGGAAAAACCAAGTCAGGAGGGTAAAAACAGAGCCAGAAGTGAATGTGGCAAGACATTGGGTCTGGGGTTCCCTATGGTAAAACAAAATCAGGGGCACAATGTTTCAGATAAGACTTACTTTTCCTAAAAAATGTTTTCACCAACTCTCTCTCCCTACCATCATCCCTTTTTGTAGCTGGGCCTTATCACCCTGAAGAAGGCTCTGATCAGAATCTCTACTCTAAAATCATGTCTAATTCTCTGAACCCCCAACATGTATGGAATGTTTGTGTCCTTCTAAAATTCATATGTTGAAGCCCTAACCCCTGTGTCTGTATTGGAGATAGAGCCTTTAAGGGGGTGACTAAGGTTAAAAGAGGTCATAAGGGAGGAGCCCTGATCCTGTAGAACTGGTGCCCTCAGAAGAAAGGGAAGAGACACCAGAGGCCTCTCTCTTCACCATGGGAGGACACAAGAAGGCAGTCGTCTACAAGCCAGGAAGAGAGCCCTCACCTGAAACAACCCTGCCAGAGCCCTGACCTTGGACTTCCCAGCCCCGAGGACTGTGGGAAAATACATTTCTATTGCTTAAGCCACCTACTCTATGGTATTTTTGTTAAGACAGCCCAAGACAACTAACAAAAACATCTAAAGCAGACAGCCCTTCTCTCTGGATTTGATTTTTCACATCCAAACTTGACTTGCTCAAAATGACATTGTGACATCGATATGCAGGTCTAGGGAAATCCAAAGCTAAGGTTGGGTCGCTAAGACAAAGATGCAGCCTTTGAAATCAGAAAAAAAAAAAAACTGTGTATTCAAAATCCAACTCTGCTAACTGAGTGGCCTTGAGCAAGTTGTATAAGCTTCCTGGTCCTCACTTTCCTCGTCTGTAGGTCTCTCCCATGGGTTCTAAATGAGGTCATGTGTAGGGACATGCAGCATGGAAGGCAGGGTTTTTCTTTCCCTGCCCTCTGCCATCCTCATCTTCAGTATTGCAGCTCTAGGCTGAAAGACAGAGAGAGGCTCTTTGGACTCGAACACTCACATGTAATGTGCTAAGAGGAAGTTAATCTTAGCACGCTCCTCCCACCTCGCCCACCCACTGGTCAATTGGTCCCTCACTGACAACCCATGCCAAAGGCTGAGCTGAATTTGGGAGCAGGTGGATGTGAGCAAGGGAGTTAAAACTCTGTCCAGGCTCGGGTGGAAGGATGAGACAAAGTCAACTAAGCAGCCACTCTTTTGTCTCTACCGTCTTGGATTTGGTTTGGGATATATAATTTGGACTAAATTCAAAACCTATTTTAACATTCTCATGGACTCCATGATTGGCCAAACATAAGAGCTATCAGAGAAAGATGTGACCACTTCTCCCTTCTCCTGTAAAGAACATCCCAGGGTCAATTACAGATTAACCTAGAACATATAGATGCTCAACACGTATTTCCTTCACCCCTTTTCTCTACCTTACTATGCCCCCAAGGTTTCAGGAATCTCAAAATTGGACATAGCTAAGATGGCACATCTGCACACAAGGAGGAAGAGGAAGAGGAGGAAGTAGCCAGTGTGTATACAGCAAGCACATTGGTACCAAGCATTTCCTAAACACTCTCATTGACACTAATATCACTATCCCACCAGGAAGGCACTGTTAGAGTCAAGGTACTGACAAGGAAAGCGGGATGTCAGAAAAGGCAATTGGCCCCCACCTCACAGTTCAGGTGACTGGGTTGTTGCTCACACCCAAGTCCACCTGGTCCAAATTCCTGGCTCCTTCACAAAGCATCTCGTGATGTCCCCGGGGGCCTAGGGTCTGGCCTGGCTTCATTCCATGCTACTCTCTGTCACAAAAATTAGCCAGAAATGGACAAAAATCCTCAGAATATCTCTACCCTCTAGTCCTGCTCACTGTGTTCAGACCCAAAAGAACAATGTTGGCAAGAGTGATACAGGGACCCATGGAGAAAGGAGGGGGTGGGGAATGGACCTGGAACAAGAGGCCACGCTTCTAATATAGAATCTGCTAGCAATTTTCTGTGAGATGCTGGTCGAGTGTCTGCCTCTCTTTAGGCCTCAGTCTCCCCGCCTGTAACACAAAAAGGTGTTGAATAAGGTTCTTGCAAGCCCCAGGCTGGAACATTTTATCATTGGCTCAGTTTTCTAGACACACTGAGCTGAAATCTTCTGAGCCTACATTTTTCAGATACCGGGCTCAATTCACAACTCTGCCCATCCACAGAACAGAGCAATGGGCTTTCTTAGGAAAACTGAATGGAAACCTCTGGAATGCAGCCCCCAATAAGGAGAACGACCGGCCAGATGCAGATTAGATTCTCAAATGGAAAATCACATTCTGCAAGTTCCTGGAGGGGGAGGCAGGGCAGGAAGCTGCTGCTTGCCACAGGGACTTCATTCCAGAAATCCCACATAGTGGCCTCGCCAGCGCCCTGGTGTGATAAAGGGATGGCTATTTCAGTTGAGAGCATCGAGTCCTCCTCCGGGAGAGGTGGGTGGAGGACGAGGCCAGAGCTCTTTCCAAGAGAAGTTGAGCTCAACTCTTTAAACGGAATATTGACTCTTCTGTGTTCAGTGTAATAACTTTAACCTGGTGGATGCCTTGCCCTGCCAAAAACCTGTCGCGGTTCAGTATGTTTTCAATTGGGAGATGGAAGCACATCGTTCCTGGCAGGGAAACAGGGGAGCAAATCTTTATTAGGGCCCAGGAGGTCACACCAGTATCTGGGTCTGTAACTAGTCCTGCTGCCAACACACGGGAACGTTCGCACTGCCTCTGAAACTCGGAATTCAGAATCAGTTGGAGGACACCACGACTACTTTTTTTCCTCTGCTAATTTCCAGGTTAAAAAAATAAACCACCACCCAAAAAAAAAAAAAAAGAAAAAAAACTTTTTCATTTTCAATTGAAAAAAAAACTATAAGCAATTCCTCTATTTGTGTTACTCCCTCTTTGACGGTTTTCCTGCTCCTACCCATCTCTGAGCCTCCCACCCCCGACCCAGGGCCAGGGACAGACTTGAATATTTGTTCTATGTCATCGACACTGTCCCTTATGCCTCCTCTCAGCGTGGTGCATGGTCACATCACACTGGCCTGTCTTCATGTGTGTTTCCTCCTGACTCGTTCTCCTTTAACCTTCCGTATTCCCTCCGTCTCTCTGTTAGACACCAGAAAAAATACGACATAATAGGAAGAGTCTCTGTGGTGGAAATCAGGTGGAAGAGATGGTTCTAACCTCAGCCCCACCATGAATCGCTCAGGGCTAGATGGTTTTACATCTCTGTGACTTTTCTTGTTGGGGTAAAATAGAGTAATAAGGACTCGTCACAGGCTTCTTTTGTTGAGTAAATGGAAAAATGTATGTGAGGAGCCTAACACATGGTGATCACAAGCTGCTCTTTCTCCATCCTCCTCCAGGCACAGAGCTTCTGTGCAAAGATGATCCTGGTGGCTCAGGACTAAGGCAGGGCCCACAGCGGAAGCCACAAGAACACAGAATCGGGGAGGCTTCTCCCCCAGTCCAGGTGGCCTTAGGGCAGATTCTTGGAAGACAAAGATGTGACACCAAATCTAGAACTTGATTCTGCATGATAATTAGAAATACATTCAGAGAAGGCGGCAATGGCAGCCTTGCTAAATGAAAGGGGACAATTTGACCAAGTATAAGAGAAGACCGTAAACCCGAGGACACAGATGTGTGCATGTGAGGGGGGCTAGAATGTGGTCAGGGATAAAGGTCCCTTCTGTCACAATCGCTGGCACATAGAGGGTGCTCAAAAACATTGACTCTATTAGAAAATGAACTAATCAATCTAAAAAGGCCTCATTTGGTTTGCTTAAAACCTTCTGCAAGGCATAGTTTGACCCTCTACAACCCTTGCCAGGATGCAGAGAGAAAGGAATTCCTGGCTGTGATTCCTGCTGGAGTTTCTGTTCAAGCAGGGCCTCTGCCGGGTGGAGGGTCACCCTGCTGTGGAGTGATGTCCCAGGACGTGGGAGTTGCTCAAACATAGCATCTACTCATCTGCCCTGAGCACCCCGCAGACCCACAGGGTTCAGGGACGCAGGTTCTGAATCAGAACAAGTTCCTCCACACAACCCAGACACCATCATTCAGAGGCACCTGTAGCCACGGCGTCATCCCTCCCTTTGGGACCTCACAACCCAAGTCTGAGAATAAACTGAATAAAGATTAAAGTGTAAAGGCAATATTCTTACCCAGTCCTGAATGTAGAAGTGTCCTGCGGCAGCACCCAGATACCTGTTTTAAAAACCATAGGGACACACCTCTGCACCCAGCCAGGCTGACCTGGGAGACAGGAATAAGCCGAAGTCCTAGATGTGTTTGCTGATCCTCATGACCTTGTCCTTGAAACCTCGTATTAAGAAAAAGAAGGAAAGATAGAAGGCAAACATGGGAAGGAAGTTAGATTTGTGTCTTCAGCTGTGCCTGATGCAGTACTCACGCAGCAAGGGACGGCTTAGGGGCCCTTGTGTGGTCCCCAAGGATTTCCCAGGAGCAAATCTCCCAGGAGTAAGCAAACCTGGTCTGCGTTTTCAGTGGCTGCTGACTTATGAATGAATGCCTTTTCTTCAAAAAGTATTTTTTCAAGGTTTTATTTTTCCCAAAGCCATTGACTTACACCTGGCATCTGTAGGCGACCAAAAAATAATGATAAATAAAAAGTAGAGAAATTGTGCATAGGAAAGAGGGAAGAGAAAAAAAAATTTATATGTATACACACATACATGTGTGTGTATATATGTGTAGAGGTGCATATATATGTGTAGGCGTGTGTGTACATGTATAAACTTATTGTTTTCTTTTGGTTTAATGCCAAGAAGATAACCATAATTCCTCATTCTCTTTATGTCAGGGGCCAGGGATCATGTGCTTGCCTATCACAGGGTGCTCTTAGGTTCCAGACTACCAGCGCCACTTCCTCTGCTCAAGTTCTTTATGGGAATGTTGACTTCACCCTCACAAACCAGACAGGGAAATTAGGCAACACAGGAGGAAAGGATTTTGTCATTGCTGCTGCTGCTACTGTATACGTAATACACAGTAATTACAGAACGACATACATAACGAGAAAGATAACACAAAATCCTGCCACCCACCCGGCCACTATCCATGTGCTTGGCGGACACACTCCAGGACTGTCCCGTTGCACCCAAGCACACGCCTATGCACTGCAAACACACATACACACACACGTGTGCAGGGACATTCACATGGACACATGCACTATTGTCCCTGACAGATTCGTCTTTAGAGTTGTGGCACACATTGAAGGACCCCTGGGGCAGAGCCAGGGCACCACCAGCCACAGATGACAATGGTGCAGTGTCCAGAGCAGGGGCCAACAAACTTTTTCTGTGAAAGGGCAGATTGTAAATATTTCGGTCTCGGGGGGCCAGAGGGTTGCAACTGCTCACCTTTGCTGTTGTAGCTGGAAAAGCAGCCGCAGATGAGAATTATTAATAAAACAAGTGGACGTGGTTCTGTTCACACAGCTTTATTTACAAAACAGGAGGTGGGCTGCTCGCCCAAGGGTAGGGGCAGGTTGCCGCCCTGTGGCTTAGAACACACCAGAGACGAACGAGAAAGACTCGAGAGGGTGAGAGATTAAAGTGCATCCCCCACTGAAAAGCAAACTCCAGTTTGGTGGGCTGTGCTACTCTATTGCAGCAAAGGGTTCTTCCCTAATGTCCATTCTCTGACAAACTAACGACCACAGGTCACTAGATTCAGTGAAATTCTCCCTTCTCCCCAAATAAGCTTTTCCAGATAGCCAGTTTCACCCCAGTGTTCTAGTTCCTATTTCAGGGAGGGAGCTAGAACAAAAGTCACACAGACCTGTCAAAAAAAAATGTAGCAAGGTGAGGGTAGGGCGGTGTTCCACTCATGTAAAGCACCCTGGATCACACACAATCAGCAAATGATTTATTAAAGGCTACAAGATAAATACTGATAAAGTCTTCAAATAGAGAGGACCGTGACATGTGCGCGGGCTGAGAGAATGGGAATGATTAATAGGGAAGGAGACAGGCTGCAAATACAGAATGCCTTTCCCCACCTGTGGGGGGGTCCCAGGGAAAGCATTTCCCCGCTGCAAACAGCCTTGCAGACGGAGGTAATAAAATACACCTCAAATAACAAAAGCCATTTCGCACCATTTTTCCCCCTAGGTTTTGCAATGTAATTCATGAGTTGTTCGTAGTGTCCTGATCTGCACTTGTACGGTGTATTCTCGACAGGCATCTACGGGACAGGGAGACTCTGCTTCTCCCCTTGCATCCTAATGACCAAGCGAATCTTAACGCACAGCCACCGGTTGGGAGGTTTTGAAGATGTTCATTCTGCACCCTCTGAGCCGGGCCTTTCAGGGATCAGTGCCTGCACTTAACTCAATGTTCTGCTCAGCTGCTCCCTCCAACCTTGCCCTTCTGCAGACATCCAAGACATCTTCTGGGAATTTCAGCCAACAACGGGAGGTGATGCTCACATTAAACCTTCCTCTGTGGCTTTCTCCTTCCCTCCACCCTCACACCCACACGCACACACTCAACCACGCTGGCTGGCTGGCAGCCACCTACGGAAACACACCCTCTGTGTGCCTGGCTCAGTGTTGGCTCCTGGAGATAAAAAGATTAATAAAATGCAGTCAGCGACCTTTAACAGCATGCAGCCTATTGGGTGAGACACATGTGGACACAAAACAGTCAGGGTACTGCAACCAGCATCGTTGTCAGAGTCAGGAAAGAGTACTCAAGATAAGCAGACACACGCAGGCCAAAAACGCAACAGCAAGGAGTCTGGAAGGAGGATTCCAAATAGATAACAGCAGATACCCCACTTCCGTCCCGCAACTGGGATCAGGATTAGGGGAAGAAGCAAAGAGATTCTGAGCCTGTATTGATGTTGGAGTATTTGGGTTTTGTTTTGTTTTTTACCAAAAAAAAATGTACATAAGGGCATTATTTCTATTAATATTCACTTACTTGTGCACACCCATGTGCGCACACACACACCTTAAAGCTAGTCAAGTCTTCCTATTATAGGGTCAACTTTGATGTCTCATCAGCAGTAGCTGAGACTGAGTGTCCGGATGAAGCTCACCATTACTGCTTTGCTCTAAACGGTGTCTATTTCTACGATCTTGAGATCCAAGGTAAATTATCTTGACATTCCAAGGGTGCCACTCAGACCTCTTGTCTCTTCCTCCTCCATCGCTTCCTTGAGTTCTTTCCTTCTGGGGATCCTTTGACAAGGTTAAGTCATGTAATAAAGTTTTTTACAAAGTATACCAGACATTGTTCCAAGTGCCTCACATATATTATCTCATTTACGTTTCACAACAACCTAACATGTATGTATTCTTATTATCCACATTTTATAAAGGAGGAGACTTGGGGTCAGAGTGATTAGATAACTTACCCAGGACTCTGAAGAAGTAATGAATGCCAGGCTTCAAACCCAGCCCAGCTGATGCCTAATGTTATACAAAACACCTGCTGGGGAGAATTACAAGTGACACCTGTACAAAGATGCAATGCCATCCATCGGTACAACAGAAAAGAGAGAAAAGGCCCAGTTTGCGGGTTCTAAACAAACAAACCAGGTCTGTGCACTGCAAGCAAAGGTGGGCGCAAACAGCACTGAGCAATGAGAGTTTACAGAGGGGCACTCACTGCAGCTCTTTGTCAACGTCGGGTAAGTTGTACAAGAATTACCTCTGCGGTGGCTAAGGCTGAACGCTCACCTCGCATCCTTCCTCAGTAGCAAATCAGAGGGTTTTGCCCGCATTCTGTTTCTACTCTCAGGAAATTCTCCGTGCAGTTTAAATATTGTGGGGAAGTGGTTTTGCATTCATGTTACAGAGGCTAACTGTTGAGATTTCATCTACCAAAAAGCTGCTGATGGGCGCATTTAGATAACGAAGGGAGAAATGAATGTCAACTAGTGCCCAAGTCTCAATTGTTTGACTTGTGTGCTGCAGGGCACAGTTCTCCAGAAGCAGACCAAACTATTAGCACACAATGGCTTGGGGATTTAGAAGTAAGGAGCGTCACCTGCCTTGGGTCAACCCTGAACAAACTCTGTATGCCTACAGGGGCGTTAAATTTCTACACAGAAACTGAGCTGTCCTACCCTCATCCCAAAGATGGGCACACCGAGATGTGACAGAGCCCTCTGTCCCGGCCAGGAGATCTGGGCAGGAGGAGCAGGTGCCCGGGCACGGCCGCTGGAGAGACGCGGCCACTCTGGGCGATGACAAAGGAAACATCGCCATCTGGTGGCTCCAGGAGAGATGAGCTACAATTCCCACCCATTGTCCCAGACAGGGGGGAAAAGTTAATTTAGCCAAGAAAGTCTGAGCATTTAGAAAACAAAGGTCAACCATGCCTTTATTGACAGCAGGGGAGGCGAAACCCAGCCCAGTCTCATTCTGTCTGATGTGTGGCTAAGGGAGAGAGAAACGACAGTATGGGGACAGTCCTACCAAATGTGGGACCTCCTCTGACAGCAAAGCATCCCTCACTTGGCCTTACGAAGGACCTGCTCCTGACTCAAGCACAGAAAGTCCTTTCAGACACAAAAAGGGGACCAAGACAGAGGTTACGAGATCATGTGGCGGGCAGGAAAATGCCCTGGTGACGTTGGTAACAATGACTGCAAATAAAAAGTGCTTAAGATTTGCCAGGCACTTTGCATGCATCAATGAATTAACAATTAATAGTTAATAATAATGAATAATTAAACATTCATTTAAAATGAACCCTCACAGCAACCCCATAAGAAGTAAGGTGCTATTATTATCCCACTTTACAGATGAATAAACTAAGCCCCTCATAGACAATGCAGCACACATGAGCTAGGTCACCCAAGTAGCAAGGACTAGAGCCAGAACTAAAACACAAGCCTGTCCGACCCAGAGTCTCACGTTCTTAACAGTTACCTGGATTTTTGTCACATGATAGTCCAGAAACCATCTGCATTGGACATACACAGGGTGTACATTAAAATACAGAATCTTTGACCCCACGCCCAGATGTACTGAGTCAGCATCTCCGTGTGAGAATTGGCATTTTAGCAAATTCCCCAGGTGATAGGATAACCAGCCCACAGATGCTATGGCTGACTTGTGAGCCCCAAAATTCAGCTGTTGAAACCTTAATCCCTAATGTGGTGTTATTTGGAGATGGGGCCTTTGGGAGTTAATTAGTTTTAGATGAGGTCATGGGGGTGGGGCCCATATGATAGGATTAGCCTCTTTACAAAAAGAAGAAATGGTCAGAGCGCTTTCTCTTTCCACCATGCGAAGACACCTCAAGAAGGCAACTGTCTGCGAGCCAGGAAGAGGACCCTCACCAGAAACCAACCATGCCAGACCTTGACCTTGGACTTCTAGAACGATAAGAAATAATTTTTTATTGTTTAAGCCACCCAGCCTATGGCAGCCCAAGCTGATTAAGACACTAAGTATACATCACTGTGTTGGCTCATACCCGAAGATCAGTAGATGCCTGCTAAATTAATGAATGACCAGGAAGAGCTATGCCCAGGGTACATGTGTACAGTTTCTATGATTTAGCCTCTCAAATCTAAGAAGGCTGGGTCTCCTTCCTACATCACTTAAGGATTCATGGGAGAGGGCTTTTGAAAGCAGATGTGACAACCTGGCGTAAACGTGAGAATAGCAATAGCAGCTTTGTGTTGTGCCATGCTTTGCAGGTTGCAAAGCTCTCTGGCGTACATTATTTCTTTAGATGACTGGAATTTCCCTGTGAGGTCAGGAGGCCAGATAATTATGACCTTGGTTTAATAGATACTAAAGCAAAGGCTGATGGAATTACAGAGCCCTGCCCATGGTCTCCCACCAATGACATGGAGACCTCAGCCCGGCAGGAAGGTGCAAGGAAGATAACAGAAAAACTCGGGGTCACCGAGGAATGAAATTAGAGGAGTTGACATAGCTTGGAAGAGGGGCTTATCTACCAGGGCACTAGCAGCAAGGAAATCCAACCCAGAGAGTTCAAATGACAAAGAGGAGACCTTAATGAAAAGAGAACTCACAAGGTGTGGGCAGGGACAAGGGAAGAAGCACAGAATGGGGTGCCCCTTGGAATCAGCAACAGCGCGAACTGTTCCCATCCCTGAAAAAATAGCAAGAAGAAGAGGAGACAGTGTTCATAACTAAGAAGAAGGCAGGGAGTGAAATAAACAAGTAACAAACAAGGACACAAAAGTACAGGCTCTGTCTTTGGAGAACCATTTCTGGCCCAGCCACCCCACTTTCCCCCGAGCGGGGAGTTCTGTTCCCTGAGAATCAAGTTTATCAGTGGCCTTCAAAAGGGCTTCCTGAGGGAGCCTGTCTCTCGACCTTGGTCATCCTGGGAGTAGGCAGTGGGTGCTCCCTGTCCAGTGAGATGCAGGGACTACTTTCCTGGATCACTTGGTCACTGGTCTTCTTTTAGCCAGGAACACCCCGTGTAAAATAGAGAATTCAATGCCTAGGAAGTTGAGACAACACAACATTTCTTTGCAGACTAACCACACATTCTATTTCAACAGAAAAGGAAAAAGTATACCTATTACTGAGATTGTTTACAGCTGTGCCAAACTCTTCTTGATATATTCTTTTCAGTTATGTAGAGCTTTTAATAACAAAGATGCAACATTTTTAAAGTATCTTTAAGGCAGGGTTTCTCAACCTCAATCGGATCATTTTTTGTTGTGGGAGGCCATACTGTGCGTGGTAGGATGTCGGTAGCACCCCTGGCCTCGACCCACTAGATGTCACTAGCACACCCCTCCCCCTCAGTTATGACACCCAAAAGTGTCTCCAGACATTGTCAAATGTCCCCTAGGGGGCAAAGTCACTCCCCCTCCCTTTTTGAACTCCTGTTTCAAGTGATCATAATTTGACGAGCTAAATTTTTCCATTAACAATGAGAGGGCTAGGGTTAGGATGAGGTGATGATTTTAAGTAAAGATCCTGTCTTTATTTAAGATATGATATTTTGTCTGTCATGGATTTTTTGCATTAAATTTTGTAAATATTGCATTAAAATATTAGCTTTGTTATTGAGTGTTTTTGTTCCCCCTTAAATTTTGCACCTGAAGCAAGTGCTTCACTTGCCTCCCTTAGTCCCAGCCCTGGACAAGTTGCCACTGGAGCCATGAACACTAAGAAGGAGAAAGTTTTCTTCCACTGTCATTCACTCATTCATTTATTCCCCCAAGTCTCCTGGAGTATAACTCACTTATTGTTTGCAGTGGCTACATAATATCTCAAAGTGTAGGTCACCATGATTTCCATAACATTTCCTGCATAATAGGAAAGAGGCATGAACAGAATGGCAATGGATGCTTTGTAGAAAGCATACTGGAGGGGAAGTACTGAGAGTAGAGGGACCAGCTACAAGGTAAAGCGATAGTCCAGGGTAGAGATGACTGTGGTTTGGCGTAGGTATTGGCTGTGGACATGGAAAGAAGTGGGAAGATTAAAAAGATGGAATCAACAGGTATTGGTGATTAATTGAATGCAGGGGATGAAGATGAGAAAGTTGTCATGGGTACATTCCCAGCTTTCCAACATGAGTACCTGGATGCAGGTCATGACAACAGATAAAACAGAGAAGGCTGGAGAAGCAGCAGGCTGGGAGGTACCGTGCATCAGGGATCACAAGATGAGCTTGAGCGGTGGTTACATGCGGTGCCTGGGATGCATCCACGAGGAATCCTCCAAAAGCGGAAGTTGGGCTTGAGATACAGCTGCAGGAGTCAGCAGTATTTAGAGGGTAACTGAAGCTGTAGAGTGCATGAGCTTTCCTAGGGAGGGCAGAGAGCGAGAAGAGGATCTGGGACCACACCCTAAGGAATGCTCATATTTAAAAGGCAGGTGGAGAAACAACTGCAGATGCTGAAATTAGTGGGTGAAAGTATGATGCGAAACAGGATATTTGCATAATCTCGAAGAATCTCCCCTCAAGGTCATTATTAACTACAGAGGAGAAAGGGTAATTTTAAAGCTGAGGCTACTTTAACCAAATAATCAAAATTAACCCCACAGCAATGAGGCCCAGTAACATCATGTACCTCCTGATATGACGCACTAAGAAGGACACAGCAGCACGTCTGTGATTTTCTCACCCAAAGTACATAAGCCCTGTCTAATCATTAAGCAAACATCAGAAAAACCAAAAATGAAGGACGTTCTGCAGAATAACAGGTGAGTATTCTTCAAATCTGTCGAAGTCATGAAAGACAAACAAAGATGGGGGAATTGTCCGGGATGGGAGAAGGCTAAGAAGATCTGATGACTAAATGCAAGGTGGGACCCTGGACTGGATGCTGGAACCAGAGAAATGACATGAGTGGGCCAGATCTGCAGATCAGTTACCAGTACCGTACCAATACTAATTTCCTGGTCTTGAAAATTATACTATGGCTATGTAGAATGTTAACATTCTGGGACGATGGATGAAGGCTATGCAGGAATTCCCTTGTAATAATTTTGCAACTTTTTTGTAAGTCAAAGAGTTTTTAAAATATAAAATGTAGGTGGAGGAGGAGGAAGAGCTAGCAAGAGATGGAAACAGTGATCAGAGAGGAAAGTGGGAACGGCATTGGTGAAGCAAAGAGCCACATTAAGGAAAAAAATGGATATTCGGTAAAGTTAAATGCTGCTGAAAGCAAAAAAAATAAAAAACAGCTTAAATGAGTCTATTGGATTCTATCTCTCTTTAGGTAAACTTTTTATTGAAATTTAATATAAAAACGGAAAAGTCACAAACCATAAATGAACAGCTTGGTGAATTTTTACAAAGTGCACACCTTCGTATAAAGCTGAGTGTATAAAAACACTCAGTTCAACATAAAGAACTTTAACACACCAATAAGCCACCAGTATGCTGTCTCCAAGGTACTGTCCTTCCCTACAAAAGTAACTGCTATTCTGACTTCTATCATCACTGATTAGTTTTGCCTTTTTTTTTTTTTTTTGTGAAACGTATATAAATGAAATCTTACAATGAGTCTGGTTTTTCTCACCCAATACTATGTTTGTGAGATTCATCCATTGTTGTTTCATGGTTGCAGTAGTTCATTTTCATTCCCGTATTGTATTCCATTATATGAATATACTGCAATTTATTTATCCACTCTATATGTTGATGGCATTTGAGTTGTTTCCACTTTGGAGTTATTACCACTAGTGCTGCTGTGAATATTCTTGTATATGTCTTTTAGCACATATATGGATGTTTATCTGCTAGGCATAGATCTAGAAGTGGAATTTCAATTGAATTTTGCACTATGGATTTGACGAGGAATAGCTATTTCAATGCGTTGGTTGATGAGTTAATGGGTAGTGTCAGCAAGTATAGATAATGCTCATGTTTCCCTAAAGCAGTTGCAAATGCCATTTCATACTTTACTCCCAATACTCATAAGTTTATTCATGAAAGTGAGAATTAAAAAAAAACCAAGGGGCTTCATTCCATGGGGCTGGGGAAAAAAACCTCACATCCTGGAGCAAGGAAAAGATCCGGGAGCCAAAAGTACTTGGGTTCAAACCCAACTGTGCCATACGCACATTTGCAACCTAAGCAACTTGTTTCATTTCTCTGAATTTTGGGTTCTTCGGTTTTAAAATGGAAATAGTATCTCCAATTCCAAATGTAGTAATGCCTGACTCGTGGGAGAAATGTGATCAGTGCTCCTAAGAATAACATCTTCCTGGAAAATCTTAATCCAGCTTTATCCAACTTCCCACAAAAATACTTATGGAGAAAAGATGAAAAGTTTAAATCCTGCAAACTAAGTCAACCAAGTGCTAGTATCTTTGATAAATATCCACTGTCTACAAGATTAAAGGACTGAAAAATGGAAAATACATTTGACAGACGTACCATGCTGTTGGAAACAGTATGAAGCCTCTCTTCT